>CAKXYN010000023.1:6114615-6725576 GCA_935064755.1 Tragelaphus eurycerus
GAGCTTCCCAACCCAGGAACTGAACCCAGGTCTCCCGCGGTCTGAGCCACCAGCCATCACAGCATTGTTAATCGGCTATACTCCAATATAAAATATAAGGTTTAATAAAAACCAGGGGGGAAAGAAAAAAGAAACAAGGACACAAACCACAAAAGCTACTCAGGTCGAAAAAGACACGTGCCCTGTGGCGACCCATCCAGCCATCAGTTTGTGACGTCAGATGACATGACACCTGAAATCTGTTCTAGCTCTGGAATTTGGACGTTAAGTGGAGGTGGCTTGTTTCTCCTGTGAAGTGACACATACAATAAGAATAAACCTGGGTACCTTCGGTCTGAGGCAACACTGGTGAAGCCTGGACCCGATCACAGGAGACACACGTCCTCCAGCTGAAGGCCTTTTGTCTGACCTTGGTTGAGAGCCTGGAGTCTCCCTCCTCCCTTCACGGACAACATGGCTGCCCTCCCTCCCGCTCCCCGTCCAGCTGGAGGCTACCACGTCAGCTGATGGCCTTTGTCATCCCCCCTCCCCCACCGCCACCCCCGGTGCCTCCAGGTATGTAAATGAGGTGCTTTTCTTTTCAAACTGGACAGATAAGACATATTGTCACAAAACAGATACGTGCACTAAGGTCTCAGTTCTAGAGAAAGGTGAGGTTCAGGAAATATTTTGTTTAAAAAAAAAAGTGTGTAAGTAAGTGAAGGGTCATCAGATAATATCAGCCTTTACAGATTGGGGCTGCTCAGAAGGGAGTCTATAAAATACTCTTCACAGAGACTCAGAGGAATATTGATTTTTTAGGAGCAGAGGGGGTTAAAATTACATCCCTTGGACAACCAGCCACCGTGAGTCCTCCCCTCCGGACCTTTTTTTTTTTTTTTTAAACAAAGAACAAGTCTGGAAAAGGCAGAAAGATAGAGCTGGAGAAAGAGAGAGAGACGAAAGCCCTGTCCGGTCCCTGCAAACCTTCCCCGGGGCCGTAGCGCTGGGGAGGGGCGAGCCCCTTCAGGAAACCCAGACCCTAGTCTTGTGTCCCGGCTTCTGTGGTTGAACGCACCTCTGGGGACATTTGCGTCTGCAGGAAGGCAGAGGGAAAGGTCACGCGGGGTGGCCAGTGGCCCGATGGCACCGGCAGCCAAAGATCTCTCAGGTGGATTCACCTGTTCCTGCCAGTGCCTGAGGAGCGCAGGAGACTGCAGGCAGCTTCATACTCCAGCAGGAGCATGACGAAATTGGCCAGCAGGCTTCTGAAGGCATGCTCCTCGTGACTGCAATACGTGTGCTTGCTGACACTCCTTGGCCTGGAAGGGCAGGCACGTGGAAAGGAGGAAAGTCACTGTCGTGCTGCTGCAAAAGGTGACCCCGTGCTAATGTCCACCACATGAGCCTGGGTAGCTGACCCTGGCCTGCAGGGGAGGGGAGAGCTTTTTCAGGAGGGAGGGCTTCCCACATGGGTTAGTGGCAAAGAACTTGCCTGCCAATGCAGGAGACTTGGGTTCGATCCCTGGGTCAGGAAGATCCCCTAGAGAAGGAAATGACAACCCACTCCAGTATTCTTGCCCAGAGAATCCCATGGGCAGAAAGAACCTGGCGGGCTATAGTGCATGGGGTTGCAAAAGAGTTGGATACGACTTAGCAACTAAAATAACAGCGACAAGGACTGATAAATCAGAGGAAGACCATTTTCCGGGTGGATTCAGCCAGGAAGCTATCAGCATGAGGAATTACACAGAGAAAGCTCTGGAATTAGCAACTGAGTAGGTGAGAAACCCATGGCACTTTAATTCCCACTACTGACTAGAAGTGAGGAGACCTGTTCTCCACACTTCCTCCTTCTTGGGGCTGGCCAGTGGATAACCAGTTTCAATTTACCGTGTGTGTGTGTGTGTGTGTGTGTGTGTGTGTTGCTCAGTCGTGTCTGACTCTATGTAATCCTATGGATTGTAGCCCACCAGGCTCCTCTGCCTCCTTGTCTGGAACTCTCCAGACAAGAATACTGGAGTGGGTTACCCTTCCCTCTTCCAGGGGATCTTCCTGACCCAGAGATCAAACCCATGTCTCTTACATTTCCTGCATTGACGGGGGTTCCTTACTACTAGCGCCAAAATATCAGCCTCTTTGCCCAAAGTGGAGGCTCCGAGAGGCTGGTTTGAAGCCTGCCTCCACCCGTGTCCTACCTGCCTCCCAAGTTGGGAGTGACAGTCCCAGGCTTGGGCAGCTTTGCTGGGAAGTAAGAAAAGTAAGCTCCCTCCACTTGGGGCAGGGCAGGGGGCAGGTTTGGGACAGCCTGCCCATCCCAAAAAGATGGGCCCAAGCTGTCTGCATTTCAGTGGAAAACGTGGCCTGACAGATACAGCCCGGAGGAGAGACAGAGATAAGACCAAAGAGTTCCCCCTAATACTGCCCTACCATGTGGAAACTTGAGGGAGCCAGAGATAAAGGTTCCCCATCTCACAGGCGTGTTACAGAGCAGGGCTGGGCCCTCTGACAGGTCAAAGGCAATGTGACAAGAACCCAGCTATAAAGTTAGACACCAGCTAAACTGAACAGGGTCAGTGGACCAGCTCTTCATGCCACCTACTGATGAGTGAAGTCAACCAACAGAGTGACACTGCCAGGCTATGGAGCCGTGAGAACTGGGGTCCTGGGAGCCAGAAGAAACCCAAGGAGGGGAAAGCTGCAAAAGATGGGCAGAAGCCATGGCTGTGGGAGTACAAAGAACCTTCAGAGCCTTCTTTGGAAGCTCACAGCTTGTCCCCTCAGAACTGTCTTGCTGGTTCTTTTTCCAAAAGACTCAGTCTCCAAGCCAGGCATCTGGACACAGAGCAGGTGCACATACAGGGACCCCAGAACAGAAGCCCAGCCCGAGGCAGCCAGTGGCTGGGAGTCTGTAAGCAGAGAAGGTCCCAGGCAACAAGGAGAGAGGCGGGAAGGTGTGCTGGGATCACTCTGTAAAGAACGGGACTGGATCAGGTGAGAAAACTCTACAAGTGAGAAAAGTTGAGCTCCAGGCAATGCTTGGGAAGAGTCTGACAAAGTCTTCCAAGAGATCCCAAATACACGCTAAGAGGTAAGCTTGACACCAAGTAAAGTGGTCGGGGCTTGAGTTGGACAAGATCGGACCAAGATGGCCACCGTCCTGCTTGCAGCCTGTGAGTGTTGGGTGCCAGGGACACGCTCTTCTTCTGGTGGTCTGGGGCAGAAGGAGACCTCAATTTAAGGAGCCCTAGAGCTGTTTCCCCATTCTGGAATTTTGTAAGTGTGGAGATTCACTTTAGTCTGAAGTTTCAGGAAAACTGGGATATTATGATGACGGAGAGGCTCAAGGATGGATAAGATTCACATGAAGGGTGAGACTCTTCCTGAGGGAGGGAGGAAACTCCCACACAACAGCAAATCCTATTCATTCATGTTTCTCAACTTCATACCATCACAGTCAGTCCAAGCTCCTTGCAAAGACCCAGCCTTGTTCTTTGTGTACACACCTCCACTAATCAGCCCTTAAGGCTCAAGCCTGAACTTGAACAAAAATATTTATAAAGAAAATCTATCAGCAAAGGTCACTATCTGAGGTCATGTGGACACTTCCGTTACCAACCAGCAATAGTCTTTCATTAACCAAGAGCTCTGCGTCTGACCACTAGTGACTGATGCCTATCGGTGAAGGACTGGGACCCTCTGGCTCCTGGACTTGCACCATCGTGACTGGCGCCCACACTTGGGTTAGGGTTTTCTGAACAACCCGACTCTTGGGAAAGCTCAGGGCTTACTTCAGGTGATGAATGATTATCTGTCACAAGAGCACCACAGACAGAACCCGAAGAAAAGATTTCATCAGCAGCCTTGCTGGTTTATGGGGATTAGTCTAATCTTTCCCAACAGCAATTATCTCTCCTCTCTCTACCTGGGGCTCCCTGACTGGCCCACCCCTCTGAGCAAACACTGGCCACAGGAAGGAAGGGTGCTTATAGGGACTCAGTCCTGTTTGGAAGTTGGACACAGTGAAGTCATGTTTGGCCTGCGAAGGGTCCCCTGTGTTAAAAAAAAAAAAAAAAAAAAGGGGGGGACGGCAGAGGCGGGGAAGGGAAATGGGCTTTAACTTTCTTTGGAACCCCGGACCTCCCCTGGTTCATCCACTCAACAACAGAATGAGGCCATACAAGAAAAGAGGACTTCCCAATGTCACCCAACTGGGATAAGACAGGTTAGACTCCCCAGTTCTTCAGAGTTGTTTTCACTGAACTGCATGTTCCTGCAAAATGGAAGCTGGCAGTGGAGGGTGCCTTCTCCTTAGGAAGTAATAGAACCTAACCCCACCACCTCAGGACTTCACTAGTGGTCCAGAGGGAAGAATCTGCCTTGCAATACAGGGGACCTGGGCAACCCCTGGTGGAGGAACAAATATCTCACCTGCCTCAGAGCACCTAAGCCCATGCACCTTACCTTGAGAGTCCATGCGCCAAAATGAAAGATCCCACCTGCCACAGCTATGACCTGATGCAGCCACATAAATAAACAAATATTAAAATAAAAAACAAAACCATCACCTCACCTAGCTTTGGGCTTCCTAGGTGGTGCTAGTGGTAAAGAAACCACCTGCCAACACAGGAGACATAGGAGACCTGGGTTTGATCCCTGGTTCAGGAAGATCCCATGGAGGAGGGCATGGTAGCCCACTCCAGTATTTTTGCCTGGAGAATCCCATGGATAGAGGAGCCTGGTGGGTTACAGTCCATGGAGTTGCAAAGAGTCAGACACGACTGAAGCGACTTAGCATGCACGCACCCCGCTCGGAGAAGCCTGGGAATTGAGAGGAAATCTACTGTTAGGAAGGTAAATGCTTTGAAAAGATGCACGGGTTCATGGGCGTTTCTCCCTCAGCCTTGAACGACCCAGTGCTCCATTTTACAAATGAAGAAACTAAGCTTCAAAGAAGTAAAAGGACTTGTCCAAGCTCACTGGCTGATTATCTGCAATCAAGCACTCCCGGGCCAGTGCTCCCTGCTGCACCACTTTCCCACAGCCCATTGATTCATTTGAAAGCCTGAACTTTTCCCTCTTGGCAATTTTAGAGAAGATGTACATGGATTTTTAAAAAATTCTACTTCTAGGAAGTTATCCTACTGATATATGCTCACCTCTGCGAAACCTGTGTGTATAAGATCATACACGGCAGCATTTTTAAATGACTGGAAACAACCTAACTCTCGGTCAACTAGGCATTATTCATATATACGATGGTATATCCATGTATATATGTGGTGGATACACTATGTAGTTATTAAAAAGAATGCACTGATGCAAAATGACCTGTAAGATACAATGTTAAGTGAAAAGGCAAGGTGCACAAAAGTGCCTTTTGCAAAATGCATGTGTGTGTATCTTTGCCTGTAGAGAACAATCTGAGAGAATGTCTAGGAAATTTGATATAATGGTTGCCCCTTGGATGTTGATGTTTGGAACATAGTAGGTACTCAATGGATACCTGTTACTGAGACAAAGTTCACTTTGGCCAATATACTCATTTTCTACAAAACATGAAATAGAAGCATATGTATCCAAGTATTCTTATTCCCCCAAAGTTGACCCCAGGGTCCACACCAAGATTCCTAGCCCTTATAAAGTGATTATCCATCTGTAGCAAATCTCTCTGCAGCCTGACCCATCCAAGTGTTCTTCAGGAAGGCACAGGAGGTCCAGACTCCAAGGCTGAGCACTTACTTTACAACATCGGGAAGAGAAACTCATCAGACGCTTAGCGTCCCACAGGAATATTTAAAAATGTTTCCTAGACACGTCTACCAGGAAGTAATATTCTCGTCAGTAAAAAATAAATGCAGAAGTGGCCCAGACAAAGACTCCAGTAAAAAGACAGACTCCTTCTTCAAAACCATAGGAAAGAGCCAACATCGGAAATAGCTTCTTTTCTTTGTTAATTTCTAAATTTTCTTTCTTTCTTTTTTTCTTTTTGGTTGCATTGCAATGCATGCAGGTTCTTAGTTCCCCAACCAGGGATCAAACCCTTGCCTCCTGCAGTGGAAGCTCAGAGTCTTAACCACTGGACCACCAGAGAAATCCCAGTTTCTCAATTTTTCTCAAAGATCACTCCCTCTGGATCCACACCTAGACAGACCAGCCTCCCTGACCACCCTTCTCAGGAACCACCCGTCCGCATCAAAGCTCAGCCACTAGACTCCAATTCCTCAGGTTCCTCATCTCTCCTCTGCAGAATGACAACTGGCTGAGAACAGAATAAACTAAACATACTAGCCGAGGTGAATACAGAGCAGTAACCTGACAGGTACACTTTCCAAGAGTTGACTCTTTTATTAGAAGCAGGCTAATAGGGAAAGTCCCTAAACCAAAATAAATAGCAACTAGTATCTATTAATATGGGCTTCTCTGGTGGATCAGATGGTAAAGAATCTGCCTGCAAGGCAGTAGACCTGGGTTTGTTCCCTGAGTTGGGAAGATCCCTTGGAGAAGGAAATGGCAGTCCACTCCAGTATTCTTGCCTGGGGAATCCCATGGACAGAGTACTTATCACAACTGGTTCCAGACACCCGTTTGAGCACCTTATCAATGCTAACTTATTTGATCTTCCTAACAATCCAAGGAGGTCAGTGTTATGAGTGTCCCACTGTAGAGATGAGGAGACTGAGCTTAGTTAACTTTTCCTAGGTGCACATTTTATAAGTGGTGGAGCCAGAATCTGAATCCAGAGAGCCGGACTCTAGAATCGTGCTCTTAACCACAATGCAGAAGTCCAGAGGGAGCATTTCAGGGGCCGAGACAAGCCAATAAAAAGACATCCTAAAATCCTAGTAGCACAGCAATCAGAGTTACTGTCTATTCCCTCCTGTTCCAGACACACAGAAGTCCTGGATAAAATATAACCAAGATATGTTTTAAATTTTGAGCCAGACTGCAAAGAAAGAAAGGAAACAGGAGGCAAAAAGAAGCTATAACATGGAACCGACTGAGGCTGGAGAGCCAGGCGGATAGAGGTCCCCATGGCACACACAAAGTGGGATCCAGCTTTGATCACACGGAGCAGACCTGGGACCCTGACTCTAAGCAGACCTGTGGGAGAACTGCCTCTTCCACAAAGAGAAGACTTGGGTGGGGGGAAATCTCTCCCAGTGGCGCAGAGAATGGCAAAGAGGTATCATCTGCCTGGAGCACCAGTGGGAAAGAAAAAG
Organism: Tragelaphus eurycerus; assembly: GCA_935064755.1. Lineage (NCBI taxonomy): Eukaryota > Metazoa > Chordata > Mammalia > Artiodactyla > Bovidae > Tragelaphus > Tragelaphus eurycerus. The sequence continues at coordinate 6,121,818 of CAKXYN010000023.1, forward strand.
TTCTCCCAAGTGAAACTGAAATCTCACGACTGAGGTTCCCACAGAGGGAAGTCTGAATGTGAACTCCCCTCAGGGTGCCAGGACCCCAAGCTGTGGAATTCACAGAAAACCACTCACAGGTTGCAGATGGAAACACAGAACCCGTTTCTCTGCACTTCCATGACCCAGGCCAATGGGATGCCTACGGAAAAAACTAACCTCCACTGCAAAGAAGTTGAAGCATAAGACAATAAGAGGACAGGATCCAGGCCAGGAGGGCAGCTTTATTTTATTTATTTTTCTTTAGCATCCTCATATGTGTTGGGTTTTTTAATCTTCTTTTTAAAATTAAAGTATAGCTGTACAATGTAAGTTACAGGTATACAATATCATGATTCACAATATTGAAAGGTTATATGCCATTTACAGTTATAAAATAATTGGCTTTATTCCCCACATTAAACAATATGTCCTTGTAGAGAAGGAAATGATGACCCACTCCAGTGTTCTTGCCTGGAGAATCCCAGGGACGGGGGAGCCTGGTGGGCTGCTGTCTATAGGGTCGCACAGAGTCAGACACGACTGAAGCGACTTAGCAGCAGCAGCAGCAGCTTACTTTACACCTAATTCTTTGTGCCTCCTACACCCCGCCCCTGTACTGCTCTTCCCGCTTCCCTTCTCCCCACTGGTATCCACTGGTTCTTCACTCTTTCTGTGAGTCTGCTCCTCTTTGTTAGACTCACTCATTTGTTTCAGTTTTTAGATTCCACATGTAAGTGATATCATGCTATATTTGTCTTTTTCTGACGTTTCACTTAGCATGCTGGGCTGTGCAGTGCTTACCGACTCGGCGACCCCAAGTGCTGTAGCCCACCAGGCTCCTCTGTCCATGGGATTCCAGGTAAGAATCCTGGAGTGGGTTCCCATTTCCCCCTCCAGGGATCTTCCCAACCCAGGGATCGAACCCAGCTCTCTCGCATTGTGGGCGGATTCTTTACCGTCTGAGCCGCCAGGGAAGCTGTGTTAGTTTCTGCTGTACAGCAAAGTGATTCAGTTAAAAATCTACATATATTCACTTTTTTAAAGATTCTTTTCCCATATAGGTCATTACAGAGAATTACTGTGCTCCAATACCTTGGCCACCTGATTCAAAGAACTGACTCATTTGAAAAGACCCTGATGCTGTGAAAGATTGAAGGCAAGAGGAGAAGGGGATGATAGAGGATGAGCTAGCTGGATGGCATCACCTTACTCTATGGACATGAGTCTGAGCAAGCTCGGGGAGTTGGTGATGGACAGGGAAGCTGGGCATGCTGCAGTCCATGGGGTCACAAAGAGTTGGACACGACTGAGCGACCGAAAGGAACTGAACTGAATCCTGTGCTATCAGCTCAGTTCAGCTCAGTCGCTCAGTCGAGTTCGACTCTTTGCGATCCTGTGGACTGCAGCACGCCAGGCCTCCCTGTCCATCACCAACTCCCTGAGTCCATCCAAACCCATGTCCACTGAGTCGGTGATGCCATCCAACCATCTCATCCTCTGTTGTCCCCTTCTCCTCCTGCCCTCAATCTTTCCCAGCATCAGGGTCTTTTCAAATGAGTCAGCTCTTCACATCAGGTTAGCAAAGTATTGGAGTTTCAGTTTCAACATCAGTCCTTCCAATGAACAGGACTGATGAACAGGACTGATATCCTTCAGAATGGACTGGTTGGATATCCTTGCAGTCCAAGGGACTCTCAAGAGTCTTCTCCAACGCCACAGTTCAAAAGCATCAATTCTTCAGCACTCAGCTTTCTTCATAGTCCAACTCTCACATCCATACATGATCACTGGAAAAACCATAGCCTTGACTAGATGGACCTTTGTGGACAAAGTAATGTCTCTGCTTTTTAATGCTATCTAGGTTGGTCATAACTTTCCTTCCAAGGAGTAAGTGTCTTTTAATTTCATGGCTGAAATCACCATCTGCAGTGATATTGGAGCCCAGAAAAATAAAGTCAGCCACCGTTTCCACTGTTTCCCCATCTATTTGCCATGAAGTAATGGGACCGGATGACATGATCTTAGTTTTTTGAATGTTGAGCTTTAAGCCAACTTTTTCACTCTCCACTTTCACTTTCATCAAGAGGCTTTTTAGTTCTTCACTTTCTGCCATAAGGGTGGTGTCATCTGCATATCTGAGGTTATCGATATTTCTCCCAGCAATCTTTATTCCAGATTGTGCTTCCTCCAGCCCAGCGTTATTCATGATGTACTCTGCATATAAGTTTAATAAGCAGAAACTCAATGAAACTAAAGCACGCCACGTGGGGCCACCCAAGACGGACAGGTCATGGTGGAGAGGTCTGATAGAATGTGGTTCACTGGAGAAGGGAATGGCAAACCTCTTCAGTGTTCTTGCCTTGAGAACCCCATGAACAGCATATGCTATCAGACCACCCTAATCAGTTCTCTGTCTTACCTACAGTAGTCTGTGTCAACCCCAATGTCCCAATTTATCCCTCCCACCCCCACTGCCCCCTTGGTAACTGTAAGTTTGTTTTCTACATCTGGGATTCTATTTCTATTTTCTAAATAGGTTTGTTTGCACCACTTTCATTTTGCAGTCACTTATAGGCGACACCTGGGGAAGGCAATGGCACCCCACTCCAGTACTCTTGCCTGGAAAATCCCATGGATGGAGGAGCCTGGTAGGCTGCAGTCCATGAGGTCGCTAAGAGTCGGACACGACTGAGCGACTTCACTTTCCCTTTTCACTTTCATGCATTGGAGAAGGAAATGGCAACCCACTCCAGTGTTCTTGCCTGGAGAATCCCAGGGATGGGGGAGCCTGGTGGGCTGCCGTCCACGGGGTTGCACAGACTGAAGTGACTTAGCAGTAGCAGCATAAGCGACACCATGTGATATTTGTCTTTGCCTCACTTACTTCACTCGGTATGATGGTCTCTAGACAGGGAAACAGTTTTCAAAGTATGGTCTGGGACTCCCAGGAGTTTCTGAGATGCTTTCAGGGACCCATGGGGGCAAAATTATTTTTTTAAATAATAATTCTAGAGCTTATTTGCCTTTTTACTTCTCTCTCCAGGGAGTTTTTTAGAGACTACGTGTTGGAGTTTCTGCAAGAACAAACTATTAGGTAACATACTAAGCAGACCTGCAAAAATGTAAACCAAAGCTGATAACATATTTTAAAATTTTCTTAGTTTTAATTCATAAATATTAGATGTAATATTCATGAACAAAGCTCTTTAGAGTATTCAATACTTTTGAAGAATGCAAAAGAGTTCTGAGACCAAAAAGTTGGAGAGTCACTGCTCTAGGGTGTGCTTCCCAGGGGCTCAGTGGTAAGAATCTGCCTGCCAGTGCAGGAGCCATAAGAGATGAAGGTTCGATCACTGGGTTGGAAAGATTCCTTGGAGGAAGAAATAGCAGCCCACTCCAGGAGTCTTGCCTGGAAAATCTCATGGACAGAGGAGCCTGGTGTGTTACAGTCTCAGATCAGATCAGATCAGATCAGTCGCTCAGTCGTGTCCGACTCTTTGCGACCCCATGAACCGCAGCACGCCAGGCCTCCCTATCCGTCACCAGCTCTCGGAGGTCACTCAGACTCACATTCATCGAGTCAGTGATGCCATCCAGCCATCTCATCCTCTGGCGTCCCCTTCTCCTCCTGCCCTCAATCCCTCCCAGCATCAGAGTCTTCTCCAATGAGTCAACTCTTCGCATGAGGTGGCCAAAATACTGGAGTTTCAGCTTTAGCATCATTCCTTCCAAAGAAATCCCAGGATTGATCTCCTTCAGAATGGACTGGTTGGATCTCCTCACAGTCCAAGGGACTCTCAAGAGTCTTCTCCAACACCACAGTTCAAAAGCATCAATTCTTCGGCGCTCAGCCTTCTTCACAGTCCAGCTCTCAGTCTACGAGGTCTCAAAAAGAGCTAGACACGACCGAGCAACTGAGCACACACATAACTCTAGTATGTTCCAGGCCCTGGTCTAAGATCTGAGGAAAGTGAAAAGTGAAAGTGAAAGTCGATCAATTGTGTCTGAATCTGTGCAACCCCATAGACTATACAGTCCATGGAATTTTCCAGGCCAGAATACTGGAGTGGGTAGCCTATTCCTTCTCCAGGGGATCTTCCCAACCCAGGGATCAAACCCAGGTCTCCCGCATTGCAGGCAGATTCTTTACCAGCTGAGCCACAAGGGAAGTCCAAGAATACTGAAGTGGGTAGCCTATCCCTTCTCCAGAGGATCTTCTTGACCCAGGAACAGAACCGGGGTCTCCTGCATTGCAGGTGGATTCTTTACCAACTGTGCTATCAGGGAAGCCCAAGCTCTGAGGAAACCAAGATAAAAAAACTTGTAACTCAGTGGGGCAAGCCATATGAAATACCCACCTCCTGATGTCTCTCTCCATAGCCTGCTGTGACTTCAGATGGGAGCATCACACTTAGGTAATGTTAATGAAGGTGCCCTGCCCCTGAGCCCAAAAATTGAGAGACCAGGTTAATCTAGTGTCCAAAACAGGATATCTTATTTGAGTCAAAAGAAAGAGAAAGTGAAGTCGCTCAGTCATGTCCGACTCTTTGCGACCCCGTGGACTGCAGCCCAGCAGGCTCCTCCATCCACGGGATTTTCCAGGCAAGAGTACTGGAGTGGGTTGCCATTTCCTTCTCCAGGGGATCTTCCTGATCCAGTGATTGAACCCAGGTCTACCCACATTGTAGGCAGACGTTTTACTGTCTGAGCCACCAGGGAAGATACCAATTTGAGTCAAAAGGAACCACAATTCTCTGATGACAAATACATTAACACATAGACATGGAATCTAGACAAATAATACAGATGAACATATTTCCAGGGCAGGAATCAAATGCAGACATAGAGAACAGATATGCGGACAGAGGGGAGAAGGGAAGGATGGGACAAGGTGAGAGATTAGGACTGACATATATACACCACCATGGGTGAGACAGACAGCTCCTGGGAAGCCGCTATAAAGCACAGGGACCTCAGCTCAGGGCTTTGTGATGATCTGGATGGTGGGATGGGGGAAGTGAGGGGGAGGTCCACGAAGGAAGAGATATACGTATACATTAGCTGATTCATGTTGTTGTACAGCAGAAACTAACAATGTTGTAAAGTAATTACACTCCAATTAAAAAAAGGAACACACAATTCATGATTATGTTGTCATAATCATACTGATAGTCATGGGCAAATCAGGACACGTGGTCATCCTACAGAAAAGTCTTATTTGTCTTCTTGAAAATAACTAGAAATGTGGGTTGGGGAAGTCTCCATGGGAGGAAGAAACCTGGCTGCTCTGTGTGTGTGGGTGCTCATTCTGGGCACGTCTGGAGCAGGAGTGAGGCTAAAGGGACGGGCAGCCTCCTCAGGGAGGAGGCCCTGAGGGGGAAGTTCTGATCAGAGAGCTGCAGCGGAGGCAGGAAGGAAGCAGGATGTCCCCTCGCGGGGCCTGGATCCTCGGGGTCAGGCTTCCCTGATGGCTCAATTGGTGAAGAATCTGCCTACAATGCAGGAGACCCAGGTTCTGTTCCTAGGTCAGGAAGATCCGCTGGAGAAGGGACAGGATACCCAACCCAGTATTCTTGGACTTCCCTTGTGGCTCAGCTGGTAAAGAATCCACCTGCAGTGCAGGAGACCTGGGTTTGACCCCTCAGTTAGGAAGATTCCCTGGAGGAGGGAAAGGCCACCCACTCCAGTATTCTGACCTGGAGAACTCCACGGACAGTCCATGGTGTCATAAAGAGTCAGACACGACTGAGCAACTTTCACTTTCATCTACGTGGTATAGCCACGCCCTTTCCAGCTGATTGTTCTTTACTAAAAATTGAAAGAAGAACAAACAAAAATGCTTCTGGGTTGTGGAACAATAGCAGGTAGAGAGGGCTCAGCCTAGATTTTTCACAGGCACCAGGTGGACAGAAAAGGACTGTCTATGTGGGCTTGACTCCTTCATCAGCCTCCAGGAGGACAGGGGTGACTCTTCCCCCGCTGAGTTTGGTCATCATTTTATTTCATATCTTTGCAAGTTTCTAGGTGAATGTCTAAGAAGCCTGATGAGTGGTGTTTTAGAAATATCATGCATTTTTATTATCTCAAAATGAGCAGAAGGAAGTAGGTGTTGAAAGCAGAAGAGGCACCATTTCCAGTTTTGTCTTGGAAAGTGGACAGTTTTTAACAAAGGATACGGACGATGTTGTATCCCATAAGCTGAGTATTAGCAGACCGGTATCAACAGTTAGGCACCGAAATGAGCTCAAACCTCTTTGTGCACCGCTGACTGAATGCGCTGACCCGGCCCCAGAGGTGTAATGCCTCCAGGAGCCCAGAGATGGTTAGACATCCTGTCCAAAGTCCTGGCTGGCTCCAAACTGCGGGTCCAGATACCTGAGATGCAGATCCAGCTTAGTTACTGGTTAGCTGTGGGCTTTGCCTTTTAATCTCTATGTTTTGTAACAGACAGTTGGAGGTAACAAAGTCTTCCTAGGATGTTGTGAGGATTACAGGTGAGTGAGTCCAGCCAAGTGCTTGGAAGCGATCAATAATGTAAGACAATCCTGTGTGGATAATATGCAAAATAATTCTACATCAGGGACTTCCTAAAAGCCAACAAAAGGTCTTACTTTAATCAAGTAATGATTTGGTCACCACTTCGAAAATGACCACTATTCTTTTAACGGCTGCATGGGGTTAAAAAAAAAAAAAAAAAAGGAAGGAAGAGAGGGAGGAAGGGCAGGCAAGGGGAAGAGAGTGAAGATAAAACTAGACAGGATTGGGTCCCTTAACTCGGAATTCAATCCTGTCATCTCCTTGACAACCGGCCCTGCCAAGGGATGAGGGTCAGAGGTCAGGTCCCCAGGGGTCACCTGCCTCCACAGAAACCCAGGCTTGGGCCCGCCTGGTCGGCGAACTGGAAAACCTGAAGTGGGATGCTCCTGGCCGGCCCCTGTGCTCGTGGTGATGGCGGGAGAAGGAACAGCAAACGCACGGGATCCTGCCTGGGTCGGGGGAGTGGGGAACAGGAAGCGTCCACACGGGGGCCAGACACGGAGGGAAGGTCCCAGCGGTGCAGGGGGAGGCCCCGGCCAGGATTAACCAGGAAGTCCCGTCCTGGACCAGGAGCCTAGAGAAGCTTCCAGAGCGTGCAGGCACCCCCCTCCACCTCTCCCCAACCATCAGAGAAACAGCGCCATGCAGCCTCTGCAGTGCCCGTGTGACCAGCAGCAGCTTGGGGACCTCCCCACCGTGGCCTGACTCAGAACCCAAACTGGGACCAGGCCTCGGGGGTGGGGTGTGGGGGGGTTGGACAGGGCCAGTCGCTCGGTCAGAGTCCAGCTCAGGTGCCCTCTACCTTCCTGAGGGTTGGTCGCGGTCAGGCCACCAATCCACAAGAAGCCACAGGCTCGGGCAGATTTGACCTCGGTACTGATCCTGCCGAGGCAGAACTCACAAATGTGGAATCTGCCAAGAAAAGGCCCATGTCACCGACTTCTCAGCCCCAATTCTTTGTCTGTCTTACTGAAATGGAGCAGGACCCCATGGTTTCCCCTTGTCTGCCCAGCCCCATCCTCAGCCTGCCTTTTGTCTGTGGAAGGGTTTTGCTCTAAGAATAAGTTTAATCAGAGAAGCAAGAACATGCAGAAACGAAGGGACACAGTCAAAGGAGTGCATGTGTGCTCAGTCGTGTTCGGCTCTTTGTGACCCCGTGGACCACAGCATGCCGGGCTCCTCTGTCCGTGGCAGTTTTCTAGGTGAGAATACTGGAGTGGGTTACCATGCCCTCTTCCAGGGGGATCTTCTCGACCCAGGGATCAACCTGTGTCTCCTGAGTCTCCTGCACTGGCAGGCGGGTTCATTATCCTTGAGCCACCTGGGAAGCCCAATTAGAGGAGACCAAATAATAATATACTCATTAAGGACCTTTAGTTCCTTCTCAAGGGCTGTGGGTAATACTCTGAGCCATACCCCATGAGCTGAATTATAGATACTGAAACGCCAGGTGCAGAAGTAAACTACATGATGACCAGACTGGAGCCGTGACATCAGTTCAGTTCCGCTCAGTCGCTCAGTCGTGTCTGACTCTGCGACCCCATGGACCGCAGCACGCCAGCCTCCCTGTCCATCACCAACTCCCGGAGTTCACTCAAACTCACGTCCACTGAGTTGGTGATGCCATCCAACCATCTCATCCTCTGTCATCCCCTTCTCCTCCTGCCCTCAATCTTTCCCATCATTGGGGTCTTTTCCAGTGAGTCAGCTCTTTGCATCAGGTGGCCAAAGTATTAGAGTTTTAGCTTCACTATCACTCTTTCCAAAGAATATTCAGGACTGATTTCCCTTAGGATAGACTGGATGGATCTCCTTGCAGTCCAAGGGACTCTCAAGAGTCTTCTCCAACACCACAGTTCAAAAGCATCAATTCTTTGGTGTTCAGCTTTCTTTATAGTCCAACTCTCACATCCATACTGGAAAAACCATAGCTTTGACTAGGCCGACCTTTGTTGGCAAAGTAATGTCTCTGCTTTTTAATATGCTGTCTAGGTTGGTCATAGCTTTTCTTCCAAGGAGCAAGCGTCTTTTAATTTCATGGCTGCAGTCACCATCTGTAGTGATTCCGGAGCCCCCCAAAATAAAGTCAGCCACTGTTTCCAGTTTCCCCATCACATAGTCTACCACAATTCTGAGAACTGGCCTCAAGAAATGGAAAGAACCAGCGCTGGAACTGAAGAATAGCTGTACCTAAAACAATCAAGATAATGCAGGTCAGACCACCGATGACCAGTCTCAAGACGACTATCAGAGCTGACTGTGCTGTTTCTGCACGCACCCCGCCCTCCGTCTATAAAAGCTCTTGCCCATTTGGCTGTCACTGTGGGGAGGAGTCAGCCTTTGGACAGGTGTCTGCCCTCCTCCTCCAGCCCCTGAACTTCTGGTTACATTATGTCCTCACCTCCTGTGAGCCTTTCTTACCTCCCTTCTGAGTGCAACGCCTGGCTTCAGCTCCCATGCATCCCCTCCTCCGTTTAAAGACACACATCTCTCCGCAGATTACCTGGCAGAGGCTGGGGGCATTTACTCTGAAGTGGATCCCAAGCCTGACCTCAAGTCAGAATCACGTAGGGAATTAAGGACACTTCCTAAAACCCAGAATTGCCAGGGTCCAACTCTGAAACATGGGTCAAGCTTTCAGGTGTGGTGTCTGGGTAGCTGGGTGGTTTCAAGTTCTCCCAGTGATTCCGATGTAGCAGGTTTAGAAAACAGTGTTAGGAATCCCTAGACCAATGGGCAACCATCATGCCTCTTCCTGTATCATCTAATGTTTGTTGCTGTTCAGTTGCTAAGTTGTGTCTGACTGTCTGTGATCCCATGGATTGCAGCACTTCAGGCTTCCCTGTCCTTCACCATACCCCAGAGTTTGATCAAACTCACATCCATTGAGTCAGTGATGCCATCCAACCATTTCACTCCCTGCCACCCTTTTCTCCTTTTGCCTTCAGTCTCTCCCAGGATCAGATTCTTTTCCAATGAGTCGGCTGTTGGCAACAGGTGGCCAAAGTATTGGAGCTTCGGCTTTAGCATCAGTCCTTCCAGTGAATATTCAGGATTGATTTCTTTTAGGATTGGTGGTGGTGGTGGTTTAGTTGCTCAGTCGTGTCTGACTCTCTGTGAAACCATGGACTGTAGCTCTCCAGGCTCCTCTGTCCATGGGATTTCCCAGGCAAGAATACTGGAGTGGGTTGCCATTTCCTTCTCCAGGGGATCTTCCCGACCCAGGAATTGAACCTGGATCTCCTGCATTGCAGATGGATTCTTTATCATCGAGTCACTCGGGAAGAAGTTCCTTTAGGATTATTTTTTGTAAATAAATTGTTCGGAGGATCCTTATGTTATAGAGTAGACTTCATAAACTTTTAAGGAAAAAAAAACTCACAGAAATCCCACACTTGCTATGCCTTATGGCTCAATCGACACACCCACCCAGAATTTACACATTCACACCCCTCTGTTATTAGGGGACTTCATGGGAAAAAGTGAAAAGGGCAGGTCTGATAGGTTACTTCTCCCATGAATATTGGACTTTTCAGAGGACCTCAAGGAGTAGAGCACAGAAACTTCTCTGGAATGAAATTAGACATAAATGAAAGTGATGGTGGAGCTGTAGACATTGTAGATCAGGCAACACTTGGGAACAGCAGGAGTTCACCACCCCTCCACTCACACCAGGCAGCAAAGAATAATGAACCATCAGCTCCCACTGCTGGAACGCCTGCTAGGTGGATACAGCAGCCCTGCAGGGTAGGCATCGCAATTCCTACCTTATCAGTGATGCTCTAACCATCCACCTAGCAGATTTGCATTCAAGTTCTCCAGAGCCCCATTCTCCCCTCCCATGATGGGATGCCTCTGGAGGAAGTGAGCAAAGGCTGTAGGTAGGAGACTCACCCTGAAAAGGTAGTGACAAGACAAAGCAGCCTCTGCTCCCAAGAGCCTCCCAGGTGAGAAATGGCCCTTTAGAGCCAGGACTGATCAGGAAGACTGGGCATCTGAGAGGCCACAGGAAGCTAATCCCAGCAAGGGTGGGGTTGGGGCCAACATCCTTAAATGAATTCTGCTTTTGTGGCTTCCCGGTAACCTGCTTACTGTCATCAGAGCGGCTGCTCATATTTGTTAAGGACCATAGATGGGCCCTGATTAGGTTTCCGGCCTGTCATAGCATTATACCTGGATCATATTTGGGTTAATTGTCTGAAGCTGGGCTAATGTCCTTCTTCTGTGACAGGCCCCGCCCCCTCTGAAGGCTGAACCCCTCTTTCCTGCAGACTTGGCCTGTGTGAGTTGTGAGGGGCAGTGAGGTTGTGGTCAGGCATCTGGAGGGTGTAAAGAGCGATAACTGGAAGAGGAGCCCAGCAACTGCCCCTCTCTGATAAAACCACCTGGACAACCAGCTTTTTGGAAAAATAAATGGCAGGGAGACTAAGGAGGGTGACGCCTTGGCGCCGGCTCCCCCTGAGTGAAAGTCCCAGAGACTCACTTACCTGACTCATCCCGCCTTGATGTCCTGTCCCCCGCCCAACACACCCCACGCGCCTTGGCCAGGAGCCAGCCACAAACCCTCCAAATCGCTCCTCAAGACTCATCACTATGCAGACCAATTTTTCATTCATCTGGAATCCACTGCAGCATTTTAATGTGGAGCGCTGGCTCCTCCATTTCTCTCCCCTGAAGAAAAATGGCTTAATTTCTTCAGCTGATAGATTTTTTTTCCTGATCCCTCAGACAGGAGAAAAAGACCCTGGGAAATCAGCCGTTGGACTCTCCACAGACATTTTACGATGGCCATAAACAGGGCTGGTGGGGTGAAATACCAGGGAGCGTCCAGATTGGTGGCCTCAACATTGCTATTATGAACCTGCAAAAATGATGGCTAGATAGATGCACAGATAGGTGATAGATAGTTGATAGAGACAGATTAGATAGGTAGATAAATAGGCAGATACAGATGAATGGATGGAGGTGGGTGGAAAAATAGGGAAAGGATGGAAGGATGGATGGATGGATAAGCCATGAAAGAATTCAGTCTCTCACCACATTTGAAGCATGAAATCTCTCCCCATATTTTTACTGGCAGACATATGAAGCCTTCTGAAACCAAATCCTTATAGGCTCCCCTACCTACCCACCCATCCCCAGATTGAGACAGATTTCATCAGCAGGGTAAAAATCTATTCAGGAAGGAAATTAAAGACAAAACTGGGGCTAATCCTTTTGGGCGTGTTTTCAATTGTTCATTTAGCCCACAAGGCTCAGATGGACAGAATCAGCCCATCCTGAATGTGCTTCTTCCTTGGAGGCTAAAGATGGCGTCGTCTGGCCTGGAGCAGAAAGGGCCAAGGGCAGAGCAAGGACAGACCCACTTCTGGGTGAAAAGACTGGAATTTCACTCAAACAGTATGGTAGTTTAAGGCATAAATCCTGGCAGCAAACCCAGGGTTCTAATCGCAGTTCTAATCCCAGATCTGCTCTGTGCCAACTTCGTGACTTTGGAAAGTTGCTTAATCTTTCCAGGTTTTGGTTCCTTCCTTCACTGATCAAATGGAGAGAGTAATAGTATATACCTCAGACGGTTGTGGGGATTTAGGGAATTAATGTGCCTAAAGTGGGCTTCCCTGGTGGCTCAGATGATAAAGAATCTGCCTGCACTTCAGGAGACCCAGGTTCAGTCCCTGGGTTGGGAAGATCTCCTGTAGAAGGGAATGGCTACGCATTCCATTCTTGCCTGGAGAATCCCATAGACTGAGAAGCCTGGCAGGCTACAGTCCATAGATCTACAAAGAGTCAGATATAACTGAAACGACTTAGCATGCACGCATACATGCCTAAAGTGCTTAAAACAGAGGCTGCCAAGTAGTAAGCGCTGTGGGAGGTAAGTCAAATCTCCCCTCTAGATTACTCACCCCCACGAAATCAGTGAGTTCACTGTACAAAGACGAGACTTTAACCCCGACAAGAAGATAATCAAATTTGATTAACTCAGCCTTAGGTTCAAGGCCAAAGGTTGCACTTAAGTATCATCTTCTTCCCGCATGCTGTTTATTGATCTTCCCTAGGCGCCAAAGCAGCACTCACCCAAAGCAAAGCCCAAGCTGGGCCTGGACTCAGAGTGCAGGGAAAGTGAACTGTGAGGCCCAAGGACTTCAACATGCAGAGCAGAATTCTCTACTTTCAGCCTCTGTGGTCTCGGAGGAGCCACTGGGCAGCCCGGGGTTTCTCAGAAGCCCTGGAAGAGTCGACAGACTTTACCCGGATGCTGCTCTATTAAACTCTCTGTCTTCTCAGGCATAACTTAAAAGTCACTCCATGCCTACGTCAGTGCTGGCTGCCTCCCTGTTAAACGTGCTTATTGATGTGTGGCCTCTCTTGGTCAGGTCGGGGACTGCAGAGGAGCTGAAGGTATAAAAGCAGAAGACAGGGGAGTGTTAACACTGAACATCAACATGCAAAAATGTGCACTATTGCAAAATAGACGCCTCAAACATAGAAAACAAACTTACAATTACCAAAGGGGAAAGGGGGCAAAGGAGAGATAAATTAGAAGCTTGGGATTAACGGATATACTATAAAGACCTACGTATTACACAGGGAATTCTACTCAATATTTTTAATAACTTACAAGGGGAAAGAACCCATAAAAGAATACACATATATTTCTTTATACATATAAAATATAAATATATATCACTGAGTCACTTGGCTGTACACTCTACACCTAAAACTAACAGCATTGTAAATCAGCTATACTTTAATTAAAAAAAAAAAAATTTAGTTACGATTATTTTGCTCAGGTGAGACATGCTATCTCCAAAAAAGAAAAAAACCCCAAATGTGTACCACTGTCTCTCCGTGAACCTCATTTGCATATGTCACAGGCAATGGTTAGAGACTCAGTCCCCAAACTGAAACACGTTACTGATCAACTTGATCCCCTGCCCAGTGGTTTCAGCTCCTCCCACAACAGGAACCAGCCAGAGTTCTCCCTGCCAGCCTGCAGTCAGGACAGCCAGCCAGCCTGAAGCCAGGACATTTTCTTGGGAGAACGGGGAGTAAAACCAGAGCATGTCAACATGATGGAATACTATGTCGCCATAAAAAATGACAGGCGTGCGGACTGAGTCAATATATGGAAATGAATGTGTGAAATAATGCTAAATGGAAACAAGAAGAACCCCCAATAGTTTGCACGCACTGATTACAACTCCATCAATAAATATGTCCACACACTCATAAGCAAGGACTAAAGGCAAATTTAGAGTCCTATAAAGAGAGGATTATTTACTGGACTCTTTTTTTTCCTCCCATAAGATCTTATATGTTTTTTATTTTTTTATGAGAAGGATAGGCAGTTTTGCCTTAGTCCAACAAGAGTAGCATTGAGCTGCTGACACAGTTGCTGGGACAGAAAGGGGCATGTGCTGTGGCTGAAAATATGCTTCGAGGGAAGCTATCAGTCTGAACACACACACGGTTCTCGGAGCTGTGTGGACTCTGGCCCTGCCAGGTTGAATGGGGTCTCCAGGACCCCTGGACAGAGAACCAAGCCCAGAGGTGGGGAAGACGGGGGAGGCCTCGAATGGATACAGCCTTGCTCCCTACTAAGTTCACATTTTGCTTTAAAGGAAGGTGATCACATAGTCCTGGCTTTTCCAGGCACAGCCCTAGTTGTGCCCACGGTCCTAGTATAAACATTAACAACATCCCCTTTTATCATGAAAGTGTCCCTGTTAAGATTATAAAGAATACAGTCATCCTACTAAAAGGGGCCATGCTGGTCTCCTCGCCACCTAAGATGTACGGAATACATATACAAGACTCTGGGGTACACAGCTGCCCTCCTCACCTCACAATGAGCAGGAAATCAGGATGCTGATTCTGTCCCCTCTTTACAAGGATGCCCAGCCATGGGTAAGTGTTAGGATTGCTGGCAGTGCTGAGCTAGAGCCAAATGGCTCATCTTCCCAATACCACGTTCAATGATGTCATCTAGCAGCTTGAGATCAGCACAGATGGGAATATTTATACTGTGGAAATCAGGAAATGCTACTAAGCTGAGCTTCTCTCCCCACTCCCTGCCCCTACCCCCAGGAAGCTGGTTGTAAAAGATTTAGCAGCATGCCATGGATTGCTGGAGTCAGTGAAGCCAGAATGGAAACCATCTTATGGGACTGTGTGATCAGACAGGTCCACCCTCAGTCCCCAGCCAAAGGTCACAGCCACATTTTACACAAAGTACCAAAGACCCTGATGCTGGGAAAGATTGAGGGCAGGAGGAGACGGGGGCAACAGAGGATGAGATGGTTGGATGGCATCATCAACTCCATGGACATGAGTTTGAGCAAGCTCTGGGAGATAGTGAAAGACACAGAAGCCTGACGTGCCGCAGTCCATGGGGTCACAGACAGTCAGACATGACTGAGCGACTGAACCACAATAACCAAAGAGGAATCAGAAAACTTTGGGGTGAAGAGGCTGCTTGCTGGACGGAGGGAGGAGCAAGCATCTCTTGTTTTCCACACATACAGAATGAAACAAGCTGAGAACACAAACACATCGAATCATGTGTCTCAGAATGTGACAGCTTGAATCGCATTTGCCACGTGACAAGGTTATCTGCATCCTATTAAAGCAGGTCGGGGGCGTGCCATTGCTACAGCATCAAGTCTTCCCACAGCAACAGCCTTTGAATTATGACTCTTTCTTCATCATACGAGTCACTGAAAACCCTGCCCCTGTTGACAGTGTGACATGAGTGTCACTCTAAAAAGTGGCTTACTCCTCGGCACCAACAGCACCTTGCTAATTCCTCCCTCAATGCCCACCGTCCTCCTGCAGCGCCTCCGTAGAGCCCTTCACAAAACCAACATCTCACAGATCAGATCAGATCAGTCGCTCAGTCGTGTCCGACTCTTTGCGACCCCATGAACCGCAGCACGCCAGGCCTCCCTGTCCATCACCAGCTCCCGGAGGTCACTCAGACTCGCATCCATCGAGTCAGTGATGCCATCCAGCCATCTCATCCTCTGTCGTCCCCTTCTCCTCCTGCCCTCAATCCCTCCCAGCATCAGAGTCTTCTCCAATGAGTCAACTCTTCGCATGAGGTGGCCAAAATACTGGAGTTTCAGCTTTAGCATCATTCCTTCTAAAGAAATTCCAGGATTGATCTCCTTCAGAATGGACTGGTTGGATCTTCTTGCAGTCCAAGGGACTCTCAAGAGTCTTCTCCAACACCACAGTTCAAAAGCATCAATTCTTCGGCGCTCAGCCTTCTTCACAGTCCAGCTCTCACAGCCATACATGACCACAGGAAAGACCATAGCCTTGACTAGGCGAACCTTTGTTGGTAAAGTAATGTCTCTGCTTTTGAATATGCTATCTAGGTTGGTCATAACTTTCCTTCCAAGGAGTAAGCGTCTTTTAATTTCATGGCTGCAGTCACCATCTGCAGTGATTTTGGAGCCCAGAAAAACAAAGACCTTTTAGAACTAACACCCAAAAAAGATGTCCTTTTCATTATAGGGGACTGGAATGCAAAAGTAGGAAGTCAAGAAACACCTGGAGTAACAGGCAAATTTGGCCTTGGAATACAGAATGAAGCAGGGCAAAGACTAATAGAGTTTTGCCAAGAAAATGCACTGGTCATAGCAAATACCCTCTTCCAACAACACAAGAGAAGACTCTATACATGGACATCACCAGATGGTCAACACCGAAATCAGATCGATTATATTCTTTGCAGCCAAAGATGGAGAAGCTCTATACAATCAGCAAAAACAAGACCAGGAGCTGACTGTGGCTCGGACCATGAACTCCTTATTGCCAAATTCAGACTGAAATTGAAGAAAGTAGAGAAAACTACTAGACCATTCAGGTATGACCTAAATCAAATCCCTTATGATTATACAGTGGAAGTGAGAAATAGATTTAAGGGCCTAGATCTGATAGATAGAGTGCCTGATGAACTATGGAATGAGGTTCGTGACATTGTACAGGAGACAGGGATCAAGACCATCCCCATGGAAAAGAAATGCAAAAAAGCAAAATGGCTGTCTGGGGAGGCCTTACAAATAGCTGTGAAAAGAAGAGAAGCGAAAAGCAAAGGAGAAAAGGAAAGATATAAACATCTAAATGCGGAGTTCCAAAGAATAGCAAGAAGAGATAAGAAAGCCTTCTTCAGTGATCAATGCAAAGAAATAGAGGAAAACAACAGAATGGGAAAGACTAAGGATCTCTTCAAGAAAATCAGAGATACCAAAGGAACATTTCATGCAAAGATGGGCACAATAAAGGACAGAGATGGTGTGGATCTAACAGAAGTAGAAGATATTAAGAAGAGGTGGCAAGAATACACAGAAGAACTGTACAAAAAAGAGCTTCAAGACCCAGATAATCATGATGATGTGATCACTGACCTAGAGCCAGACATCTTGGAATGTGAAGTCAAATGGGCCTTAGAAAGCATCACTACGAACAAAGCTAGTGGAGGTGATGGAATTCCAGTGGAGCTATTCCAAATCCTGAATGATGATGCTGTGAAAGTGCTACACTCAATATGCCAGCAAATTTGGAAGACTCAGCAGTGGCCACAAGATTGGAAAAGGTCAGTTTTCATCCCAATCCCAAAGAAAGGCAATGCCAAGGAGTGCTCAAACTACCGAACAATTGCACTCATCTCACACGCTAGTAAAGTAATGTTCAAAATTCTCCAAGCCAGGCTTCAGCAATATGTGAACCGTGAACTTCCTGATGTTCAAGCTGGTTTTAGAAAAGGCAGAGGAACCAGAGATCAAATTGCCAACATCCGCTGGATCATGGAAAAAGCAAGAGAGTTCCAGAAAAACATCTATTTCTGCTTTATTGACTATGCCAAAGCCTTTGACTGTGTGGATCACAATAAACTGTGGAAAATTCTGAAAGAGATGGGAATACCAGACCACCTGATCTGCCTCTTAAGAAATCTGTATGCAGGTCAGGAAGCAACAGTTAGAACTGGTCATGGAACAACAGACTGGTTCCAAATAGGAAAAGGAGTACGTCAAGGCTGCATATTGTCACCATGTTTATTTAACTTATATGCAGAGTACATCATGAGAAATGCTGGACTGGAAGAAACAGAAGTTGGAATCAAGATTGCCGGGAGAAATATCAATAACCTCAGATATGCAGATGACACCACCCTTATGGCAGAAAGTGAAGAGGGGCTAAAAAGCCTCTTGATGAAAGTGAAAGTGGAGAGTGAAAAGGTTGGCTTAAAGCTCAACATTCAGAAAACGAAGATCATGGCATCTGGTCCCATCACTGCATGGGAAATAGATGGGGAAACAGTGGAAACAGTGTCAGACTTTGTTTTTCTGGGCTCCAACATCTCACAGTCACGGACAATTCATTACTTCCTGCCACATGCTGTTTATTGCCAGCTCCCTTTGTAACCATGGCCAACATACGACAAACTCCACAAAGTCTAAAGAGGCTGTTTTTTATTTATTTATTTTTTTATTGAAGGATAATTGCTTTACAGAATTTTGTTGCTTTCTGTCAAACCTCAGCATGAACCAGCCATAGGTATACAGACATCCCCTCCCTTTTGAACCTCCGTCCCAACTCCCTCCCCACCCATTGCTCTAGGTTGATGCAGAGCCCCTGTTTGAGTTTCCTGAGCAGTATAGCAAATCCCCATAAGCTATAAGCAAGGTGAAAAGAGATTGTTAAAGTAACTTGCTGGTACCTGCCCTTCAGTGCTTGGTTAGTGAGTCAGCTAAATTCCAAAGGGTCAGTAAAAGAATTGAAGGTGAAGGAAATCCTGGTCTGATCATGGAACGCAAGGTACTGAAGGAAAAAGAGTGGCCGTGATGGTCACCAGCGCCGATTTCAGAATAACCCTGTGTGCGTAGGCTTCGGGGGCTTCCCAGGTGGTGCTACTGGTAAAGAATCCACCTGCCAACGCAGGTTAGATATAAGAGACATGGGTTTGATCCCTGAGTCAGAAAGATTCCCAGGAGGAGGGTATAACAACTCACTCCAGTATTCTTGCCTGGAGAATCCCATGGACAGAGGAGCCTGGCAGGCTACCGTTCATGGGGTCCCAAAGAGTCCAACACAACTGACTAGCACAAACATGTAGGCTTCGAGGATGAAAGAGGAGCTATGTCTGCACTGACCAAGCATATCCTGGGTGCAAAGTACTCAGCTTAGTGGCACAGGATAATTCAGAAAAGTTAGGACACATGTTCTTTGCCTATATAAACTTGCAAAAGAGACTGTATGGAGGCAAAGGACATGATGAGGTGCTGGTGAATGGGAGAGAGAAGACAAACCAAAAAGGTAATCTTTGACTTACCATAGTGATGAAGGGAAGCAGAATTAATGTAGCGCTTGCGGCTGGATTGGATTAATCAGGGCTATCTTCTGGAGGAGGGCTTTTGATCACAGCTCTTAAATGTATTCCACTGGCAGCTATGGGGCGGGGAGTGGTGGGGGGCACATAATTTCAAGAGCTAAAAGTGAACCAAAAATCATGAAGTCCAAAGCATATTTATCTTTAGTTCAATTCTGGTTATTCCAGAATTCTCCCTATAAATCTTTGATTTTTTTTTTTTTCTCAATGATAATTCTGCTACTCCAAAGTTTTCTCAAAATTTCAATGTGTTTAGGATCCAGGAGGAAGATTTAGAATAGCTGATGGTTTAAGCACTAGGGAAGCAGCTACCTTTCCACTGGGCTAGTTTTGCTCATCAGCCCCTTCTACCAGTCTATGAGCTTGGTAAATGTGGGCATCATGCCAGGCTCTGCAGGTACTGTGTGCCCAGTGCCTCGTACAGGAAGGTTGGGCCAGCCTCAGCCTTGGTTGAAGGCTTGGATGATGGTCACCTTGACACTGGGATCACTGAGGTCAGCAGTAGTTATTTTTACCATGTGAGAATCCTAGCGCCTTCCTCGGGCAAACTCAAGTTCTTCCAAGAGACATTTATCTACTCCCTGAGGCCATCTTGCTGTACTTGGATGGAATCTCAAAAATGACAGAAGGATCTCTGTTCGTTTCCAAGGCAAACCATTCAATATCAAGATAATCCAAGCCTATGCCCCAACCAGTAATGTTGAAGAAGCTGAATTTGAACGGTCCATGAAGACCTACAAGACCTTTCAGAACTAACACCCAAAAAAGATGTCCTTTTCATTATACGGGACTGGAATGCAAAGTAGGAAGTCAGGAAAAACCTGGAGTAACAGGCAAATTTGGCCTTGGAATACGGAATGAAGCAGGGCAAAGGCTAAATAGAGTTTTGCCAAGAGAATGCACTGGTCATAGCAAACACCTTCTTCCTACCACACAAGAGAAGACTCTACACATGGACATCACCAGATGGTCAACACTGAAATCAGATTGATTATATTCTTTGCAGCCAAAGGTGGAGAAGCTCTATACAGTCAGCAAAAACAAGACTGGGAGCTGACTGTGGCTCAGATCATGAATTCCTTATTACCAAATTCAGACTTAAATTGAAGAAAGTAGGGAAAACCACTAAACCATTCCGGTATGACCTAAATCAAATCCCTTATGATTATACAGTGGAAGTGAGAAATAGATTGAAGGGACTAGATCTGATAAACAGAGTGCCTGATGAACTATGGACAGAGGTTCGTGACATTGTACAGGAGACAGGGATCAAGACCATCCCCATGGAAAGAAATGCAAAAAAGCAAAATGGCTGTCTGATGAGGCCTTACAAATAGCTGTGAAAAGAAGAAAAGCTAAAAGCAAAAGAGAAAAGGAAAGATATACCCATCTGAATGCAGAGTTCCAAAGAATAGCAAGGAGAGAAAAAAGTCTTCCTCAGCAGTCAATGCAAAGAGATAGAGGAAAACAACAGAATGGGAATGACTAGAGATCTCTTCAAGAAAATCAGAGATACCAAGGGGACATTTCATGCAAAGACGGGCTCGATAAAGGACAGAAATGGTATGGACCTAACAGAAGCAGAAGATATTAAGAAGAGGTGGCAAGAATACACAGAAGAACTGTACAAAAAAGATCTTCATGACCCAGATAATCACAATGGTGTGATCACTGACCTAGAGCCAGACATCCTGGAATGTGAAGTCAAGTGGGCCTTAGAAAGCATCACTACGAACAAAGCTAGTGGAGGTGATGGAATCCCAGTTGAGCTATTTCAAATCCTGAAAGATGATGCTGTGAAACTCTTGCACTCAATATGCCAGCAAATTTGGAAAACTCAGCAGTGGCCACAGGACTGGAAAAGGTCAGTTTTCGTTCCAATCCCAAAGAAAGGCAATGCCAAAGAGTGCTCAAACTACCACACAGATGTACTCATCTCACATGCTAGAAAAGTAATGTTCAAAATTCTCCAAGTCAGGCTTCAGCAATACATGAACTGTGAACTTCCAGATGTTCAAGCTGGTTTTAGAAAAGGCAGAGGAACCAGAGATCGAATTGCCAATATCCACTGGATCATTGAAAAAGCAAGAGAGTTTCAGAAAAACATCTATTTCTGCTTTATTGACTATGCCAAAGCCTTTGACTGTGGGGATCACAATAAATTGGAAAATTCAGAAAGAGATGGGAATACCAGACCATCTGACCTGTCTCTTGAGAAACCTGTATGCAGGTTAGGAAGCAAGAGTTAGAACTGGACACAGAACAACAGACTAGTTCCAAATAGGAAAAGGAGTACATCAAGGCTGTATATTGTCACCCTGCTTATTTAACTTATATGCAGAGTACATCATGAGAAATGCTGGGCTGGAAGAAGCACAAGCTGGAATCAAGATTGCTGGGAGAAATATCAATACCTCAGATATGCAGATGACACCACCCTTATGGTAGAAAGTGAAGAGGAACTAAAAAGCTTCTTGATGAAAGTGAAAGAGGAGAGTGAAAAAGTTGGCTTAAAGCTCAACATTCAGAAAACGAAGATCATGGCATCTGGTCCCATCACTTCATGTGAAGTAGATGGGGAAACAGTGGAAACAGTGTCAGACTTTATTTTTGGAGGCTCCAAAATCACTGCAGATGGTGACTGCAGCCATGAAATTAAAAGACACATACTCCTTGGAAGGAAACTTATGACCAACCTAGACAGCATATTAAAAAGCAGAGACATTACCTTGCCAACAAAGGTCCATCTAGTCAAGGCTATGGTTTTTCCAGTAGTCATGTATGGATGTGAGAGTTGGACTGTGAAGAAAGCTGAGCGTCAAAGAATTGATACTTTTGAACTGTGGTGTTGGAGAAGACTCTTGAGAGCCCCTTGGACTGCAAGGAGAGCCAACCAGTCCATTCTGAAGAAGATCAGTCCTGGGTGTTCATTGGAAAGACTGATGTTGAAGCTGAAACTCCAATACTTTGGCCACCTCATGCAAAGGGTTGACTCACTGGAAAAGACCCTAATGCTGGGAGGGATTGGGGGCAGGAGGAGAAGGGGACGACAGAGGATGAGATGGCTGGATGGCATCACCGACTAGATGGACAAGGGTTTGGGTACACTCTGGGAGTTGGTGATGGACAGGGAGGCCTGGCATGCTGTGATTCATGAGGTCGTAAAGAGCGACTGAACTGAACTGAACTAAGGCCACCTTACCATCAACCAGAGCACATGTCCTTTCTAGTTTCCTTCATTCCCTAAGGGTTTAAAAGTTTTTATGATGATTTAAGTTTCAGACTATGTAGGGAAAAAACAAACAAACCAATAAAAGTCTTTGAGGGCTTCGTTGGTGGCTCAGTGGTAAAGAATCCGCCTGCCATGCAGGAGCCACGAGTTTGATGCCTGACCTGGGAAGATCCTGCATGTGCAGAGCACATAGGCTTGTGCACCCCAACTGCTGAGCCTGTGCTCTAGAGCCGGGGAGCCGCAACAACTGGAGCCCGCTCGTCCTGAAGTCTGTGCTCAGCAACGAGAGAAGCCACTGCAGTGAGAAGCCTGCAGCCCACAGGGAAGAGTAGCCCTGACTCACTACAGCCAGAGAAAAGCCTGCGCAGCAAGAAAGACCTAGCACAGCCAATAAAGAAAGAAAGAAAAATCTGGGGTATTATTTAAAAAACAAAAATCTTTGAAACAGGAACACTTCTTATTGTGATTCTATAAAGAGTTGGGTCCTACATAATCTCACAATGCCGAGATGAGGCGATCTCTGAAAGAGGGGAGAATGAAGAACAGAGGGTTTCTGATATGGGCAATGACACTGATTTCCATCTTACACTTGGGCTTCTGCACGCTCGAGGCAGTCAGCTTTAAGTCATGTAAGCATTTGAGGAAGAAACTGTACATTTCATATAAGATCGTATTTTGGTAAGCTCATAGTTCACAATAGGGGGGCTGGGTGATATTCTCCAGACATGAGTCCCTCTCTTTCGGCACAGTTGGGCTCATTTATCAGGGCCTGGAATAATTCTTTTCTGTGATGGCTTGTGCTGTAAATGGTATCCTCCCTGCCTTCACAGAGGCTCCTTAAGTATCTGCTTGTGTTTCAGAATAG
Organism: Tragelaphus eurycerus; assembly: GCA_935064755.1. Lineage (NCBI taxonomy): Eukaryota > Metazoa > Chordata > Mammalia > Artiodactyla > Bovidae > Tragelaphus > Tragelaphus eurycerus. The sequence continues at coordinate 6,144,870 of CAKXYN010000023.1, forward strand.
TGTTTAGATCAAATTTCAATGCATGATCTTCTCATAACAGATTGCCTGCCCCTGTATTCCAAATTTGACAAAATGTGGTGTTTGATTCTGACCTATCATTCATAGGCAGGGTGACAACTCTTAAGAGAAGCAGTTGAACTCTATACAGGTCCCTTCCTGCCTAACTGCTTTTTATGAACATCAATAATACAAACTCAGGTGAAGTTTTCTGAAATTCAGTTTCATTTTTTCATTAATCCTGATAAATAATTGACCGATTTTCTTGACTCGTGTTCATTGATCTCTATTGTCGGTTCTGAGGATATTTCTCTGTAGACATAGCTTCTGAACTTCTCACTGGGGTGTTTGTGTTGTATTTAAGAATTCCCTTTTTTCCATTGTATATCTGGATTAGACTTAGACTTTAAAAATTGGTGCTTAAGTGATGCTTGATCTCAAATAACTGTAAAGGTAAGAGCTGATTTCTAGATGATAACTCTGTACTAAAGACTAGACAGTAAGATTACAGTGTCTTTCAGTTTTAACTCATTTGATGAATCATCAGTTGGGGACAGTTATGGGCTAGGGTTTGAGTCTCTTCAGGATGTTGGCATTTTTTCTTCTCCTCAAAAGTCTGAAAGTGAAAGTTACTCTGTCATGTCCGACTCTTTGCAACCCCATGGACTATACAGTCCATAGAATTCTCCAGGCCAGAATACTAAAGGGGGTAGCCTTTCCCTTCTCCAGGGGATCTTCCCAAATCAGGGATCAAACCCAGGTCTCCTGCATTGCAGGCAGATACTTTACCAGCTGAGCCGAAAGGGAAGCCCAAGAATACTGGAGTGGATAGCCTATCCCTTCTCCAGCAGATCTTCTCAAACCAAGAATCAACCTGGGGTCTCCTGCATTGCAGGTGGATTCTTTACCAACTGAGCTACCAGGGAAGCCCCAAAAGTCTACCCCCAATTTATCATCTCGATGAAATGTGAAATCTCAAATCTCAATAAACCTCATTTCAATTTCTACTCCAGTTGGAGGATTCCATTTTACAGATTGTACTCCAGTTCCTAAGAAGGCATGTAAGACATATCCTGGCTGGGACAAAATCCTCCACAAAGATATAGAGACAGTGGAAACTTTAGACATCATATAATTCAGTCTCCATTACACAGATGAGATCAGAGTTCAGACAGGTCAAGTAACCTGACCAAGGCCACTTAGCACATTAGCCGCAGAGCCAGGGCAAGACCCATCCAGCGCTCCATTCATCACAGCCTATCTCTGCCTAGTATATAAACCACCTGGCTACCGTCTCCTTATTACACTTGCTTATGCTCGTCTTCCTACCTCCCATGAGTCGGTTACTACCTGGCCACCCACTTCATATTTTGCCCTTCCATTGTATCATGGAACATTAATTTTTACTTTATTTCTTATGAATTGCCCTTGAGAATTATTGAATAAAGTTGGGGCTCTCATTTTTTGCTTATATCCATGGTTTCCAGTCTCTGTTTTCACCCTGACACTTGAATCCTGGGGACATCATCTAGCAGAGGACCTGGATATCAGCAAATACTCATTTAATTTTTTCTTCATCTTAGATTCCTCACTTTCTTCTAATGTTCAACCCACTGCCAAGTCCAGACCCTGAACTTTGAAATATTTTTGGCTCTTCTAATCTCGGCATAGTATGGATTTGCTGGTGCTGTCCATGGTGCTGGTATTAGCTAGAGCCCCAACTGTACATCCTGAGTGGGAAGTGCAGTTAAAAATCCTCTGTAACAGATCTGATTACTTGGTGGGCTATTTGGGCAAACTAAATTTAGTAAAACAGTAATTAGAAATTATAAATCTTCATATATACTTTAAAACAGACATATCAAAATCTTCCCCTTTTTGGTGACTCCCCAGAGAAGGGCTGTCAAATCAAGTGGGTGATAGCTAGTGATGCACTGGCAAAGGTTTAACAAATTTCAAGTATTTTTCTCCAGGGGAGGGAACATGATTTGTAATATTTTCTAATTTCCACGATATTAAACAGTACTCCCACAAGGGCTGACTTCAAGCTACGCAAAGATGTTATTGAATATGAAGGTGGGAGGAGATACATATGAATACAGTCAGCTCTTGTGAGCTAGTGCAAACTGGCTCCATCACACCACTGACCACAGCCAAATACTGCATCTCAAGCTATCCAGGATGTGGAGCAAAAGTATCTGGAAGGAAATGTCTGAGTTAAAGCTCTTTCGTGAGACTCTCATGTAAAGCCTAGAGAAACATATATATAGTATATACTATATTGTTATATAATTATATATATATTATTTTATTATTATATATTATATATAATATTAAAATATCTATATATAAAATCTCTAGTTCAACAAGGCTGGAGAAGGAAATGGCAACCCACTCCAGTGTTCTCGCCTGGAGAATCCCAGATGGCGGAGCCTGGTGGGCTGCCGTCTATGGGGTCGCACAGAGTCGGACACGACTGAAGCGACTTAGCAGCAGCAGCAGCAGTTCAACAAGGCAGGCAGAGCATCTAAAAACTGATAGATAGTATCAGGATTATTTTAAAAACAGGAATGAATTAGGATAAACATAATCTTATTACTCTAATGAAAAAGTCAGAGTCCTGTCCTCATAGTGTGTGCATGGCTAGAGTGTAGGCACATCACATGACTTAAAGGTACATGGCCAAGATAAACTCCTTTAGTGTCTCCTGTGACAAGATTTTCTCAACTGTAGATCAAAAGAGTGGTACTCAAGTTCCAAGAGATGTGTTGAGGTTTATCCAGCAATCACAGATAAAAATTTACTTTTTAATGATTATTTTTAGTTCTAGTTTTTTAAATTGAAAAACTACTTAATATTTTGGCAACAATAATGGTCAGGACTATATTTTGGTTACATATGACAGAAACCAAGTCAATGTAAAAAATGAGATATTAATAGAGAAAAAAATTGGGGAGACTCCACAGAACAATCAAGACCTCAGACGAGCAAAGATCCATCTGGGATTCAGAAACAGTTGGTAGCAAGAATGTGACAATATCAGGACTGCTGTCTGTCTCTTATTTCTGCTTCACTTGGGTATCCACTTCCTTCTTCCCTCTTTCTGTAGACCTCATTTCTCCACATAGCAGAGAACAGAGCTTCATTCTGACTTTGAAACTTATAGCCACAGAGGGAAAAAAAAAAAAAAAAAACACAGAACAAAAGTTCTCATAATGCCAAACACTCACAGCAACCCACTGATTTTTAAAGTATTGTTACTGAGTTGTTGTTTAGTCGCTCAGTCGTGTCCAACCCTTTGTGATCCAATGGACTGTAGCCCCATCAGGCTCCTCTGTCCATGGGAATCTCCCAGACAAGAATACTGGAGTGGGTTGCATTTCCTTCTCCACGGGATCTTCCCAACCCAGGGATAGAACTCGCATATCCTGCATTGGCAGGCAGATTCTTTACCACTGAGCCACCAGGGAAGCCCCTTCTGTTACTTTGAAAGTAACCAAATCTATTTGGGAATAAGATTCATGTGAACGAACCGCTTTAAAAATGTCCAAAAATCTCAAGCTCCCTCCACTTAAAGTTAATTAAAACTTTTGAGGGCTTCCCTTATGGTTCAGCTTGTAAAGAATCCACCTGCAATGAGGGATACCTTGGTTTGATCCCTGGGTTGGGAAGATCCCCTGGAGAAGGGAAAGGCTACCCACTCCAGCATTCTGGCCTGGAGAATTCCATGGACTGTATAGTCCACGGGGTCACAAAGAGTCAGACACAACTGAGCAACTTTCACTCACTCACTCAAAATCTTTGAATGTGGGCCCAGAAATGTGTTTTATAAGCTCCCTGGGGGGTTCTGGTGAAGTGACCAATATACAAAATCCACTCTCCGGACTCTGAGTGTGTACATGAATCAGGATCTCAGGAGAAATGAGAGATTAAAAAAAAAAAAAAAAAGAACAGAAGTAGGAGAGGGGATGTATGGAAGTTTATATCAGGAAAAATAATTACTCTTTCACATGGCAGGCAGATCTCACTTAGGCATACCTTTCCTTAGCCAAAACCCTTCTGGCCAGATGTGTTTCACATTTCAGAATTTCTTGAATATTAGAAGAACACAGTTGCATATGCCTTATATTACCTAATGCCCTCAGAGAATCTGTGGTAGCACCCTATGATCAAACTTGATATTTCTGCAGCAGAATGTATTAATATTTACACCAAATAGGATAAATAAAACATTATACATAGCCCTCCGTCAGTTCCATTCAGATTTAGCTACTGAATTGCTTCAAGTCAAGTCACTGGCACCAAATGAGCTACAAAAACACTTCCAAGCTGGAGGCATCATTCTTCCTGGCTTCAAAATATACTCTGTAGTACTGAGCTATTGTCATCAAAAAACTTCGTACTGGCACAGAGACGTGGGCACATATATACATATATATGTCATATTGTATGCCACGAATATATACAACATTGATTTGTCAAAGAAGAAAGGAAGGGAGAAAGACAACTTTTAGAGCTCTTTTCATTTCCAAATTGTACTATTTAGGGACTTATTTTTAAGTCAATACAACCAGATTTGAAAAGGATTAGAGAAAGTTAACACCAAAATAGCCAAAAGCAGTTCCCAAGAGAAGTTGGACCATATTTCACCACCTCCACTCATGTTTCCCTCTACCTCATCCTCCACTCTGTCACCGGAGTGGCTCAAGATCATTCCCACTTGGACTTACCCACTAGCAGGCTAAGAATCCACCCACTCTACTTCACACCGTCTCCTTAGCAGGACCCCTCATGACCTTCGCTCCTCTCATGAGTCTTGTCTCACTTATCCTCCTGTAACTTTATCTTCTTGTCTTATGTCAGTATGACTTTGCATATGTTCCTCTTTACTCCTCAGATGTCCCCTTCCCTTCTTGTTTCCCTGGGAACCTCCTATTTATACCTCAAAACCCTCCTTGGGGATTGTCTCCTCCATGAAGCCTTTCCTGAAACTTCCAACCCCATCCTGCAAAATGCTAAGTGCCTCGCTCTGCAATATCCTTTCTCTTCACTGTCAAACCTCAATTACTGCCCTGAAAATGGTATATTAGATTAATTTATTTACTTGCTTTTCTTCCTTTTGAGGGCAAGGAGAGCTTTTTGTCTCTATACCCCAGTGCCACAGACAGAGCTTGGGATATATAGTAGATGCTCAATAAATATCTCTAAGATTAATCTGAGGTCTCCTTTGAGGTTGAAATTATAGGGGACAAAGGTATTCTATAGATCTCCAATAATAAGGTCAATGAGAATTTCAACAGGTTTCTGTGGAAGTCTATCTCAAATTCAAGAAAGCACAATCGAAAATATTTATTGAGCACTTATTTTGAAACAGGCCTCATCTCATTTCTACAATAACTCCATGAATGCCATTCTTATCCTCATTTTTCAAACATTGAGACTGAGACTTTAAAAGGTTAAGAAATGTGCACCAGGTCACAAAGCTAGAAAACAGCCAAGGTGGAATTTAAGCTGCCTCCCAAAGATGCCATTTTAATGCCTTCTTGTTTCGTTGGGGACCTCCTATTTATACCTCAAAACCCTCCTTGGGCATTGTCTCCTCTATGAAGCCTTTCCTGAACCTTGAAGACATGGTCCAGGTTCACTTGTTTCAAGCATGAAACCACCTTTTCTCTTAGAACTTACACTCTCCAGGTCTACGCACACGTGGAGGAGAAGTCCATTCTATATTGGAAGGTGTAGGGTGTTGGAGGAGGCCCACTGGCCAAATATTTGCCAGGTGGTGTCAAAAGTGTTACTATTAGTGTTCGTATTTGGAGGAAGCAACAGAGTAAGTTCCCAAGACTTCACAGTATGAATGACTTTGCAGACATCCCCACTGGCAAAGAAAGGCGGTCATGAGAGCTCTTGGCGGACAGCGGGGGTGTTGAAAGTTAACGACTGGGGAGGTGTCAGCTCTCCGAAAACATCAGAGGTGGGGTAGGTCGTCTTTAGAAAGAGCTGGAGAGCCAAGACCAGCTTCGCTGAGTTTACAGTTTGCTCTGGGCCACACGGGTCTTGTCATTTATCACAGGAAATTTCTCTGACCATGGGCACAAAGCTAGAGGCCCTGCTAAGAATAGAACTTCTGCTAAGAAGCAACTCCTCCAGAATGTACTTTACGTGATTTTATCCTTTTCCAAGCAGTTCATGCATATTGTAGGCTGTCTCCACGAGAAGCAAGCATCTTCCTTCAGAACAAACCAGGTCCCACGATCACCCAGAAGGTCGAAAAGCGTGTCCACCCTTGACGCCCCCACCTTAACAAAATCACTTTTCTTTGACTTTACAAGCGGATGTGTCTGATTCTGTTCTTTCTCTTATCGCTGCTCCCAGGCCATCTCCCCACCCCCTCACCCCCCAGGTATCACTCTCTGGTTCCCACTGTCTGACTTCCTCACCTCAATATTCCTGCCTTCTCCCTTTGCTCTCTGCAGGAAACCGAAATCTCAGATTTCACCTCTGCTGAAGCCTGACAACTTTTCAGCACCTATCAGAGCGTGCAGGAATTCTTCAGGCTCTAGTTTACTCCCGCACATGTGCTTGTCAGCAGCCATTGTGAAGGGCATCCCGCTCTGGGCAACACTCGGGAAGTATTCAGAGCAGTCCCTCACGCGGGCGGCGTGCACGGGGCGCACATTTACCTGTGTTCATGCAGGGTTTACATCCACCTGAGGGCTTTGCATCTGTCCAGTCAAGTGGGAGGTGACCACTCAGCCCTGCCCCGTTGACCCAACATACCCAATTTATAAAGAAAATGCCTCTTTGCACTTTTAAAAAGAGGTGCTCAAGGACTTCCCTGGTGACCCAGCAGTAAAGAATCTGCCTGCCAATGCAGGACACACAGGTTCAATCCCTGATCTGGGAGGATCCCACATGCTTGGCAGCAGCTAAACCCATGCACCACAGCTACCCAGCCTGTGCTCCAGAGCCCAGGGACCGCAGCTACCGAGGCCTGCGTGTCCCACAGCTAGAGAGTGACCTCTGCTTGCCACAATCAGGGAAAAACCCAGGCAGCAAGGAAGACCCAGCACAGCTAAAAATAAATGGCTTCATAAAACTAAACATTAAAAAAAAAGAGAGGGGCTTGTAACTGAATGTCTCAACATTGAATGCTCCCTGTGCCAAAGTTTAAAGATGGGAGGAGAATTTAAGGGAAGTGTTAAATGCTCCCCCACCACCTCCCTCTCCCCACCCCTGAAATGTGGCAGGTCAGTAAACATCAAAACTGGACCTTACTGAGCTAGGTCGTTGGGACCTCTGCTCTCCTCAGTCATGGGCGTTGAGCGGGAAGGGGTCCCATGGTCCCCTCATGTCACAAAAAGGCCGCCCAGGGCCACCCAGACAGTTAATGGCAGAGCTCCTCTTAGAGCGGGGGGTGGGAGGGGGTAGGGGGGTGTCTCTGAGACTCTGTCCAATACCCTTCCAACCACAAGTCGGAATTTCTTATTTTTGAAAACCAGGAACACGAGGACCCCTTCGTGGAAGCCATTTGCCCTCGGCTTACAGAGGAAGGAGCCCCTGGAGAAGGGCCTTCTCCTGCAGGAGCCTTGGTGCTCCTTGAAGAGGTGGAGACACGAGAATCTCCTCCAACAGATCTCCCCGTGGGGGTGGCCCTACCTACCGGACGTCCATGGTGCGGGGATGAGAGATGAGACCCGGAGGTGCACGGGCAGAGGTCTGCCCGTCGACATGAGGGCCAGGCCCGTGAGGTAGAAGGAGGGGCATCCGGCAGGGGGACACCGGGCGGCAGCACCGGGGGTCGGCGGAGGGTGGTGGGAGCTGGCAGGATGCCCGGGACACAGACGGGGATGTGCAGGCAGCCCCACCAAGCAAGGGGGCAAAGAGAAACCCAGCCTGGGCGCCGGGCTGAGCCTCAGGGCCCCCACCTCGGGCTGAGTGGGTAGGGAGCCCATTCCTGCTGAGGTGAAGGGGAGCCAGGCCCAGGGTGGATGGGGGCGCAGGGATCAGGCCGGGGCTGGGGGCAGGAATATCGCGACATTTTGCAAAGCCCAGAGCCACCAACAGAGCACAATGCTGCGCGGAGAGAAGGGGCGAAGTGGGAGGAGAGGCAGGCTTCCTGAAGACAGCCAGCCAGGCTTGCCTTTTCTTCCCAGTTTCCAGAGGGCATTTGAGAGCAGAGAGCATCGCTTGTGGGGAACATCTGCTTCCCTCTCTCCCACCTCCCTCCTTCCCTCCTTCCCTCCCTCCCTCTCTCTTCACCCTCCCTCCCCTCGCCACCCCCCCCACCCCCGTCCCCTCCCCTTCTTCTAAGGCTGATTACATCCTGGGGCAGGCGTGTTTTATTTTGTTATCTCGAATTTTCTCACTTAGCTACACCTCCTCCCTGTGCAAGTGGTCGTATTGCCTGACCCAGGTGTAAAAGGGGCATGGGAAGCCCTTCTTTCCTGGGGACCATCTCTGTGACACCTTTCTGCACGAGGCTTCTCCAGACAATGCCTGCTAGCAATTTGCAGCGTGTGTGTGTGTGTCCGTGTGTGCGCAGTGGGGAAGCGTGGCCATGCTGGTTTGAATATTGTTGCTGGTTTAGCCCCTGGAAGGTTTACTTTTCCTTTCCTCTCCTCCCCAGCCCTCCTCTAGACTGGAACATTCCTTTCCTGGGACAGCTTTCCTCTCCAGCCTACTCCTCTGCTCCTCCCCCGCCCCACCCCTGGCCCTGCAGGATTGTAAAGCATGAAGGAAAAATTCAAGGTTGAAGTGTGAGAGCACTTGCACTGTTTTTGTGCCAGTATCTCTCCTGGCATCTGTGTAGCCAACCCTTCTGTCTCCTTGAACCGCCTTTGCAAAATGCAAACACATGATCCCGGACTGTCATGCCAACCTTTCAGCACTTAGCTTTACCAAGTTGTTGGCTTTAGGCCCCATCAAGGTCCTTAAGACTTGGGGCTTAAGTTTCAAAAAGGAGAAATCCACTTAGGGACACAGTGGGGTCCCTGGAGCTCGTGGAGGACAGAGAGATACTAGGTGGTCCCTGGGAGCACATGCTTAATACCGGGGGTGAATCCGGACAGAAATGGTCAAGAAACATTTGCACACGTTGTTCTGATGCCTAGGACCACCAGCCCGTTCCTGGTATCTCCCCTAAAACATGAGCATGTCTGCATCTGTATCCACTCTCTTTTCTGTCTTTTAAAATAAATCACGACTTCCTTTGCTGGTAATGCCTCGGAGCACTTTTCTCCTTCTGCTGTGCATTGTGGGCGGATGGTTATAACTCCAGCTCTCACAAAGTTCAAATCACTCCTACCCAGCAAGAAGCTGAGGCTGAGGCTGAAACTCCATTACTTTGGCCACCTGATGTGAAGAACTAACTCACTGGAAAAGACCCTGATGCTGGGAAAGATTGAAGGTGGGAGAAGGGGACAACAGAGGATGAGATGGTTGGATGGCATCACCGACTCGATAGACATGAGTTTGAGTAAGCTCCAGGAGTCGGTGATGGACAGGGAAGCCTGGCGTGCTGCAGTCCATGGGGTTGCAAAGAGCCAGACATGACTGAGCAAGTGAACTGAACTGAACCCAGCAAGAAGAAATATGATTCTGAAGTAGGATGAGCTTGGACTCAGGAATGAGACACAGTTGGTATCTAATCTCAGCCTTGCCCACTGGGGTAACCAAGCCACCATTTTCATGTGGAAAAGAGGGATGACACCTACTCCCCAAACTGCTGGGGGAAAGATCTTTAAAAAAGAAAGAACCTTCACCGTGTCTTGTCTCCAGGAGACATTTAACGACAGGGAAGCCTGGTGTGCTGCAATCCACAGAGCCTCAGTCAGACAGGACTAGCATCTGTATTTTGAGGTCCCGCTTCTCCATAAATCTGCCATGTTATAGATGCACCAAAGTATCATCTCAGCTACTAAGAGTGTAGTAGGGCTTCAGAAACTGAAAATGGAATTTTTATGAATAGCATAGGAAGCATAATGAGTTCATCCCCATGTTCTTGTTCAAGGATGCCAGGGACGCCAGGAAGCAGCCACGGGGGTACTGATCCTCGGTGGAGGGTTGGAGGAGAGGACCCTCACCCGGGCTCCTCCTCCATTGGTTTGCAGCTGCCTCCCAGCATCCAGGCTCAGCCGCATCATGGCATAGCAACCCTGGAGTCCAGCCAGGTGCCCTTCCCCTTCCCTTGGCCACTGATTTAGTTAATGCCGTTTCATCCATCCGCTGCCTGACATTACCTTGGCCACGGGGATTGGTTCAGGGTGGTCCATCACACCAAAACCCAAGCTTCCTGCTCTGCAGTTGTGGACAGCCAGTTGCCAGACCTGCACAAAGACACAGGTAGTCCTAGCTGCTGCTAGCTGCTAGGCAGGAAGCCAGCCTTTGGGTGGCATCAACTCCAGTGGCAGAGAAGGAGAACAAAGAACCCGGTCCCTGGGAGAACAGGGATCTAGATCCCTCTGAGCTGCTGCATCAGCGATTCCTGAATCCGGCCACCTCTGGAAATTTTAGCTAGGAGTGTCTACATGTTCACTAATTGTGTGTGTGTGTGTGTGTGTGTGTGTGTGTGTGTACTTGGTTGCTTCAGTCGTGTCTGACTCTGCGACCCTATAAACTGTAGCCCACCAGGCTCCTCTGTCCATGGGATTCTCCAGGCAAGAATTCTGGAGTGGGCTGCCATTCCCTCTTCAATTCAAATGAAAGTTTCTGTTATTTGCAACCAAAAACTTACTCTTCCATGTGATTCTGAACTCTGATGCTTCCCTTACACTTTTGGCTCAGGTATCTGAGTCTCTTAGCTGAGATGAGTAACCTACCTACCTCACACCTGTGCTCTTGGTTCCACAGCCTGTTGGCTGAGCTCTTTTACCTAAAACTAGGTCTTGGATTCTGATCTCCAACTTGGTAACATCAACTACATACTTCCCTCATTTATTCACTTGAAAAATCTTTCTGAAATCTCCATTGTGTGCCAGGCCCTGGAGTGGGCACTGGGAGTAGGAAAGAAAACAAAAACTCTGTCCCCAAATGGAGTCTTGACACCGCCTGCAACGTATTCATGTCAGGGATGTTTCCTCTGTGAATTCCTCCATGGGAGTGTTTTTTTGAGGTAACAAAGGCACATTGTATGCTGTGGAACTTTTGCCTGAAGTTCTCAAGAACCCCAAAGAGTCGAGAACTTTAGCAGGAGGCAGAGAGGAGCCCACCTTCCCTTCTTGAGGAAGCTTGCATGGATTTGGGAAGGCAAGAGGGAGCCCCTGGCAACAACTTCAAAGGCTAGGCAAAGCTGTGCAAATCAAGCCATGAATTCAACCCAGTTATACACCAACCCATGTGCTGAGCCCTGAGGTCTAGGAAGGGAGTGAAGAAGCTTCCAGTCCTCAGGTAGGGTTCTCAGCAAACCTCCCTTTTCATGTGGGATGGTCTTTAGCAATCACTGAGGCCCAAATATGACTATAAAACACTGACTCTGGAGTCATGGCTATTGGGAGTAGAAGCTCAGTTGGTGAAGAATACGCCTGCAATGCAGGAGACCTCGGTTCAATTCCTGGGTGGGGAAGATCCCCTGGAGAAGGAAGAGGCTACCCACTCCAGTATTCTTGGGCTTCCCTTGTGACTCAGCTGGTAAAGCATCCACCCGCAATGCAGGAGACCTGGATTCAATCCCTGGGTTGGAAGATCCCCTGGAGAAGGAGTGGTCTACCCACTCCAGTATTCTGGCCTGGAGAATTCCATGACTCAGACATGACTGAGTGACTTCCACTTTCACTTCTCAAAGACTCGCAGTCTAGGCAGAGCTCCAGAAACTAAATAACTACGGGTTTGCAGTTTTACAGTTTGGTCAATATTCAATTTTTCTGGCTCCCTCTGGTTTCCTCTCAGAGTCGTCAGTATCTCTACATCTGTCAGCACACATCCTGGCTCCTCAGGCGCGACTGGGACCTGTGTGCCTGTCCACCTGTACTGACCTTGAGAGAGGGAAGGGCTGGACGTTCCCCGACATACAAGTGACGCTGCAAACACTGACCAGGTGCTTACTTTGCACCGGGCAACATTCTGGGCACTTTATCTATATTTAATTCTCACCACAATCTTAGAAGATTACTATGTCCATTTTACAGCTGAGAAAACAGAGACAACTAAAGTTTAAATAACTTGGCCGTGACCTTCACATGTATAGAAAGGGGCAGAGAGAGGATTTCAAACAGGAAGTTGGATTCGGGGCTTCCGGCTCTTGACTCCAGGGCTACCACATCCATGTGTAGACAATGCATGTGTGTGTGGGGTTAGATTAAAGGGAACAGAGGAGGAGCTCTCTGGTGGCTCAGTGGTAAAGAATCCACCTGCCAATGCAGGAGACACAGGTTCGATCCCTGGTCTGGGAAGATCTCACACACGGAGGGGCAACTAAGCCCGAGTGTCACACCTACTGAGCTCACACTCTGGCACCTATGAGCAGGAACTCCTGAAGCCCAAGTGCCCTAGGGTCTGGGAGCTGCAACAGGAGAAGCCACCACAGAGAGGCCCAGGCATCGTAACGAGAAAAGGCCCCCATGCAGCAACGAGCTCCCAACACAAAAATTAATTAATTAAAAAAGTTGACAGAGGAGATGTTCACAACAGATATTAACATCAGACCTTCATGATTTCCTGGTATTCCCTGGTTTCTCGCTGTTCAGGAGATACGAACATCAGGAAAGGAGTTCAGGAGGAGGAAATCAGATGTAAAGTTTTTAGAAAAGAGGAGAGCAGTCTCTGTAATTGAACGTTTCTCTTGGACCCTTTCAGTGCCTGTCGTGGAGGCCAGGACACTCCTAGTCCATCAGGTCTAATATTCTCTTCACTGCACAGCTCTGACCTTGGGCAGGTTCCCTGACCTCCTCCGACCATTTTTCTCTAATACGCTGTGCCGGTTTTAAATCACCGCCACAAAGCCTGTGGCAGGGTGGAGTCTAGGTCCTCGGTCTGCACCTCTAGTTGGGGGAGGAGGCCTGTGACTACTCTGAGCTAAGCCCTGGGATGAAAAGGCGATGGGTGACTTTGAGGCTAGATTGTAACGACATAGAGCTTCCATCTCGGTTATTATCAGGAGCACGCATTCTTGGAGCCATCAGCCTCCACGCTGGAAGTTTGACTGCCCTGAGACCACTGTGCTGGGGGGCCCCACGTCAGCACGCTGGCTGACCGTCTCAACTAAGACTGTCCTTCAGCCCAGCCACTGGCCAGCTCGTCAATGGAGCCTCCAGGCCCGGCTCTTTCAGCCCTGGCTCTTTCATTCTCAGCTGTTTGAGTCATTTCCGGCCATTTAAGAGAATCCAACACGATGGTGCAGAGAACAAATGCTCTCACAGCTTCCCGTTCTCACAGCTTTGTGTTCCAGGGGCTGTTATCTTTGAGCATAATAAATGATTGTTGTTTATGCCAAGTTTGGAGATATATAAGCAGGATATACAAGAACAACATTACCTATGTGTTAAGATCAAGTGAAATAACCTGGAATTATACCTAATTTCCCTGGTGGCTCATATGGTAAAGCGTCTGCCTGCAATGCTGGAGATGTGGGTTCGATTCCTGGGTCTGGAAGATTCCCTGGAGAAGGAAATGCCAATCCACTCCAGCACTCTTGCCTGGAAAATCCCACGGACGGAGGATCCTGATAGGCTCCAGTCCACGGGGTCGCAAATAGTCAGACACGACTGAGCGACTTCACTTCACTATACCTAATTTGGGGACTAACTATAATGTGGATTTTTGAAGTACTGCCTTGACCCAGCTTTGAGGCCCTGATTGGAGGCAGGTCAGTTTCCCTTCTTGAATGGCTGGTTAAATCCACCTCCTGCCACCGCCCTCATTGAGGTCTTAGAGTCCAGGCCACTATCTGCACCTGCTCTAACCACCCCAGGGCCAGACATCCAGGGACAGCCCCTGTGCCCAAAGCCTGCTGGAATTATATGCACTAGCCAACCCCAACCCTAACACCCTGCCTCGCCTGTTCATACAATGAAGGCTCCTGCCCACAGCTGTCCTCCCTTCCTCTGCCCGCAACAGACCCAGGGGCTTCCCCGAGGATCCCACAGGGCAGGCTCTGTGCCCCCATTCCCTGCCTGGGGCTGGAAGTAGCCAAAGCACAAAGTTCCTTCTGGTTTCTTTCTCTTGATCTGTGTCTGACATCGTCAGAGAGGACCCAAGGTAACATGGTTAAAACCGTGACAGAGGGACTTCCCTGGTGGCCCAGGGGCTAAGACGCCACACTCCCAAGGCAGGGGTCCAGGTGTGATCCCTGGTCAGGGAACTAGATCCCACAGGCCCCAGCTAAGGGTTCACATGCTTTGCAGCTAAGACCCAGTACATCCAAATAAATAGATATTTAAAAAAAAAAATTCTTAAAAAAAGATGACAGAGTGGGTCATCAGTTTGGGTTACCTCTCTTCCTTTGCCCCCTTCCTACCATTTAAAAATTCTGTATCATTACTTCCTGCCATTTAATAATTTTGTATCATAGCTACATTTCTGGAAAGGCAAATATCATCAACTTGATGGGAAGAGAAATTAGGAGACGATGTAGCCAAAGCCTGAGGAACAACTCTAGAACTGGTCTCCAGGGACGGAGGGCTGGCTGGGGGCTTTGGCGACGGCTGTGATGGGTGGGCGCAGGTGGGGAGGTCAGAGGCAGACAATGCGGGGGTCCCTGGTGGACTGGGGACTCTGTCCTGCGTGCTGTGTGAGGGATAAACTGTCTGTGAAACTGTGTTTCCTTCACACTGGGATTGTCATCCAGCCCTGGGATCACCGACCACCTTAGAAAGTGCTTCTTCAATTCGCCCATGCCTGCCAGTCCCCTGCGGATCTCCCCAAAACGCAGATTCTTGGACAGTGGGTCTGAAGCCGAGTCTGCTGAGGTTCTGTTCTGCAGTCACACTCTAGAGGAGACGGTGCCGTGGGTTCCAGACTGCACTTGGAGCAGCAAGGAAGGACTTGCCAACCCTCAGGACCCAGGGCATCAGAGCCAAAGAGCCCTGGGGGACACTTAGGGTCTGTTTTTCTCTGAAGCATGTGGTTCTAGCTCTGAGGAAAACGTCCCATCACCCCCACCTCACCCCACAGCCATGTGGGCGTGGAGGGCGTCTGACCGCCTCTTCTCCCCACGCTCGCCCCACCACTGCCGCTAGCAACCGAGGGTAAAGGAGGCCTGCAGGTTTGGCTGCTTCTCTCCGCCCCGTGGTGGGAGGCAGGGCCCCAGCTTCTCACCGAGTGCCCCCCGAAGGCTGCATCCTGCCCTCACTGCCTCCCCCGGGCCAGCTCTCTAGGTGACCATGGAGTCACCTAGAGAAGACTCCAGTCTTCCCCACATGACTTCGGATTCCTTTAATTGCCTGACTCTTAGAAGTCATTACTGGGTCTTCCGTGGTAGCTCAGTAGCAGAGAATCTGCCTGCAGTGCAGGAGCCACAGGAAACGTGGGTTCGATCCCTGGGTTGGGAAGATCCCGTGGAGGAGGGCATGGCAACCTAGTCCAGTATTCTTGCCTGGAGAACCGCAAGGACAGAGGAGCCCGGTGGGCTACAGTCCACAGGGTCACAAAGAGTCTGCCACGGTGAAAGCAAGTTAGCACACACGCAGAGTGAACTATTACCATTTTTTAAATATTCCTTTAGTTATCTGACTGCGCCAGACCTTCCCTGCAGCAGGGGGATCTTCAGTTGAGCCAAGTGAACTGGTAGTGGGGCATGTGGGATCTGGTTCTCTGACCAGGGCTGAAACCTGGGCCCCCTGCATGAGAGGTGTGGGGTCAGCACTGGACCACTGGGGAAGTCCCAATTAACTATTATTAAGCAAACGTGAGGTTTGCCTTCTGCCTCTGTCCCCCTGCCCTGTGGCTTGGCAGATATGGAGGCAGGGATAAGGGAAAGAACGTATTCAGGTGCCAAGGGAAGAAGAGGTTTGACTGTCAGGCGATGGTTAGGACTTACTGGCAGGGCTCCCCAACGACACCCAGAGCATCAAAGGATCTGTTCCAACAATATGAAGTTCTACTGGTTCAATGAGAAAAGGTGCAGCTCAGGTGGTTTGAAGAAACCATTTAGAGGACTCCTCAGAGAAGTCAACTGAACGCCTTCTGCCCCCCGTTCAATGAGTTTTCTGCAAGCTTTCTGATTCTCTCTCCAAGTCGATGCCCTGGGTGGCGACTGGGTTTCGGCTTCCACTTCTTATAGCTCTGCTGCAGGGATTCTCACACTTGGCCACGAGGCAGAGCTCCTCATGATGCAGGACAAGCCTAAGAGATAATTTTACAGTGTAAGTAAAAAACAGGAATGGACTTGAAGGGCATTATGCTAAGTGAAGTAAGTCAGACAGAGAAAGACCAATACTGTAGGTATCACTTACACGTGGCCCCTAACAAATACAGCAAGCTGTGAATATTAACAGAAAAGCAGTGGATTCACAGATATGGAGAGCAAACGAGCGGTCAGCACTGGCAGGGAGGGGCTCACAGGACGGGAGGTGTGGGGAGTACCAGCTACTGAGCATAAGACAGACCACAAGGATGTCTTGTACACCATGGGGAACATAACCAATATTTCGTAATAACTCTAGATGGAGTGCAACCTTTAAAAATTGTATAAAACATTTTAAAAATAAAAATTAAAAAAGCCTGGCGAGCTACAGTCCATGGGGTCGCAGAAAAGTCGGACATGACTTAGCAACTAAACAACAACAAAATGCAGAATGCAAAAAAAAAAAAAAAAAAAGGAAAGAACGCAGGCAGGAACCCCCAGCACCCCAGCTGTCTTCCTTCTGCCCCACATACGCCTTCTCCTTCTCTCTCTTTCCCAGTTGTCTCCGCCTCCCTGCCTGGATGGAGCAGACAAGAAACTTCACAACTCTTGCCATTACCCACATGCACAGTCCCAAGGCCAACCAACACTTCTGAGCCCTAATTCTAAATTTCTCAGTTGTCCTAGTTTACCAGCCACGACCAGCCACGACATCTCAGGGAGGTAGAGAGAGCCTGACCGGAGGACCAAAGGTGAGTTTTCCCGTCCTTCACAGCCAAGGACTCAGGCGGCTGTTCTCAGTTTTCCCTTTTCTCGTGTCTCTGTCACAATCACTTCCCTCCCCATCTTTTACTTTCTGTTTACTGCACTCAAGCTCCTGTTCCTGTCCTTTTCAGAACACAGGGCACAAGGTTACCTAGAAACTGCTGATCTCATTCAAGGCAGCCAAGCAGCTTATGACAGTCCATATATGAGTGTGTATATCCGGTATTTCCTGTTTCATTTGCAAAAGAAAAAAAGCCACCTTTTCCCTCTTCCTCTCCTTCTTTGTTCCTGCGCTAGCCTTGTGCAGCTCACATTAATGCCCTTTAATGAAAGCAGCCACTGAAAAGTTCTCCTCGTGTAGTTAGACAGGTTAATAATTGTCCTGCCACACAATGTGAGGGCATCTATGATGAACGTGGGGTGGATGAAAATGTAAAACAATCAATGTTTTCCATTTTCTAGTTCATTCATTCATTCTGTATCTCAATCTTCCAGGTGAACAGTCAATTCACCGACACTCCGTGTTTTCATCTTCTTGCTGGCTTGTTCACATTGTGTAATGGCGGAACGAGAGATGGCAAGAGACAATTAGTGTAATGAACTGCTGCTGTATAAGAGGGAGGGAAGAGCAGGGAAAGGTTATGGAGAGGGAACATGGGAGGAACTAGAGTGTTGGATGAGGTCTGAGAACTATCAGAAGCCTGCGGATGAGGAGCATGAGGCCAGGAGAATGTGGAAGTGACGTTAATATTCACTAGTGAATACAGGAGCTAATCGGTGAATTTAAGAATGACTTTGTGAAGGTCCTATATCAGTTATCGATTGCTATCTCATGCCAGTAACAAGCAACCCAAGGCTTCAACAAAGTACAACCGTAACACTTGCCCACATCCAAGTGTCTGGAGTCAGATGAGGGTTAACTCTGGGGCTCTACTGAGCTGCTGATAGCTCATGCATCAGAGGAGGCTGGTCGCCGGCTGATCTTGGCCAGGCTCCTCCAGGCAGTCCAACTGGCTTGCTCCTGTGTTTGCTGACATCCCATTGGCCAAAGCAAGTTAAGTGGCTGAGCTCAGTAACTTGCCCCGGTGTTAAACAACGGGGCAGGTCACCCTCTCTGCAGTGTCAGGGAAAAGACTCAAAGGGTGTGAAGAACTTGATTGCCGTTGTTGCAATCAAGCACAAGGACCATGCTGAGCCACAGTTCCAGAGGAGCCGCTTCATCAGTAATCTCACTTCTCCGTCTCTAATCTTCTGAGTCCGGGCTGGACTCGAGAATGTCGTCTTCAAATACAGCCCTGATGGGCAGAGACATATTGTGTGGCCAAGCACGAACGCCGGGACAGCTGAGCAGGACAGTCCTGGCAGGCTCAGGTCAGAAGCAGCGAGCGGAAGTGCTGGGTTAAACTTCGAGTGAGCCTCACTCCCAAGATGTTCACTGAATCAGCAAATACGTATTATTCACTGACTACATCCCAGGCACTTTTCCAGTTGGTCTGGGAAAAAAATTTAGTGAACAGAAGAGACCACAACCCCTGCCCTCTTGGAGTTTACATCCTAGTAGGGATTCAGTTGTTAAAGCAGCAAATAAGTAAAGCACAGGAGAGGTCCGACTGGGAGCAACGCTGCGAAGGAAGGGAGGCCAGTAAGGTTGGGGGCAGTGACTGCGTGAAATGGAGTAGACAGAAGAAGTAGTGACTCAAGGGGATGGCAGGGGACTCAGCAAGCTTGCGGGCCCTGAGGGGTCAGTACCCGAACCCGTGGACCGATGGCAGGACCAGTCGGGACCCCAGAGCTGGTCCCTTCTCCTCTGACACCCTCAGCCAGTAGCACAGCTGTTCATCCAGCGCCTGGACTGGGTTGGGACAGGCCCCCACTGTATCAGCAGCGGCATATCCAAGCTTGGGGCTGGGTCCAGCCTGGAGCCAGCAGTGGGGACAGGGGCCCCTGATTCCCCCAGTAAAGGTGGCCACTTGCAGGTTGAAGTCCTGGCCCCATCCGAGAGGCCCCAGACCCCCTCCAAGCCCCCTGCTTTCTCCAGCCTCCTCTGGGCACCCCGCCGCTCCTCGGGCAGATCGTCTGCCTCTGCTTCCCTGCCCCCGCCCCGCGACCAGGGAGGACATTAGGGGAGGACGCCCAGGTCCCTCAGGGGCACCGCAGGAGGAGGACCCTCAGCCATGCGCCCAGAGGACTGATGGGCCCGTCAGAGCAGGGGCCCATTAGTGACTCCAGATCCATCTTCCAGGTTTATGTTCTCAATTCACGAAGGTTTAAAAACTATGGATTTTCATTTTGCTGGTTGCACCTGTAACCTCCCTAGGAATCCTCAGGGGTTCGGGGCATCAGCGACCAGCAGCCAGTCCTACAAGGTAATAGAGCACCTCTGCCTGCCGAGATGGGCGCCCGGGGAGAAGGGACATTAAACAGATCAACAGCCGCAAATCAATCAGGCCTTGCCCAGGGACACGGCATGTGCTAGTGCGTGTGTATGGGGCGGGGAGGAGCGAGGGTGGAAAATTCTGGAAAGTGCCAGAGTTTCCAGCCCAGGGGAGGGCACTGGAACCAAGCCGGAACTCGCATCATGCAAGAACTGAGTCCACCAAAGGGCCCAGGCTTCCTCCGGCCTCTGCCCGGCTCCCAGCCAACAGGCCAGACCCCTCTCCACACACTGCACCCCCTCAGACCCCTGCTGTCACGGGCAAGTGCCCCCTCCCCACCCTCTCTCACTAGGCGTGCACACAAACACCCGCATCGCTAAATGTTTCAGCAGGTGAATGATTTTGGAAGCGGTGGGGAGAAGGCCGGGATAACGATTTATAGAATTTTAGAAAAACTCAAGTCTGTAAGTGTACTTCGCACAGGACCCTAACACACGCAGAGGCGGAGGCCCGGGATTGGCTCCAGGAAGAAGCGAGGGAAACCCGAGAGCCCTCCAGGCTCATTTCCAGGGCACTCAGCGCGGACCCACCCCGACTGGGTCCTCGGCCCTCAGCCCCTGCTCCAGCAGTAACCGAGGAATCCCTCTGCAAGCTGGGGCGGGGCTGCTCCCCCAGGAGGGTGTGAAGCCCCCCAGGGCCTCTGGCCCCCAGGCTTTCGCTCCCAACCCTGGTAGCACAGCTCTGCCCCCACCCCCAGGCCTCCTGACGCTGGACTTGGCCCTTGCTCTGAGCAGTCCTGCGGCTTCCAGCCTGGCCCCTCCGCCCCAGCTGACCCGCCCTCAGAATGCCTTGCCCTCCGCCCTGCCGGCCTGCCCTCTTCCCCACAGTCGCTGCCCGCCTGTCCCGCAGGCACCTGTGCTCCAGGGTGGAGAAGACAGAGACGACCGTGCAGTCAGGAGCCCCAGACTGTGTCTCTGCTCGGCTAGCGTGTTCGCTGGAGCCTTGATCTTACCATCTGTAAAATGGCTTCATAGTGTTGAGCCCGACCTCTAGGGATAGTCAGTGAGGGTCTGTGGGGACCACCCTGGCTTCCCCGAGTTATCAGAGGTAGGGGAGGGGTTAGTCCCTCAGTCGTGTCCGACTCTTTTGAGGCCTCCAGGACTGTAGCCTGCCAGGCTCCTCTGTCCATGGGATTTCCCAGGCAAGAGTACCAGAGTGGAGGGCCTTTCCCTTCTCCAGGGGATCTTCCTGACCCAGGGATCAAACCCAGATCTCCTGCTGTGGGCGGATTCTTTACCATCCAAGCCACTAGGGAAGCCCACCGCAGACATGCTGTGGGGAAAGTCACCCAACTCTCACCAAGCACCCCAAGGACAGAAGTCTCCTGGGGATGTTTCTGGGTCTGAAAGTGGGCCCTAGTCGCCCGCAGATCCACCCAGCGCGTGTAAGGAAGTGACCCCTTGGCTGTTCCCTCCCTCCCCAAGCCTTAGATAGACGGATGCCTGCAAAGGAGGTGTCATTCCAGGGTTGGCCCCGCTGTCCTTGCCCTGGGTGGCCCTGTCCCTCCAGGGGAGGGGATCCAGAAGCTGGCACAGAGGCTGGCAAAGGCCTCCCTCAGTCCAAACCACGTCATCAGGCTGGTCTGATTGCAGAAAAGGAGACCCTGAATGGCCACTGCCCAGAACAGTCATCGGACGCTTTCATGTTTGGGGACCAATTAATTATCCCAACCTCTCGATTTGAAAAGGAGGATATTTAATCTCCTGTTTTCCCCAGGGTCTCAGCCTTTTGACCCCACTTCTTGACCCCTGCCCTTCCACCTAGCGTGTTCCCCAGAGTTCCCCCCACCCTGAACCACCCCCCCCCACCCCCACCCCCGGTCCCAACTCTGCAGCATCTTTGTTTGGTAAACAAGGCTCCCGAGTCGGGGAGGCTGAATACATCTTTTGACGAAGCCACGCTTTTCACAGGGGGACTGGCTGAGCTCAGGAGAAAGGAACCGAGCCGGGGAGGGGTCACTGCCAACCAGCACTCATGGGATTCTGCCCTGTGACCCCAGGAGGCTCTTGGCACTCCCCTGGAGAGTGAGCGCGACATGTCACCATGCCACGAAGCAGGGTCATTCTAGCTTTTCCCCCCAAGCATTGTCATGTGGTGAGGTTGGCCAGCCACCCCCTGGCAGCGGGAACAGCTGCCACAGACGAAATAAAAGGATCCACCAGGGAGCCAGCAGGGTCCACTTGCAGACATGGGGCTCTGAGCACCAGCCCCTGCTTTCTCCAGGGTCATAAACCATCCAGGGTCGAAATGGAGGTGCCGACGGGGTCTGGGTTCAAATCCCAGTTTTGCTCCCAGTTAGCATTTGTGACCTTGAGCGTAAGGAGCTTCCCCTTGCTTCAGTTTCCTCATCCTTAAGAGGAGATGAGTCGGAGTACCGATTTTTCAGTCGCTTAGTCGTGTCTGACTCTTTGCAACCCCATGGACAGCAGCACGCCAGGCCTCCCTGTCCATCACCAGCTCCAGGAGTTTACTCCAACTTACGTCCATTGAGTCAGTGATGCCATTCATCCTGTCGTCCCCTTCTCCTCAAGCCTTCGATCTTCCCCAGCTTCAGGGTCTTTTCCAATGGGTCAGTTCTTTGCATCAGGTGGCCAAAGTACTGGAGTTTCAGCTTCAACATCAGTCCTTCCAATGAATATTCAGGACTGATCTCTTTTAGGATGGACTGCTGGGATCTCCTTGCACTGAAATCAACCAATTGCATAGGTTGATTATAAAAATTAAGTTAAACCGCCTAGGCAAAATGTTGGGTTGCTGTGAGGTTTATAGAAGGGTTGGCTAATTTTATCTTTTTCTAGTGGGAGCATCTTCCTTCTGGTGGGTGAACTCTGGTCCAGCTTCATCCTCCTCCCCAATCTCCTCACACCTTGGGGTCCCCAGGAGACTTAAATTCTAGGTCCTAAACCAGGGCCTGGAGCAAGTCTGAGTCTGCCTGTTGTATGCTGTTTAGTCTCTGAGTTGTATCCAACTCTTTTGCAACCCCATGGATGTAGCCCACCAGGCCCCTCTGTCCATGGGATTTCCCAGGCAAGAATACTGGAGTGGGTTGCCATGCCCTTCTCCAGGGGATGTTCCTGACCCAGGGATCGAACCCCAGCCTCCTGTGTCTCCTGCATTGGCAGGTGGATTCTTTACCACTGAGCTACATGGGAAGCTCCTGGGTCTGCTTGAGTCCCTGGTTATCCTGAGCTGGAGGTTCTCAACCAGAGGTGACTCTGCCCTCCGGGGACATGCAGCAATGTCTAGAGACACTTTGGGGTGTCACATGTGGGCAGAGAGGTGCTACTGCATCCAGAAGGCAGAGCCCAGGGATGCCACTCAGCATTCTACAAGGCACAGGATGGCCCAGTCCCAAATGCTCAGTCCTGCAGAGGTTGAGGAAGCCTGCTCTGAGCATGGGGCCACAGAGAGAGAGAGCGAGCCAGGACCGGGCTCCTGCCTCCCCCCACCCACCCCGGGAGAAGCTTGTTGCCCCACCATCATTAACCAGAAGAGGGGAGAGCGCCCCTCCTGTGATAGTCCCATTCTCCCACATTCCCCCAAAGAGCTCCACAGAACAAAAGCAATGATGCAAATTATGTATCCTGAGAAGCCAGCCACAATATGCATTCATGTAAATCAATGAACAAAAACCAATTGCTGTGGCACCAATTGCTAAACAAAGCCTCGGAACTAATGCCTGTAATTGGAAGTATTCAGGAGGGCGATAAAAATCTATCCATAGCGCCAAGTCCTCCTCTGTCTCCCAGGGACACTTGCAGCCTTTCAGCTGTCACTCGGCCCCAGCGGCTCCAAGAAGGGAGCCTCCGAGTGTCCCTGGTCACCAGGGTCCCCTCTGAGTTAAATCCTCGCTGGGTGCCTGTCCTCTCACTGGAGACAGATTCCAGGAGGGCCCTGGTTACCTTGGTTACGGTCAGGGACACACCAGTCCCCCTAATGAAAGGGGGTGGGGGTGGGGGCAGGCGGGAGGATGGTATATAAAAGGTTGATCTGGAAATTTCTAGCCCTTTCATAATTCTGTCCGCAAAATGGAGTCTGGGTGGAATTCCCAAGCTTGCTAGAAACCCACTGACCATTCCCTTCTGCTCCCTCTATGGACATTTTTTAGGTCACCAATGCCATTATTCCTGAAGACATTGCCCTAAACAGCTCCCCCAGCATCAAACCAAGCACTCAAACGCTGTAACTGGGGGCAACGCCAGTGTAAATACTGGGGGAGATAAACGATATAACAGACATGAGGGCAGTGCACGGTACTGACTGCATTTTTCCGACTAATCATCACGATACCTGTAAGGTGACCACCTTTGATCAAGAAGAGATTTCATGACCAGAGAAGAAAGGAATTTGATAGGACCTTAAAACTGTGTGCAAGGCATACGAGAGGCAATTACAACCTTAATTTATTTTTTAAATTTCTAAAATGGAAAAAAATAAATTACTTCAAAAGCCATTTGTCTTTCTTGGGGGTGGGGAAGAAAGATTTCCCCAAACCACATGACTCCATGGAGCGTCCCAATTTGTGTTATGGCACAGACTTTATCATAGCTTCTCTGCTCACATGCCCATGAGCCTGGAAAAGATGCTGCCATCCCTTCCTGAAATAGGGTGAGGCCCTGGAGATGAATGGGTCCAATCACCCAACCTCGGCTCTCTGAAGGGGTGCTGGAACATACGTTCCAGCATTAACATTAACCTCGACATAGCCAGTACTCTTAGCAATAAACAAATAAATGCTATCCAGTCAGTGGGAAGCAAGAACAAACACCACTTTGTCTTGCTCTGACCAGCAGAACCAGCATCCATCTGCATGCAAATCCTAGCATCACACGCTGTCTTGGTGTCACACCCCCTTCTCTGTGCTTCTGTGTCCTCACATGGACTCACTTTGTGATGCTCTTCTGAGAATTAAAATTGATGGCGAGGGCAGTTCCCTGGAGGTCCAGTGGTTACGATTTGGCACATTCAGCGCCATGGCCCCGGGGTTCGGTCCCTGGGTGGGGAACTGAGATCCTTCAAGCTTCACGGCATGGCCAAAATATTAATTAATTAGTTGAAAGCAAATTTGCAAAGTAAAAAAAATAGGCGGAGAATGAAGAGCACTCCACAAAGCCCCTGAGGTCTGTTAATAGTTACTGTGGAAGCAAAGGGAACTGTTGGGTAAACGCTGTAATAAGGGAGGACCTGAGTCTCTGCCATCCTGTGACGGGTTGAAAGAGGTTCCCGATGCCTTTGTGCTGAGCTTCCCAGCGCTAGTGAATGACCCTCCCGTCTGAGAGAGAAGGTGGACAGCCCAGACTTCTGCCCACCCGTCAATGTCTTGAGCGCAGAGCCCACATGCTTGAGGAGGGCTGTCTGGCTGCTGGATATCAGAGACTGGAGTCCAGGGTGCCCCGGGGCCTGACGGGGGTCAGATGGGCCCCCAGAGCCCCTGCTGCCTTGTCCACAGGTGAGAAGGCAGGTGCGGGCTCCCAGAGCCCCGTCCAGCTCTGAAGCTCTGCGGCTTCAGGACGTGAGAGAAACGGACGACGGACGCATATGTTCTGTCGTCCCCGGGCAGGAGGGCACTTTGCTTTCACGACTTCCCTGTGGCCCCCAGCACAACACTGTCCAGAGCTCGGGGACATACCTGCTGATCAGTCCATCGGTCAGATCCCCCGGTTTATGACTCCTAGCTCCGTGCTCTTTTAATTTGAAAAAGGTCAACCTGTCAACAACCCATATACTTCCACAGTGCTGTGATGCCACTGGGCAGCTCGGGGAGGAAGTGGGCACCAGCCAGTGCCTTCCCGACTCAATCCGACAGGCAGACGAAGACCTGCGCGGCCACAAACATAGGCATGTGCGTGCACACACACGCACAAACGGGTGTGTGCCCACATGCGTGTCCACACCTGTACACTCACACTAGGGAGGCTATAGGGACCCAGGTCTTCCCTCCGAGGAAACCACCACGCGAGCACACAGCTTTTGGTGGACTCACAGAAATTTCTCCTGAGAGGCTTTGCCAGCTTCAAAGATTTGGAGGAAAATGACCCAACCACAGCACACAATCAGAAAGAGGGCGCCAAGGACCGCAGCAACCCAGTAAGCTGACCAAGGCGCGGATCCCTCCACAGACTTGTCTGGGCCCTGAGTGGGCTTCCCTAGGGGCTCAGAATCCGCCTGCAATGCATAGGGTCGCAAAGAGTCAGACACGACTGAACGACTTTCACTTCACAATGCAGGAGACCCGGGTTCGATCCCTGGGTCGGGAAGATGCCCTGGAAAAGAAACGGCAGCCCGCTCCAGTCTTCTTGCCTGGAGAATCCCATGGACAGAGGAACCTGGCAGGCTACAGTCCATGGGGTCACAAGAGTTGGACATGATTTAGCGAGTAAACCATCAACCACCATGAGTGTGCTGGCAAGGGGGCTCCCCATTGTGGGAAAGAGGCAACCTCTCAAAAAGATGAGCTACAGAGAAAACAACCTCTAAATAAGTATTGCAGGTTGAGGGGGGCGGGGCTTAGCTTCCGCCCCTGAGAGCACACCCCTCTAACCCCAAACTTTCCTCATTTTCCAAGTCAGTGCTCTCGACGGGGCACACGAGGCGCCTGGACCCTGTCCTCTGTCATGGTTTCACCAGGAACTGGGGTCAGTTTAGGGCGGTTGGAATTCATTGCTGTTGTTGAATTCATTCACCTCCGATCTTATCAAAGCAGCTGCCTTGGAGGCAGGGAGGGGCTTCTGGTTTTGCTCCTTGAGATTCAGCCTCCCTCCCCTCACCCCCTCCCCCAAGCCTGAGCAGGGATCCCCGCCTCTCTGAAGTTAAGGGCTGTAAGAAGATTTCATTTTATTATATCTCCAACAGCCCTGATATTTTAAATTTGCCTTTGACAAACTCGGAGCCCTGGAATCATCATTTAGGAAACAAAGCTTAACCGGGAGCTTTTAAGAAGGGTCGGTTTTTTTTTTCCCCCTTTCAATTTTAGCAGGCTAGTAAAAATCAATAACACCGTGTTCCCATCTGTAGCCCACCTGACATCTCATGAATGGTCAATGGAGCCTGCTTCTAGCTGCTGAAGCTGCTGTGAGCTGCAGTGGCCAGGCGGGCCGGGGATCATGTTTCTTTTCTGCCAATTTAAAGTCCTCTCTCCCTGCCTCGAAGATGCTCCTGGGTGACTTCCTTGGGGAGAAGCTTGGCTCTTCCTGGAAAGAGTTCAGAGGGACCAATGAGGACAGGAAAACTGTGGGGGTGGGGGGTGGGGGTGTCATCTGAGCCCAGAGATGATCAAACTCTTTGTCCCTCGAAGGATTCGTTAAATAGGACAAGCCTAGGATCAGGATTTGGAGGGTATTATTCCGCTGCAATTAGCCATGAGCTCCAGGATTCAAGAAGCTGCAAATTGGTCCTGGCTGGTGCCGAAAGATTTGGGACCCAAAGCCCTGTTGGATGTTCCGCAAGCCCGGCCTGGGCTGAACTCAGGTCATCAGCAAAACACAGTGCTGGCTGTGCTGGGTACCCTGAGGACAGGAATCTGCTCAGCTGCCCCAGGCATCTAAATGTGCCCTTGGAGGATGGCCTGGCCTTTCTGGGGGTTGGGCAGGGCACAGGCGACCGGGCAGACACATCTCCCAGACAATGGAGTCGAAACTCATGGGCCACTGTGGGCACAGGACACTCGAAAAAAACGGGGCTCTGCAAACAAGGGCCCGAGTGAGGCGGGGGGTGGGGGACCTGAAATGGCCTCCCCCTGCCACCACCCCACCCGGAGGCCTTTTCAAAGCCACAGGCTGAACCATATTGTCGCTCCCAAGCCAAGTTTAACTTCTAAAGAAATCTTTTCAAGATGTTCAAAGCGCCGGAGAGCAGTTGGGCACTAAGCGCTACCATCTGCTGCTCAGGCCCCGCCCGCCATAGTCCCTGGTTCCCCGGGCAGAGGCCCCGCAGCAGGGCCCCGCTGTGCCCCCGGGAGGACAGGGGCTACTGGGCACCCCGCTCCTGGGCAGCGGCCATCAGAGCACCTGGGGGTCTGGGAGCCGCTCGGGGTGGACCCCGCCTGCGCTGATGTTTAGATCTGCCTGGGTATGAGCCGGCGCTGGGGAGGCACCCTTGAGACCCCAGGACCCACAGGACCCTTGCAGAGGAAAGGGGGGCCCAGGGCCCTGCAGCCAGGCCTGGAACTCCGTAGACTCCAGAATTTCCAGTGCAAAGAAACTGGGATCTATCTGATTCCCAAGAGAAAACTGTCTTTACACTGGTTTTGGTTTTTTCTTCTCTTTTTGCTTTTTTCCTTGAGTATGGACACCATCATGAGTCGGCATGAAATGAAATAGCTGCCTGTTTGAATAAGAGAACCACACCGGCTTTTTTTTGTTTTTTAGCTATGTCAACCATCTCATCTTTGACCCTGAACACCCAGGACCCAGGACATTCTGGGCCAGGAGGTCTGTTATTCCAGGGGCCAGGATGGCAGAGGGTGGGGGGATTGTGGGTGGAGCCCAGGGGATGAGGAGGAATAGGCTCCCGGGGTTGGGGGTGAAGGGCCAGGGAGGAGAGGTGAAGGAAGCAGAGCAGGAGGCTGAGAGGAGCAGAGCAGAAGGATGAGTCGGCCTGGGGAGCGAGGTGATGACAGCCGAGGAAGCAGGCCTCCCGTGGACTCCCTGAGACAGAGACCCAGCTGGCTTGAGCAGGAGAGAGCGAGCGAGAGCGCCAGGGATCTGCCCGGCCAGGTTGCAGGGAGAGGCAGCGTGGGGACCGCGTCCCGGCAGGAGAGCCGCGACGATCCTGGGCTGCTGAAGCCCTTTGTCCCCTGCTCGGAGCAGAGCCCGGGGGCTGTGTGCTGCTCTGGACTGCAGCGGGGGGCCCTGGGGGCGGTGAGCAGGTCTGTGAGCCACTTCCTGAATGGCATGAAAGGGAAAGTGTCAGTCATTTAGCTGTGTCCGACTGTTGGCGACCCCATGGACTGCAGCCCGCCAGGCTCCCCGTCCATGGAATTCTCCAGGCAAGACTACTGGAGTCAGTTGTCATTCTCTTCTCCAGGGGATCGTCCCCACCCAGGGATTTGAATCTGGGTCTCCTGCATTATAGGCAGATCCTTTACCATCTGAGCTACCAGGGAAGCCTGGTAGCCAATGGATGGCATGACCCTGGACAGATCACTTAAACTCATCATGCCTTAGTTTTCTCATCTGTAAAATGGGGGCAGTTTATGAACACACGTAACCTCACAGGGTTGTTGCCAGGGTTCAAATCCATAAAACGCTGAAAACAGTATCAGGGACATAGTAGGCGCCAGGTGAGGCCGAGCCATTATTATTATTGTTGTTTTACTTCTCCCAGGAGTGAGTGAGAGGCTGACAGTCCCAGATGTCACCCCGGCTGGTAGAGAAAACAGGAGACAGTTTTGCCTCAGGATACAGGTGGACGCCATCAGCATCCCCTCCTGTCCTCACCCCCACTGCCCCGGGCACCCCACGCCTGGCAAGTTGGCAGATCTGAGACCACCCGCCAGGAGGCTGGGGCTAGAGTTCCTGGTGCAGATGCTTGTCAGAAGCTCTGTGGGGAGAAACCACCCCCCAAGGCTCTGGGAGGCCACGATCACCAGGCATTTCTGGCAGCAGCTGCGTTTCAAAGCGGCCCTGGGAACGGAGATTCAGATGGGCTCCAACTGGCCCACCAGCAGCTCCATGGGCCTGGTGACCCCCCAGCTGGCTTTTGGCCACAAATAGCAATGCCTGAGCTGTCAGAAGACAGACAGAGAAGGTTGGTTTGCTTTGGGGTTTGGGTTTCTCTATTTTTTAAAAAATTTTTTTCTGGTGCCCCACTAGGATCTGGGTTACAAGAATGATGACTCCTGAAAATCTGTGGAAACAACTCTGGCCGGAGGGCCGGCCTCCCTTGCTGTCTAGCAGGGTACTGAAGTGGGCTCTGTGCACATGGTCCAAACTCTTCTTCCTTCAGCCAGCCTTTGGCCCAGGGCGCCTCTCACCACAGCTCAGCCCTGATCCTGCCCGAGATCAGCAAACCTGGAGCCCGGAGGTGGACCCGTGTGTCTGTGTGTCTGTGAAGAGAACAGATTGGTGGAGAACACAGCCTGCTGCTCCCGTGGCGGGGGAGGGGAGGGCCTGACATAGGGGATGCTTTGATTGGCACGTGACTGGTGGGGGATGTGACTGGTGGTTAGCTGATGAGGCTGGGACTTTTGGAGCTGAGAGTATCGCCTCAGTTTCCCCATCAACAACTGTCCTGATTCCCCAAGGTTATTATGCATATCCGGTGAACTCATCTGGACCAAGCCCCCAGAATGATGCCTGGAACTTACACACATCAGCTGTCACTTCCCTGTAATCTACCAAACAGTCCCAGCCACACACACTTGTCCTGTGCTCTACATTAATTCTCAAACATTCCACTAGCCGTTCAAATAATCTGAGCCTGAAACGTGACTCTTTAAGGGAAAGAAAAAAACATGAACACAAAACAGTTTGTGAGGTTTTCAGATGCACTGACACTGCCAGGAATGCAATCACCCTGTCGTATCCGACTCAAAGTGTTCACCTCCTCGGATCCTCTGGGCTGTGCCGGACTCCCAGACCCAGATCTTCAGCGTTCTGGTCCACCTGACTTTGCAGGGCATTGTGTATGTACCACACCTGAGGCCAGCCAGCCCTGTGCCCTCATGCTCAGATATTTCTGCTGTTTGTGGAGTCAGAACAAAGGTGCAGTTGCCTGGAGGCCCAGATAACATAACCCAGCAGGGCCGGAGAATTAACTCCTCATGGAACCAATTTTAGCCAAGAGGCTTGAAGATTCTGCTTCCTTTCCTTTCTCAGGTGGTCTATTCTTGAGTGTGGCCTTCCGGGTGGCTCTGGGGTAAAGAATTCACTTGCCAATGCAGGAGACAGGGGTTCAGATCCCTGGGTTGGGAAGACTCCCTGGAGAAAGAAATGGCAACCCACTCCAGTATTGCTGCCTGGAAAATCCCACGGACAGAGGAAGCTGGCAGGCTATAGTCCACGGGATCACAAAGTCAGACAAGACTTAGCGACTCAACAGCATTCTTAACTGTAATCTCTACATCTGATCCAACTTCCTGCGGCACTGGGCTTTCTCAGCCCGCCAGCAGTGTGTCTGCAGAAGTGGCTTATGCAGCATCATATTGGCCCGTGTAGCTTTTCCGCCCCTCACTCTTACCTCCGGTGGGTGGCACTTCTGGAGAAAGTGTCATTTTCCTCCTGCCTCACACCGTTTTCTGGGGAACCTGAATTTTCCTAAAATTTTCCTAAAAAACAGGAGGCTGTATTTCATCTTGGTGGTAACTTCACTGAGAGCTGTCTACCGTTTCAGGAAATCTCATAATCGATAACGACAACACTACAGGCGTTTAAGCCACCAGTACAGTATGTTTCCATCCGTCTACATTTGTGGCCACGGCACTCATGGTGATGGGCTCTGAGTGTAGTTGTTCCTGTGTATCTGTTTATTGAACTATTTCTTTATGAATGACTTCCCTTTTATTTCTCCCTTATAGTACATGTAGGGCATTCTATCAATTCCTATTATATATATATATATATATATGGAGCAGTTATATTATCTGTAAATGTAATATTAAGATAGATAAGAGATCATCACAAGATATTTGTCCTATAAAGTGGGTACCGGGGTTGGTAGAGCTGAGCACCTGTGATGGAGCAGAAAGAGCTCCAAGGCCTCTAGTCAGCTGCGTCCTGACGGGTAAGACATTGGTGTCCAAGGGCTTTGGTTTTTTGAGGCTGAATGAGATGATCCCTAGAAGCCTTTTATAGCAGTGCCACCTGAGTTTTAATTTAGGAGATGTCACCTGCTTTGGGCTTCCCAGGTGGCTCAGTGGTAAAGAATCTACCTGCCAGTGCAGGAGACGTGGGTTCCGTTCCTGAGTCAGGAAGATCCCCTGGAGAAGGAAATGGCAACCCGCTGTAGTCTTCTTGCTGGGGACACCCCATGGACAGAGAAGCCTGGCGGGCTCCTATTGCAAAACATTCAGACATGATGGAGCAACTCGAACAACAACCCCTGCTTTAGTTTTTCTGGGTTTCCACCGAGGTGCTTCACCAGTTGTCAGAAGCTAAATTCAGCCCTGCCCTCACACGTACGGAGCTGGACGCCCTTCCCTTCTGAGACGGGCAGGAACTGGGTGGATGCCCCTCAGAGTCAGTTTTCACTCCAAAATCATGTACAGACCACAGCGCCCAGATGGCAGCCATCCCAGCTCACCGGCCACCTACTCCGGTGGAGGACGCCTGACTGAGATCTCTAAGTCGGCTGACCTGTAAAAGTTCCGTGTATGTCCCAGCCTGGGTCTCTGCGCGGGTCCCCACGCTGGCCCTGCCCGCCGGGTGCGGCCTCCAGGGCTGGCGGCTGCTTCTGCCTCTCTGTCCCTCCAGGCCACCCCCTGATCCAACCACAGCGCCAAGGCCAAGCAATTTGCATGCAGGTACAAGTCCTCACTGCAGGGCAGGAGGTTTGGAGCCAGGCTGCTGCCCGTTCACTTTTCTGGGTGGGCACAGAGGAGACTGAGTGTGGTTCAGGAGGAGGAAGAACTTTCTTGCCGAACCCCAGCCCCACCCCGACCCCCCCAGGCTTCAGGACCAAACCCGAGTTGTTAACCCTGTCTACTGTACCGTGCAGACAACGGGAATCAGCGAGTGGCCGGGACAATCGCCCACCCCATCCAAGAGCCCTCTCTTCTACCCTCTGTGTTTTGCAAAGCTTCAGGAATGCCTGGAAATGTTGTTGATGAGCAAAGAGCATGACAGAGTAGAAAGTTAGGACGAAACAGAAGAGGTTCGTCTCTGTAAAGGGAACGGTTTCATACAGGAAAAGGGTGCTGGGGAAGGCCTAGCTGGGAACCTCTGGTGCCTGGAGAACAGTCAGTGTGAAGCCTGAAGCCCCCAACCCCTTCAGAGCCCGGAGGCAGCTTGGTTTTTGGGTCCGGGAGGGGAGGGGCTTGCCCAGAGCCATGTGGGGCAGTGGGGGGTGAGGGGTGGGGGTGAGAGGGCAAAGGAGATTGGGGGGTGGGGGGCATGGCCAGCTGTTCTCAGGCCCTAAGTCTTACAGCCAAACCGTAACCAAGGAAGCTATTAAGAACTCTGATTAGCTTAACTACGGCTTTTGAAAAGCACACACAAAAAAGTACGGTTCTTAATTGAAGGTCTCCTGCTATGTGTTCATGGAGCTTGTGAGTTTCTGCCTGAGAAGCAGAACTGAGGAGGCTCCCAGGAGCTTCAGGAACTTTCTGGGTCTCGAGGGTGCTTTAGAGTCCGTCAGAGGCAGCTTCCAGGCAGGTTTAAAGCCACAGGAGTATTTACATACCACTGGGGGCTTGGGCAAAGCTTAGATATTGCTGACAAATTCCCAGAATTCTGCTTTATTAAAGCAGAATTTATTGAGGGCCTACTATGCCCAAGGAAAGCCCATTCTGCAAAGATGATCAGGGCCAGGGGCTCAGACTCATGGCCCTCGCTCTGTGGCCTCCGGGAGCTGAGCCCACGCTCCTGAACCCTGAGGCCCCCTTCAGCATTTTTTTTTCCATTTAGCCACAAGCCAATCTTATTTAAATCAGGACTGTTGAAAAGAAATAGTCCGTCAGCCATTCGTCATCTGAATTTTAGTATGCTAGTGCTAAGTCACTTCAGTCGAGTCCGACTCTGTGTGACCCCACAGACGGCAGCCCACCAGGCTTCCCCATCCCTGGGATTCTCCAGGCAAGAACACCGGAGTGGGTTGCCATTTCCTTCTCCAATGCATGAAAGTGAAAAGAGAAAGTGAAGCCGCTCAGTCATGTCGGACTGAGCGACCCCATGGACTGCAGCCCACCAGACTCCTCCGTCCATGGGATTTTCCAGGCAAGAATTTTAGTATAAGAGATGGGTTTAAATATGGCGCACGCACAGAGTCATGAGACTTTTGTTTTGTGATAGATAAGACACAAAGACTCAGGAGACTCTTGTTTTGTAGTAGATAAGGCAGTGGCCGACTATAACGCGTTAGTAGCTTTTTGGAAGTAGGCAGTCAAGTCTCCCCTTTCTCCCTCCTGAATGTCAGCGGAGATCGCTTTTGTTCCAGGGATGGACGACCTGGGATTCTCCCAGTATCCCACCAGTGTCTCCTCTCCCCAGTGGGTGCGTTTTCCTGCTGATGTCTGTCTCAGGGAACCAGCAAGCTGTCTTTTGCCCAAACAGACCGAGGGGTTGGGCCCCTCCTGTGCTCGCCTCCCTTTCCTGCAGCACAGCACTGGCACCGCTTCAGTCGTGTCCGACTCTAGAGACCCCATGGACTGCAGCCTACCAGGCTCCTCCGTTCATGGGATTTTCCAGGCAAGAGTACTGGAGTGGGGTGCCATTGCCTTCTCCGACAGCACTGGCACACTTCTGAACAAAAATATTCCTGCCTTTCTCCACGTCACCCGTTTTTAATCATTCTCTCTCCGGGCATGACTGAGAGGTTCCTGCTTGCGGGCCAAACATCCTGTCTCTAACTCTCTTCAGCTCCACTCCTCCCAAAACCAAGACAATAAAATGAAGCTAATCAGAAAGCAAATCCTAGGCGCAGGAAGCCCTCCACCCCTCCCCAGATCATGAACAGCATTGGGGGCCGGGCCCTGGTCTCCTGGGGGCGGGGATGGGCCGGCTCCACAGGGGTGACCATTAGCCCCCGGAGAGGCGATGGGGGGCGCTTAGCCAGCTGGAGGGTCTGCTCAGCCGCCAGGGTCCCTGCTTCCTGCTCCTGAAGATGCCCCAGGGAACATCAACCTGCCGCCCCGCAGCCACAGCCAGAGGCAGAGCCAGAGAGCCGCCCGCTGTTCTCATGGGGTGCCCCGGGCCAAGGACCTCTGCTTGGGGGCCCGGGGAACCACTGCCCCCCAGGAGTGCCGTGCAGCGACAGGGCAGCCCAGTCTGCCCAGGAGGGGGCCCCTGTCTGAAGGCAGGCTCCCGGGCCCCCAGGTCCCCCGCCTGGCGCTCCCCACTGTGACAAGGCCCCCCGATATTCATGCACACTCCAGCTGGAGACCAACCTCCCAGTGACAGCCCGGCTGCAGGGGTCAAAGGGTCAGGATGAATCGATTTTATCGACTTTCATGGCTGGGAGAAGCCCCGCTGGGCCCAGCCTAGCTTCGCCTCTCGCAACCCACAGCAGCCCGTGGAGTCTTTGCTCCCTCAGGCGGGGCCCATTTCCCAAGCACCTCGACAGCGAGTGGGCCAGGCGGACAAAATCCGTCTCCTCTGGGGTCCCCCTTCTAGAGGCAAGGCCGCTTTATGTTCAGGTAACACTTAACTTATAAACACGGTTACGCTGAGATCAGCCTGTGAATGGAGGAGCTTTTTAAGGTGGGCGGGTGTTATCACCCCCTTTTTACAAGTGAGGGACTCAGTGGGTAAACTCTGGGAGTTGGTGATGGACAGGGAGACCTGACATGCTGCAGTCCATGGGGTCGCAAAGAACTGGACATGACTGAGCCCATGAATTGAACTGAACTGAACAGGTGAAAGAACGGGGCCAGAGAGACCAGAGGGCTTGTCCACAGCCTCCTCTTGTAATGGGAAGTGGTTGTTGAGGGCAGTGCCCTCTTCCACCCCCATCCACCCAGTGGAGATTTGCAGACCCGCATCTCTGCAGGGCTCTGGCTCTCAGATGGACAGTTCTGTCCCCTAGAGCACACGTGGCAAGGTCTGCACACATTTCAGTCGTCACCACTAGGGAAGGCTCCTGACATCCCCTGAGTAGAGGCCAGGGCTGCTGCTAAACACCTGATATTGCCCAAGACAGCCCCACAGAGCGACAGCTGACCCAGGCTGTCAGCAGCGGAAAGCCCTGCACCAGGCGGGGCGAGGCGGGTATTTAACACATCAGCTTGGCTGTTCCTTGCCAGCACCATGGAGGTAAAATTATACTGCTCACTTTACAGAAAGGAACGCTGAGGGCAGCAGCGGTAATTAGTGCCCGAGATCACAATGACTGGAAAGAGGAGGGCTGGGACTTGAATGAGGGTTCGCACTTGGATCCTGGCTCCAAGGACCTGCGGTTTTGCTCCTAAGCCTCCTGGTCACCTGGGAGTCTGAGAACAGGATGGCGGTGAGCGCAGGGTGGCCTGTGTGGTTGGCCGGCGGGGCCCTGCGGTGGAGCCGCTGGAGAAGGGCTGTACCCTCCATCCCCTGCAGACTTGGGGGCCTCTCCTTACTGAGCCCACTTTGCCAGGTGGCCCCAACTCCTGGCTGCCAAGTTGCCTCATTACCCACTAAGGAAATTCCCTTGAAAGTCTCTTTTGATTTTCTTTTTAGGTTTCATCCTGTTTTTTTTTTTTTTTTTTTCAGGAGCCAATCCCCAGGAACCTGTCTTCAATCTGGCATTAGATCAAAGCCTTAAGCCGCCAGCATGTCTCACCAACCTAGGCCACGTCTGCAGCATCCTGTGAGCACCCCGGAGCTCGCCCATGGTCACCACCGAGCCCGGCCACCAGGTGCATGAGCCCCCCGCTGCCCAACCTGACCGCTCCTGAGAGAGGGCTCCCCGGGGGGCCCTCTCCACTTGGGGGGACCCGCTCTTTCCTGACCCAAGCTGTCATGGACTGGAAAAAGGAGAAAGTGGGGATCAGGGCTTTTTTTTTTTCCTTCCAAATCAGAAATAATGGCAACCCACTCCAGTACTCTTGCCTGAAGAATCCTCTGGACAGAGGAGCCTGGCGGACAGTCCATAGGGTCACAAAGAGTCAGACATGACTGAGTGACTTAGCATGCAGGCACAGAGAAGTCACTCCCAGGGACCACAGGGTAGCGTCCACTGGGACTTACGGGGACCCGTTTCTGAGAGCTGTGCAGCCACGGGGATGCGGATCTGGACACAGTTGGAACTTCACACACACACACATCAGGGGACAGAGAAAGGGAGGAGAGGAGAGGACAGACGCCCAGGAACGTGCAGACCATCCTGGCTTCTGCTCAGAGGTTTGTGGGGGGGGACCGCTCCTCCACTCGAGTCCTTTCCTTTCCCCACCTGGTCTGGTCACCCCATGTGGGCACTGAGCCAGAAAAGAGGGGCCGTTCTCACGACTCCCTGTTCTCCCCCAAAAAGAGCCTCAGAAGGAGGAATATTCCAGAACTGAGTCCTTCCCGTGCTGCGAGGAGGAGGGGGAGGTAGTATGTTCCAGCGGTCGGTTGGGATGCTCAGAGCCAGGGCCCACAGTCCAGGCCGGGGCTGAGGTTCACACAAGCCTGGCACAGGCTGGACCTCGAGGACCCCAGCCCAGGTGCCTAGGAGGTCAGCAAGGCCAGTGTTCTGAAACGTAAATGCGATGGCTGTGTTCACTTCCTGGGATAAAGGCCTTGGGCCTGGGTATGAAATCTCCTTCCCTTTGGGTCACGTTCTTGGGTCAGGGCTCAGTCACAAAATTGAAAGCTCTAGGCATGATGGAGGGCATCCCCAGTGGTAAAGAAGCCACCTGCCAACGCAGGAGATGCAGGTTCGATCCCTGGGTCGGGAAGATCCGCTGGAGGAGGAAATGGTAACCCACTCTAGTCTTCTTGCCTGGAGAACCCCATGGACAGAGGAAGCTGGTGAGCTACAGTCCATGGGGTCACTGAGTCAGACAGAATTGCAGCGACTTAGCACGTTAGCCCAGTTGCCACATGGCAAATTCACCAGATGTTTTTAATCCCAGATAGATTTTGTTTGCTTGCTTTTTTTTTCTAACCTTTCAAGCTCCTGATAGAGCATTTTGGTAGCTCTCTGTGTGTTTGTGTGGATTCTCCCTGAATTAAACACACCTCTGATTTTTCTCAACTAAATTCCTCCGAGGCTCCTTTTAACTTTTTATAGGAAATGAGCACCACACCAGGAAATCTTCTGGGGGAAAATAAATGTGGTCAGGTTTATCCCCGTTTGCGCTTACGCATGTGCGTGTGTATGTGGGGGGTGTGTGTGGTTGGCACGTGTGTGTCTCTGTGTGTGCCCTGTCTCCCTTCGGTGCTGGGAGAGGGTCGGAGACAAAAGCAGAAATCCGAGCTGCACGTTCAGGCTGAGAGGCACTGTGCTTCCTCCATGAACCAGATGCAGATTTCAATCAATTCAATCAATGTGCAATGTTTGCTGGCCATAAAAATAGCCCGGAGCTTGCTGGTCAGCGGCTCTAAGATGGATGACCAGTGGCCCCGGAGGTCCCAAAGGTCAAAGGTGACTCTCACCTTAAAATGTAATCTGTGCCGGTCCCCCCACGGGCCTGGCCATCTGCACCCACCTGCCAAACCGGGCAGCTCTCAGCCCTTCTGCCCGCTCACCCAGGAGCCTGGCGGGCAGCCTTTGGGCCTCAAGGGCGGGGCCACCACGCTGTGCCCCCTCCCAAGCCCGCGTGCCTGTCGGCAGGACCCACATGCTTCTCTCCCCACCGCTGCCCCTGTGACGTCCTGCTGTTGTTGTTGTTGAGTCGCTCAGTCGTGTCCGACTCTTTGCAACCCCATGGACTGTAGCTGCCAGGCTCCTCTGTCCATGGGATTTCCCAGGCAAGGACTCTGGAGTGGGTTGCTGTTTCCTTCTCCAGGGGACCTTCCTGGCCCAGAGATCAAACGCGCCTCTCCTGCGTTGGCGGGTGGATTCTTGACCACTGAGCCACCTGGGAAGCCCCATGATGTCCCATAGGAAGCTACAAAATAGCAGGGCTGTGGTTTTGCTTTCAACCCCGTTACCCTTTTATGCTAAGCAAACCTTCACCTCCTTCGTCTCTGAGAGCCTGCTCTAGCATCTTAGGTAGGAGAAGTGAGAGGTCTCTGTGGTCTCCTTGCAATCATGAGAAAGGATGGAGCAGCCGTGATGAGTGATGATGTTGCCCTTTCCCATGCTGAGGGACTCTGCTTCCTCTGCCTCGTCCCTCCTGCTCAGCCTAGAACCACCTCCCGTTTCTGCACCCAGACATTCCTCCCTGCTCCGGGGCCGACGCCGCAGACAGGTTGTATCTCAGAGCCTCACCACGCATCTTCAAATACCAATCTCTCTCTCCCTCGTTCACTGTCTGACAGATGCCAGATTTTCTCTCTCTGCCTTTGGTGCACCCGTCTCCATAATTTTTCCCATCTGCTGTGTTGCATTCAGGAAGCATGTAAGGATGAGAGGTGCCTGATGGACACTTTGTCCAGTTGCAGCAGCTCCTAAAAAGGGAGGCCTCCCCCTTCCTTTCCTGCGGTTGCCAGCTGCTCGCGGGTGCTGCCAACACTGGGCACAGGGTCTGTGCGCTGCAGATCAGCCTCCTTCATAAATCACTGCGGTTTGGCTATTTAACGGTCGATGTGTCACCCGAAGATGCAGTATTTCCCAAAAGTCAGGAAGCAAATAAATTATTACAGTTTAAAAATGAATCTATTTATCGATCTCCTTCCTTTACACTATTAATGCTAATTGTTTTTCATGGTGCATGCATTCGGGATTCATCAAAATGAATTCTTAACGAATTTCCAAACACAAAAATTATAGCTGGATAACAGCTAGAACCAAATCATCAGAGCATTTCTCAAAGGCCTTCTGCTTAAAGAGCCCCATCATGGGTATCTGTCTGTCTGTGAGAGCTGAGGTGTAGCTGCTAACAGCACAGAGCCGCAGAGGAGTGTGTGGACATCACGACCAGCTATGCTGTCTGAGCACTGCTGTGTGCCAGCCCTGGGTAGGTCGTTTCATTGACTCGCCCAGCAGTCCATTCTGTGATTCCCACTTGATCTACGAAGAAACTGAGACCCAAAGAGTGGTGAGAGGAAGAGACCAATGCAAGTCCAATCCCACTTGTCTCTAAACTGTGCGTGGTTCCCCATGGCCACTCTCCATGCGGAGCTGGTACCTGCGTGGCTGCCGCATGTTCCCTCCAGGGAACTCAATCACCGTTTCCGCCTCTCCGTAAGACTCAGCATTAACCTTGAGCTTTCTGGCCAAAGGAATCCAACTCACACCAGGCACCTCCCACCCCCTACCTTGTCTGTTCTCTCCTGGCCATCAAGTCAGTCAAATGGCATCACTGTGCCCTCTCTTCTCTCTTGGCAAGACTACTACTGTCTCCTCTTATTTCTCAGCAATATTTTACCTGCACACATGGCTCCAACTAAACTTTCCCAGAGGTCCTTGCACAGCCTTGTGACTACCAGGATGTGAATGAATTTGATGTGTGCCAAATAAGGGTTTTACCTTTAAAGGAAGGTTTTACCTTCCCATCTTCTTTCTCTTTCCTGCTGTGTGGAATTCAGGCTTGATGGTAGGTGCTGCAGCAGCCATCTCCGACCATGAGACACAAGCTATGTGGTGAGGACAGCAGAGCAACATGGCAGAAGGAGCCTGGGCCCCTTGTGCTACGGAGGTACCATCCGAGCCCTAAATCACATGCCTGGACTTGTCTGTGGGAGGGAATTAAATAGCTCTCTTGTGTGTAAGCTGCCTTGGGTTTTAATCCTCTGTTAGTAGCAAACCTTTATCCTAAAGAGTGTAGCTGCCCGTGATAGTGTTGATAGGTGTCGCAGACTGAATAATGAACTCCCAAAGGTGTCCAAGCGGCTTCCCGGATGATGCCTAGTGGCAAAGAATCTGCCTGCAATGTAGGAGCCACAGGAGATGTGGATTCAGTCCCTGGGTTGGAAACATCTCCTGGAGAAGGAAATGGTAACCCGCTCCAGTATCCTTGCCTGGAACATTCCACGGACAGAGGAGACCAGAGGGCTACAGTCCCTGGGGTTGCAAAGAGTCAGACACAACTTAGTGACTAAGCAGGTTCAAAGGTGTTCAAATCCTAATCTCTGAAACCTGTGAATTCATTATCTTACACAGTTGAAGGGACCTTGCAGATGTGACTAATTTAAGGATCTTGAGATGGCAAGTTTATCTTGGGCTATCCCAGTGGGCTGGATATAATCACAAGAGTCCTTAGAATGGGGAGATAGAAGGGTCATGTATCCAAAAAAGTGATGTGACATGGAAGAGGAGAGCAGAGTCAGAGAGAAAAGATGCCGCATCACCAGCTCAGAAGGTGAAGGAAGGGGGTCGTGAGCCAAGGAACACAGGCAGCCCCTAGAAGCCGGCAAGAGGCAGAAAGAGACCCTCTCCTAGGACCTCAAGAAGGAACACAGGATGTCTGCACAATCTCAAAGTGTCTCCCCACAAGACCCTTGTTAACTAAAAGGAGGAAATAATAGTCCCACAGTTTATCGCAGAGAGCCCTGCCAGACACCACCTCAAGCAGGTGGTGGATGAGTGGACATCACCGTGAGTGTGCCCCCTGACACAACGCACTGAGAAGGACGAAACATCACTGCCACGGTTTTCTTGCAAAAATGTGTCATCAAATCGAGGCATGGGTAAACAAACATCAGGCAAACCCAAATTTGGCACAGTCTACAAACTAGCCTGCATTCTTCAGAAGTGCCAGTCGTGTAATGATTAAAGATTATTCCTCTCCAACCTCACGTGTCCTAAAGGAAATCAGTCCTGAATTTTCATCGGAAGGACTGAGGCTAAAGCTGAAACTCCAATACTTTGGCCATCTGATGTGAAGAACTGACTCATTAGAAAAGACCCTGATGCTGGGAAAGATTGAAGGTGGGAGGAGAAGCGAATGGGACAGAGGATGAGATGGTTGGATGGCATCACCGACACAATGGACATGAGTTTGAGTAAACCCTGGGAGTTGGTGATGGACAGGGAGGCCTGGCATGCTGCGGTTCATGGGGCCGCAAAGGGTTGGACATGACTGAGCCGCTGAGCTGAACTGAATTGAATTTCATGGGACAGTCAATGGCCTCTTTCCTGCCTTTCCAGTCATGTCCTTCTCTTGCCGAACACCCTGTCCACAGCAATCCTTGCTAGCCCAGGAGGCCCCTCGAGACCTGACCCTTCTGTCAAACTGCCCCAAGCCTCGTCTTCCTCTTTTGCCTTCCCCCAAAACACACACTCTATCCGCAGCCATCTTG
This sequence comes from Tragelaphus eurycerus, assembly GCA_935064755.1. Taxonomy (NCBI): domain Eukaryota; kingdom Metazoa; phylum Chordata; class Mammalia; order Artiodactyla; family Bovidae; genus Tragelaphus; species Tragelaphus eurycerus. The sequence goes on from CAKXYN010000023.1 coordinate 6,186,299, forward strand.
GCTGCTATTTCTCAAAAAGGCCAGGCTCCCTCCTTGCACCTGCTTCTTTTTGGCCTGGAACGTTCATCCACCTTTTCTCTTTTTGCTTCTAACTATTACTAAATATGGGGCTTCCCCGCTGGCTCAGCACTAGAGAATCTGCCTGCCAGTGCAGGAGTTACTGGAGACCAAGTTTCCATCCCTGGGTTGGGAAGATCCCCTGGTGTAGCAAGTGGCAACCCACTCCAGTATTTCTTGCCTGGAGAATTCTGTGGACAGGACTTGGTGGGCTACAGGCCATGGGTTCACAAAGAGTCAGACACAAGTGAGCACACGCACAAATCTAGCACTACTCAGCATCTGTCTCTCCCACTGGAAGGTAAGCCCCGTGAGGGCAGAAACTGGGTCTAGTTTGTTTCACAGTGACATCCCTGCTGCCTCATAAATGCCGGGTACCAAGAAGGTGACTGAGATGACTAGTGAACGCGTTACTGTCCCAGCATTCTGATTGGATGGGGTTGCTCAGAAAGCCATCAAGTCACTCCGGGCCCCGTGGTCCAGGGCGCCCTTAGCTCTGAGTCCTCAGCACTTTCTCCTATTGTGAGAAGAAAACCGTAACTAGAAAGAATAACCTCACAGAAACTGTTCTGTGTGAAATGAAACGCGCCGAGCCCGGTGTCTCACTGCGCCGCCCACTCCTTGAGGCTGCTTCAGGTCTTGTCCTGTCTTTCCCATCATCCACCGTGTTTGTGGGAGGGGATGCCTTCCCAAAGAAGAACAAAAGAAACAGACACAAAAAACCAGGCGTAGGTGAAACCATGATGGATTTCTGACGTCAACTCTCCAAACCCCTTCATGATGCAGAAGGGAAAACTGAGGCCCCAGGGAGGGTACAAGACTGCCTTTTAGGCTCAGGGTCTGGGCTCCAGGCCTCCCGCCTGCCAGGCTTGCTGCCCAGCGTTGGGACATTTCCTGGAGGAGCAGCACCCCCGTTAAGAGGCCTGGCCTCCACCCTGGGGCACCCTGGGTGGTGGGGCCCATTCCTAGCCCCCCTCACCCCAGGCCTTTAACCTAATGAAACCATCAACAACTCCAGTGAGATTCCTACAGGACTCCAGCTCGGGGCTTCTCAAATATGAGAAGTCCCCTGGGGAACTTGTCGAAATGTGGATTCTGACCCAGGAGGTTTGCGGGAGGGCCTGAGACTCTGCATCTCTAACATGTTCCCCCACCCCCTGGAAGGATGCTGATGCTGCTGGAGGTTGGACTACGTTTGGAGTGGGATCTCTAGCCCAGGGGTCAGCCACCTTGTCCTGTAAACTTTACACCTTTTCCTTTACAGTGTAAAGGATCAGATAGTAAATACTTTAGGCTTGGTGGGCCAAGGGGCAAAATGGAGACTTTTTTCCTTCTATAACAAGAGCAAACAAACTTCTACACGTATTTTAATTAACGAAATTCAAAATATCACGAAAATAAGTAAATACGATTTTTGGTAATACAGGTCTACTTGTGAAAAGGCTAGGAATCTCTTTTGGGGAGGGCTACATTTCACTTCCCTGGGGTTCAGCACACCCCGTCATCAAGTCTATTGCCAATGTTTGTCTGTAAAAAGCAGCCATTCTCTGCCGGAGCACCAGTCCCGCAAAACGAGCTGTCCGTTCCTTCGTTCTTTTCTCTTTCCCAATACTCGGCAGAGCTCACGGAGAATCGAGTGTGTCACAGGATCCTGGGGATTTGTGACAACCAGCCAGAGCCCCTCTCCCCATCATCAAGTGTGGACAATCCAGCTTAATTTAAGGTGTTGCCCCCATGGAATCACATTTATGAAAGCTGCCGTCAAGCAAGAAAATCATTCTATGCACGTTTTCTGTGTGAAGAATGTAGTTGCTCCCTCATTATACCTGTTCCCCTTTGTTATTGAATTCTGTATTTTACAAAAAGCACGAAATATAAGTGCTTGGAAGGGAAACACAACAAGCATTGTTTTAAGCACATTTCTGAGCCGGCAATGAAGCTTTATCTTTTCTTCAAGAAATAGATCCAATGTGAAACTGCAGCTTTATATTATTTGGCCAAGGTTTTAATTAATCTGTTGAAAGCAATTCTGAGTACCACTCCCCTCAGAGGGTGGCAATGGGTTATGGTGGGATTTGGGGGGTCACGGGGAAGCAGTTTGTACAGGTGGATCTCACTCCTGGGGGCGATGCTCCTGATCAAGGTACTGTAAGTCCAAATGGTGTAAATTGAATCTGATTTCCCCATATCAGCAATGCTATTATGTCGGATTATGTGAGTGGCAATTTACTCCCATGGGAGAGAGAACTTAGGAATAAAGGCATTGAGGCCTGTACGTGGGTGATATTTTCCAGGAATGGTGAGTTGTCTGAGCTGGCAGACACAGTTAGCTACCTGTCCCTCCCACTGGGAAAAACTGACATTTAAGCTCATTAAATCCCCTAAGTTTGGCTTTGTAAGTCCCTTAACTCTTTCTTGCTTCCCTAGTGGCTCAGACGGTAAAGCGTCTGTCTGCAATGCAGGAGACCCGGGTTCGATACCTGGGTTGGGAAGATATCCTGGAGAAGGAAATGGCAGCCCACTCCAGTATTCTTGCCTAGAAAATCCCATGGACCACGGAGTCTGGTAGGTTACCGTCCATGGCGTCACAAAGAGTTGGACACGACTGAGTGACTTCACTCTCACTCTTTCTCATGGTGCTCACTGCTTCCCTGGTGGCTCATCAGTGAAGAACCCACCTGCAGTGCAGGAGACGCAGGAGACATGGGCTCAATCCCTGAGTTGGAAAGATCCCCTGGAGAAGGAAATGGCAACCCACTCCAGAATTATTGCATGGGAAATGCAGTGGACAGAGGAGCCTGGTGGGCTAGAGTCCATGGGGTTGCAAAGAGTTGGACATGTCTTAGCGACTAAACAACAACAACAACATATGTTCAACAGACTATGCAAATTCTATGAATTAGAAGGAATAGGAGGAGTTCTGTAAAGATTGAAGCATTACATAAACTATTTTCTATAGCTGGACTTCCCTGGTGGCTCAGTGGTAAAGAATCTGCCTGCAATGCAGGAGACATGGATTTGATCCCTTGGTCAGGAAGATCCCCTGGAGAAGGGAGAGGCTACCCACTCCAGTATTCTTGCCTGGAGAATCCCATGCACAGAGGGGCCTGGAGGCTACAATGGGGTCACAAGAGGCGGACATGACTGAGAGACTGAACAGCAGAGCGCCTTCTATAGTTGCGGTTCTCAGACTCTGGTTAGAGTCACAGCCGTTTCCTACCTGGTCTCTCTGCAACACTGCTCTTCATTTTCTTATCTATTCTTCACCCAGCATCAGCAAAGAAACAGGACTGAAATTTCTGAGCTCTTCCCGGATGTCACAGAAGAAAGCCAAGTCCTCCTGTGGCCTTGGCCACGAAGGTCTGCCCACTGGCCTCACCTCTGGCCGTTCAGTCACTCAGTCACGTTTGACTCTTTGTGACCCTCCTGAGCCTGGCACTACTTCCTGCCAGCTCACTGGACAACACACCAACTGTTTTCAAGCTTTGGGTGCAAGTGACCTAACCCATGGGAAACTGATGTCATCGTCCAGCAAGAAGCTGGAGCCACCGCAGGGCTGACTGTTCTAGAAACCAGGGGTGTCACCAAAGGCTCGTGTCTCCATCTCTCTGCTCTGCAGTTTCCAGTGGGTTGCCTTGGGCCTTAGGTCGGTACCACGGTGGGCCCGAGATGGCCTGTATGGTTCTGTGAAGTCATATAGTCACCCAGTTACATCCACAGACAGAAATTTCTGTCTTCTGATTAGGGAAGAAAACCTTTTCCCAAAGGACTCCCCTCCCAAACTGCCCACTCACATCTCACTGGCCCAGAATGGCATTAAGGGCCTTTCCTAAGCACTGCCAGGACTGAATTAGCGTTATTGGCTTAAATCTATCACGTTTCAGCCCGTAGGACTGACGACAGATTCCATCTGCCCGAAAAGTTCTTCTACTCTAGGCAACTCCTATTCATCCTTCAAGACCCAGCTACACAGCTACCCTCTGTGGGACTTGGTTGTGTTGGGAAACCCCACATGGCAAAGGCCCGTGAGAAGCCTGTGGGAGCTGAGGGTGGGCTCCAGCAAACTAGCAAGAGGTGAGACCCTCAGTCTACAACCAGAAGGGACTGGATCCTGCCATCAAATACATGAACTTTGAAGTGAATCCTTTCCTGTCCGAGGCTCGCTCGGAAGCGAATCCTTTCCTGTCCGAGGCTCGCTCCGAAGTGAATCCTTTCCTGTCCGAGGCTCGCTCGGAAGCGAATCCTTTCCTGTCCGAGGTTCGCTCGGAAGTGAATCCTTTCCCACTGAGGCTCAGGTGAGAGCACAGCCCAGCTAACATCTTGGTCACAACCTGTGAGAGGCAGAGACTCCCAGCTAAGTGGTGCCTGGGGACTCCTGACCCACAGGAACGGTGAGATCATGAAGGTGTGTTAGGGGTTTCCCTGGTGATCCAGTTGGCTAAGACTCTGTGCTCCCAATGCAGAGGGTTCAGGTTCGAGCACTGGTCAGGGAACTAGATCCCACAGGCTGCAACTAAAGAACCTGCCTGGCACAACTAAGATGCGATGCAGTCAGATAAATGGATAAATATTAAAAAAAAAATAGATCGTGCTGTTCATGCCACAAATGTGGTGATGCTGTTACACAAAGTAAAACAGTATTCCCTGTTTTCATTGTGCCCCTCCCCCTAACCCACCCGCAGCCCACTCTCCACCTGGCGGCTGAGTGTTTTCCAGCTCCATTGTATCACACCTCAAGACGCCCTTAACCAGGGCCAATGTGATCAGACGTGATCTGCACGCCCTCCTCCTGTGGCAGCACGCCAGGATCAGCACCTGCATTCCCATCCTCTCCGTCTCAAGGACGTCCTGTGCATGCTGCCCCCACCCCTGGAAGGCCTTCCTTCTGCCTGCTCCTCAGGCATCTGACTTCTTCTCTCCCTCCAGAGACCTGCCGTCAACTTTGCAGCCCCAGCCGGGGTTGTCTGGCCTTCCTCTCTCCTTCCTCTCCAACAGACTGTGTTACAACTTGAGGTTGTTGATCTATCCCCAGGCCCCGCCCCACCCCACCAGAACATAAGCCCTGTGAGGGCAGGTATGATGAAGGTTTCATTCACCACTCTACTCTTAACACCTAGTCCACTGCCTGGCACATGGGGGATGTTCAACAAATATTCCCCAAATGAATGAATGGCTTGAATGTTCAATCGAATCTACCAGAATGTGTATATTCAAAGGAACATTTGCCTGAATGGCCCGCCAGGCTCCTTACTCCACAGTCAGGGGGCATGTTATGGGGGCAGATACGGGTTTACTTTCTCCCTCCTTCCTTCTCTGGGCTGTATCACTGTATCCAGTGAAGGAGACTCTAAAGACAAGGGCTGGAAGAAGAAAAGAAAAGAAAGAAGGAGGTCAGGGACTGGTGGGGCTCAGGCAGGGCTGATCCAGGGAAGAACGGCATCAAACGTGTGAGAAAGCAGTCCCGATCGCTCAAGGGAGGCCACCCAGAACCAGTGCCTGCATCCACTGTGGGGGACCCTAGCTGAACACAAGCACCGAAAATTTTGCTAAGTTGGTGCATCTAACTTAAGTAAGTTAGAAGGAAGGGGCTGTGTGTGAGCAATGTACATGATGGACTTCACGAAATATACTACATTAGCCAGACAGCTTTTGAGATGCATGAGCAATGGGAGTGCCTGGGCTGTATTAATTTGCCTTCTCTACAAGTGAGGAAAATAATAGATATTCAATGAGTCATTGTGGGATAAATAAATGAAGATTGAATTTTGAGGTCCTTGGTTTTTTACTGAGGTCAACATCAGAATGGAGCATGTCTCTAAAGCTATTACAAAAATGGCCTTGAAGACACTGTCCACTGATGGAGAGGAAAGAGCACTTTGGATTTGAATCTTAGCTCCACTTCTAACTAGCAGTGTGACCTTAGGTCAGTTACTTAACTGGTCAGTGTATCAGCTTTCTAACTTACAGAAAAGCAAAGACTAACTCACGGGATTTTTGAGAGACTCATATGATAGCATATATATATATATGTATCAAACATAGTCCCAATAAATGTTACTTATCCCTTCAAATTCTTTTACTTATGGATGTAGGCAATACATTGCCCTTAGAATATAGGAAGAACAAGAAGTTGGTCTTTCCTTATGTCCAGTATGGGTCTTCCTTTATGAGATAATTAGAACCATCTAACTCACCTCTACCCCAGCTGCTAAGAAATTTAGAGCCAAACTGAATGGTAAATTGCTTTCTGGATATCTCATCCCCTCTCCTCCTCTAAAAGGTTTGGAAACAACAAGCAGAAAGCTCAGTGTGAAAGGGTGGGGAGGGACCAGGAGATGTTCTGGCAATAAAGGGGCAAACAAAACGTGCCAGGACCCCCCACCCCCAGAGGAGCCCAGGACTCATTAGGAAAGAGACATAAGATTCGTGTATAATGAATCAGGGTCTGGCATGTGCTCTAGGGACAAATTTGAGGCTAATAGACGTAAGTATGGTGGTGTGTTTCGGTTTACTCCAGAAAATTCTGATTCCAGTATTTCCTGGAACGAGATCATCAGGGACAAGAAAGCCTAGAGTATGAAAACCCCAACGTGTGACAGTCCTGACGGAGTCTCCTCTTTGCAATAAGTCAGTCCTGTGCTCCTAGATGGGAGATCAAGTCTCCTGTGAGCTGCGCCCTGAACATTTGATTCTTGATTCCATTTTTAAAATTCTATGTATGAGAAGTGCCTTTTATATATCCTAAAGAAGAAGAGAGGCCAGCAAAAGCAACCAGGAGAAGAGATCAGAGAAGTGATACCCTGGGAAGGCGAGGAGACAGACCGGCCTGCGGCACCGAAGCTGCTGAGTCATCAGTGAAAATGCGGACCCGTTTCTGCACGTCAAGTTCCATTTCCCCGAGACATCCATTTCATAAGAGAACAAAACTGGTTCCTGAGTTACGACAAAATCCCTCCATGGAATGTAGCACACTGTAAAACTCATGCATTTTAACTCCACCGTTTTCTGGTAAAATAGTCATATTATTCAACAACGAGAAGGAAGCTAATTCTTGTCCTTTTATAATTTGGCACAATGGCCATAAACCTGAAGGAAGGAAAATAATGGGCTTTGATGGCGTAAATGAACCAATATTCGTTTCTGTTCCACCACCCTCTTCCCTCTGCTTCTTAAGGAAGGTGGCTGCCAAGGCCCCGACGGCTGGCTCCCCGCTCCTGTCACAGGAGGGACCTGGGAAGAGCAGAGAAGGCGGTGTCTTGGCGACAGAGGCTGGGACTCAAATACTGGATGTGGCTTTTATTAGCTGTGTGATCTTGCTCATTTATCTTATGTGACCTGCAGTTTTTTCATCTGTGAAAGGGAGATAATAATTCATGGCTTTTTGGATTAAGAATTAAGCGGAATAATGAGTGCAGCTGATACAGCGTCTGCACAAAAGGGGCAACTCGGGTCCCCCCCCACCACCCCCCTCGGGTCCCCGCCCACCACCCCCTCGGGTCCCCTCCCACCACCCCCTCGCTTTGAGTGCTCGGGGATGTGGGTCCCCTCCCACCACCCCCCTCGCTTTGAGTGCTCGGGGATCTGGGTCCCCTCCCACCACCCCCTCGCTTTGAGTGCTCGGGGATCTGGGTCCCCTCCCACCACCCCCCTCGCTTTGAGTACTCGGGAATGTGGGTCCCCTCCCACTACCCCCCTTTTTCTCGGGGTCCCCTCCCACCACCCCCTCGCTTTGAGTGCTCGGGAATGTGGGTCCCCTTCCACCACCCCCTCGTTTTGAGTGCTCGGGAATGTGGGTCCCCTCCCACCACCCCCCTCGTTTTGAGTGCTCGGGGATCTGGGTCCCCTCCCACCACCCCCCTCGCTTTGAGTACTCGGAAATGTGGGTCCCCTCCCACCACCCCCTCGCTTTGAGTACTCGGAAATGTGGGTCCCCTCCCACCACCCCCTCGCTTTGAGTACTCGGGAATGTGAGTCCCCTTCCACCTCACCCCTCGCTTTGAGTACTTGGGAATGTGGGTCCCCTTCCACCACCCCCCTCACTTTGAGTACTCGGGAATGTGGGTCCCCTCCCACCACCCACCTCACTTTGAGTACTCGGGAATGTGAGTCCCCTTCCACCTCACCCCTCGCTTTGAGTACTTGGGAATGTGGGTCCCCTTCCACCACCCCCTCACTTTGAGTACTCGGGAATGTGGGTCCCCTTCCACCACCCCCCTCGCTTTGAGAACTCGGGAATGTGAGTCCCCTCCCACCTCACCCCTCGCTTTGAGTACTCGGGAATGTGGGTCCCCTCCTACCACCACCCTTTGCTTTGAGTACTTGGAGATGTGAGTCCCCTTCCACCATCCCCCCTCGCTTTCTAAAAGTCAGTACTTTGATCTGGGTTGAAGAAAGGAATAAAACACAGGGGGAAAAATTAATGGAAATGCATTCTTTTCTGTAACATGGTAACAGGAAGTGAAGTAGAAAACCTGAAAAATCTCATAATTATAGTGTAAAGATAATAATAGTTAGCAGAGTTAGCATTTACTGAATATACTATGTGCCCGACACTAAGTGCTCTCCATGTAGTAACTCTTTTTTAAAAAAAATTATTTTTTAATTGGAGAATTGGTATCAACTCTTTTTTTTTTTTAAGCCTTACAAGAAGACCGTGAGGTAGGGATGATCATTATTCCCATTTTGCAGATGAGGAAACAGGCACAAGCGGAGTTGTTTAGCTAATGAGTTGCTGAGCCAGATTTGAACCTGGGCAGTTTCCTTTTCTGGGAGAGACCATAAGACTAAGATTTGCTGGAAGGCAGTGTATCAAGATGTATTCTCCAGATCAACACCTAAGTGAGACAAGCAAAAATGGACAGAGGGAAATACTGGGCTGAGATTCAGTTGCAACAGAGGTTTCAGCCAAACCCTCCAGCTGAGGCTGTTTGTCGGCCCTTGAAGCTGTCCCAAACAGAAGCCATTAGAGTGGGGTCTCTGTTCTCCCAGGACCGGTCACCTGATGCAGCTGTCTTGGGAAGGTGGGCAGGAGGCTCGGGGAAAGCAGCTCTCTTTTGTCCAGGCAGTTCCTGTTAGTTGAACTTTAGGTAGTTAGAACTGTCACCAAGAGATGTCAGCTGTCAACGATTCGGTACCTGGTTCCCCGGCACCCCTTACAGTTACTCTTTGCCTCACTTGCTTTGAATAAATTCTGGAAGCAGCTCGTCCGGGATTCTGGGAGGAACTGAGCAATATGAGCCGGACAAATGACAGCCCTTGATGCAGCAGCTGGCCCCGAGACCACCACTCATAGCCACGGTCTCCTCTACCATCCCCTCTGAGTCCCCCTCCTCCCCGGCAAGAATCTTGGGTGCTTGGGTGATCTTGGGTGCTTACTACTTGCTAACCCAGAGCATCATCTGTGAGGATCTGAGCTCCTGATCATCACACCCTTCAGGTCTACAGACCAGGCAAAAAATTTTGATTTTGGGGGCGGTGGCTGCCTCAGCCTCCTGGTATCCATTCTTGATTTATCTGGGCTGGAGAGACTGAACACTAGTGGCCTGCCCTGAGGAAGGCACGTTTCATTAATCAGCCCCAAAGACCTCCGCAACGCGGGTCCCTTCGTCCCCCACTCTGGTCCTGCTGCCCAGGATGCCTGCCCCCCTAGGTCTCTCCTCCTTCGGGAGCTTACTGTCCCACTGTGATCGGGTGCCCAGGTCTGTAGCAGCCTCTTCTGCCCTCAGCCTGGGGGTGATGTGGGGGCCTTCTTATCTGTGTTGCTTGGCAAGCAGGATGCTCCCTGGCCTTTCTTGCGGACCAGTCATCTACAGGGCTTCTTCCCAGTGTCTCTCCCCCAGCAGTCCCGTCGCTCAGCTTTTTGGTTCTTTCCTCCACCATCTGCCATCCCTGTTTCTTCTTTTTAAGACTTTTTGATATGGACCATTTTTAAAGTCTATCGAATTTGTTACAATGTTGCTGCTGCTTTTTTAAAATCTTTTGGTCTTTTGGCCTCAAGGCATGTGGGATCTTAGCCCCCAGACCAGGGGCTGAACCCACACCTCCAGCATTGGACCTCCAGGGAAGTCCTAGGCTGTTTCTTGACCTCATGTCAGCCACCGTTTTCTCCAAACTGAGCGGCAGGTGTATACCTTATCATTTAACTCTTCGTTCTCATTTCTGATTCTGGCTCCCCTTGTCCGGCATCCCCAGGATCCAGCCCCTTACTCTCCCAGTTCCTGCAGGGTCACACTGGATGGTCCTACAGCTGCTTTGAAATCTCATTCTTTTCCTCTCTTAGCAGGGCCTGTACCTCAGCAGCAGCAGCAGCAGCAGGGCCTGTACCTCAGCAGTGAAATGCTGTTGTGACTGGGCCCTTGCCAACGCCCGGTGGGCTTCCCGGGTGGCTCCGTGGTACGGAATCTGCCCGCAGTGCAGGGGACGCAGGCCCAGTCCCTGCGTCAGGAAGGTCCCCTGGGGGAGGGAATGGCACCCTACTCTGATTTTCTTGCCTGGGAAACCCCACGGACAGAGGACTGCTGGGCTACAGTCCCTGGGGGCACAAAAGAGTTGGAAAACAGCACAGCAACTAGACACCTGGTCTGCTGTCTGGGAGAGACGTGAAGGGCATGTACTGTTCTCAACGAGAGGCCTCCCCACAGCCTCAAGGGAAGGAGCAGGCCACTCGGGCAGGCCTGGGAGGGTGCCCTGGAACCCGGGGTTTCAAGATCATTCAAGGGCATCAACCTAGGGCGTGCCGTCCATCTCAAACAGGGCTCTGACCGTGGAGTTGCAGACCTTGGGAGGCTAGGACTCCGGCCTCCTCTGGAGCTCTGCTTCACAAAAACAAGCCCCGGGTCTCATCCTCAGCTTACGGCGGGCTGTAGGAAATGGGGCTCTCCTGAGATGTGCCCCAGCTGTGGCTCTGGCTGTCACATTCAGACTTTAACTAATGACACCCCCAGCTTTCCATCGTCTTTTTTGCCATGTGGCCAGCAGACAGCCATCCCTTGTTCTCATACAATCTCTTCTCCTTTACTTCTCCAACGCTCGCCGTGTCACACCCTCCAGCGCACCCCCTTCCATCAGAACGCCATCCGTCCTGGCTCACCCTCGGAGTATGTTCCACAGTTGCATGGCCCCAGCTTGCCAGAGGCTACCTGCGCCCACCTGCCACCAGAGATGCCATCCTCACTGCTAGTGATCCAGCTCCCAAGTCGTGTTTTAGGATCTGTTTTCTTGGACTACCCCTGGTACCGTCACAAAGCTGGGTTCTCTGGGATGCAGACAATGAGAGATCTGCGCGTAGGAAGCCTATGGAGCCGTGTTTTCGAGATCAGCGTCACTGGGGAGTGAAGCAAGCAGGACACGGTGGAGGGAAAGCTGAACCCTGACGCAGCTCGGCGAAAGCTTCAGCCAATGCCCTGCAAAGTCCTGGAGCTGGGATGGCCCTTCGGCGCTGTTCTGAAGTAGCCAGGGGCTGGGCCTTTACACCCCCTCCCTGAGCCGTCCCTGGATGCGGTTATCCCCAGGAGAACCAACAGGACCTTGAGTCAGACAGCTCTCCGACTGTGAAGCAGTCTGCAGCCAAAGACTCAGCAGAGCTGTCGGACACCAACACTCCAGGAGCTGGGGAAATAAATGCTTCAGTCCTGGGGTGAGAGTGGAGGGAGGTGAGAATCTGGGTAGTGTTCAGGGCAGGCAGCCAACACACCGTGCTTGCTACCCATTAGAAGACAGGATAAGAAGAACGTATAACATGGCTTATTCATGTGAATGTATGGCAAAAACCACTACAATATTGTAAAGTAATTAGCCTCCAATTAAAATAATTTACCAAAAAAAAAAAAAAAACAAACACAAAACCCAACAAGAATAACTTAGAAAATGAAATCTTGAAGACTCGGAAAGGAGAAATCTTTTATCAAGGCTTTTGCTCTAACCTTTTGGGAGAAGGGGGTTTGACTTTGGGACGTCGGGTGTTTTTTCATTTTGTAAATGATTATTTGACCGTGCCGGGTCTTCGTCGAGGCATGCAAACTCTTAGTTGTGGTTTGTAGGATCTAGTTCCCTGACCAGGGATCGAACCCCGGGCCCCTGCATTGGGAGTGAGGAATCTTAGCCACTGGACCACCATGGCAGTCCCTCAGATGTCAGGTGTTCTTCAGGCCAGAAGCTTTGTTTTCTGTAGTTGTACTATTAACTACAGTTGGAGACCTGCCTGGATTGTCAGCACTGCCCACTGATCCCCCGCAGGTTATAGGTATGAAGTAGTTTATAGACAATAATTTGAACGCTCATAAATTCCTACCTTATAACATTCCCATCTTCGTAATTAATTTCCATTTATTCTTCAAAGTGAAAGTGTTAGTCACTCAGTTGTATCCAACTCTTTTCAACCCCATGGAGCCCACCAGGCTCCTCTGTCCATGGGATTCTCCAGGCAAGAATACTGGAGTGGGTAGCCATTCCTTTCTCCAGGGGATCTTCCTGACCCAGGGATCAAACAAGTGTTTCCTGCATTGCAGGCAGATTCTTTACTATCGGAGCCACCAGGGACGTCCACTTAATTTCCAAGGCCCAGCCCGAATGCTTCCTCTCTCAGAAGCCTAACTTGACACACTGCTACCAGAATTAATCACCTCTGCGTTTGCATAGCTCTTTTCCCATCTTGGTTTTCCACATTTATTCCATCGTATTCATAGTCATTTGATAGATTGTGAGCCTACCTGTGAGAGGAAAGATAGAACGTATGCCTGGCATATACTAAGATTCAGTAAATGTTCAGTCTGAATGATGTTTCACTGCAGTTTCTTTAAACTTTTCATAAATTTTCACTGAAACTTAAAGTGTTACGGGGTAGCTCAAGTATTAGATAATATATTTCACATCTGGGTAAATGAAGTGTTAAGTCATTCTGACACTAGTCAAGAAAAGAAGATCCTGGCAACAGAAGCTACCCATTCAGTTTCCTTTGTTTCAGTGATTTTGTGAAATCTACTCAGTAATACTTTATCCAGAATCTTGTTCAATCTTGATGATGCATATTTCAAAGCTGCTCATAGAAGTAACTCGAAGTCACCCTTGATGCTAAGATAAACCCTAAATTTAATGTGGCAAACTACTTCTTTTTTCAGGAATCAGTTATAACTTCAACAGCCATGATCAACCAGTATCATCCACTCACTGGTAGATTTTTGGTATTTCCTCAAGTGTCTACAAGTCTTGGTGAGGAGCAAGATGGCAACACAGCAACATGGTGAGGAACAAAGCCGGAACCACAGACACTCCTCTTCGGGTAAGACGTTCAGACTTATTACTGTAGTCCACATAGAGATAAAATAGAACACAAAAACCCAACAGCATTTTCCAAAGAATGCACGTAGTTTACAGTCTTACTTATCCATGCTTCATAAGGACTTCTAAATGTCTACTAAAAGTATTAGCTCACATTTCTTGGGTGCTTACATGCTGTTCTTATAAGCAGTTTACAGGCATACTCTTACGGATTTAACAAATGCAATACATATTTACATGATACTTACTGCAAATTCCAGCTGGCTCAGTGGTAAAGAATCTGCATGCCAATTCAGGAGTCACAGTTCCTGGGAAGACCCCTTGGAGGAAGAAATGGCAACCTGCTCCATTATTCTTGTCTGGGAAGTCCCACAGAGAGAGGAGCCTGGTGGGCCACAGCCCATGGGGTCGCAGAGCTGGGTGAGACTTAGTGACGGAGGACACATAGGCAAATCAGGCGGGAGTTGGATCCCTGGCCTTCTCTGGGAAATCTCAGAATAGTGAGGAGTCTTGGCTGGCTGTGTTCTCCTTTTGAAACAAAGAGAACAAAAATTTCCAGCCAGACCTATTCAGAATAGTGTGTGTGTGTGTATGTGCGCTAAGTCGCTTTGGTCATGGCTAACTCTTTGTGACCCCGTGGATTGTAGCCTCCCAGGCTCCTCTCTCCATAGGATTTCCCAGGCAAGAATACTGGAGTGGGTTGCCATGCCCTCCTCCAGAGGATCTTCCCCAGACCCAGGGGTATAACCCACATCTCTAATGTCTCTTGCATGGTAGGCAGGTTCTTTACCATTAGCGCCACCTGAACGATTTTTTTTTTTTTAGTGGGAAATAAGGTATACAAGTTAAGGGTTTATTTTCACTGTTATTTTAATCATTTATACAATCAGCATATGTTTACAACTGCCTAGTGTTGCTTGTCCTTGAGGAATTAGATGGTTACTTTAGCTACTTCATGTATTCAGGATTCCTTTGTCTTTCTGCATTTGGCTGGAAGGTAGGGCACAATTCGACTTCTTTCTTATCTATAGGAAAGAAACAAATCTATATCCATCTGATGGACGTACCTGTCCACAGAACAAATGGATCTAATCTTGCTAGTAAGAAGGGAGTGAATTGCTCACCTTCTTCCTAGAGATGCACAAGCCTCTTGCTTAGAAGAGCACTAACTAGAATACTTGTCAAAATAATTTGCTTAAAAGGGATTTGGAACACTGGAAACAACTGAAGTTCCAAAGGTGCTCTGTTCTCATGTAAATAATTGAGCCAAATGTGAAGGCGGGGCTAAGATGTGAAGAAGGGACTAAGATTTACATGTCTGCAAGGCAGGAGCAACAGGAATCTGGAATTGAGGCATTTTTAAAATTTTTTTGGCTTGCAGGATCTTAGTCCCCCACCAGGGATCAAAATCACTTCCCGGTCCCCTGCACTGCATGGAGAATTCGTAGCCATTGGACCACCACAGAAGTCCCCAGTAGGAATTAAAAAAATGAGATTCTGAGATGTTAACACATCTCAAAGGACAATGTAACCACTCAAAGAACAATCCTCATCCAAGAAAAAAATGTACAAAACCCAGAAATCTAAAGCACTTCTTAGGCGTTCCATATTTCACAGTGCTGCCTCTATAAGTTTAAGACTTGGTTAAAGGTGGACTTAGAGCACAGTTGTGAGCTCTGTTCATGTAAATGGTTCCAAACACAAACCTCTCTGTGGTCTTTTTTTTTTTTAGTTTGTAAACAGCAGAAAGCTCTGAACATCTAATTTTTGAAATTCTTCTAGCTTTTCTTTCCGACCTTTGGTATTTGTATGTATTGACGATCTCTAAACCATTGTACAAAAACACCTTGAAGTGTCAAGCTTTAAAAATGAGTCTTCTTTTCTCTTTCTCCTGTGCAGCCTGGATTATCTTGGCCTTGTCAAAATACATTCTCTAGTTAGAGGCTGGAAATATTCCCCTCCTGGCTCCAAAGTATTGATTTTCTTCAACACTCAGCTCTGTCGGTCAGCCGAAAGGGGTGAAAGGTGAAAGTTCACCCAGCACTGCTCGGCTTTACCTTCCTATTAATGTCACGCCCTTTCCACATTTGATCAGTTTATGTGATCACCAATCACACAGGACTGTTACTGCCCCTGTTTTCCCTATAAGGAAACATTCAAGACATCGGCAGATATTCAAACGCTTCCTGGGATGGACACCAGACATTTGAATAGGGCAGTGATGGTAGAGTAATGCCCGCCTGTTTCTTAAAGAAAACTGTATTGTTACATGATGATTGGCTCAAATTCTTATCTGCAAATCAGAAAAGAGCCACAGTCACTACTGATACGTCTAACCCTCTGTGAGCAAGGACAACCTATTTTGTTTCTCTTGCTTTTTCCTGAAAACCAATTATACCCTTTACCTCAGGGATTCAAATTCAACGCCAAACGGAATATTAAGTGAAATGGATTTAATGATCTCAGCCCAGCCCCCCACTGCAGGGCAGCCAACCCATGTCATCAAATCTGACGAGATATAATTTGGTACAATTAACAGTCTATTTAGGAGCAATTTAGAGTGGAGATAAAGCAACACGCATGCAATTCCCTTGCCCAAGTCACAGACGGCGCCGTGGAGTCTTGGTAGGAGAGTTTGGTTGTCACTTCCGCAGTCCTGGAGGACTTCTCCGTGCTCTGGCCTCCTCTGTGGACAGGTTTACCTTTCTGGAAGCTGGCCTTCCAGGGAAATGGATAACCAAACAGAAATAGAAGGCTTAATTTAATACCAAAGGTGGGGGTGGGGGGAGATCTCAATGGAGAATGCTTAAAAAGAATGCACAATGTTTTTAATGAGAAAACCCACCTTCGGCACAGTTCAGTTTTATTTTAACACACATATGTACACAGGGACAGTCAGCACATTTAGAATCTGTTAAGTGGCGTCATCAAGAGGCCTCTCAATAGGCAGACATTTTACTTCACGTGCTGGAGGCAGTGAGTTCAATCATCACGTTTTTATACAGGTGTCACGACGCAGCACCCTGAGCTTGGACTTTACCAATGAAGCCACGCATACATCTCTATGTTTACAAGGACAGGTCCAAGTACAGCGCCAACAAAATCAGTAAGACACCAAAAGCGTATGTTGGGATGACAATATAAAGTTGACTTCAGTGCTGAGACGTCTGAGCTGTGATGAAGTTTGCAGCTGTGGTTGTTCAAAGAGTCAAGGAGAGATTTGTGGGAACAAGAATGCAAATGTTAGTGTAGCAGTTAGAGGTGACTGTCTAACCAGCAGATACTGTCCACCTCGGCGTCCTACGACGGTCATGTTCTGCTCGCCAACAATCACGGCTGTCTCTGCAGCCAGGGTATATGGCTGGCCGAGCCCCACTGCCCAGGTCCTCACAGCTTTCTTCTAAACTTCCGTGGGGTGTGCGGTCTATTCTTTGGGGGTGGCCTGCCCACAAGTCTCACACCTTCCTCCTGACGCAGTGAACATTATGTTTTTTCAAAAAAAAAAAAAAAATCTCTAAAGTATACCTGTACTTCATCATTCCAAAGCAGCTTTGTAGTCTAGGATAAATTAATCTTCATTTTAGTTCATAAGGTAAACATGTGCTGGGTATTTGCACTGAAGACTTGGGAAACCACTGGAAAAATGAGAGCCCCTCTGTGTTCTCCTCAGGTTTTTCTGTCTACACTGGACACAACAGCTCGCTCACCAAACCAAGTCTGCGTTGTATAGTTCTTAGTTTCTTCCCGGGAAGCTACATATATGATCTTTATAAATACAATGTACATGCATGTGGCAGGAATTCACTTTTGAAGAACACCTAAAGTCTAAAACCAAGGTATAGGGTGGGTTTGCCATCAACAGACATGACATACTTCTTATCGCTATGAGAGAGGTATTCTAGTGGACTTGATTTCCTAACATGTTCTTTAGAAATCTGTTTCAATAAAGTGACAGCTATGTTTGTTCCTGGACTGTGATCATACTTTTTTGTACAAGAACTCTGTCAGCCTAGGTTTTTTTAATCAGATGCTCCCTTTACCACTTTTGGTTTCTTTGTAAACTTCATATTTTTTTTTCTGAATTTAATAAATCATTTTCTATTTTTGTATTTAATAAACCATTTTGCCTGATTAACCAACCAATCAACAGCCAACCAGCCAAATTCCCAACTATATACAGATCAAGGTTGTTAGGAGCAAGTCATCCAAAATATTATTTTATGGATTTTCCCCCATTACTACGAGCGAAGAACCAGCATAATCTGACGTAAGGAGAAGAAAGTGCCTAAAGTTTACTTGGAAGTTTGATGAACACCCTCACTGCAGTTCTTGTTCAGATTGACTAAGAGCCCCCACAGGTGTATATACAGCCGGCCCTTCATGTACGCTGCCATTTTATACCAGGGACTTGAGTACGTGTGGACTTTGGTATCCTCGGGGGTCCTAGAACTGATTCCCCACAGATGCTGAGGGTGACTGTATGCTCCCAAATGCCTGTGCCATAGTTAATGATTTTCTAGGACACTTGTTTAAAAGAAATATTGTCTTGGTTTTCCTTTAACTGGTCAGTAGTGGTTTCAAGGGTGAATTGTAACTATTACATGATAGCTGACATATGGGAACTGCAGGTCTGTGAAGTTTCTAGAAGGAAGGGGGTAAGCTCTTTCTTAAAAAGATCTGTAGCTATAGACATAAGAATCTTCTTTTCATGCTATGCTTCCAAGCTTGGATCTTTATTATAAAAGTCCATTTCAGAGATTAGTTCTAGTGAATGGATGATTATATTAACTAGATCCTCAGTAGTGATTTTGATTTTTAACTACTAAATATAGCATCACTTGAGCAGGATATGAGCATTTTGGAAGGCTGGGTGTCCAGGAAATTATTCTCCACGAAAATTGTGTGTGTGTGTGTGTGTGTGTGTGTGTATTTTCTCATTAATCTTCAATTGGTTAGTTGTTAATAAAGAAGGTAGTGGCTAAACCCTAGGAAATTGGATTGAGTAATTTCCGAGCAATCTCCCCAGAAAGGAAAAAAAAAAAGAGATCATGTAAACACAGAATCCTTCTGGTAAACGATAGCATCTTTTAGGAAATCCAAAGGAAAATAGTATCAATGATTAGGACTGCCACACGACCATAAAAACCCAATGTCGGAACGACCAAGTCCCCACCACACTCGGAGGTGGGGTTCAGCGCTCGGAAACTGCTGATCTGCACTGGCAGTGCAATCACAGTGGTTATTGATTTTCGGGCTCCCGGCGCACCGAGCAACAGGACCGCTAGCTGCCCCTCCCTGTGCGGGGGTGGGGGTGGGGGTGGGGGGACAACCTGGGGACAGGGTGGCCGGTCCTGTGGGGCTGCAGGCCGCCCCAGCCCACGGGGGCGGGGGCGGGAGGATACAGACCCCGCTGCCCCGATGACCCCGGCACGCGGTACGGGGCGGGCGCCGAGGGAGGGAGGCTCTGGGCTTGGAGACCTGGGAGACGGAGCTCGCGGGCCGCAGCCCTAGACCATGAAGCGGTGCTCCTTGCCGTCGTGCGCCATGAGGATGACGTTGCGGTTCGACGTCCAGATGAGCCGGGCCAGCCGCAGGGCGTTGTGCGAGCCGGGGGAGGCCGGCTGCACCGGGGGCACCTGGTAGGTCTTGATGCAACGCAGCTGGGGTGCCGAGTTCAGCATGCCGATGCTCCCCAGCAGGGACGTGTTCATCTGGGGGGACACAGGGACGGGGGGCACACGAGTCACCAAAGGAGCCACGTCCCCTTCCCCGCCATGGAGAGGGGTCAAAGGGACACAGCCCTGCAGTCACCTTCTCCTCCGTCACTGGATTCAGGGTCACCTAAGGGTCGATTCTCAACCTCTGAAGGGCTCCTTCCAGTGTTATTTGAAATTGTTCTGATGCTGTTACAGAAAATGCATAAATCCAGAGAAATTTTACCTGCTGGGTAGAACTGGACAGCAGGAAAGCTGTCCACCTTTTTTTTTAATGGCACTACCGGCTGTGGCAGGGCTGTCTCCATTTTTTTTTGGCTGCACAGCATGTATGATCTTAGATACCCCTCCCCACATGGAACCCGTACTGCTCGTGCTGCAAGTGCCGAGTCTTAACCATTGGACCTCCAGGGAAGACTCCCCACCACCCCTCAACCATTTTTATGAAGGCAGCTAAGTAATACATTTTAATAAAATGGTTCAATCAGACAGTACTTGGAAACTGCGGATATTTCAAATAGCAGGCTTTTCTGGTTCTTTAGTAACAGTGCTCCCTGCACCCCCTGAAGAATGAGCCCCAAAGACAAGTCTGGGGACTTCGCTGGAGAAAATGAAGTGAAGTTAAGCAGCAGACAGAGTAATAGGTGAGCCAGATCGAAACTCAAAACTCACCCCTTTCCCAGCTGCGCTCCCACCACACCTTCCCTCCTCACCTGCTTTAAACACATTCAGTTTCTGGAAAGCTCTAGTTTATTTTGAAGGAAAAAGCAAGAATCAACCACCTCTCAACACTGCATGTGCCCACTGCTCTGCTGCTAAAAAAGAGCACACTCTAATACCTCATTTGCAGGGTGTGTTCCATCAGTTGGTGATTTCTGCCTTTTTTTGGGTGGCTTTTCTGGCTCTGACTGGAATTTGAGGTTCTCTTCATCCATTCACATAAATGGAAAATAATGTGGAAATTAAGGCTCATGGACAACTGTGCATTCAGGCCAAAGTGCTGAATGCCCAATGGCAGCTACCGAAGTGAACTGTCATCTGAGTGACCGAGTCTGATGACACCCTTAGCTTCTAAATGTCACTTCACATTTTTTCGGCATTCAGCTTTTGAGCTACTGATGTACAAGCACCCTGACGGTCGGTCAGGAGCGCGGTCTTGGAAATAACACTTTCCTTTGCACTGATTTGTGTGCCTGGTTCTTCTGTCCAGCAGCACCTCCACCTGCAGGATACTGGGATTTGTGGGGAGCATGCAGACGACGCTCCGGTGTGCACAGAGGGCTGGCAAGGGAACCTGGGCAGCTCCTGAGACGTGCAGACGACGCTCCGGTGTGCACAGAGGGCTGGCACGGGAACCTGGGCAGCTCCTGGGACACGGAAGGTGTGCCACTGCCCTGCGTTTGGGTCACTGCCAAACAGAAGCCGTTCCCGCCCCGGCCCTTCTCAGCAGCAGGATGGTGTCAGGGGGTGTAAATCACACCATCTCTGGCAGGACGCGTGCAGGCTCCACTGACATTTTCACAATTTAAATCATCTTGAGTAATAACCCTTTTAAGATGACTAATGTTACTGATTTTCCTGCATTAATAATAGTGCCGAACACAATACAGAGGTGAAAAAAAAATCACTAGTGTACGAGGTCACATTTTAAAACCAAATGTATGATTATCATTAACTCTTTCTGTTAAGGGACAGTTAACATTTCAAGCCAGGCGGTAACTTCTGGCCATCTTCTAAGGGGCTCTTTCCTTGTGTTCTTCTCTCCCTTTCCTAGAAATTCCATAAAAGATAAAAACCAGGGCCTTATTACTTTCTGGAGATTCCCAAATAGTTTAAATATAAATAATGATGAAGCCTGATTTGCTAGTTCTCACAGATCATCATCATTTACTTCTCTTATAGAAGAGACCCAAATCATCCCGAAAACTGCTGGTTAAAATGAACTGGCATCAACAGGCATACTGTGCTTTTTTAAAAAAATATAATTTCTCAGTTGATACATAACTACAAAATATTTTCATTCTTCATGGATTTTCTATGAAAATGTGTAGGAGGCTTGATTTCTGCTGGTGGCTCAAAATACTAGGGGCATCCAATAGGCTCAGACACAGCCTTATTTTTTAATTCCTTTCTTTAGCTTTAGCTATGGACAAGAAATAGGTTGAAGGCAAAAGGGGACAAGAAGAGAATACCTTATTCGAATGCGACAGATGGAAAGATTTCCCCCCAAATCCCATGATTATATCTGGGTTCTCCTTTTTAAAAGTTGGGCTGTCCTTCAAATGACTGATGGATGCCTTTGGTAGGGTCTAACACCTTCCCAAAGGCCAACAAAAGGGTCCGAAATGCAGTTCTTGGATGCATTCTCAAAAATGACAGAATGATCTCTGTTCATTTCCAAGGCAAACCATTCAATATCACAGTAATCCAAGTCTATGCCCCAACCAGTAACGCTGAAGAAGCTGAACGGTACTATGAAGACCTATAAGACCTTTTAGAACTAACACCAAAAAAAAGATGTCCTTTTCATTATAGGGGACTGGAATGCAAAAGTAGGAAGTCAAGAAACACCTGGAGTAACAGGCAAATTTGGCCTTGGAATATGGAATGAGGCAGGGCAAAGGCTAATAGAGTTTTGCCAAGAAAATGCACTGGTCATAGCAAATACCCTCTTCCAACAACACAAGAGAAGACTGTACACATGGACATCACCAGATGGTCAACACCGAAATCAGACTGATTATATTCTTTGCAGCCAAAGATGGAGAGGCTCTATACAGTGAACAAAAACAAGACCAGGAGCTGACTGTGGCTCAGATCATGAACTCCTTATTGCCAAATTCAGACTTAAATTGAAGAAAGTAGGGAAAACCATTAGACTATTCAGGTATGACCTAAATCAAATCCCTTATGATTATACAGTGAAAGTGAGAAATAGATTGAAGTGACTAGATCTGACAGATAGAGTGACTGATGAACTATGGACGGAGGTTTGTGACATTGTACAGGAGACAGAGATCAAGACCATCCCCATGGAAAAGAAATGCAAAAAAAGCAAAATGGCTGTCTGGGGAGGCCTTACAAATAGCTGTGAAAAGAAGAGAAGTGAAAAGCAAAGGAGAAAACGAGAGATATAAGCATCAGAATGCAGAGTTCCAAAGAATAGCAAGGAGAGATAAGAAAACTTTGCTCAGCAACCAATGCAAAGAAATAGAGGAAAACAACAGAATGGGAAAAACTAGAGATCTCTTCAAGAAAATTAGAGATACCAAGGGAACATTTCATGCAAAGATGGGCTCAATAAAGGACAGAAATGGTATGGACCTAACAGAAGCAGAAGATATTAAGAAGAAGTGGCAAGAATACACAGAAGAACTATACAAAAAAGATCTTCACGACCAAGATAATCTCGATGGTGTGATCACTGACCTAGAGCCAGACATCCTGGCATGTGAAGTCAAGTGGGCCTTAGAAAGCATCACTACGAACAAAGCTAGTGGAGGTGATGGAATCTCAGTTGAGCTATTTCACATCCTGAAAGATGATGCTGTGAAACTCTTGCACTCAATATGCCAGCAAATTTGGAAAACTCAGCAGTGGCCATAGGACTGGAAAAGGTCAGTTTTCATTCCAATCCCAAAGAAAGGCAATGCCAAAGAATGCTCAAACTACCTCACAATTGCACTCATCTCCCATGCTAGTAAAGTAATGCTTAAAATTCTCCAAGCCAGGCTTCAGCAATACGTGAACTTCCAGATATTCAAGCTGGTTTTAGAAAAGGCAGAAGAACCAGAGATCAAATTGCCAACATCAGTTGGATCATCAAAAAAGCAAGAGAATTCCAGAAAATCATCTATTTCTGCCTTATTGACTATGCTAAAGCCTTTGACTGTGTGGATCACAATAAACTGTGGAAAATTCTGAAAAAGATGGGAATACCAGAGCACCTGACCTGCCTCTTGAGAAACCTATATGCCGGTCAGGAAGAAACAGTTAGAACTGGACATGGAACAACAGACTGGTTACAAATAGGAAAAGGAGTATGTCAAGGCTGTATATTGTCACCCTGCTTATTTAACTTATATGCAGAGTACATCATGAGAAACGCTGGGCTGAAAGAAGCACAAGCTGGAATCAAGATTTCCGGGAGAAGTATCAATAACCTCCAATATGCAGATGATACCACCCTTATGGCAGAAAGTGAAAAGGAACTAAAAAGCCTCTTGATGAAAGTGAAAGAGGAGAGTGAAAAAGTTGGCTTAAAGCTCAACATTCAGAAAACGAAGATCATGGCATCTGGTCCCATCAGTTCATGGCAAATAGATGGGGAAACAGTGGAAACAGTGTCAGACTTTATTTTTCTGGGCTCCAAAATCACTGCAGATGGTGACAGCAGCCATGAAATTAAAAGACGCTTACTCCTTGGAAGGAAAGTTATGACCAACCTAGATAGCATATTCAGAAGCAGAGACATTATATTACTTTGCCAACAAAGATCCGTCTAGTCAAGGCTATGGTTTTTCCTGTGGTCATGTATGATGTGAGAGTTGGACTGTGAAGAAAGCTGAGCGTCGAAGAACTGATGCTTTTGAACTGGACTGCAAGGAGATCCAACCAGTCCATTCTGAAGGAGATCAGTCCTGGGTATTCTTTGGAAGGACTGATGCTAAAGCTGAAACTCCAATACTTTGCCCACCTCATGTGAAGAGTTGACTCATTGGAAAAGACTGATGCTGGGAGGGACTGGGGGCGGGAGGAGAAGGGGACGACATGGCTGGATGGCATCACTGACTCGATGGAGTTGAGTCTGAGTGAACCCCGGGAGTTGGTGCTGGACAGGGCGGCCTGGAGTGCTGAGATTCTTGGGGTCGCAAAGAGTCGGACACGACTGCGCAAACAAACTGAACTGAACAGCCTGCTGCCTCAGATCAGGGCTACATGAAAATCTGCACGGTACATAACGATGATGGATGGAAACAGCTGGAAAGATAACTATTCTCGTGTTAACTATGATTTGTTGTTCTTCAGCCCATCCTTTCCCTATGATCTCATCAAATAAGAGAGGAACCTGGAGTAGTGAGGGTGGGTATGAATTTTCCCAATAAGTTCCATAAAAGAACTATCACCAAAACAACCAGTCATTCTGTTATTCAACACTAACATTTTCTTGACCAGAGAATGGCTACAAATTATGCTAAAGTAAAGGCAATCTGAGTCTTGAATGAATGAAAACTCCATGGAATTATATTTGGTCACCTCAGCTTTTTTATTCACTTCCAAGAAAATAAATCCTCATCATGAACAATTCAAATCATAAAGAGAAGTATAAAGAAGAAAGCAAAGATCTCCTGAAATATCACTTTCCAGAGATAACCATTAACATTTTGGTAAACCTCTTTCTAGATCTGGAAGTCTATGTCCACGGAAGAAGTAGGTTTCAGGAATTTTACATAAACCAGCTCACATTAAAAGGCATTTGGAGGCATTTCCCTGATGGTCCAGTGGTAAAGATTCCATGCTTTCAGTGTAGGGGGTGTGGGCTCGATCCCTGCTCAGGGAACCAGGATCCCATATACCGTGCAGCCAAAAATTTTTTTAAATAATAATAAATAAAAGGCAGTTGGACAACCTGCTTTTTTCATTTAACACAATGTTGAGGGCAATCTTTTTATGTTAATCACTATAGATTTACATCATCCTTTTAAAATGGCTGAATAGTAGTTTGGAATGGATGTAGGACGGAATAAATGAAGAACACGTGAAAGCACTACACATCTACTTTATTATTAGCATTTCTGGGTGAGGATACTTACTTGTTGGAGGCTGGTGGTAAAATTTAGGTGAGAGATTTATGGTTGTATTTCATTACAAAGCTCTCCTGGCTCAAATACCAGTGGATACACTGAAGTGCAACATTCAAATAGTAGGAATATGTTGTTGGAGAATCGAAGGGTTTGAAAGATTGCCAAATTACATCATTCAGCAGCTGAGTATGTAAAGTAACTAAACGGCAACTGTGGCGTTTCCTTTCCCTTTAAAAATAACGCTTCACAAAACCAGTTCTGAGAAGATTGTTGTCTGAACACATAGACACACAGACAGATGTAATTCATCAAAACAGGAAGTGCTTTAATGCTACTCTAAGTGTAAGTAATGCTGCATCCAAACCTCTGACTAAGTCTCACTTGAGCGATTATCCAACTAGTATTTCTCATTAACACTCATTTCTCAGCAGAGATTTTAATAATGATGGCTTTTGTAAGGCTCTGTATTAATAAGGCTTCATTAAGTTTTCAAAATACATTGCAGTACATTTACTGGAATAATATAAAAGTATTATCATACATCACTAGACCTAAACAATACGCATCTAAATAGATCAGCCAAGTCCATCTGGGTAGAGCAGTGGCAGATCCAACACTGCTTTTCTGACTCTCTTTAATTCAAATAAAAACCCTGCTATGCTCCTGGAAGAGGTTTTATTATATTTTCTTGAGAAAGGTGAAATGACATTTCTGTGTCTTCTCCTAAGTTTTAAGACCAAGCTGGGTATAATTTAAGTAGGGAAGAAATGGTCTGCATTTTAAATTCTGACATTGGGATTGGAGGCAAGAAAGATGTGGTGCTGCATGAGTTGCCTGGGCGCTCTGTCTACTCAACACCCATCCCTGCAAGTAACACAGGGTGGCCCCTGGAGAAGATGTCTGGACAAAGGCAAGGAGCCGGGCCCCCTGAGGGCAGAGCCACATAGACGCCCAGGGTGAAGTGCATGTGGTGAAGTCCAGGGGCAACAGCACAAGCTGAACTGGATGGACAAAGAGGTTATTTCAAAAAGATAGCATCTACGGAATGATCTTGATCTCCAGCATGAGGTATATGCTGACTGTAATTCCATCAATGAGCTAGGCAGCAACTCTGATAAAAACAGAAAAGTATTCAAGAAAGGCATGAATATATCCAGACAGAACCCTCAAGATCTAGATAAGGGGGAAAAGGTTTACCACTTATTCATTTAGGAAAATACTGGGGAAAGTTTCACATCTGGTAAATTTAGGAGCCATTATATGAGGAACTGGGCTTCCAGGCGGCGCTAGCCATAAAGAGCCTGCCTGCCAGTGCAGGAGAGGCGGGTTCGATCCCTGGGTCAGGAAGACTCCTTGGAGGAGTGCGTGGCAACCCATTCTAGTACTCTTGCCTGGAAAATCCCATGGACAGAGGAGCCTAAAGGGCTATAGTCCATGGGGTTCTAAAGAGTTGGACACAACTGAAGCAACAGCATGTATGCATGTGCATAAGGAATCATATTTTCTTAGCAGGAAGAAAAATTGAACAACAAAATGGAGATCTGTTTTTGTTTATTCCCAGGAAGAAAGCACAGAACAAACCCAACGCCCTGAGGAAGCAGGGACCCGAGACTGCTTGGTTCCAGGTCCCCAAGGCTTAGCCGGGTACCCAGTGCTTCCACACCAGCTATGCGCCGGATGGAGGGAGTTTCACAAGAATGCGCCTCTGGAATTCAAGAGAACGGGAAACAAGGGGAAATGTCTATCAAGGGCGTCAAAGTACAGCTGGTGTCACAGAAACCAGTGTTAGCAGAAAGGAACAATTGGCAGGGACACTGTCTGAAGAACCACTGTTGCAAGAGTTCAGTTTATGGACTCGCTGTGGGATTTCGCTAAAATAAATATGAGTCCTGAGGTTACCCAATGTGAAAAATGAAGACTGGGTGACATCTCTAAGGGAGAGAGTTTAATAGGAGCCAGTTAATATGCTGGAGATATATTCTGGAGGAAAGGATAATGAGAAAATAAACTGGAAAACTAAATTAGATGAAGAGTAGGAAAAGCTCAGGACAGAGTTGGTTGTTGTCATGCTTTAATGGCATGCTGTTAATTAAGCAATTTATTGTATCTGTTTTACATTTTATTAGTTACTGATTTTTTAAAAACCATCCTCAAGTCGTGAAGTCTTGTTTAAACTTTTATTTGTTTAATTTTTTTAAAGCTTTTAAAGTGATGCACTGCACCTCATAAAACACACTTGCATCCTAGGACAGGCAGCAAAGTTCTAAGTTAACTTGGGGGCGGGGTTGGTAATGTTTAATTTTTTTGTAATTATCATGAGTAAGGTACTTAAAAAGAAGATGGGATGGAGATTAATCACTGAGGATGAAACAAGTTCTATTATAAAGCTCAGTTGCTTGAATTAATTAATATTCATTTTAGTCATCATTAAACAGAGGTATCCTTGTGTACTGCCAGTCAGTGGTACTCAGATTTTTGAAAATGTTTTAATAGCTTGGGAATGAAGAGCATCATGTGCGAAATTCTGAACACAAATGAAAATGGGATAATACAAATGGAGCATGAAGTTAATATGAGGCTGTTTCTCCCTTAAACTCTATGCCCTGTTGTCTGAATGCCTTGTGTAAATTAATAGCCTGAGCAGAGGTCTCCACTGCTCCACCCCAAACCCTTCCAGGCCCTTCACTTACCTTTAAAGGCACCTCCTTCTCCCCAAACACCCACCCCTCCCTGCCTGAATAGCTGGCCCTTCCTCAGCATCACCATGAAGCCATCCCGCAACCTCACTCCCAGGTTCCCCCAGGACTGTAGGTGCTTATTTACTTGTGTCTCCCTCAGACTGAAAGCTGTGTGAGAGCAAACCCCACCTCTTTCTGGGCTCCCAACTGTGTGCTCAGTAGACCCTGCGTGCCAGCAGCTGGCCCATCATCAGCAAGCAATAAACACTCGATATTTGTTGAAGGGAGGGCCGTCACGAGGAGGCCTTGGTGGGCAGGTCAGCAGGGAGCCTCCCCCAGCAAAAGCGGATCATGCAACAGACGTCAAGACCTGTAGCATCCACGCTTACCTGCCAGAAAGAAATGTGGCTGTCCGTGTTCGAGTAGGTGGCAAGATACCGTCCATCGGGGGCAAAGGCCACTGCAGTGATTGGTCCCTTGTGTCCATGGATTGTCTGAAATAAAATTACGAGTTGTTCACCGTATGCACCGCACAGAACTATTGCACCTAAACATGCGAATACCTTCAAAGTTGAACAAGTTATGTCATGGATACTAGACGCTGGTATGTTCTTTATTTATAAACTTGTTATTGTTGTTTGGTCGCTAAGTCATGTCCGGCTCTTTGAGACCCCGTGAAGTGCAGCACACTATGCTTCCTGTCCTTCACTATCTCCCTGAGTTTGCTCAAACTCATGTCCACTGAGTCAAACTTAGCTTAGAAAAAGAGGAAAAGCAACTGAAGTTCTCTCACTGATTCATCCAGGGGCTTTGACCTTGTTCTGGGGAGTCCACCTGCTTCCTACTTGGGAGGATATAGCATGAGTTCAAAGGAAGAGCAGATATTAATGGGCAAACCAAGGTGTTCATCTGTTTATGTCTATTTGAGGGAAGAATTTTATAATTAATTAGGAAAGTTAAAAAAAAAAGTCAAAAAAACTGATCACTAAATCTATCCAGGAACTTCATCTATAATGAAAAACAATCAAAGCTCTATCACATAACATCTCTGCTCTGGAAGGAGTCAAAAACAGTCATTTCAACCCTTTAATAATTTTACATTTTTCACATTTTATGCTTCATTTCCCACCAATTACACAATGTTTAAATGCATATGGCCGCAATTAGTACACATCCATGCACGCATGTGTTGGAGGTTTGAACACACATATAAATCAAATG
The DNA here is from genome assembly GCA_935064755.1 of Tragelaphus eurycerus. Taxonomy (NCBI): domain Eukaryota; kingdom Metazoa; phylum Chordata; class Mammalia; order Artiodactyla; family Bovidae; genus Tragelaphus; species Tragelaphus eurycerus. The sequence goes on from CAKXYN010000023.1 coordinate 6,215,048, forward strand.
CCATTAAAAACAAGTTAAGAGGGATCATTTTGAGCCTCTGCCAAATAGCTATCATTGATTTAATCATGAATTAAAAAAAAAAAAAATGATGTGGTGTTTTAGACTCGGTCTCTGAGTAAAGGTCTTTACTAACAAAAAATTACAGTCATGTCTAATGATATTAATAGTTACCGAAAATACTGGGATACTAAACAAATCAGCATAATATTGTATTAATGTATCTGCACAAACTATTAAAGGCTGTGTCTCCACTACATGAACCAATATTCAGTCTGGTTACAAATGCAGGTTGATCACCTCTCTTGGTCTAGAAAGGATGGGGAAATATGTTCCCTTAAACTAACAAACTAGGAAGGTTTGTTTCCACTTGCATCTTGAGTCTCGGTGGGAGCAAGTTCACTGGGCGATCCGGCGCCCCTCTCCGTCCTGCCTTCCACACCCAGACTGTAAATTTCAGTAGGTCTCTCCTCACAGTTCACATCCGAGTGATTACAACGAGGAAGGGAGAAAGGGGACGGGGATGGGGGGACAAGTGTGTCCCTCTGTGCTTTCAGCTTTTGCTCTTTCCTGTCGTTAGACAAGGTGCTGTGGGGATCCGAAATAATGCCTGCTTTCCACACTCAGGAAAAAAATGTTGCGCTGGTAGCACCGGGCTTTGGGCTGGCAGAGGACACTCTCTGAGTCAGACTGCCTGCCCTGCGTTTGGGCTCCACTGCTCACTGTGGGCCCTGGGGCAAGTTACTTAACGCTCCTTAACCTTGAGCGCACCCACGCCAACAAAGCAGAGACAATGACAATGACGGTGGTGGCGACAACAGCTGATGGTTCCTACCTTAGAGCTTCGTGAACACTAAACGAGTTTGCACATGCACACCCCTCTGCACGATGCATGGCGTGTAATAATTCAATGAATATTCTCAATATTTGTGCTGCTCCTCTTTTAAAGATGACTAGATATATATACTTGAAAGTTGCTAAGAGAGTAGATCTTAAATGTTCCCACCACAAAAAAAGAAATGGTGGTTGTGTGGTGGGAGGGAGGTATTAGATAACACCGGGGGGATAAGCAGGGAGATAACCATACTGCAATACAGAAGTGTATCAAAGCATCATGCTGTGCACCTTAACCTCACACGTTACATGTCAGTTATATCTCAGTAATGCCAAGAAGAGACCAGACAAATGTAAGCAATCCCATAAATCAATTACTCGAGTACTCCTTTTAATGAAAAAATAAAATAATAAAGCCCTAATCATCTATGAAACCAGATTATAGATATGTCGGGTTTGGCCTGAAAAATGATTGTAAGATGTATTTTCTGAGCCTATACTCCAATTCATCAAACACCTTTTAAAATCAAGATTTCCAGCCTCTCCTGAAACAGCCCAGATTGCCTCCACCCCATCCACCCTGGGCCCGTGTTTGCCCCCGACACCTTGGGCCGGGCTGAGCCGAGGGGACCTTGTGGCCGTGCTGGCATTTGCTCTGATGTCACCAGTCCCAGCCTTGACCCAGGTGGGTCTGGGTGCGCAACACCCCTGCTTGGGCCCCTTGTTTCCTGTCCGGTCCCTCACGGCATGTAACGCCGCCTTCCTATTACAAATACTTGATTAAACTCAGCTTCTTCGATGCTCTGGGGTCCTGCTATGCATCTGACGTGTGAGCACACTGAAAGCTCAGATAAGAGCTTGCCCCGCTTGCAAAGCCAGCCCCCTCAAAACACCAGCTCCGTGTAGAGGTGGATTCACCCCTCCTCCTGAGCCTGGGCCCCTAATCTCAACACAGAACGTTAAGCCTGACTCATTCCAATGGGCATCCTTCCTTAACCAGTAACCAGAATGTGCTTCAGACGGTAGCAGAGTGCAACAGTGTGCAGGGTGTAAACCCGCAGTCCCCAACGGCGGTGCCAGCCCAGCGGCCTCCTTCACGTACCTCGCTGTGAGGCTGGCTAAGACGGCTCTGCAGAAGGCCAGACACGTGGGCTCCTCATGCTTCATATTATATCTTCATGTGTGTGTTGAGTTTCTCAGTCATGTCTGACTCTGTGACCCTTTGGACCATAGGCTGCCGGGCTCCTCTGTCCATAAGGTTTCCCAGGAAAGAACACTGGAGTGGGTGGCCATTTCCTTCTCCAGGGATCTTCTTGACCCAGGGATCAAATCCGCATCTCCTGTGTCTCCTGCACTGCAGGAGGATTCTTTACCACTCAGCCCTCTGGGGAAGCCTATTATATCTTCATCCTTTATAGTATTTAAAATATCTACTTGAATACTTCTATGTCAGTTGAAGACGCCCTTCATTACGTTATCTAGTCTCTCTAACGGAAGATCCTATGAATTAAATTCATCTTGGGATTGTCTGCTAGGAAAATATTTACCTTTTCAGATAAACTTTGTTGTTTTCTTTTTTATGTACTTTTTTATGTACTTACCATGCAATGGTAAGTACATAATCTCACATGTATCTGCTTTCCTGCCAGGAAACTCAGAACTAAATGTGTGCTCATTCTAGCTGTCTAGTAATAAACACTCTCCTTCTCATTTCACTAATCACAGTCCTGTTTTCCTGCGCTGTTTTCCTCTATTGTTGTTGCTGTCAAGGTTAGGTGCTGAGCTTAACGGGTTAGTTTCTTTAAAGTCTGTTTTGAACAAAGGCGGACTACATTTTAGATCAGAGCACATTAACACACACACACCCACCCCGATCTGGCTAGGTGCCCCACAGGTGCACGTGCGTACGCGCTCACACACACACGCATACACACACACACACCGATCCGGCTAGGTGCCCCACAGGTGCACACACACACACACGTACACACATACACACACACCCCGATCCGCCTAGGTGCCCCACAGGTGCACACACACACACACGTACACACATACACACACACCCCGATCCGCCTAGGTGCCCCACAGGTGCCTGCGCGCACACACACACCCTGATCCGGCTAAGTGCCCCACAGGCTGTCTTTCAAAGCAACATAGAGAAAAACCACTGGGTACTGATGGCAGCATCAGCTGATGGACAGACCTGTCATTGTATAAGAAAGCAAGTACCACTCATGGTAGCTCAGGGAAGCTCACTGTTTTTAAATGATCTGGTACATCTGATGAGTTCATTGCAATCTCAGCCTGAGAGATCTCCAGCCCCCAGTGCAATGGAAATGCTGCTATTGTCTTTTGTCCAGGGTCTCTGAACCTCTCCTGGAGCGCTGCGGGCGCCCCCTGAGCTGACTTTAGCCTCCGATGTCTTTTGCTGGGGGTCTCTGAACCTCTGCCGGACCGGTGTGGGCACCCTCAGAGCTGACTGGAACCTCCACTCTGGCGCGATGCAGCTGTCTGCAGATGGCAGTGAGCGTGAAAGCACTCTGTGACTCCACACACTCAAGGGTTTGGGATCGTACACGCTCGAGTAAAAGAACCTTTTCCCCAGACAACAGGTTTCCAAACAAAAGGAGGTCGGGTCTGCTTTTTAGATGTGGGTGAGTATCATAGCCCTTGCGATAGGTTTTGTCAGAGAAATTGCTGTCTTAAAAAGACAGAAATGGAATATAAAGAAATTAATCTAATTCAAGAAGTACTATGAACCATAAAAGAAATCAAGCAATTATCCCTAGCGGGAGGCAAGAATGTTGAATTGTTAAACACTCTCCCCCACTTTTGTTTATAAAGAAAAGGAACTGAGAAGCAGGATTAATAAGCAACAACACTTACATGTGCCCAACGGTTTTTAACAGGCCTGTTCGGCGTGCTCCGCAAAGGAGTATAATTAACCCTGTCATACAAGGCAGGAGAGACACGGACTTCCAAACTGATTTGGTCAGCACTGATACAAACTAGTACGGTCTAGAATATTCTCTTGACAACTGCTGTCTCTTCCTGGACTTCTTGCTATTTAGCTTCCGAATGACAAATCAGAGAACCGAGACCAAAACGTAGGACTCGACTGCACCCACTTCACAGACTGAACAAGATCAAAGAGAGGTCTTGTTAATTTCCAGGTCTCCTTACTTTTTTTAAGGGGAGGGAAAAAGCCCAGGCAAACAAAATTTCCTACTTTTAAAATAAATTCTCAAGAAAGGATGTCCAAGAGTAGGTACAATTTTGCTGCCATAAATACCATCACAAGGGAAAGACGCTGACTGACCCGTGTATTTTATATAACATTTATTAAACTAAAAAAAAAGAAAAGAAAGAAAGGACTTTGAACTTCGCAGCCCCAGGGTCTGCCAGGCCTGAGAGGGAAGAGGGCCGTCCTGCTCACAGGCCTTCTGGGGGAGCACAGGGCTGGCTCTGGGGGAACCGAGGCAGCTAGAATTTGAGGGGTGACCGCAAGGCCCGCTGAGCTATGTGTCTCCAGGCGGCTGCACATGGTCTCTGAAATTCCTACGAATACAACTGCGCCTTTTGGTTGAGGCACTTTCCCTGGCCTGTGCCCTGGCAGAAAGCAAACAGGACCAACTTGCTCTCATGAGGTACTGGTACAAACGTGGCAGAGGCCTTGAGCTCAGGGTGAGAATGGATGACGCATCCCTGTGTACAGAGACAGGAAGCAGCTGGAGATGGGCCAGATATACAGGGAAGTGGGTGCCGAGGAAGTGAGGATAAGCTCCAAAAGGAGAGGGAACAGCAAAGACCTAAAATGCACACGTTTTCCCAGTGTGTGTGCTTAGTTGCTGGGTTGTGTCCCGTTCTTTGGGACCCCATGGACTGCAGCCCGCCAGGCTCCTCTGTCCGTGGGATTCTCCAGGCAAGAATATTGGAGTAGGTTGCCATGCCCTCCTCCAGGGGATCTTCCTGACCCAGGGATGGAACCCAGGTCTCCCGCACTGCAGGCAGAGGGGAAGCCCTGCTGGTCCCTTAGCAGTAACAAACAACGGGCACCTCCCTGGGGGTCCTGGTGGTAAAGATGCCACGCTCCCACCAGAGGGGGCATGGGTTCCATCCCTGGTTGGGGAACTAAGATCCCCGCATGCTGCAAGGCTTGGCCAAAATATAAAAACAAATAAACATACAACCACCCAAACTAAACAATGCTAAGTGAGGTGCAGGGTGCGCTTGTGCCTGACACACCCACCAAACATTGGCATTTCTTTCCGGCCACAGGCAGAGTCAGGAAATGGTGGGCGAGGAAGCTGGAGCAGGGTTTGCTCTGCATGCCTTTCTGACACCCCAGTATAGGCTGCTGACTTCAGGGCTGATCGGCAGGGACAGACAGGGTCTGGGGACAGAGACAGCGAGCTGATGGATGGCTTTGTCTGTTAGGCCAGGGAATGGTTCGTCAAAAAAAGGGCCATTTCCAAAGAGTTGAAAAGTTAAGAATTAATTATGTTCAAGAAATAAAACTCCCTCTTTCTTCTCTCCGAAGCAACCGATTTGTGAAAACTTTGTTAGGTACTGAACGTTCACCTGCTCCAGGAAACAAAAGATTTAGGCAGTCGATAATGTATATTCAGAAAGTCTCATCTACAGCCAATTAGAAGGCTGGAGTAAAATATAATCTCCACTGTGAACTGGGCCTTCTGCCGCCTTTTTGTGGGTAGGATCTTACGGCCGGAAGACGTGGCCAATGACACTGAGAGGCCACCCATTCTTTTCTGTAGGTGGACAGGGCTGCCTTAAAGCAGGTCGGATGGAAATTCATTTTATTTTCAAATCTCTCTCAAGAAGATTTCAAACCCTCCCCTGTGGTAGGGCCCTTTTCTGTGTTTAATGGTGTGTGCCATCAGAAAAGTTTTCCTTTTTCAAATCTAAGTCCAGAATGCTGTAGTGTGAGCCTGATTCCTCAGTTCCAGCCTCAGAAGAGATGAAGAACAGCTGGTCACCAAGCTTATGTTGGGTTTTTGTTTTTTTTTTTTTTCTTGGCAGCAAACCATGCGGGGTCTTAGCTCCCCGACCAGGGATCAAACCCGCACCTGCTGCAATGGAAGCCTGGCATCTTAACCACCGGACCACCAGGGAAGTCCGTGACCACCAGTCTTAGCACGGCAACGTTTCATAAACCTGAATGCTGTTACTGCAACATGCTCCTTTTTCCCTTATTTTTTATTTTTAGGATTAAAAAAATTGAGTGACTATAACCTTTGCCTTTCAGAGCTCATCTTCCAACTCTTAGAATAATTTCTGTAGATTTTCCTTAAACTTTCTCCGGGCTTTCAAATCGTGACCTTGTCGAGCTGGATTAGGTATCATAAAGGTCAACCACATCCTCAAAATGTGGGAGTACAAAACCGGACTGAGTGCTGGAACCGGGCAACTGGCTGGCATCAGAGTTGCTCATCACACCACGTGGGAGGCCAGGACTGTGCTTAATTTTACCACAAAACTGCAACTGGCTTCAAAAGCTGGTAAAGTTGTTGGCACACAGGTGCCTGATGCCCACAGCCCTCACACGTGTGGGGAGAGGCAGGATCCCTGAGCCTGCGGCACCCGTGGTAGAAAAAGGAAAATGAGGGGTCCGCCTCGCTCTCACTGGGGACACAAAATACAGAAACCAGAAGAACTGACCAGAACGAAAGCGGATGGGAAGAGCACTCCGCCTGCGCGCTGGTGCTGGAGACAGCCCAGAGGCTCTTGCTGGCTGTCTTCTCTGCTGTGGTGTGAGCGCATTCACCTAGATGCGGCCCTTGGCGGTTCTACAGTGATTGTGAACAGAGATTTGAGGGTTGAAAATGGGTTGTTTATCTCTATAATTTGTTTTCTTGATGGAAGGCTGAGCCGATGTTGTATTTTTTTTTTTTTTTTCACATTATGCCAACTGCGTATTAAGAGAGGCAAGCCACTGTGGCGTTTTTCAATCCAATGGGTACCAGAACGATTCAATGAATTACGCTGTTGCTATCTAATTGAAAAGAATATACAGTCAGGGCAAAAGAAAAGCAGATTAGGTATCATTTTAGCATCTTAATGGAAACTAGATCTAAGGAGAAATATAATAAAAGTCTGCTATCTTCAGTTCAGTTCAGTCGCTCAGTTGTGTCCGACTCTTTGCAACCCCATGAATCGCAGCACACCAGGCCTCCCTGTCCATCACCAGCTCCCGGAGTTCACTCAGACTCATATCCATCGAGTCGGTGATGCCATCCAGCCATCTCATCCTCTGTCGTCCCCTTCTCCTCTTGCCCCCAATCCCTCCCAGCAGCAGAGTCTTTTCCAATGAGTCAACTCTTCGCATGAGGTGGCCAAAGTACTGGAGTTTCAGCTTTAGCATCATTCCTTCCAAAGAAATCCCAGGGCTGATCTCCTTCAGAATGGACTGGTTGGATCTCCTTGCAGTCCAAGGGACTCTCAAGAGTCTTCTCCAACACCACAGTTCAAAAGCATCAATTCTTCGGCGCTCAGCCTTCTTCACAGTCCACCTCTCACATCCATACATGACCACAGGAAAAACCATACCTTTGACTAGACGAACCTTTGTTGGCAAAGTAATGTCTGTACTTTTGAATATGCTATCTAGGTTGGTCATAACTTTCCTTCCAAGGAGTAAGCGTCTTGCTGTAAGCATCTTTTAATTTCATGGCTGCAGTCACCATCTGCAGTGAAGATTTCTTATAAGATGAAATGCCTCAAGTAAACAGACTCTGTTCCCTAAAAATAGCTGCAGCATTTACTGTATATTTTCAGTTACTGAAAGCTACCTCAGTGTCACTTGGGGATAAACTGAGACACTGATGAATTAAAGGTGTTTTGACATCTACATATTGGTAATCCTTAAGACACAGGCAATCGTTTTTGAAACTTCTTTGTGGATGATTATAACCCACATGTATGTGCATAACACACTTTTCCAGGAATAGTGAGACTCAATAAACACTCAAGACTGCTTCACTACTGTAATTTAGCATTAGTAAGAATTTCAGAATTTTAGGATATTGAGGCTGATGTTTCACTCATATCAACTGTACATTATCAAAATTAAATTTAAAAAGGCAGATCTACAAATGAACAAATAAAGTGACCATTAAAGTCAACAGTTGTTTTCCAATCTTAAAATATTGTAGCCATCATAACAGCAATCTCTATAAAAAAAATACGTACTGGTTTTCGGGGGTTATTCCCTTCTATTCAACTGAGGAACTTTTTCAGATTCAAATAAATTTTCTGTAAGCCTCATTGTTTATGTCTGACTCTTTCTTCCCCTTTTTTTTGCTACAGATAATTAGGAGTTGACCACACGTGCACCTGCATACAAACACACATCCCTCTTCTGGTTTAATAGAGCAAGTATTTTCAGGATAAAGTAATTTAAAAACATCAACTTAGATTATAATAATTGATACGTCCTTTCTTTATGTGCGAAAATGATCAATTTTATAGAAATATCCTTTGAAAATTATGTGTGCCCCAAATCCCAAACATCACAAACTTTTTGTGGTGTTTTTGCAATTATTTTGTAACATGATCACCACCATTTCTTTGCTAGTAAAATGATGGTAGTATGTTTGGACTGTGTTGTGAGACTCTCAAGCTCAGTAACAACAACAGAATAAAGAAAAGGTACGGACATAATTCCAACCATAACATTTTTCCTTATATGTTAACATTTTAAATAGTCATATTTAAAGATTATTTATGGATCCTCAAACACTGAGTGCCTATATGATTTAGATAAATGTGCTTCAGGTTCAAATAAAAGGAATAGTGGATGAATTAATTTTATCAACTCTTCACAGTGCTGGTATGCAATAATTATAAGATATTTATTAAAGTATAACTTTCTGTAGCTTTTAAAATACACAAATATTTTCTATAGATCTCACATTCAAAGCTAAATATTTTTGATCATAGTTTTAATATACTTCTATTCAAATATACACTAGAAGACTTAAAATGAACAAACTTTTGCCTTTTTATTCTTAGACTACGAAAATTCTGTTAAAAAAAAAAAAGAAATTCTGTTGTTAAATATTAAAAGGATTCCTGAGAAATTAGGCCAGCATAAAACGGCTATGCAAATTTTCAAAGAAGACAGAGGAGAGTATATTGTTAAAGGTGATACTATGCCACAAAACTAAATTCCAATAGCTTCCACTTAGAGTTCCTTGCAGGACTTCCGGCCGTTCTACAGCAGCCTTCAGTAGACACGCGTCCACAGGAACCATTGGGTACAGCAATTGCGTCACAGAGGAAACGTCCATGCAGATGGACCTCAGCATTTTCCATGGGTTCTGATTTGGGTCAAGGTAAACACAGATGGTTTTGGCTAGAGCTTCACGATAAGGCCTTCATGCACCTGCCCTCTTGGCTCTCTCTGGCCTGGCACAGGGCATGCTGACACAAAACCGTCTTACGCAGAATGCACTAATATGGAATTTATTTTTCAAAATCACATTTCAAAAGAACCTAATATTTTCATCATTGCAAAAAGAGAAATGACTTGAAAGTGTTAAAGAAACCTAAAGCATTATATACATTTCTAAAATTCATACATGTATCAACCAATGTGTTATTGTATCTTTTGGCTCATACTTGCTTCCAAGATTGAGAGTATATACACTAATACACAATACAGATTCAGGAATTTTATACTTTTATTGGTGGTTTTTATGCTTCTTTAACGTATTAAAATAGAAAATCAGATTAGCCTGGAACATAACCTAATTAATTAGGTTATTAATTAATTACAAGGTCTATTTCTTTGTTAAGTCAAGAAACCCAAAATTAGAACACTAGAAAATCACCCTCCTATCTTTGATGTATCATTCTATATTTGCAATATTAAAATAGTAATAAAACAATACAATAATATATGTAGGACTTTTTTTTTTTCACAGTACAATTACATTTGAAAATATTCCCCAGCAGTTACTAAGGTCAAATAACACTGATACCACTTGTTGGTCCTGACTTATTCCGAGACTACCTCATGTTTACCTAGTGGATTAAAGTTGATCCTTGCTGGCTTTAGAGGTCGGCAAAATCTTCTGAGACACAATTTGCTTATTTGTAAAAATAAGGATGATATCTGTTTTTCCTAACTCATGGGATTTAATATTCTTAGGAGAAATGTACAATAACAGGTTTAAAATGTTTATCAAGAACTTATTATGTTCTAGGACTTGTGTTATATATCAGTAGAAAGATGAGATATGACCCCTGTCCATGAACTGAGGAAGAGAGGAGGACAGCTTGACAGTAAGCAACCAGTATGTAATACAAGAAGTGGCATGCCAGAATTTGTGTACAGTGGCGTGGAGACAGACAAATAAGCAGCAGATTCCGCTCAGGGGTAGGAGGTGTCAGAACAAGGTGCGGTGAGGTGCTGGTGGAGAGGTCTTTAACGGAGCAGCTGGCCTGCCAGACAAGACTCGACGCCAGCAGGCAGGTGACTGTGGTCAGACCTGGGAGAGTGCAGACGCGGGTGAGGGCCAGGAAACGCTGGGCACCCTGAGTCCCTCTGCCAGCGGGACCGTGGGAGGCCAGACGGACACCGGGAGAGGGCTTTGGAGATGAGGGAAGAAGCCAGCTGTGGCCAGGTGATAAACCACCTGTTGCTTGTGCTAAGAACTTGGACTTGGTTTATAGCTCCAAACTCCACAGGGAGTCTCCCAAAGTTTTTAAATAAGGGAATAGTCAGATCAGACCAGTTTTAGGAAAACTCTGGCAGAGAGAAGGGAGAGAAATTAGGAGAAAAGGAATGGTTAGCAGGAAAATACAGCAGGTAAGTTAGGAGTTGAATGAAGATCGGGATGCAGGCAGGAAGAGAGGTACAGCTGGATGGGTGGTAATGCTGTTTCCTGGACAGGGAAGCATAAGAGAAAGAAAGCACTCTAAAAGGACTTAGTGGGGAGGGAAGGGTCCGTGGGATGTCATCTGGGGGAAATAATGAGCTGAGTTTGGGACATGCAGGTATTAATGTGGAGGACTTCCGTAAGTAGTTAGAAATATGTCAGAAAATTAGAAAGAAAAATGTGGAACTCAGGACAAGATATATGGAAAGGAGAGACAGATTTGGGAGTTGTTAGCACACAGACACACGTTGAAGGCATAGATCCTACACTTGGCACTGTACCTGGCACATGCCACTGTCTCCATGAATATCTGTTAAATGCTTGAGTATAAGGGGCTGAGATGACCCATGAAGAGCAGACAGAGTGAAAAGATGTGGTTGAAATGACAGAGGACACTACCACTTAAGGGGTGGGCAGAAAAGAAAGGGCTGGTTTATTTTACAATTTGTAGACTTGAAATCTCAAAGTTATTAGCTAATATTTTTAAAGGAAAGCCTTCAAAGTTGTCCTCAGCATACAAGTCACTTTTTAGGTCGAGAAGTTTGTGATGACTCACTGCAGTTAATATTTAACAAAATTGCTTTGAAGTTTGATAATATCTTATCTTTTAAATAATCACCCTTTATCAAGTAGTAATTATTTAACTCAGATCAGGAAATAACTTATTAAAAAGGCAAGTTGCTAGGATCAAAAGCATATATTTGAATTAGAATTGAACTTCTAATTCCAAATGACCAATACTAATTAACTGATAACACTGACAGTCCCATTTCTGTAATTTTAACTTTGCTTAAATTTCATCAGTTATCCACAAATATTGATATTTTAGAAAGGTCATTATATAATAGGGCTAATAGACTTCTTTGAATATAATTACATCAAAAAGGTATACTATTAAAGGGAAAGACAAAAGGGATTTTAAAATGGAACTTGTTACGTCTTTGCATATGTGAGTGTATGCAAATATACACACATATGTATTTGGTTACTCACTTTGATAAACAGATCCTTTTCAAAAATGAAAGGAGAAATATTTTAATCAAGCTAATGATTTACAAAGACTCATATTAATGATCATAGCCACCAATTTTGTTCTGATAGAACTTTCACTGATTTACTGGATTCATAAACTAGAATCAATACAAGATATATCAGACAATGCCAAAGCCTTTGACTGTGTGGATCACAATAAATTGTGGAAAATTCTGAGAGAGATGGGAATACCAGACCACCTGATCTGCCTCTTGAGAAATCTGTATGCAGGTCAGGAAGCAACAGTTAGAACTGGTCATGGAACAACAGACTGGTTCCAAATAGGAAAAGGAGTACGTCAAAGCTGTATATTGTCACCCTGTTTATTTAACTTATATGCAGAGTACATCATGAGAAATGCTGGACTGGAAGAAACACAAGTTGGAATCAAGATTGCTGGGAGAAATATCAATAACCTCAGATATGCAGATGACACCACCCTTATGGCAGAAAGTGAAGAGGAACTCAAAAGCCTCTTGATGAAAGTGAAAGTAGAGAGTGAAAAGGTTGGCTTAAAGCTCAACATTCAGAAAACGAAGATCATGGCATCTGGTCCCATCACTACATGGGAAATAGATGGAGAAACAGTGGAAACAGTGTCAGACTTTATTTTTCTGGGCTCCAATATCACTGCGGATGGTGACTGCAGCCATGAAATTAAAAGACGCTTACTCCTTGGAAGGAAAGTTATGACCAACCTAGATAGCATATTCAAAAGCAGAGACATTACTTTGCCAACAAAAGCTTGCCTAGTCAAGGCTATGGTCTTTCCTGTGGTCATGTATGGATGTGAGAGTTGGACTGTGAAGAAGGCTGAGCACCGAAGAATTGATGCTTTTGAACTGTGGTGTTGGAGAAGACTCTTGAGAGTCCCTTGGACTGCAAGGAGATCCAACTAGTCCATTCTGAAGGAGATCAGCCCTGGGATTTCTTTGGAAGGAATGATGCTAAAGCTGAAACTCCAGTATTTGGCCACCTCATGCGAAGAGTTAACTCATTGGAGAAGACTCTGATGCTGGGAGGGATTGGGGGCAGGAGGAGAAGGGGATGACAGAGGATGAGATGGCTGGATGGCATCACTGACTCGATGGATGTGAGTCTGAGTGATCTCCGGGAGTTGGTGATGGATACTATGGGGTCGCACAGAGTCGGACACGACTGAAGCGACTTAGCAGCAGCAGCAGCAGGGAGGCCTGGCGTGCTGCAGTTCATGGGGTCGCAAAGAGTCGGACACGACTGAGTGACTGATCTGATCTGATAGGGCTTCCCAGGTGATGCTAGTGGTAAAGAATCTGCCTGCCAATGCAAGAGTCATGGGTTTGATCCCTGGGTTGAGAAGATCTCCTGGAGGAAGAAAATGGCAACCCACTCCAGTATTCTTGCCTGAAAAATTCCACAGACAAGAGGAGCCTGGTGGGCTACAGTCCATGGGGTTGCAAAGATCTGTGGGGTCACAGAGGGCTGGATGCTACTGAGCACAGGGAGTCATACAGCGCATATTTAGGCAAGCATTCCCTATAGTTAGGCCAAAGAGAATTCACTTACATGAAAAGGAAAATGAATTAAATATCCTCTTCCTGAGAATAAGCTCTACAGGAATATTCATTTGATAGCCCTAGAGTGGGAGATATGCTGCTTGAAACCTTTTATATCTTTAATGCAATAACACTGCCTAATGATAAGGCAAACTAAAAGGCCAATTCATTATAAAATCCAATAGTTGGACCATCAAACTCTTTAGCACTTAATAAGCAATTAATATTTGTCAATGAAAAAATGTTTTGGTAACACAAGGTGAAAATCAATACCACTAGCCCACTTGTTGCCCTCTCCAGCACTGACAAGCTACCCAAATCACTACAGTCCTTAAGGGAAACAACTGTTTTGATGGTTTAATTTATGCTCGTCACAAGCAAACATGAATCCTTTGAAGCTCTAACTCAGAATGCACTTTGTTACTAATCTCCTTATAACTGCTATTATGTATGTAATGCACAGATGTGTGCCTTAAAATAACATTCCATGCCTTATAACAGATAACTATTAAAAGCATACTTAATAGTATACACACTAATTTTATTCACTGAGCAAAACTGAGCAAAAGCATATAAACCTCCAGCAAAAGCCTTCCATTTAGTACAATACTTCTTTTTAAGAGTAAATATATAAAGAAGGCAGTTTGGACACATGTCTGAAGGCTTAATAGATTATATATATGAACTCTGCAAAAATGGTTTGTAACAGGTGTATGATTTTTATTTTGGATGGTTTTTGTTTTTTTTTTTTAAAGAGTAACACACAGAAAAAGGAAATGAAGAATTACCTATAACCTCACCACTCTTTTTTAAGTACCTGTTATAAAACTGAAACCCTACCCAATTATTTTTCACTAATCAGGTCCCATGCCTCAGAAGAACTACCATGGGCCCTTTGCGATACATCCTTCCAAACTTTCTATTAGCTTGTCTTTGATATCATAAAGTGTATCAGCTTTTCTTTTCTTAATATGAAACATCTGCTATCCCTCTACATTATTTTTTTATAAAGATATTTGTTCAGAGCCGAGACTTGTTGGATCATTTTAAATGCTAAAATAGTGCCCCACGTGACAAGTGTATGCCCACCCCCCAGCTTACTTCTGTTTTTTTTTTTTTTTTTTAAAGAGACAAACACTATTTAACACATTTAGTTCCTTCTATAGCTTGGAGAAGACAAAGACTCACCAATCATTTTTGTAAAACAATAAAATAAATACAAGGCAGGTGTGCTCTTTGAAAGGGGAAGCTTCTTTCAAAAGGCAATACTATGGCTGAAGAAACATTTAAAAAATAGTATTTTGAGAGTTGGACCATAAAGAAGGCTGAGTGTCAAAGTATTGATGCTTTTGAATTGTGGTGCTAGAGAAGACTCCTGAAAGTCCCTTGGACAGCAAGGAGATCAAACCATCACTGTTAAAGGAAATCAACCCTGAATATTCATTGGATGGACTGATGCTGAAGCTGAAGCTCAGTACTTTGGCCTCCTGATGCAAAGAGCCACCCTGGAAAAGACGCTACTGCTGTGAAAAATTGAGGGCTGGAGGAGAAGGGGACGACAGAGGATGAGATGGTTGGATGGCATCGCCGACTCAATGGGAATGAGTTTGAGCAAGCTCCAGGAGATGGAGGACAAGCTCCCTGAAGGACAGGGAGGCCTGGCGTGCAGCCGTCCACGGGGTCACAAAGAGACACGACTGAGCGACTGAACAACAACACTTTCAGGGTGAATGTTTCATTTAACTGTCAATTGAGATAGACATTGAGATACGGCATTGTAGAATAAGACTGCACCAAAAATCAGGTTTTAAACTTCAGAAGTCAGAGTTTAAAAGTGCTTTAACACTAACTTTCTCACACTACAGAGCAAACAACAGGTCAGCCTGAGAACACTTACAACCGCCTTCACAGCGAAGGTCTGAGTTAACAGACAATAGGAAGGCCCATTTCTGGATCTTTGGAAAGTTTAAAATTTCATGAGAATTCTGATTCATACTTTCAGTTTTACATAGGAAAAAGTCAGAGTCCAAAGTCAGTCAACGGTCCACGCGAGGTGAGAATAAATTGATACTGTGAGAATTTCTTTGCATTTTAAATTCCTGAGATTAATTTTGCATTAAAATATAAGAAATAATACATCATTCTATTTGTAGGTTGTACATTCAAGACAGGCTGTGTCATTCCATGTTATTCCACATGCAATCTAGACACTTTTTTATTTTTAATGATCACACACGGGGAGAAACTTTTACATACAGGCTGTTGCAGTATTTCCAAAAAGGTAGTCATCAAATAACAGGTTTGGAATTCTGTTGTTTAGAACTCAGAACACAATTATCTACAGAAACAATGCCACAAATAACAGATTTCTAGGCCAGCTTCCAAAAGTCTATGGAATTCTTACTGTTGCAGAATTTGTAGGGCCAGTTCAATCTCCTAAGCACTATTTATAACAGTTTCTCTGAGAAAAAGCATTTCAAGGTGCAAGTCAGACACTAGGATCCTACTTATCTACTGTAGATACCAGACTCTTGTAAGTTCTAACATCTTTACATATATAGAGGGCATATGTATGTAAAGCCCAGCAGGAATATATGTGGGATGTCAGGGGAAAGTATGAGGTTACCTGTCTTAAACCCCTGGACACTGGACCCCCCCCAGAGCTGACACTCCTTCTCCTGCTCCTCTATATGAAGGCTCTGTGGTATTGCTAATGGTGACCTTCAGGGGACTAATGTCAACATGTGCCTCCCAGGACTGCTGCTCCCAGGACCACTGTTCCCATGGCAGGCCACTGCCAACCCACACCTCCGCAGGAGACCCTCACCCAAAGGCGGGTCTGACTCAGTGTCCTGTGAGCTCACTGCTCCTTCCCCTTGGTTGCCGGTGGGCACAAAGGGTTTGTCTGTGCCCTCTAAGAGTCGAGGGGTTTGGTTGGGAGTCACGTTCCAGTAGAGCTTAAGCTATGAGATTATAGTAAGAGACCGTGGAGATTTTTTGGGCAATGATCACGAGTGATTATGTGGTGTGGTGGTGGTGATGCTGGTGGTGGTAGTGGTGATGGTGGTGGTGATGCGGGGGCTGAGTGTGTCTGTGTGTCTTTATGTATATGCTGGGGTGAAGTAGGGGACAGTAAGTATTCCATGCAGAGTGTAATATAATCACAAGACTGAAAGAAAGAGAGAGTGTACATTGTTAAGAAAAACTAAAAAGTCTTCAGAATGATTAGGATTTCACAGTAGAAGGGATGGCATGGAGAAAGATAAAAATGGATGGAGAATTAGACTGAAGACAGACCATGAAGAGCCCTGGGATTTTCAGCGAATATATACTAACTGTGAACACATACTGTGAGAGGGACGTTTAAACCCAGCAATAATATTTAAAAAAAATATTTACTAGAAGACATTGTGAGATCCAAACTATCACTGTTTACATACAATTGACTTTTACAAATATAATTGTTTATAGATTTATATATAAACCTTTTTCCAGTAGTCATGTATAGATGTGAGAGTTGGACTATAAAGAAACATGAGCACCAAAGAATTGATGCTTTTGAACTGTGGTGTTGGAGAAGACTCTTGAAAGTCCCTTGGACTACAAGGAGATCCAATCAGTCCATTCTAAAGGAGATCAGCCCTGTGTGTTCTTTGGAAGGACTGATGCGGAAGTTGAAACTCCAGTACTTTGGCCACCTGATGCAAAGAACTGACTCATTGGAAAAGACCCTAATGCTGGCAAAGATTGAAGGCAGGAGGAGAAGGGGAAAACAGAGGATTAGATGGTTGGATGGCATCACCGATTTGATGGACATGAGTTTAAGTAAGCTCTGGGAGTTGGTGATGGACAGGGAGGCCTGGAGTGCTGCAGTCCATGGAGTCACAAAGAGTCGGACACGACTGAGTGACTGAACTGAACTGAATAAATCTTTAGATATTAGATTTATATCTAAACAATTCATCTCTAAACTTAAGATTCATATAGGATTCATAACTAAAATGACCATGGTTTTGGTCACTTTAGATAAGTATGGTTTAGTTTTGGGGAAAAAATGGTAAATAACTTGATCATTTTCTCCCAGAATAATATCAGAATACTTATTTAAGTGTAACTAACATGTTCAACAAAGGTCCATCTAGTCAAGGCTATCGTTTTTCCAGTGGTCATGTATGGATGCGAGAGTTGGACTGTGAAGAAAGCTGAGCGTCGAAGAATTGATGCTTTTGAACTGTGGTGTTGGAGAAGACTCTTGAGAGTCCCTTGGACTGCAAGGAGATCCAACCAGTCCATTCTGAAGGAGATCAGCCCTGGGATTTCTTTGGAAGGAAGGATGCTAAAGCTGAAACTCCAGTATTTTGGCCACCTCATGTGAAGAGTTGACTCATTGGAGAAGACTTTGATGCTGGGAGGGATTGGGGGCAGGAGGAGAAGGGGACGACAGAGGATGAGATGGCTGGATGGCATCACCGACTCGATGGACATGAGTCTGAGTGAACTCCGGGAGCTGGTGATGGACAGGGAGGCCTGGCGTGCTGCAATTCATGGGGTCGCAAAGAGTCGGACACGACTGAGCGACTGAACTGAATTGAACTGAACATGTTCAAAAAGTTAGTGAAAACATTTTCTTGGGATTTGGGTGAATCTAAAAGTAAACTTTTCAGTATTTTTAACATAAAATCTATTTCAAACAAATGGTACAGGTCTTAAGATCAAAGCTGTTGTGTTTTGGATTTCCTAGAGCATAAATTCTTTAAAATTAAAAAAAAACAAACAAATTGTAGGACCATAAAACAAAGAGCATTTAATTACTGAGATTTGTCCACATTCAAGTTTAGCCTCTGTGAACATTATAATACATTTATACAAATATACTTTATCATTTCATGAGTTTATATTTCCCTTGATTGCTTTGATTTCAGTTTTGAACAAAAGTAAGATAAAACCACTACAGATGTGTGAAGATGTCAAATTTATCTAACTACTGTATAAAATTAGTGACTGATTTTTTTAAGTAAAGCATCTTTTCACTCATTATTAGAACTGCTTAGAATGTGAATTGCATGATTTTTCATGGCTGCACACTCAAGGACAACAGAGAATGACCTTGAACAGCAGTGTATAAAAATACATTTATCACTGAAATGGCATGCTGGCTGCCAGTCAATATATGCCTCTCATTTGTTAGGAGGTTCTCCTGCTGTGATTCCTTCATTACAATTTGCTTTTACTTCCTGGGCAAATGACAACTAGAGAATGAGGCAGCTTCTTTCTTGACCAAACTTAATCCAGAAAAAAATGAGATGACAGCTGCACCCACTCAAGTGTTACAGGACACTTTACACGCGTTTGTAGAAGGCCCGATTATATATTCTAAATATTACATCACTGGGTGTGACAGCCGGCACGGTATCTCATTCTCCTAGTCTCCTTCGTTTGTGTAAAGAAGGGTTTCGGAAACAGGATACTTTTTACTTACGAAATAATTTCTTGTATCCCATCCAATCTTTTTCTAATCAAATAATCTGAGGTGCAGAATGCAGATAAACACTCAATTTAGAGACAGGCTAGAGAACACATTCAAAGATACTCTAAGGAGAATTACTCAGCTACAGTTGTCTGTCAGCTCAAGGGAGTAACTAACTTCTGTCCTGTGTTTCTATGGTAGTCTCAGTGTACAGCTTACATTTTTCTAGGAAGCAAAAAAAGGTAGATTCACTTAGATAATTTACTTGTATATGTGTGAAGAAAATTATAGTACAGTCACATATAGGTTTAAGTTACGTTTAATTTATTTTTTCATATAAGGATTTTCTGACCCACTGATTTCTAGTCACGTTTTGAGACACCTCAGGGCACAGTACCTTATTACAAGAGATGTGGAATTACCACAAAATGCTGAAAACAAAAACAATCTTTCCTTTAAATTAAAAAGTACAGATGCTAGAAAGCACCCTAGAAAGGAGAAGACAAAGGAAATAAAAACTCCAATGACTAGTAATGAGGTATACAGAACAAATTAAAAAAAAAGAAAAGACTTAAAATAATTATTTGTTTGGTTTTGGTTTTCCTTTACTTAGTGTGGCCAAACAACTTCTGTTCTGGTACAGATGGGCCCAGCTTTCTAGCTGGAGTATGCATTTGGGACTCTGTTGAGAAGTTTACAATCAGAGATTAGTAAAGAAATAGACTAAAAATATAGGCAGGTGGATGAACAAGAACGCGACACTAAGTGAAATCATTCAGACACACACACTAAAAACACATATCGAATAGTTCTACTTACGTGAAATTCTCGATGAGGCAAACTACAGAGACAGGAAGAATCAGGGGTCACCAGGGCGTGAGGAGTGACTGCAAAGGGGTAGAAGGAAGTTTTGGAGGGTGACAAGATTGTTCACACTGGCTAACACCCATCCAACTGTGCACTGACAGTGGGTGAATTTACTACGTATAAATTTACACCTTGTTAAACCAGGTACCAATATGGACACAGAGGAAAACAGATACAGTAGGAAAGAGGGGATAGCGGAAGACCTGATGCTTTTGTCACTACTGCCTGGAAGCGAGTGCACATGGCTAATTCCTTAGCGTGTGGGGTCTGGCTGCTCCCCAGAACCCATCCTCCAGTTCTTCAATGTTCTCAAAGGACGGCACAGCCACAGTTCCTTCTGGGGAAAGTTAACTACAACTAAGGACAGAAATGGTATGGACCTAACAGAAGCAGAAGATATCAAGAAGAGGTGGCAAGAATACACAGAAGAACTATACAAAAAAAGATCTTCACAACCCAGATAACCACGATGGTGTGATCACTCACCTAGAGCCAGACATCCTGGAATGTGAAGTCAAGTGGGCCTTAGGAACCATCACTGTGAACAAAGCTAGTGGAGGTGATGGAATTCCATTTGAGTTATTTCAAATCCTGAAAGATGATGCTGTGAAAGTGCTGCACTCAATATGCCAGCAGATTTGGAAAACTCAGCAGTGGCTACAGGACTGGAAAAGGTCAGCTTTCACTCCAATCCCTAAAAAAGGCAATGCCAAAGAATGCGCAAACTACAGCACAATTGCACTCATCTCATGCACTAGCAAAGTAATGCTTAAAATTCTCCAAGCCAGGCTTTAGCATTATGTGAACCGTGAACTTCCAGATGTTCAAGCTGGTGTTAGAAAAGGCAGAGGAACCAGAGATCAAATTGCCAATATCCGTTCGAACATCGAAAAAGCAAGAGAGTTCCAGAAAAACATCTACTTCTGCTTTATTGACTATGCCAAAGCCTTTGACTGTGTAGATCACAATAAACTATGGAAAATTCTGAAAGAGATAGGAATACCAGACCACCTGACCTGCCTCCTGAGAAATCTGTATGCAGATCAAGAAGCAACAGTTAGAACTGGACATGGAACAACAGACTGGTTCCAAATAGGAAAAGGAGTACGTCGGCTGTATATTGTCACCCTGCTTATTTAACTTATATGCAGAGTACATCATGAGAAACGCTGGGCTGGAAGAAGTACAAGCTGGAATCAAGATTGCCGGGAGAAATATCAATAACCTCAGATATGCAGATGACACCACCTTTATGGCAGAAAGTGAAGAGGAACTAAAGAGCCTCTTGACGAAAGTGAAAGAGGAGAGTGAAAAAGTCAGCTTAAAACTCGACGTTCAGAAAACTAAGATCATGGCATCTGGTCCCATCACTTCATGGCAAATAGATGGGGAAACAATGGAAACAATGAGAGACTTTATTTTTCGGGGCTCCAAAATCACGGCAGATGGTGACTTCAGCCATGAAATTTAAAAGACACTTGCTCTTTGGAAGAAAAGCTGTGACCAACCTGCTAAGTCACTTCAGTCGTGTCCGATTCTGTACGACCCCATAGACAGCAGCCCACCAGGCTCCCCCATCCCTGGTGTTCTCCAGGCAAGAACACTGGAGTGGGTTACCATTTCCTTCTCCAATGTATGAAAGTGAAAAGTGAAAGTGAAGTCGCTCAGTCATGTCCGACTCTTAGCCATGGACTGCAGCCTACCAGGCTCCTCCATCCATGGGATTTTCCAGGCAAGAATACTAGACAGCTTTTAAAAAGCAGAGACATTACTTTGCCAACAAAGGTCCATCTAGTCAAAACCATGGTTTTTTCAGTAGTCCTGTATGGATGTGAGAGCTGGACTATAAAGAAAGCTGAGCACCAAAGAATTGAAGCTTTTGGACTGTGGTGTTGGAGAAGGCTCTTGAGAGTCCCTTGGACTGCACGGAGATCCAATCAGTCCATCCTAAAGGAAATCAGTCCTGAATATTCATTGGAAGGACTGATGCTGAAACTGAAACTCCAATACTTTGGCCACCTGATGTGAAGAATTGAGCCCTTAGAGAAGATCCTGATGCTGGGAAAGATTGAAGGCAGGAGGAGAAGGGGACGACAGAGGATGAGATGGTTGGATGGCATCACCGACTCAATGGACATGAGTTTGAGTAAGCTCTGGGAGTTGGTGGTGGACAGGGAAGCCTGGAGTGCTGTGGTCCATGGGGTCACAAAGAGTTGGACACGACTGAGCCACTGAACTGAACTGAACTGTTTCTCAGTTGGATACCCTTCCTGTAAATCCGCCAGGAATGTTCTTTTCCTTGAACTCTTGCTCACCACTCTCTAGTAGCTTTGCGCATGTCACCAGAAACAGAAACATTTCTTCCTTTTTAATATAGTCATACATTTTTGCTCAACTTATAATACTGGCTATTGATTCAGGACTGCTGGACCAAACCATCTTAACTTCATTGTTTTAAAGTCCTTAACCTAAATTTATATCTCACTGTCCATAAACACTATGCTAATACAAAAGGTGCAGGATTTAGTATTTTTGAAATTCTAGAATCTGCAAATAGAAAATTCCATACATTAAAGATTATATACCAGAAAGATGTTAAGACTCATATTTAATAGATGGCATTAGTACTGAAATGGATAATCCAGCTTTTACATGAGGAAAACTTGAACATTTTCCAGAAGAGCAATCAAGCTATAAGAAAATAATAAGCCACACACTTCACATGTGTTTGTCTAAAAGGGCTTTCCATTTTTCTGCAAACTTGTGAGAGTGACACAGTTAAGGAGCTGCTATTTAAGCTAATCAATTTTCAACATACTAATTCTTTTTCAGAAAGGAAGATTACAAAACTACTGAAAACCAAAATGGTTAAGACCTATTAGAAAAACTTAATTTGTCTACAGAACATGGTACTTAAAAAAACACCCAATAAAGGGACATGGAAAACAAGAATAACATTCAACGAAGGTAGAACAACATAAATAATTTAGTATCATCCTTAATACACACCTTCTCCATTAAGAAAAATAAGAAATTAAATAACACAGGGTCAGAGAAATTAGATTGGAGTACTATTCATTAAGATTCCTCTTCTTGGTCACTGAATAAATTCTGATTTATGATAGGCTTTTAAAAATATGAGTGTAATTCTAGTTAATTAAATACAAATACTAATAAATCTCTTTAAAACAACTTTATAAACTGAAGGATTACGCTGTCGGGACTCTCACTTGCTGACAGTCTCCTTAAACGTTCCCACACTGTATCTGCCAGTGGTGCTTAGCCGCCCAGTCGTGTCCGACTCTTTGTGACCCCGTGGACTGCAGCCCGCCAGGCTCCTTTGTCCATGGGGTTTCCCAGGCAAGAATACTGGAGTGGATTGCCATGCCCTTCTCCAGGGGATCTGCCCGACCCAGGGATTGAGCCCGCATCCTCTGTCTCCTGCATTGCAGGCAGACTCTACTCAGCCACTGAGGACTCCATAAATATTTTAATGCTCCCAATGCTTCATGTGGAGACTGCTCCTAAGGAACGGTCATCTTCGAGCCAGTGGCACAGCTCCTGCAGGTCCAGGGTGCAGAAACGCGGCACAGCGAATTCTGAGCCCGGTGACCTGTAGGAGATGCCAACGGGAGAGAAGCCCACAGTGGCCAGTGGCCAGAAACCACTCTCTGTACAGCAAGTGTCCTTGGGAGGATTTCCGGAGTCCTACTTCTGCCCTACTCAGGAGTTATCTATAGTTTTCTATTTTTTCTTGCCATCTTCCATTCTCTCTCTCTGTGTTGTTGAGTTTATTATATAAGAAGATAATGCAAAAGCATTAAATTCCCATTAGTCTTGGTTATTTTTCATTGACTGTTTTCTCTACCATAATGTATCTCTCTCTCTCCTTGGTTCTCAACACAAAAAAACCCTTTATTGCTGAGTTTTTTTTTTTTCCCCTGGCCTACATGTTTTGGAACACTTTTCGTTTTTCCTAATCCTTTTTTCTAGATATTTTTCAAGGACTTAGATGCCTCAGACTAACACAGGGGCTGACCTCATGGAGAAAGGCTGAAAAGAGTTCCTACTTTCCTTTCCCATTATTTTAGCCGTCTCAGAACAGTGATTTAAAAGAGTCTTGTGGTCAACTCTTTCTTCCCAACTGAGGTTTAATGTATAATCCATTATCATCATTCTATAGATATTATTTCCTAATATTTATTCCTAAAATATTTATATCTATTATCTCAACCTATTCCATGAATTTAACTTTTCTAAAGTTCTGTATTCAAAAACTTTCTTCCAATCCTAAATTCTTTACCAGGTTTTTTTCTAATATGCTCAATACAAGGATGGATGTTGCAGAATACACAGCGACTGTGAACTCTGTTATTGCCTATGAACTCTCACATTAAACTGAAGGACTGCACTGTCAGGACTTTTCACTGACATTCTCTGTAAAGTTTATCATATTGTATTTTTTAATATAAGACTCCATCAGATCAGATCAGATCAGTCCCTCAGTCGTGTCCGACTCTTCGCGACTCCATGAACCGCAGCACGCCAGGCCTCCCTGTCCATCACCAGCTCCCGGAGGTCACCCAGACTCATACCCATCGAGTCAGTGATGCCATCCAGCCATCTCATCCTCTTTCGTCCCCTTCTCCTCCTGCCCTCAATCCCTCCCAGCATCAGAGTCTTCTCCAATGAGTCAACCCTTCGCATGAGGTGGCCAAAATACTGGAGTTTCAGCTTTAGCATCATTCCTTCCAAAGAAATCCCAGGATTGATCTCCTTCAGAATGGACTGGTTGGATCTTCTTGCAGTCCAAGGGACTCTCAAGAGTCTTCTCCAACACCACAGTTCAAAAGCATCAATTCTTCGGCACTCAGCTTTCTTCACAGTCCCCTCTCACATCCATACATGACCACAGGAAAGACCATAGCCTTGACTAGGCGAACCTTTGTTGGTAAAGTAATGTCTCTGCTTTTGAATATGCTATCTAGGTTGGTCATAACTTTCCTTCCAAGGAGTCAGATCAGATCAGATCAGATCAGTCGCTCAGTCGTGTCCGACTCTTTGCGACCCCATGAACCGCAGCACGCCAGGCCTCCCTGTCCATCACCAGCTCCCGGAGGTCACTCAGACTCACATCCATCGAGTCAGTGATGCCATCCAGCCATCTCATCCTCTGTCGTCCCCTTCTCCTCCTGCCCTCAATCCCTCCCAGCATCAGAGTCTTCTCCAACGAGTCAACTCTTCACATGAGGTGGCCAAAACACTGGAGTTTCAGCTTTAGCATCATACCTTCCAAAGAAATTCCAGGATTGATCTCCTTCAGAATGGACTGGTTGGATCTTCTTGCAGTCCAAGGGACTCTCAAGAGCCTTCTCCAACACCACAGTTCAAAAGCATCAATTCTTCGGCGCTCAGCCTTCTTCACAGTCCAGCTCTCACATCCATACATGACCACAGGAAAGACCATAGCCTTGACTAGGCGAACCTTTGTTGGTAAAGTAATGTCTCTGCTTTTGAATATGCTATCTAGGTTGGTCATAACTTTCCTTCCAAGGAGCAAGCGTCTTTTAATTTCATGGCTGCAGTCACCATCTGCAGTGATTTTGGAGCCCAGAAAAACAAAGTCTGACACTGTTTCCACTGTTTCCCCATCTATTTCCCATGAAGTGATGGGACCAGATGCCATGATCTTCGTTTTCTGAATGTTGAGCTTTAAGCCAACCTTTTCACTCTCCATTTTCACTTTCATCAAGAGGCTTTTTAGCCCCTCTTCACTTTCTGCCATAAGAGTCGTGTTATCTGCATAATCTCATAACTGTGACTTCTTCAGGCAGGAGTCACTCCCACATATTTGAAATCATGGAATAAATTACCATACCTTCTAAATGACACATTATTCATACTAGCACTAGGTTGGGATATTGTTGCTAAAAGCTCATTTTCCTTAGCTATTAACTGCTGTAATATACTATCAAGAACTTGGAATAATCAGGAATAAGACCTGCAGTTTCTCAAATATTCTATATTACTATATTTTTTAAAGTATTTTCTTATTTTATAAGTAATCCTTAATTTTTTTGTATGTAAACGTCATTTAAATCACATTCAAGTCCTACAAAAAATACTATTAATTGGATTTAAAAAGGTGATTTTTTTGATATGTACAATCTGGTAAATTTTATTTTTTAGTGACTTTTGATGACATTTTGCAGATTTGTCACAGCTATTGTATCATTTGATAATTAACTCATTGACATGGACATCCAAGCTTCAACTCATCACTCCTTAATAGAATTTTATATGGCGGGGGGAGGGGTGGGGCGCAGTTACAAAATCAAACTGCCTGGTAAAAGGAGGATGAAGTTACGATTAATCCAAAGCCACTGAAGGCCACACTGGTTTCGAGTATGATGAGAGAATTCAGTTCTTTCCCTGTAGACCGTCTTGTGCCACACAGAGTACACCCCACCTCCATGTTTCAAGAGCGCCTCCTCCAATCTGATTTTACTAAATAGAACCCATAGAAACCTCAATTTATGCCTACAATTGTAGTGTCAAATATATGTGTCAAGAGATGGCAGCACTTGACCTTTGCCCCATGAGGCAAGAGTCCTGGGAACACGCATGGCTCCCGGGAGACCTGCAGTATAAACCTGATCTCTCACAGGTCTGAGGGCGGGGAGACACACAAAACCCCATGATCCTTGGGCCCTCGCTGCTTGTGCACTGGGGGCTCTGGATGCCGCACTGTCCTTTTCAGAGGAGCCCCGTGCCCTCGGGGTGGTGGCACGCTCCAGCCCACCTTCGCTCTGCCCAGTATAGACCTGCCTGATATTCATTCACGTCAGTGTTCTAAAGCAACACGATGACAAGAACAGTGTACTTTCTCCTCTATCCCTCATCCTTACTACAAGGATTATAAGGAAAAAAAAAAAAAGGCTTCTCTAAAGCTAGTGTTAAGGCTGTGTTTTAAAACACAGGCCATACACATAATCACTACTGCATGTGAGGCCACAAGACTGCACAAAAGGACAGCTGAAGATGGGGAAGGTTGGTTCTTGCTGTAGGCACTGCACATCCTGCTAGTCTCAGCAGCTCTGCCCTTCTCTGCTTATAACCTAAGCCATGGATTCACCTTTCTTCTGAAAAAGCTGGAATCTAGATATCAGCCCAAGTGTCAGAAAATATCCCAAGATGAATTAAGTAAGAAATATTAAGAATTAAGTATATTAAGAATTAAGACTATTAAAAATATTAAGAAATATGAATCAACTAAGAAACAATACAAGTGGAATGCTTTTCAAAGGCTTGATTACATTTGTTTGTTTTTTCAGAAGGCACAAATAAGCTCCTCCCGGTTGCCAAGATGTGTGTAAGCTGTCCACACAGAAATGAAACACCCTTTGGACAATTCAGTACAACTTATTTCATTCTGCCAGGAAACACACAGATATATCTATAATAAAATTGCATTGTTAAATTTAACTTCTGGTTCCAGTCATTAATACCTGACTTTACAGATTTGATAGTAAATGCCACACCCACCTTCTGCCTTGCCCCAACCCATGGGGAAATTC
The DNA here is from genome assembly GCA_935064755.1 of Tragelaphus eurycerus. Lineage (NCBI taxonomy): Eukaryota > Metazoa > Chordata > Mammalia > Artiodactyla > Bovidae > Tragelaphus > Tragelaphus eurycerus. Next base: position 6,242,262 of record CAKXYN010000023.1, read on the forward strand.
AAAAATGGATGCTGTCTTTTCAGCAAATACTTCGGCTTTGCCTCAGATGTTTACAAGTGTGATAAACATTTATTCTTTTCTATATCTGCCACTACTGTGAGGTTATTGATCAAATCATTCTTGAAAACACTCTGCCAGAGACCATGGAGAAGGATATATGTTGTTTCTGAAAAGTAATTGCTTCCTTCCTTCTGAACAATTCATTGTTTAATCCAGGTTTGTTTTAAATCTGATTTTAGTTGAGATCTCATTCAAGTCACAATTTCTTACAAAACACTCAAGCAAATCTGGATTTACATAATTTGCACTAGTATTACACTGCATCACTGAAATGTGATCCTTTCTATTTTAGATTTAGAAAAGTGCCATTTTAAAGGCTCTTTGCAGGTGCTTTTTTATTGAATATCACATGCTTCTTTCTACCTCTCAAGTGAAATATTAAAGAAACTTTAAAAATAAATGTAAATGCTTATATGATATGGCAGGCTAAAAAGAATAAAGAATATTATATCTAAAGAACACCCTGCTGCTTGCTGTGAAGCCTCAGAATTTAAGTCCCACTTTGTACTGGTTGGCAAAAGAGAAGGGAGAGAGAGATGAGGCAGCTTTCTCTGTGCCCTTCTGAATGTGTGTGTGCTCAGGTGTTCAGTTGTGTCTGACTCTTTGCAACCCCCGTGGACTGCAGCCCGCCAGGCTCCTCTGTCCATGGGATTCTCCAGGCAAGAATACTAGAGTGGGTTGCCATTTTCTCCTTCAGGGGATCTTCCGAACCCTGGGACTGAACCCGTGTCTCCTGCACTGCAGGCAGATTCTTTACCACTGAGCCACGGGGGAAGCTCCACTTGTGAATAGTTCTGGGCATTTTTAACTTCCTTGGGAGGCTCTCTTCCCTATGGGACCAATTGCCTCAAAATTGAAGGGAAAACAAAATCTTTATCAGGCAATATCTAATTCTGCATGATTTCCCAATCTGCTAAGTAGCCTGCATTTATATATATCTTTAGCTTATATTTTCTTGGGTACATCTATTTTTTTACAACAACCATACATTTTATATTCCTGAATTAAGAAATTTAATCTATCTGGCCAATTTGGCCTTAAAACATTTTTACTTTTCTTTTGGCAACTGAAGTTTTAAGTATTTTCAGTAATTTGTGAACTATTTAAAAAAAAAGTCTGTTTCCAAGCCTAAGAATCTAAGAGGAAAAGCCCAGTTTCTTCCCTAAAGTATGTACCAAAGAAAAATATAACTTCTTTTATTTAGGTTCACCTTGAAAAAAGAAGGAAAAAGTAGTAACCATTGATAGCTTGGCTACTGGCTCTGCAAGAGCAGAAACAGAGTCTCAGGCAACTTGTATTACCGAAAATAAAAAATAAAAAAAAAAAAGGATCCTCAGATGAGTGAACGAGGAGGGGAAGGGATCACAGTCAGCAGTTTATTAAACACTTCTGGACTCACTTTAAAATAGTGAACACACTGCTCTCCCATCCCTTGGACAGTCCTCTCAATTCGTTGCTCTATTCTTTGATTTGAAATCATTAAGCCCCAGGCTTCCCTTGGTGGCTCAGTGGTAAAAATCCTCCTGCCAGTGAAGGAGACACGGGCTTGATCCCTGGTCCGGTGCGGCCACAACTGTTGGGCCTGAGCTTTAGAGCCGGGAGCTGCAACTACGGGAGCCCGTGGACCCTGGAGCCCGTGCTCCACATCGAGAGAGGCCCAAGCACTGCAAGCAGAGAGAAGCCCCTGCTCACCAGTTAGAGAAAAGCCCGCTCAGGTACGAAGAACTAGCAGAGCCAAAAACAAGTAAAATTATATATATAAGAAAAGAAATCATTAAGCCTCAAAAAGTGGCAAGCAGTCCAGCTACCAAAGAGGCATTAATTCCAGATGCCTGTCTTATGGATCCGAGTCTCTCCATGGATGGCTTACTGAACAAAGTATCCCTTCACGGGCAGACTAGGTTCTACCTCCATGATCATGCCCTTGATGATCGTGTACGGGGGGACGCAGAAGTGTGTAGATATTACACACACTCAGGCAGTGGATGCTCTGACTGAATGTGGGGTTTCAGTACAGAGAGGAGATAGGGGTGGTGGGGAGGCGTCAGAAATCGGAGGCATTCAATGGTTCTAGTAGTTCTCATGAACTCTCAAGGGAAAGAACTCTATAACGCTTTCTGGCATAAAAAGACTCCATTTGAGGGGTTTGGAGTGAATTACTGGAGGTGAGGGATGACAGAAGAGTAAATCCCTGAGTTCAGGAAGAACTAGGTGTGATTAGGGACAGACAATTACATGCATCATTTAGAGGGAAGCTGGAATTTCATAGGATGACTTATGCTGGGAACATTCTTTGAATCTATGGTAGACCTAGTCCCAGGACAATTCAGCTCTGGCTATCAGTCAGATTTTTTTCCCCAAAGAAATGAACATTTAATCATTTACACTGTGCTTAAAAGAAAAAGTCACTGATTTTATACCCTTCAACTTGGTTTTTTTTTTTTTTTTTTTTGCCAGGAAATAATCATTTTGAAGAGGAACTCAAAATTTGAACTCTGAGTTCAAGTAAAATGAGTGTTTCTGAGGCAACTAGCAGGAACCAAAGGCAGCTTTCTCAAGGTCTTCCTCTATCTTCACTTATCCTATAGCTAGAATTATACACAGATACTAAGGACATGAGTCACTGCCTTCAGAATTTACTGTCCTTAGCATTATATCAGACTCCGAAAATCCAGAAGTCTGAATTTCAAAAGGAATTGCTTTTATCCCTCACATTCTAGCTTAAATTACTACAACAGAGTATTTGATGAATAACTTTAAAAAACACACACACACAAAAACCCCTAAATCGCCTTACTGGTTTACATTCTAATACTTTGAGAATTTAGTTCATCTAAGTAATGTGCCATTGCTTCCTGACACATTTGTTCAATGAATTAATAAGTTACTAGCTATCTCCTAGGCATTTAACACTGAGAAGGAAATGGCAACCCACTCCAGTGTTCTTACCTGGAGAATCCCAGGGACGGGGGAACCTAGTGGGCTGCCATCTATGGGGTCGCACAGAGTTGGACACGACTGAAGCGACTTAGCAGCAGCAGCAGCATATTCTTTACCATCTGAGTCACCAGGGAAGCCCTTAACAGCGTACGGTTCACTTTAGTAAGGTCCTCTCTTACAATCCTGAAGCCTAGAACTTTATGCTAGAATGAAGAAAGGCTATGTTACTATGAGATAGGAAAGATTTAATGTGTGCCAGAGTAGGATGCAATTGGATTTTATTTTTTAATATTGGTCACTATGGGATATCCCTGGAGAAGGAGCTGGAAACCCATGCCAGATTCTTGTCTGTAGAACTCCATGGACAGGGAAGCCTGGAAGGCTATAAGTCCACGGGGTCACAAAGAGTTGGACACAACTGAGCGAACAGCACAACACCGGGGTATGGCCCATGGGCAGTCTACCAACAGAGGATGTGAAAGTCTTGCTACATCTTAAAACCACAGAATCTATTAAATAATGCACTTGCAAAAGTAAACATACTCAGGCAGTGTCATGAGAATTTTGAATTAAATTATTCAGGGAAAAGTTTGGGAAGGAAAACACACACAGAAAGAAAAATAGTCCCAGGGTATTATTCCTATTCATAAGAAAATGAAAAGCCATCATCAGTAGTCAAAAATTACAGAATAGTTGAAAAATATGAAGCTCAGGAATGCTACAAGCATAGAGGAAGTCATGGATTTCCAAGGACTTTCATTTACATTCACAGAGCCCACAAACACACGTGGTGCTGGTGGTGTAGTTGCTAAGTTGTGTCCAACTCTTGCGACCCTTGGACTGGAGCCTGCCAGGCTCCTCTGTCCCTGGCATTTTCCAGGCAAGAATACTGGAGTGGGTTGCCATTCCTTCTCCAGGGATCTTCCCAACCCAGGGATCGAACCCAGGTCTCCTGCATTACAGGCAGATTCTTTACCGACAGAGCTACACAGTAGTTAAGGGAAGCCCCACAAACACCTGTAGAGTGTAGCAAAAATGTCTTTAAATAGTAATGAATGAGTAATCATATTGATTCTTTTTTTTTTTTTTTAATCTTTTGGCTGTGCTGAGAGGCATGGGGGATCTTGGTTCCCAGACCAGGGATCAAGCTCACACCCCCTGCGTAGGCAGTGTGGAGTCTTAACCATTGAACTGCCAGAGAAGTCCCACGCTGATCCCATTGTAATCAACAAAAATGTAAAACAAAGTGACATGCTAGCAAGAAAGAGTCTGTTACCCCAAGCAATTGCTATAGAACTAACAGCAATTTGTTTGCCTGATCACTACCAATAGTGTCCAGTAATCTGAAGATCATTCTGGGAGGTGACTGATCACTTTATAGGAAAAGATCATTCCTACAAAAGGGTTTCTTACAAATTAAGGTGAAAAGGAAAAATACACAACTCCCCTACATCCCCACATCTTCCCCAGACAGAAGCTCCATTCGACAGCCTGAACAAAAGGGCTCTGCTAACACACTTAAAATGAAGCATTTACACAATTAAAAACTGAAAAGGTCTATCCAGGGAGACAGCGGTAGATTAGATGTGTTTCTGCATTTCTTTTGCTATGAATTCAATTTTTTAAGAGCCTTTACCCTAGACATGACGTCACACTTTTTACGATAATAAAAATTTAAAATCATAGTATGTGGCTTCAGAGCGGTCAGCAAGTTTACTATTTTTCCAGGCAGCCCCATCTCATTACAGCACATGGCATCTTTCCAGAAGAAAACAAAAGAAAAAAGTTAAATTGATTACTATGTCAACCTTAGCATCCATATGCCAAATTGTTCTTTGATAAGACCTAAGTATTGGGTAGAAACTTGAGAAAAACTGTGTTCTTTTCTGAATTCCAAATTCTTGCTGCTGCTGCTACTGCTAAGTTACTTCAGTCATGTCTGACTCTGTGCGACCCCATACATGGCAGCCCACCAGGCTCCTCCGTCCCTGGGATTCTCCAGGCAAGAATACTGGAGTGGGTTGCCATTTCCTTCCCCAATGCACGCGTGCATGCTAAGTCACTTCAGTCGTGTCCGACTCTGTGCGACCCTATGGACAGCAGCCCTCCAGGCTCCTCTGTCCACAGGATTCTCTAGGCAAGAGTACTGGAGTGGGTTGCCATTTCCTTCTCCAATGCATGCATGCATGCTAAGTCGCTTCAGTCGTGTCTGACTCTGTGCGACCCATGGACAGCAGCCCATCAGGCTCCTCTGTCCACAGGATTTTCCAGGCAAGAATACTGGAGTGGGTTGCCATTTAGTTCACAGATATATATCTAAATGATCTGAATATTTCCAAAATAACTCAAGAGGCTTTTCCACTTTCCTTCTTAAGTGTTAGTCACTCATTTGTGGCTGACCCTTCTCAACCCCATGGACTGTAGCCCACCAGGCTCCTCTCTCCATGGGATTCTCCAGGCAAGAGTACTGGAGTGGGTTGCCATTCCTGCCTCCAGGGGATCTTCCTGACCCAGGGATCAAAGCCACATCTCCTGCACTGCAGGTGGATTCTTTACCATTTGAGCCCAGGGAAGCCCTACTTTCCTTCTTAGGAAGTCAGTTTATTGGGCCACTAAGTTCTTCCTTTGTTTTCCCAAATGACTCTATTTCACTCAACCTATTTGTCACAGAGTGGTCAGCAAGTTTACGATTTTCCCAGGCAGCTCCATCTCATTACAGCAAAACTGTATCTGTAAAAACAGATGTAACACATGGTCACTACAATATAGATTTGAGTTTGGGAGGCATATAATTTTATGAAATACTAGGATACTACGGTAGTGAGTTAGCTCGCAGTGTGGACCAGCTTGAAGGACACGTGACTCATAACTATCATAACACCAGCTTACGGTATGTCCATTTCTCTCATTCAAGATCCAAATAAAAGGAAAATAACTATCCAGAGTTGGGACATGGCTCTTGATGGAAAACTTACACAAAAGCACACGTGACGTGTTTTCTTGACCATTCTATCCCTGAGCTCCTACTTTAGTGGGATATCTGGGGATAGGCGGCACTGGCCTTCAGAAGTCACAGGGCAGGGCTGGGAAGACAAGGCAAACAGGGAAACTGCGATCCACCAGGCCTTCATTTGACTGTGTTTACATTAATTACATTGTTTTTTTCAAAATAATTATTACCTATTACTTGGGCTTCCCTGGTGGCTCAGATGGTGAAGAATCCACCTGTAATGCGGGAGATCTGGGTTTGATCCCTGGGTTTGGCAGATTCCCTGGAGGAGGGCATGGCAACCCACTCCAGTATTCTTGCCTGGAGAATCCCCACGGACAGAGGAGCCTGGCGGGCTACAGCCCAAGGGGTCGCAAAGAGTCGGAGACGACTGAGCGACGAAGCACAGCACAGCACATTGCTTGGAATAGTTCTCCATCAGCATTATATGCTCTAAATGCTCTTAATCATAAAACTTTAAATTCATACTCCCAATTAAGGAAGACCTTTACATAGCTAACTATTAATGAGCATGCTCAATATTGCTAGAAGTGTATTATTTTCTACTTTTTTTAATTTTCTACTTTTAGACAAAATTAAAGCCTTAATTTAAATTTTAAAGATAGCATAAGAAAACTCACAACTTTGGGAATAATCTCTGTGAGTAAAGGCCCCCACAAAATCCCATACTTATTTTGATATTAGTTCTATCATTTTTGAGATATTTTGTTAAAAAACATTCCATAGAGACGTCATCTTTATAAAGATATCATAGTTTCTTCTCGTAGATAGACTAATTCACAAAATGCTGGGTTACTGTGTACTGTTGTTAATTCCACAAAGGAAATGGGCACCCCATCTTCCCAGCTCTAAAGCACTCACATTGATGGATTTTGCTACTGACACATATCTAGCCTGGGATGAATTCTTAGGCTTCAGGAGTGATTCAGAAGACCCGCAGCCTTAATCAAGACAGGTAAGGAAAAGAGAAGTTGTTATTTGATTAGCTGAATTATTCTTTTTTATTATGAGTGCTTTATAAAATTAAACAGCAAAAGCTTGAGGTTACTTTACACTGAGCAGGCCTCATGTCTACAGTTTTAATTAATATAATTAATTAGAAGAAGAAATGGAGAATGTTAAAAATCTGGCAAAATATATTTATAACATAAATAATAATATATTTTGAAAGGCATGAATTGTCTGAACATTGTATTAAATATACTGAAATCATAATGAGAAATGAATGAAAGATGTAGACCCTCTCTTTCCACTAATATTGTTCCTTAGAGATCTCTGGGATCTATTATAAAACAAGGTATTGGTAATTAAATTATACATAAAATCATAATGAATAAACTTTTTTTTTTTTTGAACGTTGTAATATGATGTCAGAGGGGCCCTCCTGCCTCCTTTAGTATATTCAGACAGCCATTAAAATTTGTATCCCTACAGAAGAATTCCCACTCTTGGAGCCTATTATAAAACAAAGGCATTGATGTTCTGATAATTCCTACAATTTAAATAACATCTTGAGCTGCTAGCTATATAAACTGGAAGATGGAAAATCGAGGTGCTACCAGTCTGGAGGATTGCTACCGAGGGGACAGTTCTGGAACAGACACAGAGATTCTGATATTCACTTTTCTTGCTGCAGCCTATAAGCGAACTCATACCTTTCTCTCCAAGTCTCATAGACTGCTCACATGCGGGTGGGGGGGGGGCTCGAGTCGCGGTCCACAAACTAAAAGATTTCCATGAGACGCCCCGACCCGGAGGATTTCCACAAAAGATTTCCACGAGATCTTTCTTCTGAGATCTTTCTGCTTGGTCTGCATTATGGGCTTCCCTGGTGGCTCAGACGGTGGTGTCTGCCTGCAATGCGCGAGACCCAGGTTTGATCCCTGGGTCAGGAGGACACCCTGGAGAAGGAAATGGAACTGGAAACCCAGTCCTCTTGCCTGGAAAATTTCCATGGAGTGAGGAGCCCGGTAGGCCATAGTCCATGGGGGTCGCAAAGAGTTGGACACGACTGAGCAACTTCACTTTCTTTTCTTTCATGATGTGTAAAAATTTTAGAGTTCTCCTTCCCCTTCTCCCAATGAGGTAGATGAGTTACCTCCCTTGAGATGAATTCAAATTTCATTCAACTAGTTTTTCTCGCACTATTTATAAAACATGATTTTCACATGTTGTAATCAAAGCTAAGAAACGCACATGCCACGATTTCAATCTTAGGAGAACGAGAAGGCAAGCAACCGGATAGTCCCCCAAAACACAGTTTGGTGTCCCAGAGAGGAAATAAATGGTTGTTGTAATTAGGAATGAGTGAGGATCATGGTTAATTTAATGAAGGAAGGAGACTGTATATGTGATGTATGCATGCTCAGTCGTGTCCGACTCCTTGCGACCCATGGACTGTAGGCCACCAGGTTCCTCTCTCCATGGGATTTTCCAGGCAAGAACACTGGGGTGGCTTGCCATTTCCTTCTCCAGGGGATCTCCCCGACCCAGGAATGGAATCCGGGTTTCCTGCTTGGCAGGTGGATTCTTTACTACTGAGCCACCTGGGAGGCCCTATGGTATGTGTGGGGTGGAAATAAAGAGAAGTCTTAGATGAAGAAATAGCATGTACAAAGGTCTGGGTGTATGAGGGAGAAAATCTAACTATACAGCTGCAGTATGTAGCTATAACATAATAACTATAATACAGTTATATTATATATACTTAGTTATGTATCTCCTCCCCTGCATCAGTCTATTTTTAACTGTGACAGTTACTTGTGATAAGCTAAAAAGATTTTCCAAACCAAAAAAGTCCAATGAATACTTCCTGTATTATTCTTAACTATTTAATAACGTCATTTGCACGATAGCACATGCCTGCTTCTTCTGCGTTGACAAGAATGCCTCATCTTTTACCATTCACTGGACTGGGGCCCACTGACTGCTGTGAAACGGCAACAACAGAAGATACGCTTGCTTTCCACGAAATCTTTCTTCTGAGGAAACTTTATCTCTTGAGAAAAGAAAATCTGTATTTTGTTGAAAGATGTACTTGGTAAGTTAACTGATGCTACTGAGACAATAAAATAGAAGCTTATGGATTGACACTTTATAAGTCTGAGATATGAAGCAATGATTTTATAAAATCAGCAATTTGGAGGGCTGAGAAAGTGGGTGACAACAAGTCCATCTCCCCACAACTACAGCAGTGTGTGCGTGTGCACGTGCGTGTGCGCACACATGCATGCATGCCACACTGGTATCAGTGAGCAGCAACCTGGCACATTTATCGTGAGATAATCACACCCCTAGAGGTTTAGAAGCACTCAGCTGAGCCTTGTGCTGCTCAGCACACTTGGGGTGTCATTATCTCATGATAACCATACTCCCTGTCAAGCCTTATTGCTTAATTAGAGGTTATGAAGGTGATAAGACTAAAAGAAATCGGATGAACATTACCCAAGATGAACGATACCTTTATCAACTTAAACCTGGAGGCTGAAAGAAGTATGATGAACAAACACAAACAGCGAGTTACATGTTATTTTTAGAGAAATTTGTTAATAATAAATGAGGAGAAATCCAACCTGCGTCCACAGATTACTTGGACTGCATTTGCCAAGAGACAGGACGTTTATGATCAATAATTTAAATTGTGTTTCCACGCAGTATGTAAAATGTTCAAGAGATGAATGACAACATGAAATTTAACCTAAGATACCCAGTTTATGGACGGCAGTGATGCATCATTATCCAAATACAGAATTTTGGTATGAAGTCTGCAAGGACACTGATCGATAACATCCAGGCTGTGTTAAGATTTTAACATACTAACCTGAAACCAAAGAGGAAAAATAATGTGATATGTCCCTTCCTATTTTTTCCCTACTACAGCTTAAAATAATCAGACATGACCAAAAAAAAAAAAAAAAAAAAATCACAGCACCAAATGCTCTAAAAAACCATGTCCAAATATTTAACTTTTGTTCTTTTGTTCTATTTTTGTAAACAACTGCCATATTTGTGGACAGAATACAGCTCCAAATACAGTGCTCTTGAAGCTGCTTTCCAATTTGCTGTGAAACATCAATTATCTTTATCAAATAACAGCATCTCATCTCAGTCCATTATCAAGATGGAGTCTTATTTTAGCTGGACTGAAGCCCTATCTGTATATCAGGGCTGGCCGCAGTGGCAGAGCGTGAGTGAAAGGCTGTGAAATAATCAATAATAATCATCAAATTGTGGTCGAAAGGTTGTGAGGATGGAAGTTTTTGATGAAACCTCACTTTCTTTTTTTCGTGGATGCTGATGATAAAGCTTAACCTTTGCAATACCTGATGACTATGACTCAGTTAGAGGAAGCTTTACCTACATTTTAAAGTGGTTCTGAAGGTCCAAAGACACACAGAAACTTAAGTGGGGCACAAACCATGTGCTATGGAAAACCATCAGGTGGGAGGGCTCAAAACTATGGTGACCAGAGTTGTAAACTGGATACTTGCCTCCTACACAGAGAACTCAAACCTGACAGACTGTGTGGGTCTGAAATCCATGTAAGTAAAAGTCGGCTCTGAAAGAACAATGCTTGCATAACAATGGGTCAAATGTACCCGTTAATTATCCCAGAAGTGAATGAAATGTTGTCAAGCCTCGGTACCTAGATTTGAAAAGGTTTTAGGAGGGCTGTTGGCATCTCCTGCCCTAGAAGTTCAAGACGTGTGGCATGGAGAATCACAGAGAAGAAGTCATCGTTTAATTTAAAAGAAAAACATTAATTTGATGGAATGAGATGTGAAATGCCTTTCCTCTGATTTTTCTGTCTTTGGGTTCAATTTACACCACCTAGACATAAATCAGAAATAAATTAGCTGAGAAACAATCAGACTCCAATGAGAGACAATTTTGTTGCCCAGATTTTATGTAGATCCATTAAGTCTTCCAAGACAACTAAAAAGAAAGATTCTACATGATTTCTGCTAACTTGTGACCCCATCGGAAGTTGAAATGTATAATGGAGGAGATTTTGACAATAGCAAATTAGAAATATGGAAATTAAATACAACCAGATGCTTCAAAAAACCATCATGCACTGTAGTAATAAATCATGGTACACTCTTGGTGACATATTTCAAAACTCACTTTTGAAACTGAGTATCACAGCAACATATCAAGCCTAATGTGAACACAGAATATGCTTTTCATTAGCACAACATTTTAAAACTATAGTTTTGTACTCATAATGCAAAGTTTCATGCTAACAATATATGCAAAGCTAGTGTTGGCTGTAAGACAATAAAAATATAATAGTGTGTGTGAAATCTTGCTGTAGAGATACCTATTAAACTACACAAGGCAGAATCCTAAAATCGCCAAGCTTTACCCCATATACAATAAACGTTCTCCAGAAACATCACAGGGTTCTTGGGCTGAGTCAGTCCGCTCTCAGGGTTGAGGGGCAATAAGGTAGTATGTTTTATTACGAGTGTCATGGAGACGGTGTGAAAAATCAAGAGCCACAGGCAGGCAGCAACAGTGGGTCAATGGTGCTCCCAGAGACACTGTGCAGATAATCAACAGCAAGGCCCCAGGTTCTCTCCGCAGCGCACACAGCTGAAGGGCAAATCAATACCGCCCCGGGGGGCGGGGGACACTGCCCAGCTCCACTTCCCACGATGCACTGCGGCTACTCTAGGACCAACACCCCCAACTGGAAATAGAGCGAACTTGCTGGGCAACTGAACAACCAACTAACCTTTCATGTAATCACAAATTCACCCTTCCAATAGGATTCCAAAAAATTCCAAACCTAACAGTCTGCCTAAAAATGAAACCACAGCCAGGAAAGAAAACGCTACCTAAAGGAGGGCCAGAATAGAATCACTTATATATGAAAAGGGCAAACCTGAGCTTATGAATTATTTCAGTTTATAACCCTAAAATGAAAGCTTAATCAGGATTTTTGTGAATGAAGAATTCTACATCAGGAGGCTTTTGTTCCTTAACTTTGGGGCCCAATATTGATAATGCTTAAGCATATTATTGATTCAAAGAGTAGACAAAAAGTAAAACTATACTAAATTTAGGAAATTGTAAATTATACTTGAATTACTTGAATTGTTCCCCAAAATGGAACATAACATTTTAATGCATCTTACTGGTTATGAGGGCAACATTTTGTCGACAGTTTTTGTACCTGACACCTTGTTAAATATATGATGCTAATATTTCACATTTTCTAGTAAAAATTTATGGGTAGGAATATGTTGATTTATTACTTCTAAAGAAAAAGGTGATTCATCACATCCATCATTCTGTTAATCATTAGGTGTTATTTCTAAGTTACTATGTAAAGCCATCTCTCTTGAAATGTGAAGAAAATGTGCTGGAAGAAAAAGAACAGTGGAAAACATCTTAAGGTTTATTTCTTATTTTTTAGAATTAAAGTTTCTTTTTTTCCCCCAAGCAGATAAAATAACTTCTTTAAGGATCAAAATGTACAGTAGATCAAGCATGAAATATGTAAACACCTCCTCAACATAATATTATAGGAAGGACTACAGTATGTTCCTACTAACACAATTTCAAATGAATATTAAAAGAACATTAAAAAAGAAAACAAAGGACAATTGCATAAAATGGGTTGTGGGTGAATTTAGGAAACAAAGCCCTGCTCTTTATGGAATTTTAAAAGAATGTTACCTATTTGTTCAGCCTATTCGTAAGACACTTGCTTGTTTCTTTTTTCTTTTATTCACTGACAGTTAGTTACAGGTACTAAGGAAAATACTACTATATTGTTTAGCAAGAATGCTCCAAAATTAACATTATTCTGGCAACACAAGTTGTTTAACTAGAAAGAACATGAATTCAAAAACCACAATTCTTTTGTTGGTGCTTACTATGTTGTATGATTAGGAGACCTAATGGAGTTTTCTGTGTGTGTGTAATTATTGAAACCTGATGTCTTTAAAGTAAACTCAGAGGTTAGCTAGGGAAGAAATTGAGTAGAAATTGTCTGCTATGAACTCTGCATTTAAGACTAGTAGGTTGGTACAACATGGTTAAAAGCAGATTTCCATTTCTGAAAAGTTATATTATCTGGTCACCATGACAACAAAATTGAAGTACCACAGCAAGCCTCAGAAAAACATCTGCCTTTAAAAAAGAAGTCTGCTTCTGAAAATAGTTAAGACTCCTTATACTTATTTCATGAAAACGTTAACCTTATGGAAATAATCTAAAGAGTAATTGGTGAAAATAGAAACTGTCTTTCATCACCAAATAAGATGGTTCAGACTTAGATGCCACCGATGATAGGAGATCTGAAATGAAAGGCAATAATATCAGCGGTCTTTAAAAAGCAGTTTTCCTATGGGATCCTTCATTGTCCCTTCTCATCTACCTATTATTAGAGAATTTGTGTTGACCTATTTAATTTTAGACCTTCCACCTCTTTGTCAAACCCGGTTGGGATCAGCCTGCCTAAGTCCTGCTGTCGTCCAGCGACTGCCGGGTGTGTGACAGGACAGCTGGCTGCTTTGCATCTCTCTCTCCTATTGGCCGAGGCAACTGTGGAGGCAGTGAGACACTCAGAGACAAAGATTTCAGATGCTCCCTCGTTCTGAAAATTAGGAGCATTTCTTATGTGCTCAGAGAGCATCTCCACAACCCCAGACGCTATACATCAGGGTAGTGCTTTTTCCCACCAAACATGAGCAGAAGTTGAGGATAATTTAAAATGTACTCCTATGGACACATAGCTCACAGATTAAAAACCCCTCGATTCTAATTGTGTTTAGAGGCTTTGGTGTTTGGTGGGATTTTTTAACGTCCCATAACCACATGATCAATCCAGGTGATTTAAAATCAATGCCAAAGCCAGACAAAGGCTGTTGTAAGCAGCTCTGTATTTGCTTTATGGAAAAAGTGAAAGACCAGAGTAATGCTTTCTTCAGTGAAAGGGCTAAATGATAGGAAAATAGTTTCAAGCCATGAGGCCAGTTGCATTTCCTTGATGGAAATTTAGATATGCAAACCGAATGCAAACTTCTGTCTTGTCCTGAGAAAATGAAGAGAAAGCCTCTAAAAACAGTGCTCATGGAAACTGATACTTCCTTCTTGGGAACATGAAAAGAATGCTTTGGCCAGGATATATTTGTACCCAATATAAATATAGTTGATGAATCAAATATGTATGATGCACAGATAGCCAAATAGTGCTCTGGGATATGCCCTTTAATCCTGGAAGTACTAGATTATTGAGTAATTTCATTTAAGAATATTCAGAAGCTGAATGCTTCTGAAATCCAACAGATTTGCAAGTAATACGTATTTTTGAAATCCCTGTACAAGTGACTTATTAAAGTCACGTATGAAGGGCCTGTTCTTCGTCTTAGGCTGTGATTTCAAAGATCTCTCTTGATGACCCCTGCATTACTCTAATTAGCACAGACCTAATGCTGCTGGAATTCTCTGAGCTGGCATTGGATGGATATTATAATGGCTCAGAATAATAGTGTCTCCACATGTCAGTACACAGACAACACGGAGGAGTCTTTTCTTCAAGGCCAATCCCAAACAGCATCCTTCATATTTATTTGAAACCCCTTTGTACTGCTGAATGTTCTACTTGCGTAAACTCTTGAGTCAGGTGTTCACCCTGTGGGGGTCAAATATCCTACAGATTATTTTAAAATATGTATTTTGTAAAAGCAACACTCTTGATACCACATTTATACCTAGTCACCTCTCCTTTCTCTCCCATTAAGGAATGGTATACACAAGTCTGCCTGCTCTGCAGCTGCCAGATCTGATGGCCTTCTCTTAATTTTTATCTTACTTGACCTTTTGGCAGCATTTCTTTCATGAGACATTCTCCTCTTTTGTTACCACAGTCTTCTGATTTTCTTCATGTCTCCAAACCATCCAGTCTCTTATTTCTGTGAATGTATCTCTCATCTCATCTCTAAATGTGGAACTTTTTAAGGGCTTTGTCCCCGCCCCTTTCTCTTCTTACTATACTCTCATCCACTGTTATGGCTCTGAATACATTAACATGCCAGTGATGTCTAAATGAACATCTCCAAAGACAAGCACGCAGCCTCATATGTGACAGTGCCATATGAATGTTTACAGGCATCTCAAAGTTAACATCACAGACTAAGTGATTAATTCTCCACCACACTTATTCAGGAAATCCGTTCCACTTCCAGTACTTCCCTTCTATTCAGCTGCTCACATCAAAAACTTGAGAATTATCCTTAGGAGCACCTCATTCTTTCAATAACCATGCCAGATTCATCACAAATTCAGTTTTATCTTCAAATTCATCTCAAATCAGTCCATTTCTCTCTCATCTGGAATACTTTTGAAAGAGCCTTGTCACTAACCGGTCTTCCTATTTCCACTTTTGTCTTCCTTCAATCCATTTTCCATACAACAGTTCAATCGGATCAAGCCTCTAATTTAGAACCCTTAATAGTTTCCCACTGCATTAAGGATAGTATGAAAACTTCTCGCCACACTCAGGGGCCTCTGTGACCTAGCTGCAGCCCGCCTCTCCAGTCGTGTCTCTCGTTGCTTTGCTATAAAGTCTCTCTTTGGTGCTTAACTTCCTCTAGTATATTAAGGACACACTGACAAACTAAATGCTTAGAACTTTCCTTAAATATGGAAGTGTCTCACATCCTGGGAATATCGCTGGATTCACAACTTGGAAAAGAAAGGCAGCTCTAGTATGTCTCTGGAGGAAACATAAATTTCCTCATAGGCATTAAACAGACATATATTATTTTAGCAGTGAGTAGCACTAACATCCTGGAATGCGAAGTCAAATGGGCCTTATGAAGCATCACTACAAAGCTAGTGGAGGTGATGGAATTCCAGTTGAACTATTTCAAATCCTAAAAGATGCTGTGAAAGTGCTGCACTCAATATGCCAGCAAATTTGGAAAACTCAGCAGCGGCCACAGGACTGGAAAAGGTCAGTTTTCATTCCAATCCCAAAGAAAGGCAATGCCAAAGAATGCTCAAACTGCTGCACAATTGCACTCATCCCACATGCTAGCAAAGTAACACTCAAAATTCTCCAAGCCAGGCTTCAACAGTATGTGAATTGTGAACGTCCAGATGTTCAAGCTGTACTTAAAAAAGGCAGAGGAACCAGAGATCAAACTGCCAACATCTGCTGGATCATCGAAAAAGAAAGAGAGTTTCAGAAAAACATCTACTTTTGCTCCACTGACTACTCCAAAGCCTTTGACTGTGTGGATCACAACAAACTGTGGAAAATTCTGAAAGAGATGGGAATACCAGACCACCTAACCTGCCTCCTGAGAAATCTGTATGCAGGTCAAGAAGCAACAGTTAGAACTGGACATGGAACAACAGACCGGTTCCAGATCAGGAAATGAGTACATCAAGGCTGTACACTGTCACCCTTCTTATTTAACTTCTATGCAGAGTACATCATGCGAAATGCTGGGCTGGATGAAGCACAAGCTGGAATCAAGATTGCTGGGAGAAATATCAATAACCTCTGATACGCAGATGATACCACCTTTATGGTAGAAATCGAAGAGGAAGAAGAGGAACTAAAGAGCCTCTTGATGAAAGTCAAAGAGGAGAGTGAAAAAGTTGGCTTAAAACTCAACATTCAGAAAACTAAGATCATGGCATCTAGTCCCCTTCATGGCAAATAGGTGGGGAAACAATGGAAACAGTGAGAGATTACGTTTTTGGGCTCCAAAATCACAGCAGATGGTGACTGCAGCCGTGAAATTAAAAGACATTTGCTACTTGGAAGAAAAGCATGACCAGCCTAGACTGCATATTAAAAAGCAGAGACATTACTTTGCCAACAAAGGTCCGTCTAGTCAAAGCTATAGTTTTTCCAGTAGTCATGTATGGATGTGAGAGTTGGACTATAAAGAAAACTGCCAAAGAATAAGAAAGTTGCCAAAGAATTGATGCTTTTGAACTGTGGAGTTGGAGAAGATTCTTGCGAGTCCCTTGGACTGCAAGGAGTTCCAACCAGTCAATCCTAAAGGAAATCAGTCCTGAATATTCATTAGAAGGACTGATGCTGAAGCTGAAACTCCAATACTTTGGCCACCTAATGCAACGAACCGACTCATTTGAAAAGACACTGATGCTGGGAAAGATTGAAGGCGGGAGGAGAAGGGGACGGCAGAGGATGAAATGGTTGGATGTCATCACTGACATGATGGACATGAGTTTGAGTAAACTTCAGGAGTTGGTGATGGACAGGGAGGCCTGCTGTCCTACAGCCCATAGGGTCGCAAAGAGTTGGACATGACTGAGTGACTGAACTGAACTGAGCACTAACATAGGAGCTGGTACACAGCAAATACATAAAATTTATTAACTTAATAAATAATCTGAACAGATGCTGTAGCAAGACAAAAGATCCTACCATATTATGAGAGAGATCCAGAGAGAGCAAAATCTTGAATTGTTCACTGGATCTGAGTAGTTGGAGAAAACGCCCCATTAGGGATAAAGCTATAACAGGTTAACAAGACACAGGTGACTTGCATAAGCAATTTTTCTGTTAATGATTTTATCTGGCAGAGATACCCCCTTCCTGTTGTAATTTGAAGAAAAGTCATCAGAAAGGGGACTCTGGAGAAATAAGGAGGCTGAATGTATACTCAACAGTAGTTCCTTAAAGCTCTGTTAGGATGGGTTAACATACCAGGAAAATTCTCAAGTGCAATATAAAAATCTAGGTATTCTGGCCTCAACTCAGCTCAGCATAGTCAGAGAAATTTCTGCATAGAAAGGAGTAATTAAAACCTCATAAACTAAAATTTTATGATTTTATGCAATATTTCAAAGCAAATCTAGTGTTGTATAGATTATGATTACAAATACCTACAAATAGTTATACGTGTGAATAGTAATGTATAAAGGTAAGAACTTTGTTGGCGGGGGGATTACGATGGGTTTTCTCCCCTAAACCTTTCCTCCATATTTCTGTACTGCTTTCTCAGTGGTAACACTCCACACCTCCGCCCCCCATCGAGTTCCACTCATCTTAAGGCTCCATTTTAGTCTATATGATTCTAGATCTAATGCAAACTATTTTTCCTTATTTAAAAATCATTTGATTTTCTAAACCATGGGGACTTAAATTAAAACTGTTTATCTCTCACATAATCTGTTATTTTGTTTGATAAACCCAGAGTTTCTCAACTCCAATTTGCCTTAGAATTACCTGGAAGTACCCTATTAAATGGAGAAGGCAATGGCACCCCACTCCAGTACTCTTGCCTGGAAAATCCCATGGATGGAGGAGCCTGGGAGGCTGCCGTCTATGGGGTGGCTCATAGTCAGACACGACTGAGCGACTTCACTTTCATGCATTGGAGAAGGAAATGGCAACCCACTCCAGTGTTCTTGCCTGGAGAATCCCAGGGATGGGGGAGCCTGGTGGGCTGCTGTCTATGGGGTCACACAGAGTCACACACGACTGAAGTTACTTAGCAGCAGAAACCTTATTAAAATCTGGGTCATTGCCTCAGAGATTCTAATTCAGAAGGGCTGAGGCAGGAGGAATCTACTTTGAAATTTTCTACATGATTCTGATGTGTAACCTCATTTGGAAACAACAATATTCAATGCCCAGTTTGTTGTTCTTTTTGTTCAGTCATTGTGTCCAACTCTGCAACCCTAGGGACTGCAGCCTGCCAAGCTCCTCTGTGCATGGAATTTTCCAGGCAAAAATACTGGAATGGGTTGCCATTTCCTTCTCCAGGGGATCTTCCTGGATCAGGGCTCAAATCTGCATCTCCTGCACTGGAAGGTGGATTCTTTCCACTGAGTCACCAGGGAAGCCCTAAATGCCCAGTGATTTTCTATAAAAGGAACTTGTAGACAGATAGAACCATCCATGGAGAACTAAACACAAATATTAATACATTACCCTGCAAAGAATACTGGCTTAGTATTACAAGTAATACTTATTTCCCCTTGTATGAAATTTGCAATTTTCAAAGCCCTTTCATATCCTTCTGTAAAACAACTCATCTTTCTAGCCTTACTTTGCTTTTTGCAAAAATAAGGATTTCTTTCAGCCTAAAAAAATAATGTGTACTGGATATACAGTAAAACAAAAGCAAAAACAATACCCAGTTTTGGATGTGAATGCTGATGGAAGTAAAGTCTGATGCTATAAAGAGCAATATTGCATAGGAACCTGGAATGTTAGGTCCATGAATCAAGCAAATTAAAAGTGGTCAAACAAGATGGCAAGAGTGAACATCGACCTAGGAATCAGTGAACTACAATGGACTGGAATGGGTGAATTTAACTCAGATGACTGTTATATCTACTATGGTGGGCAAGAATCCTTTGGAAGAAATGGAGTAGCCATCATGGTCAACGAAAGAGTTCAAAATACAGTACTTGGATGCAATCTCAAAAACAACAGAATGATTTCTCTTCGTTTCCAAGGCAAACCATTCAATATCACAGTAATCCAAGTCTGAGCCCCGACCAGTAACGCTGAAGAAGCTGAAGTTGAACTGTTCTATGAAGACCTACAAGACTTTTTAGAACTAACACCCAAAAAAGATGTCCTTTTCATTATAGGGGACTGGAATGCAAAAGTAGGAAGTCAAGAAACACCTTAGTAACAGGCAAATTTGGTCTTGGAGTACAAAATGAAGCAGGTTAAAGGCTAACAGGAGTTTTGCCGAGAGAACGCACTGGTAGTAGCAAACACCCTCTTCCAATAACACAAGAGAAGACTCTACACATGGACATCACCAGATGGTCAATACTGAAATCAGACTGATTATATTCTTTGCAGCCAAAGATGAGAAGCTCTATGTAGTCAGCAAAAACAATACCTGGAGCTTACTGTGGCTCAGACCATGAACTCTTTATCTAAATTCAGACTTAAATTGAAGAAAGTAGGGAAAACCACTAGACCATTCAGGTGTGACCTAAATCAAATCCCTTCAGAGAAGGCAATGGCATCCCACTCCAGTACTCTTGCCTGGAAAATCCCATGGACGGAGGAGCCTGGTAGGCTGCAGTCCATGGGATCGCTAAGGGTCGGACATGACTGAGCGACTTCACTTTCACTTTTCACTTTCATGCACTGAAGAAGGAAATGGCAACCCACTCCAGTGTTCTTGCCAGGAGAACCCCAGGGATGGGGGAGCCTGGTGGGCTGCTGTCTATGGGGTCGCACAGAGTCACACACGACTGAAGTGACTTAGCAGCAGCAGCAAATCAAATCCCTTACGATTATACTGTGGAAGTGACAAATAGATTCAAGGGATTAGATCTGATAGACTGAGTGCCTGAAAAACTATGGATGGAGGTTCATGATATTGTACAGGAGAGAGGGATCAAGACCATCTCCAAGGAAAAGAAATACAAAAAGGCAAAATACTTGTCTGAGGAAGCCTTACAAATAGCTGAGAAAAGAACAGAAGCTAAAGGCAAAGGAGAAAAGGAAAGATATACCCATTTGAATGCAGAATTCTAAAGAACAGCATGGAGAGATAAGAAAGTCTTTCTCAATGATCAATGCAAAGAAATAGAGGAAAACAACAGAATGGGAAACACTAAAAATCTCTTCAAGAAAATTAGAGATACCAACGGAACATTTCATGCAAAGATGGGCTCGATAAAGGACAGCAATGGTACAGATCTAACAGAAGCAGAAGATATTAAGAAGAGATGTCACGAATACACAGAAGAACTGTACAAAAACGATCTTCATGACCCAGATAACCACAATGGTGTGATCACTCACCTAGAGCCGGACATCCTGGAATGTGAAGTCAAGTGGGCCTTAGGAAGCATCACTACGAACAAAGCTAGTGGAGGTGATGGAATTCCAGTTGAACTATTTCAAATCCTAAAAGATGATGCTGTGAAAGTGTTGAACTCAATATGCCAGCAAATTTGGAAAACTCAGCAGTGGCCACAGGACTGGAAAAGGTCAGTTTTCATTCCAATCCCAAAGAAAGGCAATGCCAAAGAATGTTCAAACTACCACACAATTGCACTCATCTCACACGCTAACAACGTAATGCACAACATTCTCCAAGTCAGGCTTCAACAGTATGTGGGCCGTAAATGTCCAGATGTTCAAGCTTGATTTAGAAAAGGCAGAGGAACCAGAGATCAAACTGCCAACATCTGCTGGATCATCGAAAAAGAAAGAGAGTTCCAGAAAAACATCTACTTTTGCTCCAAAGCCTTTGACTGTGTAAATCACAACAAACTGTGGAAAATTCTGAAAGAGATGGGAATACCAGACCACCTGACCTGCCTCCTGAGAAATCTGTATGCAGGTCAACAAGCAACAGTTAGAATGGACATGGAACAACAGACTGGTTCCAAATCAGGAAATGAGTACATCAAGACTGTATATTGTCACCCTGCTTATTTAACTTATATGCAGAGTACATCATGCAAAATGTCAGGCTGGACGAAGCACAAGCTGGAATCAAGACTGCCGGGAGAAGTATCAATAATATCCGATATGCAGATGACACCACCCTTATGGCAGAAAGTGAAGAAGAACTAAAGAGCCTCTTGATGAAGGTGAAAGAGGAGAGTGAAAAAACTGGCTTAAAACTCAACATTCAGAAAACTAAGATCATGGCATTCGGTCCCATCACTTCATGGCAAATAGATGGGGAAACAATGGAAACAGTGACAGACTTTATCTTCTTGCGCTCTAAAATCATGGCATATGGTGACTGCAGCCATGAAATTAAAAGACACTTGCTCCTTGGAAGAAATGCTATGACCAACCTAGACTGCATATTAAAAAGCAGAGACATTACTTTGCCAACAAAGGTTTGTCTAGTCAAAGCTACGGTTTTTCCAGTAGTCATGTATGGATGTGAAAGTTGGACTATAAAGAAAGCTGAGTGCAGAAGAATTGATGCTTTTGAACTGTGTTTTTGGAGAAGACTCTTGAGAGTCTCTTGGACTGCAAGGAGATCCAACCAGTCTATCCTAAAGGAAAGCAGTCCTGAATATTCATTGGAAGAACTGATGCTTAAACTCCAATATTTTGGCCACTTCATGTGAAGAACTGATTCATTGGAAAAGACCTTGATGCTGGGAAAAATTGAAGGCAGGAGAAGGGGATGACAGAGGATGAGATGGTTGGATGGCATCAACAAGTCGATGGGCATGAGTTTGAGCAGGCTCCAGGAGCTGGTGATGGACAGGGAGGCCCGGCATGCTGCTCTCCATGGAGTCGCAGAGAGTTGGATACAACCGAGTGACTGAACTGAACTGATATACAATAGGCACTCAGTAAATGTTCATTCAATGAATGAATGAAAGAATGGCTACCTCACAAAAAACATGCAAAGTGTTATGGGGTAGAAGAACAGGTTTTTGAAAAACCAGTCTTATACCTAGTAAACTTAGGCTCACAGAATTTAAGTAATGAACTTAGTAACTGGGTCTCAGTCTAAGTTTTCTGACTCCTTGTTTGGTGATCTTCCGTTTAGCTTTCTTCTTGAAATTTGCCAGTTAGATGGTATTGTGTGAGAGATGGTCCGCCTGCTGTATTCTGTATTCACAGCACTGCCGACGAGTGACAAACTGCGGGAAGTGTACAATCACATGTAGGCTGTTCCCTTCTTCTTTAACCTCTGTCTACTGTAGAAGCTGTAATTCCAGAGGCCTGATACACATGTCTACAGGTAATAAATCTGTGTGAGTTATAGCTGTATCCTTGTAGATTTACAATGATAAGTTTTAATTCATGTCTGGCAACATATTTACATAAATTACAGCAATAGAGTAATGATGCCATATGCTGGAATGTTCACCCAGAGAAATTCAAGAGGCTTACGGCAGCTGGCTTTCTTATGGCCACAAAGGGCCGCCCTCATATATATGAGAAAGAAGCATTGAATTTGGTATTGTGGGCATTATACAGATGTTTTCTTACTCTTGACATTTGTCTGAAAGTAAACTATGCTTCCAGTGCCTCTCACTGCATTAATGAATAGTCTCGATTAAGATGTAACTTTAGGGAAGAGCAGAATTAAACAGTCGAAACATTCAGAGGAGTAAGTGCACATTACTTCTAAGGGTCTACTCTGTCTTCAAGTGCATCTGCTTAACAGCTCTGAAGCTTAACAGCCCTGATGGAGCACAAGCTCAGCCAGGCTGGGAGGGAACAGGACAGTGAGAGTAACCAGGGCAGGCTTCTCCCTCTCGGGCGATGAAGGGAAGGGGCCCTTGGCCTCGGACAGAACGTGGCATGGGACCACAGCCGGATGTCGTGAGCCTCGCCCAGTACTTCAGCATTCCAGTTCACTGTTTCTGTTCCAAGAGAAGGGAAAGCGGATTCTTCTAAAGTTGTGTTACTATTAGTCTTCTTTGTTGGAACAGAGTTCCTATTAAGAGTTTTGTTCTTACATCAAAAAGACTCTTTCAAATTCAGAAACTCACAATTGGATATTAAAGATGATCATGAATCAGTTACTGAGACTGTAATAGTCATGAAACTAAATGTCTTATGTTAGTTTAATTCATCTTTATAAGGGCCTAAAATTATGCCCATAATTTCCAGGCGTCAAAGATAGTAGGTGGAAGGGCAGGCCCCAAACCCAGATCTCATCAACCTTCCTTCCTGTTTATCACATCTTACATCACTCCAAGGGCCAGATCACCAAATTCCCTTGGGGAGGAAATGCTGGTTGCCTTCCCCAAGCCAAGGTCCTGTGTTCAATAAAGGTGACAGCCTTCATCTCAGGAGTGAACTTCCACTAGTCCATCATAATCTCATTCTCTTTGCCAGCAACAGGTTTAGGGTTAGGGTTAGTGGATGGTATGGGTATGTGATGCAATCTTGGTCAACTGAGACGTGAGAACAGGCTTTCTCAGATGGCCTTTCGCCTCTGGATGGTATCCTCCGTGTAGGTTGCTGGTGCTGTGGCTTGTACCCTGAAGTGGTCCAGCCCAAGAGACCGATGCTCTGAACATGGTGAAGAAGGGAGGGTCCTTCACGACACCGCGGACTGCTCACTTCACCAGCCACTCTAGATGTTTTGTTACATGAGATAACAGATCCTTTAATTGAAAGTCTCTTTCGTGCCTTCTATTACTTTGCAAATAAAATATCCTAAGTATGAAATCTTTCCAAAAGCTCCATAGTCCCTTTATTTAAAAACTCCTCTCTATGCCTAAACTGGGCTTCCTTGGTGGCTCAGACAGTAAAGAATCTACCTGCAATGTAGGAGACCCAGGTTCAATCCCTGGGTGGGGAAGATTCCCTGGAGAAGAGAATGGCCACCCACTCTAGTATTCTTGCCTGGAGAATTCCATGGACAGAGGAGCCTGGCGGGCTACAGTCCATGGGGTCATAAAGTATCAGACATGACTGAGCAAATATACCAGATTTTAAGTATTTTATATATCAAGAGTGGATATAAAGAATACGGGGCACTGAATCCAGAATAAATTCAGTGCACTGTGATTCTCCTACCTCATGTTTTTGAATTTTCTGGACTAAAGATATATAGAATCCATAAATACATCTCTCTATAGACACATGTCAATATTCTCACTTTTTATATACTGATAGGAAAAGTAAAAAGGCTAGGAAGGAAATTAAATGGCATTGAGAAATGTAGATAAAATGTGAATTTTGGGAATCAATGCTTTTACAAAGATATTGAAATGCTTGTAATAACTGTTGTGTTTGGAAACAAACTGTTTGCCATATTTCCAACTACAGATATTACCAAGAATTAATTTTTTTCCTCGGTGTAAAAATCTTAAATATTACCATTCAAAGTACAACATGGACTTCAGAAACACTCAGTGAGTGATGAGGCAGAGAGACGACAGAAGAATACACCTGTATGCGCTCCATTAAAATAATTCCTTAAAAAATTTTAAACTTTCAGGGTAAATGATGGTCTAATTGCAAGCACTGTTCTGTACATCTCTTTCTCTTCCTAGAGGTTCTTCTCTTAATAGCACTTTGTTTCTAAAACGGGAAGCTTGTTCGGTAATTCTTCAACAGGGCGTCAGAAAACCACTGTCTTCCTCAGCCATTCATCTTATCATCCCTGCTGCTGTATTTCTGGTTGCTGCTCCTGAATGTCATAGGAAACACCTGCCACAAAACCAGCTGCTGAAAGAACAGGAAGAAGGCCTAGAATGTCGACCTGACTAAGCACTGTAGTCAATCCTCACTGCAATTTCTGCAATCATCACATAAGTGCCCTTGATGTATAAGCGTTATAGACTTCTACTCCGTGAAAACTGTGCCTGAAGCTTCAAAACTCTGCCATAAAGAAACATCAGTCTTACTGCCCACCAAACCCCTAAGGGCCATTGCTCCTCCTAACTAGAAGTAAAATCTTTGTTATTTTTAGAGAGAAAAAGACATTGTTCTCCAAACTTCTATTCATATAAGCGTGTTTGCTGACACTGTTGAGCCTGAACGTTAGCTTCCTTGCAATATGTAGGAACCTTAGAGTGCTCGCCAGAATTCAGTGCATTAGAGAAAATCAGGGCTTCCCTAGCAGCCCAGGCAGTAAGGAATCTGCCTGCAAAGCGGGAGACCAGGGTTCAATCCCTGGGTTGGGAAGACCCCCTGGAGAAGGGAATGACAACCCACTCCAGTATTCTTGCCTGGAGAATCCCATGGACAGAGGAGCCTACAGTCCTTGAGGGCTGCAAAGAGTTGGACACGACTGAGCGACTTAACACTTTCACTTTCATCAGAATGCTTTGAATCCCATGCTGAAAACATTTTCAGATCTTGCCAAGCCCCCTTTTCCTAAAACGACTGTTTATGGAAAATGCCAGCATTCAGTTCTTGCTTTACATTTTGCTAATGCCATGTAAACTTGATTTACAAAATCTACATTACTGAGTTAGCATTCAATAAGACACAGAGGGAATTCCCTAGGGGTGCCGCAGTTAGGACTCTCTGGTGCCACTGCAGGGGCACAGGTTTGATCCCTGGTCAGGGAACAAAGATCCCACAAGCTACACAGCCCCCAAAAAGAAAATAAAAAGCACAGAGAAGTGGTGCCTCTCCTTTTCTACTGGAATGACTGTTTTCACCTGAGATTTGTGCAGTTCCCAGTGTAAAGCTTCTGCTCTAACACGAGCCACTCACACACACACAGTGGGGAGCATATCTCTCAGGTTGTGATAAACCTGCTTCTGCTGTGTTTCTTCTCCCTCTTGGCTTTGCAGATGCCGTGTCATCTGCCTGGAATCATGGCCCTTTCCTCCCCTTCCTAACTCCTGTAGTTAATGGTTCAGCTCTGATGTCTTCTCCTCTAGAGAGCCCTACCAGACCATTCTCTCTAGACACCTGAACAAATCTGGGCCTGTGCTCTTCCTGTGTTCCCCACCATGCTCCAGCTCGCCCTCCTGGAAGGGACAATCACAGTATTTCAGCTCTGCGTTTGTATCTGTCTTACAGTGCTTGTGTGCTAAGTCACTTCGGTTGTACCCGACTCTTTGTGACCCCAAGGACTATAGCCCACCAGGCTCCTCTGTCCATGGGATTCTCAAGGCAAGAACACTGGAGTGGGTTGCCATTTCCTTCTCCAAGGGATCTTCCCAGCCCAGGGATCGAACCTTCATCTCTTGAGCTTCCTGCACTGGCAGACTGGCTCTTTACCACTAGTGCCACCTGGGAAGACCTCTGACTTCTAGTCCAGAGTATAAATTCCTTGGAGGGATTTTATAAGAAACAGTTTATATTTATTTATCCTTATCCCTTGCACATAATTCAGTGTCTGATACAGAGAAAGGTTATCATAAAATTATTATTTTTTATAAATAAAATGAGGCCAGCTGTGGAATTTCATTTCTTTATGAGAATGACTGCAGTTCAAGAGCCCTTCTGTGGCTGTCCCTGATGGAACAGTACATAAGAATCCGCCTGCCAATGACGGGGACACAGGTTCGATCCCTGGTCTGGGAAGATTCCACCTGCCACGGAGCAACTAAAGCCTGTGTGCCACAGCTGCTGAGCCTGTGCTCGGAGCCTGTGCTGTGCAGTAAGAGCCGCCACAGCGGTGAGAGGCCCATGCACCACAACCAGAGTGTGGCCCCTGCTTGGCCCAACTGGAGAAAGCCCAAGCGCAGCAGTGAAGACCCAGTGCAGCCACAGACAAACAAATCAGTTTTTAAAAAAGAGTCATTCTTTCATTCATAGGAATATTAGGGAGAGTATGGAAAAGCTAATGCCCACGAACTATGAGAAAGTAGTTTCAAAGCATTTTGGTGATCACACGCACAAATCTTTAGCACTATGCATTCAGAAACAGCCCTAAGAAAATCAGACAGACGTAAAAACTTATGAAGTAAGACTATGTAATACAGCACTGCTGAAAATGGTGAACATTGAGGGGGGGGGGGGGCTTACATGTTCATTGACAGAGGATCAGCTAATGAATCCTCCACCTGTGTACTGGAATAGGATGTAGGCATTCAAACAGACTAAAACAGCCCTGCAAATGTTACACGTTCAGAACCTAAAATCCTGACCTTCACCCTATACGTAGCCTGTTTTTCCTCTCAGCTATTAAGGGCAGCATAATCCATCTGGCTGCTCAAGACTCCAGTCTATGAGTCACCCTCGAGCCCTTCCTTTCTGTCACCATTGCCTCGCCCTGAACCCCCCAACCTTGCACCCGACATCTGAACAATCATTAAGACCTGTCGGCTCTACTTCCAAAACATACCCTGTTTGTGCCTGCATTTCTCCATTGCTATTGCAACAACCCTAGTTGCAGCTCAGTGGCCATTAATCTTTTCAAATAAAAATGGATCAAACCAGTTCCTCTTTTTAGGATCTATCTACAGAGAGAAAAGCACCAGTGTATAAAGATGCTCATTGCAGCTGTGTTTGTATGAGCCCAGAGCGGGACTTAATCTGAAGGGTTCATCAACAGAATAGTAGCTTTATAATGTATTTTATATTTTGTAAAGAACATGTTAGAACAATGGTGTTTGACCAGGAAATTTAGCGATGATATACTATTAAGAATTTTTTTTTAGGCTGCAGAATTCTGTGTCTGTTGTGATTCCAAAGTTTTGAAATAAAGAACAAATGTCTTCCAAAAGCAAAGCAAGAAAAAAATAATTGCTAAAAACATCATATATTTCTGACCACAAAGTTATGAAACTAGAAATCAATTACAAGAAGGAAAATGCAAAAAAAAAAAAAAAAATCATATAACATCATATAATTTCCTGGCATGAAATTCTCTAATGGCAGCCCATCACACTGAAGTAAAATCTGAGATCCCCACCCTGGCCTTCGTGATGGGTCCTGCCTTCCTAGCAAACTCCACCTCAGATCTCTCTTCCACTTGCTAACAAAATGAACGCACTTTATAGTTGTCTTTGTTCTGCTCCCCCAAATTTCCAGTGGTGTCCCCACCTTAGGTGTTGTCCTAATTGCTCCTTGTCCTTATAATGCTCTTCGTAGAGGTGGTCACATAGTCTTGGGTTAGACGAAGCCCCCTCCACGTGCTCACCCCTGAGCGCCTACAGTAGGCAGCCCATCACTCCTCTTATTATCATACCACTCCCTGATATTTTCTTCTTCAGCTTCTTGTTCGTCTCCTCTCACTGAACAGAAGCTCCCTGAGGGCAGGAGCCATACTTGCTTTATTTGCCACCAACAGTAGGCACGACTTGCTATTGTTGAGTGAGATATATGGACTCATAGTGAGTCGGTAAAAACAGGTTGCAGGAAACCCTTAAATTATTGGGGAGGAGGAGAGAATAATATTACTTGTATATCTCAGAAACAAGACTCACAGTGTTTACAATAAATAGCTAAACAGGAATCAACGCCCAGGGACAGTTACGGTGGACTTTAACTTTCCACTTTAAATATTTTGTTATTGCTTGAGGTTATTTTATAATGAGTGTGAATTACATTTATAATCTGAAGAGACAATCAATAAATTTCATTCACTTTCCAGAGAAAAAGGGAGGTTGATTTGCTCCTTCACCAGCTACATATGTATGTTCCTTTTCCCTAGTTCTCATGTAAAAGCTAATCATTAAAGCATTATATTTGGACTTTTTTGGGAGGTGCGCAAGAAAATTACAGAAATTACTCAATTCTGAACAGCTAGGCATCAGTAGGTCATTATTGTCAATGAAAACAAAATAATTCCTGTAAGAAAATAATTGTTACAGGAAGTTTCAAAGCTTAAAGAGACAGAAGAAAGAGAAAGTGATGAAGGGAGGAAGGAACTAACACTGGGGAACTGCCACTGCTCACCAGATCCAGAGATGGAGAAGAATTTAAAAATGTTCAGCCAACTCCAAATCCAATAAAAACCAGGAAACAACAATCCTTGAGATCCTAACTACAGTTTTCTTTTGAGTTAAAAAAGCAGCCATCTAAGCAGCATTAAAAGGCTTGTAATTTATGATAAAGAAGGAAGCTTAGAAAAAAACTGGACTGAATTTCAACAGAGATAAGTAATGAAAGGATAAAGAATAAATGACATGCAAATAAGAGAGAATGAGAACATTCACAGCCATGCCTGTTGAAAGCAAGAGAAACTACAAAGAAAATTATGCTAACAAGTTAGAAACTGAATAGGAATCACAAGACGACTGGCTCACTAGCCCCGCCTTTCATATCTGAAAAACGATGCTGAAGCACACAGGTGTGGGAAATTACACAGTAATAAAATCCTTGAAAAAAATTCAGTGGGGGCTAATTAAAATAAGACTTTAAATATATGCAAACAGATAGGCCAAAAACTGAGATACGCTGGCAGTTGGGAATACCATATTTAAATATCAGCTTTACTCAGAAAAATTTTAATATAGCAGGAACATGAAAAGTAATATTTGTAATGATTTCAAAAAATTACTTAAAAATATATCAGTAGGACAACAGATTAATGCTACACAAAAATCAGGATAGATGAAGAATAATCATTAAATATGGTTGGTTGAGGACAGATTAATAAGTATAATCTTAATTTTGTTAAATACTTGGTTTGATATTCTACTCATTCTACATTTAAGATTAATCAAATTGTTTGGAATAAAGAGCAACAACTACAACAAAATCCTAAAAAAGAACTTGTAATAGATATAGCTAGGACGAAATCACGTACACCTAAGTAAGAGAGAAAGGAAGTTTGGGGTTGATTTTGTCTTATTTAATTAATAACTAAATAATAATTATGATGACTAACATTTTTTAAGCACTTACTGATGTTTGCCTTATATCAGATCAGATCAGATCAGTCGCTCAGTCGTGTCCGACTATTCGCGACCCCGACCGCAGCACGCCAGGCCTCCCTGTCCATCACCAGCTCCTGGAGGTCACCCAGACTCACACCCATCAAGTTAGTGATGCCATCCAGCCATCTCATCCTCTGTCATCCCCTTCTCCTCCTGCCCCCAATCCCTCCCAGCATCAGAGTCTTCTCCAATGAGTCAACTCCTCGCATGAGGTGGCCAAAATACTGGAGCTTTAGCATCATTCCTTCCAAAGAAATTCCAGGATTGATCTCCTTCAGAATGGACTGGTTGGACCTTCTTGCAGTCCAAGGGACTCTCAAGAGTCTTCTCCAACACCACAGTTCAAAAGCATCATATATATATGTATCTACAAACATTCTGAGGTCTCAAGGTTTATCTTTAAAATTCTCCACAGTTAATGTAATTTCATTGCAATGTAATGCATTTCCAAGTTTATTTTACTATAATATAATCAACACTTACTGATTACTACTTGTTGAGAATTTTACATAAATTACCTTCCTTCTGACAAATACAGGCACTATTTCTGTTACCACTATATAGTGAGGAAGCTTCAGTTCAGCAAAGTTAAAGATACATTCCCAAGCTTATGAAATGAAGATCAGATTTTAGTCACACAAGTTTCTCTTTGTTCTTCCCCAATATATTACACCGTACATTTTAAAATTTACTTTTATTTAGTTTTAAATTTTTGGAGGTATCGCGTCTTCACTGCTGTGCGTGGCTTTCTCTAGCTGCAGTGAGCGGGGCTACTCTGTCTAGCTGCGGTGCGTGGTCTTACTGCTGTGGCTTCTCTTGTTGCACAGCACGGGCTCTGGAGCACGTGGGCTTCAGAGGCTGTGGTGACAGGCTTCGTTGCCCCCCAGCATGTGGGATCTTCCCAGAGCAGGGGTCAAACCCACGTCTCCTGCATTGGCAGGTGGAGTCTTAGCCACTGCACCACCAGAGACGCCCCATGCTGCTTTAGATCACTTTTCAGTTGAACGAGTTAACTCTTCCTCCTCTAATTACCTAAGACAGAGGTCAGCAAATTTTTTCTGGAAAGGGCCACACAATACATGTTTTGGGCTTTGTGGACCATACACAGTCTTTGCTGGCTGCAAACACCCAGTTCTGCCACTGCAGTGTGACAGCAGCCACACGCAATCCTTAAATGAACGACCTGGCTGTGTCCCAGTAAAATTTTACTTACTCCAACAGGTGGCAGGCAGATTTGGGCAACAGCTTGCAAACTCAATATGAGTAAAGTTCATATTCCAGACTGAATGCATATTTAGATGCAGTTTTGTATAATCGCCTGTACTAGATTGACAAGAAGACGTCGTAAGAAAACTGATCCTTAAGAAAGATAGATGCTAATGCCAAAAGATAAGGGAAACACATTTGACTTTCTGAGTCTATCCCTTGCTAGCCCATCTAAGGACGACAGGGACCCTGTATGCGCTGTGCCCCTTCTCCCGTTCTTGGGCTCCCACTGGGCCCAAGGACACTGCCTCGCCTCTGGCATCCTGGACAGGCCACGGTGCGTCTTCCCATAGTAGGGCCTCTCGTTTAGGTGGCTGTCCCTTATATTTCCACCTAACTGAAATCTACCCCTGGAGCCCAGTTAATTTACTAATTATCCCTTCTACATCTTTTATGTCATATCTTATGTCTTTGCTCAACATTAGTATAATTGTCCCACTCTCTCTGTTCACTGATTTCAACAGCTAATTCAAAAAATATTTTACTGCATTTCTAGTTCAAAGTTCCAAGTCCTCTGATTCACCTCTAAAATACCATTTCTAAACATGCCAACTATACTCATGTATTCTGTTTCAACTGTTGACTCACTTATTTCAAACACTACAACACTAATACCATGAAGGAACTAAGAGAATCCCTTAAGAGCTCATTGTCACTGGATAAAACTGGTAACTGGCAAAAGCAGTTAAGATTGATTTTAGAGATTTAGCTTTGTTTTCATGCTCTGAAAGATGAGAGGAAAGGGTAACCTTCCTTTTCACAGTGCGCTGGAAGGTAAAGGTTATTCCGTTGTACAACGCTAATGACAACTGGGATATCAAAATCAAGAAGCTGAAGTAGAGAAATATCATAGGGACACTGAAGTGTCGAAATGCAGTAAAATAAGGCATGAAAATAAAAAGAAATATGTGTGACGTTACAGATTTCTGTTAAGAAAGAATGTCATTGATTGATGAGTGTTTCTCAAATAATTCAAAGTATTCATGCTTTTTGCATGTTGATTAAGATCATCGCTGAGACCACGCAGGACGGGAACTGTCAGGAGGTGTGCGCTCAGGGCAGCCTGCTCCTTCCTCACCAGCTCTTATCGTGGTTCTTCCTTCACTCCCCTGGGTGTTATTATGTCAAGGCCTTGCTCTTCCCTCTGCTGGTGGTAATGGTGTCCTCTCTGTGGTTTCCTCACTTTAATTTTAAAGAAGCTTGAAAAGATCACCTTGTTCGATTTTTTTTTTTTTTTTGTCTTCATCTTGTTGATGCTTGTGGCTTATTTCTCTCAAGCTGGCTAATAATAATATACAGTTGACCCCTGAAGAACAGGGGCTTAAACTGCATGGGTCCACTCATACTTGGATTTCTAGTCCTTATGACAGCTCTATACCATCCAGCACTGTCTGAGTCCCCAGATGCAGAACCAGGGATACGGAAGGTCAACTGTAAGTTACATGTGGGACTTCCCTGGTGGCTCAGATGGTGAAGAATCTGCCTGCAGTATAGGAGACCCAGGTTTGATTCCTGGGTTGAGAAGATTCCATGGAGAAGGGAACACTACCCACCCCAGTATTCTTGCCTGGAGAATCCCATGGACAGAGGAGCCAGGACAGATAATCCATGAGGTCGCAAAGAGTCGGACATGACTGACTCTACAACTACCACCGCATCACTGCATTGCTAACCCCGGCAACGTTCAGGGTCAACTGAATTCCAATATTTAACAAGTGATTCTGAAAATGATGCTTGGAGACTGTCTCTCAAGAGGAAAACGTTATAGGCAATGTGTAACTTGATTTTTAAAGCAAGTATTCAGACCAGTTTCATTGCTTAAAGTGAGAGCTCAGAGTAAAGTAATACAGTCACCAACAAGGAGTTAATGTTTTAAAAGAAAAATCACACAAAAGAAACTCAATAGTTAATCAGTGTGGCAAATGGTGCACACTCACAGGAAACACACAATGGACACTCATGCCTCAGGGCCTCTGAGAAGGACTGCATAAAGAAATGTGTTGAATCTGAATGATCCCCCCTAAACTGGTCTGACCCCTGAAACTTTTACCGCCAATCTGCTACCATCTCTTAGATCTATCTTATGGAAAGCTGCCAGAGAAGCTTTTGGGGAACTAATGAATAGTTTATTAAACACAGGAGGCAATTTAAAATTTAGCTACATGATGCATTCATATTCCTTCTGAAAATTCCTAATATATTTGAATATATCAATCTATTATGGTTGAATACAATTTCTAATATGATTGAATATATCAGCATTGATAATTGCTACAGTGGAAGACAAGGGATAACGACTTGGGATTATCAGTGAACACTATAAATCACCACGATCAGGTAGCTTTGTTAGCTAGATCAGCCTACTAGCTTTGTTTTTGCCATTAACCATCAAGGTGACTCTGGGATAAAAAGACTGATCACTGTGACGTCGAGTGGGGCTAGACGTGCTCCATCTACCCAAGCGGCACATTTGGAGAACCAAGTGGTCAAGATGAAGATCCAGACGAACTTCTCATCAATAATAAAGTTGTATAAAAGCATAGGAAGTTATCAAAGCATAAAAAGGAATATATTATTTCAAAGAGAGCCTTGGCTTCCTTCTTCCAGAACCACACCAGACGCCATTGTGATTTCTACTTTTCTTGAACTGAGTAGAATACTGTCCTCAAATTGCTAAAGATCTCATTTTACTTAGAAAGCTAATTTTCGTTTAGCCATTAATCATGATAACGTATCATCACATTTTTTTTCCCAAAAAAACACATGATAAGAATAAGAAAATCAGAAAACTCTGTTTAAAGGAAGAGAAGATTTATTGCAAAGGGGTTTGTGAGCAGTGCCACCTTACTCAGGGCCCTGTGACGAGCAAGTCTGCGGCGGCCCTTCATTCCCAGTGAATAAAGACAGTAGGGCTCTATATCCTCTGAGTCCTTCATTAAACTATTGATCCCTTTAGCATTATCCATAATGTTCCCGCAGCTCAGCACGTCAACTGGTGAAGTGCTGGTCTCTCACTGCTTTCAATAACCTGCAGACTTTATGGAGAGGAAGTCACAATGATTTATTTACCTGACATTTTCCAGTCCGAATGTCGTACAGGGCCACTGAACCATGGCGCGCTCCAACGGCTATTCTGTGACTCCGTTCATAATAGCTGACCATGTAGAACCTGGATTCAACATTTAAACAACAGCGAAAATGAAAAAACAGGTGAGATGACCTGCACGTTGAAGTGGATAGCAACACACTCTGCAGATTAAAGCCAGTTCCAATAAACAGTGTTAAATAGGTATATCCATAATTAATAAATGGAGCTTTTTCAAAAATGTTTCATTGTGGTAATTCTTAAAATCAACTGAAAGAAAAATGATGCAGAATACCACTTAGGTCTGTTAATGATTATTTTCAATAGAAAACAACTTCATAATTACAAACATCCTTGAATTTTGAAATAAGAAGTAAGGGTCAAAAACAAAAAAGATTAAACATGAAAACTCAGTTTTGCTACAGTGACTATTATGCAAATATTTCTATTCGAACAGAAATAGAAAAGATGAAAAGGCTTATATATTCAATCTAATTATGCTTTCACGGTTTATTATGGTATTAAGGAATGAAAAATATTTTTTAGCAGAACAATAATAAAAAACCAGCATATTAAACATGTTATGCTTAAATGTTCATATCAGTAATTAGAAATGAAATTAGAAAGTTATTCACCAAAAAAAGTTATCTGGCAAATTCTCTAGGGTTTCCACATTTATCAGTTTATCCAAATGATAATTGTGCCTATTGGTAACATAAACAAGCATATTTGGTGATTTGGCATTGCATGAAAATAGGATTTAGGGAGGATGCTTTGAAGGTTGTAAAAGGTTGATTTACTTTTATTTGTTTATTTTTCTGGATTAATTTTCATGATTTGATTATGTATTTGAATTCCTGATCTCTGCTTTGTCATGATTTAATAGCCATATGGCTAGAGCTTGGGAAGGCAAGAATAAAAATTATCAGAAGTGTAAATAAGGTATGCTTTGATGTCCCCAAAGAGTTTTGAATATGCCTTCCCATTATCCAGTCCTGCTGTCTCAGTGAGAGTTACCCAGATAAATCAGCGGCCTACTCTCAATGTTTCTGAGGACATGACATCAATTTTACTATATATTCCTTTCCTTTTTTCTCTTTGATTCTCTGCTACCAATCTAAATTTTCTGTTATTTTTTTTAAAACATAGGAGGGGGAGGAAAAACAGATGACAGAAAAGAAGTAGCATTTCTCGAATTCTTTCTTGAGATTGATACAGAGTTAAAAAACAAACAAACCAGTAGGGCACTGGACTCCACTGCTGACATTCTGGTAAGAGGCTGAGAGAGAGGAGAGGGGAGCTATCTCTGAGCATTCAGACACCAGGGAGAGTCTGACAGAGCCGCTTTGGTGTTATCAGACTTTATGACATTTATATGTATTTTATAAATCTGGAAAACAGGCCATTAAGTGTTTAAACTTTTTGTTTGAAATTTATTTAACAGTACTTCTGTCCAACGTCTAAGTCCCACCCAGCAAGGCAACTTTTTTCCTGTTTAGTGGAAGATAAATGCTTCATTTCTAGTCATGTGAAAGACACCGCTCTAGGCTGTCCTGTGGGTGGTGCGGGGCTCTTTATGGGAGGTCCTCTTGTGTACACGGGTTTGAGGGAAGGAAGGGGACTAGAGGCTCTTGAGGTGTGTGGCTTGCCCCTACTGAGAGGTGAATAAAAACTTTCTTAAAACGTCTTTCCTGTCTAAAGCATTCTACCACTGTCCCTCAGTAGAGCAGGTGAGCACCAACAATCAGCATTCACAATTGAAGATTTCCACCCTACAGAAGAAAAGATACTTAGAAGAGCTTTAAAATGTTTTTACTATTTTATTACTCAGTAATTACTGTGGCTTAAGAAGGAGCATCACTACATATCTATACGTATGCCTATATCTACACCTCACCTAAACACACTTGCTGCTGCTGCTGCTAAGTCGCTTCAGTCATCTCCGACTCTGTGTGACCCCATAGATGGCAGTCCACCAGGCTCCGCCATCCCTGGGATTCTCCAGGCAAGAACACTGGAGTGGGTTGCCATTTCCTTCTCCAATGCTGCTGCTGCTAAGTCGCTTCAGTTGTGTCTGACTCTGTGCGACCCCATAGACGGAAGCCCACCAGGCTGCCCCATCCCTGGGATTCTCCAGGCAAGAACACCGGAGTGGGTTGCCATTTCCTTCTCCAATGCATGAAAGTGAAAAGTGAAAGTGAAGTCGCTCAGTCATGTCCAACTCTTAGCGACCCCATGGACTGCAGCCCACCAGGCTCCTCCATCCATGGGATTCTCCAGGCAAGAGTACTGGAGTGGGGTGCCACTGCCTTCTCCATAAACACACCTAGGCCCACACAATTTAAATCCTACTAGAGTAACATGGAATATAATATTTAAGAAATGTTTTAACAAATATCTACTCTGTGCAGGTTAACAGCCACAGGAAAATAACATTTCCAGAGGTATTTTGTTATCTGTTATTAAACTTTGCACAGATGCAAGAGTTATATTGCCCCAACACTTCTGTGAAACGTAAACATAACTGCCCCTCAAAATAATCGTCTTAAAAACAATCCATTGGTAAAATACATTTATGTTGACAAAATTTTACTTAGTTAAACCCGAATCTAAAAAGTTTTTTATTACATTGACCATTTTCTATGCTCTGGGTATCAATCTCGTCTTTCTATATTACCTACAGACACCATTATTTATGGGAGAAAAAAAGACCAAATCTATTCTTGGTATCAAATCTTTAGTCTGCCTGAAAGGACCATATATTACAGGTCTGCATTTTTCATTCTTTGCAATTTACTACCAGACTAATACTTCTGAAATATCTGAAAGAATTCTGGACAGTGGAGGTCTCATGGCATGTTTTTAATCTTTGGATTTCTTGTTAAACTTTTTCATTCTTTAATAGTCTCTCTTTTAACAGAAGAAATCCAAGGTACGTGTGCATTCACTTCCCAAGCACTCACTCTGGGGACTGGCTGCAGTGACTGTCTCTCTGCTGAGGGTTTCCAGAGCCCACCTTGCCCCCAGACTAGTCTTCTGGAACCAGTTCTCCAATGTAATGTTGCAAACTGTATTTCTTGCTGGGGCTAGGGTGGTCATCATCTAAAACATTTAAAGTCCCTGATCTCCATGCTTTCATCACTGTCCACGTGCAGCCAGAGTGGTCCTTTTCAGCCATAAATCAAATCACCTCTCTAGAACGTTCACAACCCTCCTTTAACACCCTGGCCCCAACACCTCTCAGACCTTATCTCTTCTCCTCTTTGCTTGGTCTTCTCTGGCCATACTGATCTCCTTATATTTTCATGAACATTCCAGGACTATATCCATTTTGGAGCTTAACATTTGCTGCTCCTTCTGCTTGAAAGTCTCATCCTCCCAGGGGCTGTGCCCTCACTTCATTCAGGTCTCTGCTCCAGGGTTGTCTAGATAAGGAAGGCCTTTATGAGCCATCATCTTACTTAATACAGCAGCTGTTCCTCCACTATTCTTCAGTCCAGGACCCCGGTTTTTCTTTACTGTACTTGTCACCTCTTTGTGATTATACAATAATTTTCTGTTTCTTGTTTCCCACCATCAGAGACTTAATCTTTTGTTGAATGTATGCATACACAAACAGGGTCCAAGCAACCTATTGAACAGGGTCCTAGCAACCTATTGAACAGGGTCCTACACTAACCTATGTCCTGCAGGATACAGCAGTACATAGGTTAATGCTGTAAGAAGTCCAAATCACTATGCTTATCCTTCAGGGACTAGTATATAAACTAGGCTAAAAATTTCAGGTTTTAAGACTAATGAATATTTTCTAATGTCTAAAATAATAACTCGTATAAAACAAAAAAGGAAATAAAAACTGTCTACAGAAGTTAGGCAGAAATCATGAATCAGAAAGCAACCCCCTGACCTTTCTAAAAAAATATATTTTCCATTGAGACAAACAACTGCAGATTTACAAGAAGTTATATGTAAAGATTCTTGAAGTCTGAGTACATTATCATGAGACTGATAGGTACATAATGGAAATTACTTCATTATATTTCAGGGAACTAGAAGAGATTATTTGGTCTGAAACTTATGGCAAATACAGTCTAAATAACGATATATACAATACAGTATATATCTTTGGTATAAATGGTCTGAGAATAAAAATTATTCTAAAAATCAGCCAGATATTTAATAGGCACGTTTAAATTTCACTGAATATAGTATTATCACACAAAACATAATTAAAAGAAATAATCACTTATTGGTCATTACGAACTACCAGAATAGGCTATTCTATTTCTCCAAAGCATATTTGTGACATAAACTCCTCAGGAGCCACTGACAACAGGGGGCCACCCGCCTCACCACGGGTGGTTTACAATGTGAAATAAACATGTGAATTGGGTCCACTCTGGGGCAGGATCCTGGAGCAAATCATGCTGCCTACGAGTTTGCCAAGCACCCAATGCCTGAGTCTAAGTACCTTTGGTACCCTTTACTTACAGTCTCCCCTGAACTGATGACCTTTTTACTTTTTATTAAAAATGGCCCTCAAATAGGGGATATATCTATACCTATGGCTGATTCATGCTGAGGTTTTACAGAAAACATCAAAATTCTGTAAAGCAATTATCCTTCAATAAAAAATAAATAATTTTAAAAAATGGTCCTCAAATAAGAGAAGTTTGTGTGATATTTCAAAAAAAAAAAAAAAAAAAGGGAAACATGCAACTCCCAGCAGAGATAGGATTTAGGAGAAAGACAGAAGCCCGTAACATCATTTTCTTAACCATGACTCTGATGATGTGGCCTGATCTCAGGATGGTAATGCTGTGTACAGTGTCCGTGAGCATTAAAATGCAACAAGGAACCCTCTTCAGTCATGCAAAGGGAATCTCCAGCTAAAATGAACCCATCTGAAAATCTAAGGATGAAAGAACTAGAATGTCTGGGCTATAACTATGATTTACAACTGTTTACAGTCACCAGCTACTACTGAGGACGAACTGCGGATCAGGCACTGTGCTGAGGATGTGTGTTTGCATTCCCAGGAGTAGCCGAGGTATTAGGAGGGATTCTTATCACAAATTCTTGATGTTGATTGAAAATGATCCCAAAACTTTAAACTCTTGGTCTAAAAGTATTAAGGCCGTATGTAATTGTGAAGAACCATCACTAATATGTACATAGCAAAGGGAAGTCTTTCCTCTCATGCCTCCTCCTTCACCAAGGGTTAATCCCTATTAACAATTTGGTGGACATTGTCAGCTTTGCCTAATTTTTTATTACAAAAGTGATGTCATATTACACCTATTATTCTGCAACTTTCTTTTCTTCCCTCAGTAGTTCATGGAGCATCCTCCCACATACATGAATCCATGTCACCCTTTCTCACACCTGCTTTATTCTCCTGTGCATTTATACTCCATTATTGAAATAGCCCCTTTCTGACATTTAAGTTATACACAGATCCTTGTACACATAGATGAGTATTTATGTAGGAAAGATTCTCCAAAGCCAGGTTCTAGACTAAAGCACACGCACACTGTAAACTCTGATGTGAGTGCACGCATGCGTGCTCAGTCACTCAGGTGTGTCTGGCTCTTTGCGACCCCACGGACTGGGCCTGCCAGGCTTCTCTCATGGAATCTTCCAGGCAAGCATAGTGGAGTGGGTTGCCATTTCCTAGTCCAGGGGATCTCTCTGACCCAGTGACTGGACCCATGCCTCCTGCATTGGCAGGAGGCTTCTTTACCATTGTACCACCCATGAAGTGAAAGTCATTCAGTCACGTCTGACTCTCTGCGACCCCACGGACTGTAGCCCACCAAGCTCCTCTGTCTATAGAACTCTCCAGGCAACAATACTGGAGTGGGTAGCCGTTCCCTTCTTCAGGCAATGCCAAATTATCCTCAGTTCC
Source organism: Tragelaphus eurycerus (assembly GCA_935064755.1). Classification (NCBI taxonomy): domain Eukaryota; kingdom Metazoa; phylum Chordata; class Mammalia; order Artiodactyla; family Bovidae; genus Tragelaphus; species Tragelaphus eurycerus. The sequence continues at coordinate 6,282,792 of CAKXYN010000023.1, forward strand.
CCATAAAAGATCTCCCTACTTGATATGATCAAATTTTCTACATTTTTGCCAATATGAAGAAAACAATGCTATCATATTTTCGTTTTAACTTGCATGAAATAACTTTTTAGATTTGTTCATCTGATTGCACTCTGCAGGATATGCATGTAGATTGTTTTTATTAATGAAACAAAAGTTATTTAAAATGTAATCAATACACCATCCCTTTATCCATCATGTATACTAGATGAGGACAGAGACTTCTCAGTATCCACGATGTGCTCTCAACAGCCCAAGGACAAGACCTGATCCCTAAACACAAGTAAAGCTATGAATGCAGGAAAGAATGGCCAGCCTTCTGTAGTGGAGCAACATACAGGTCAGTACGACCACAGAAAGTATCAGTGATAACACCTTGGTGGCCTGGACGAGATGGCAAAGAGCTGTTGTAAGGACTACCATGTGAGGAGCTCAGGACTTGGTTCTCAGAGCATTGGTCAATAACCCTCAGGGATGTCAGGGCTGCAACTAAGGGGGGCACTTTGTAGAGGAGGAGGCTCCTTCCAGACGTCTTCGCACCCTTCCCCCCACAACCAACCGCTCCCAGAACTCTGGGTCTCCATGCCATTAACACGTTTGAACAATTTAGAGACACAAAATTAGCTCTGAGGAAGGCATCAGCTCAAGGGGATCTGTGCTAGTTTGGTGGTGGTGGGGGCTGAACAGTGCAGGATGAGGGAATGTTTTCTAGAAGCACTTCATTCCCCTAGTGACAGGCACCAGTTCAAGGGACAAAATGCAAAAGAACCCTTCATTCTGAGATGGTGACGGACAACTGGAAGATTCCATCTGAGAGTCATGATTTCCCACTCCGCATCTTACACACTGTAAATCCTCAATGAAATGAAGTGAAAGTTGCTCGGTCGTGTCCGACTCTTTGTGACCCCGTGGACTATACAGCTAATGGAATTCTCCAGGCCAGAATACTGGGGTGGGTAGCCTTTCCCTTCTCCAGGGGATCTTCCCAACCCAGGGATTGATCCCAGCTCTCCCACATTGCAGGTGGATTCTTTTATCAGCTGATCCATAGCGAAAGCCCAAGAATACTGGAGTGGGTAGCCTATCCCTTCTCCAGGGGATCTTCCTGACCTAGGAATTGAACACGGGTCTCCTGCATTGCAGGTGGATTCTTTACCAACTGAGCTATCGGGGAAGCCCAAATCCTCAACAGATGTTTCCTAAACATCACCACTAAGTATTTAATAGGTAAACTACTTCTCTTCTGAAAACACTGGTAGAGGAATGCTGCAGCTGGGGTTTTAGAAGGACGACCGAAAACAGGGTTTCTGCAAGTAAAAAAAAAAATGCCTGTTGAGGTGTATTGTAAATGATGGCTGAGAGATATCTCTCTTATTACGTGATTCATGCACTTACTAATATGTGACCTTGAACAACTTAACATCTATGCCTCAGCTTCCTCCTCTGTAAAATGGGAACAATGATAGCACCTGATATGATTATCATGAAGACTGAATTAGTTACTACATGTAAAGTACTTAGAGGTGTTCCTGGCATATAATAAGTACTTTCTGTAGAAAGTACACACTTTGGTAGCTACCATAATTATCATCATCATCACCATTTGCATCTCTGAATATATACCACAGAAAGGATATAAAAGGTGCAGTTATTTTGCTATTTTCCTAGGGCAAATAAGTGCTAATAACATGTTAATAAATAAGGGAGATGAGTTCCCCAAATATCATAAACTTGTTTCTTAAACACTTATGATTTTCATATATAATCTGATAACAGCAAATTATCTCAGTTTCAGCTTCAAGTTGCTAATACAAATGATATAGATGACTTTGGTTTGAAACTCTTCTCTATTATCATTTCAAACAGTTGGAAAATTTAATGTTCTTTCTGTTATACAGTGATATGGAATACCTCTGGAAGCTTTAGAGATTTTTTTTTTTTTTTTTGGCAGGGGAAAATGGACGAAGGAAAGGATCAATGATGGTGGGAGGGAAATGAGAAGGAAGAAGGGGGTGATGGTGGGGAGGAGTATATGTAATTTCTTAACTAATGGCTTTCTGTTTTTAATCACAAAGAACATTAAAAAAAAATCATGTTGAATTCATCCTATATTAGAAGGTTTGATCTGGAAATGAAAAGTTCAGGAAACTGAAAGTCCAGTTTGGGTGTCCTCATCTTAGGCACATCTTGGTATTTTGTATTGGTAGGTCTATCTTTACCACAATATATTATTTAGGACAGGATCACATTTGTCACTTCTTCCTCCCTACTACCCAAAGTGGTACCAGAGCCATAAAATAGTCAATAAACATTTACAAAGTGAACAAATAAGTCTATTTTTTTTTTTAACTCTCCTGAGTGAACTGAATTTTTTGAGGCTCATAAGTGAATATGTTTTCTTCTTTACTTTGTCTATTACAGCCAGATTGTATGAGTGGGGTATTAAAGTCTCCCACTATTATTGTATTATTGTATATTTCTTTTATCATACTAATTGGTGTTTGTCTTAGATATATCAATGCTCCAGTGTTGGGTGCATATATATTTATAATTGTTATAACTTCTTTTGGGATTGTTCCTTTAAGTCGTTATGTATAACCTTGATTGTCTCCTTTTCAGGATCTTTAAAGTCAACTTTATCTGATATGAGTATTGCTACTCCTGTTTTCTTTTAGTCCATATTTGCATAAAAAATCTTTTTCCAGCCCTTCATTTTCAGTCAATATATATCCCATATTTTAAGGTGGTTCTCTTGTAGGCAACATATATAGGGGTCTAGTTTTTATATCCATTTGACCCGTTTTAGTCTTTTGGTTGTCTTGTAGACAAGGAATGTAGGGGTCTTGTTTTTGTATTGATTCGGCCAATCTTTGTCAGTTGATTAGGTCATTCAGCCCATTAACATTTAAAGCAATTATTGATAAATAGGATTTACTTTATTATTTTGGGTTCGAATTTATACACCCTTTTAGTGATTTCTATCTAGAGAATGTCCTTTAGTTTTTGTTGGAGAAATGGTTTAGTGGTGCTAAATTCTCTCAACTTTTGCTTATCTATGAAGCTTTTGATTTCTCCTTCATATTTGAATGAGATCCTTGCTGGATACAATAATCTAGGCTGTAAGTTATTTTCTTTAATCACTTTAATTATGTCTTGCCATTCCCTCCTGGCCTGGAGAGTTTCTATTGAAAGATCAGCTGTTAGCCTTATGGGAATTCCCTTGTAAGTTATTTGATGTTTTTCCCTTGCTGCTTTTAATATTTGTTCTTTATATTTAATCTTTGTTAATTTGACTAATATGTGTCTTGGGGTGTTTCGCCTTGGGTTTATCCTGTTAGGGACTCTCTGGATTTCTTGAACTTGAGTGGTTATTTCCTTCTCCATTTTAGGAAAGTTTTCAACTATTATCTCCTCAAGTATTTCCTCATGGTCTTTCTTTTTATCTTCTTCTTCTGGAACTCCTATGATTCGAATGGTGTAGCGTTTAATGTTATCCTGGAAGTCTCTGAGATTGTCCTCATTGCTTTTGATTCGTTTTTCTTCTTTCTCCTCTGATTCATTTATTTCTAGGATTCTATCTTCTAATTCACTAATCCTATCTTCTGCCTCTGTTATTCTACTATTTGTTGCCTCCAGAGTGTTTTGGATCTCATTTATTGCATTATTCATTATGTGTTGACTCTTTTTTATTTCTTCTAGGTCCTTGTTAAACCTTTCTTGCATCTTCTCAATCCTTGTCTCCAGATTATTTAACTGTGATTCCATTTTGATTTCAAGATTTTGGATTAATTTCACTATCATTATTCGGAATTCTTTAATAGGTAGATTCCCTATCTCTTCCTCTTTGGTTTGGTTTGGTGGGCATTTATCCCGTTCCTTTAGCTGCTGGGTATTCTTTTGTCTCTTCATCTTGTTAAAATTGCCAAGTTTAGAGTGTCCTTACTATATTCTGGTAGTTTGTTGAATTCTCTTTATTGAGGCGGTTTACTGGTCTTTTCAATATCTGATCTCTGCCCTGTTACAGAGGAGGCGGAGATGAACACCCAAATCTAAGCCGGCCAGGTTCAGAAGCACAGACTCAGTTGAGTCTGCGTTTTATGCCCTTCCCAGGTCTGAGTAGCGCAGGTGATGAAGTGTTTGGCGAGCGCAGCAGCTGCGACTTATCGCCTCCCTGTGCAGTCCTTTGTTCCGTGCGTAGTCCTGGTGGTGTCTTAAGTTAGGGCTGGCTTTTGATGTAGTAGGTAACCGACAGTCTGGTTATTTCGCTCAGGTAGCGCTCAGGATAGCTTGGTCAAATCCTTTTTCAAAACGATGCAGGCCGCGCAGCTCCTCCTAGCCCAGCCCCCGCTTGCTAACAGCAAATGCTGGTGTCCGTGCCGCTTCTCGGCAAAAGGAGTTTCCGCAGGGCTCGTAGTCTCCTTTTGAAGACAATGAATTGTCTTTCTAAGTGCCTGATGTCCTCTGCTGGCATTCAGAAGTTGTTTTGTAGAATTTACTCAGCATTCAAATGTTCTTTTAATGGATTTGTGGAGGAGAAAGTATTCTCCCCGTCCTACTCGTCCGCCATCTTAGCTCCTCCTCGAGATTTGTTTTTTAATCAAGAACTTTAACACTGAAAGACAGTCACCTGCTGGTGCGTTTCAGGAGTAGGGACATGGACTGAAATGGTTTTAGAAGGATTTCTACTCACGTGAGTACAGGACAGACATCTATACTTATTATAAAAGGTATCCTATAAAATTATAACAGATTTAAGAATTTTACTGGAAGTTAGGATAGAAGCTATGCTACATCCTATTATTATTAACACCATCCAGATAAACACAAACCACAGATTTGGAGTTTTTAAAAAAATGAGCTCATAGACTGTTCTCAAGTAGACAGTGTTCACTTTCTTAACTGGATTTTAAGTGTCCATTTAGGGTGCACAGAGCTGATTCAGCTTTTCACGTGAAGAGCAGAATCAATCAGTCTGTCTACATAATAACAAAGTTTAAGAAAAGGTAAACTATGTCTGAAAATACAGACTTTTAACTCTTCTGTCTGGATTTTTTTTTTCTGCCATTCAGTTCAAAAGTTTAAACACTTTACTCTGAATTTTGTATCTTATCTATGTTACAGCTTTAATGCTGTCCCAATGATTTTCTTTCATTTGAATTATTCTAATACATATATCCAATTTAAAGGAATACACACTCACTGTAAAAAAAAGAAACCCAGAGTATAGAAAAATAAACAGAAGAAAGTTATCCTTGGGGCTTCCCTGGTGGTCCAGTGGTTAAGAATCTGCCTGCCAGTGCAGGGAAGGCGAGTTCAATCCCGCGTGTCTCAGGGTGACTAGGCTCGTGTGGCCACAGCCGCTGAGACCTGTGTGCCTGGAGTCCACACTCCACAACCAGAGAAGCCACCGCAGAGAGAAACCAGAGCACTGCAACTGGAGAGGCGCCTCTGCTTGCTGCAACTAGAGAAAGCCCAAGAGCGGCAACGGAGACGCAGGGCAGCCAGAAGTAAACAGATTACTTAATGGGCAAAAAAGAGGCAGTTATCGTCTACCACAGTCCCCTCCACCACCACAGGTAACCATGAGAAAAACTTTGGGGTGTGTCTTTTCCAACTTCTTTCCCCTCTTCACATGTTTACATGCAAGTACATGCCTGAATATCAATCTTTACGTATAGTTTTCTTCTTTTAAAATGATTTTACATACTTTTCTGAAACTCTGCTAGTTTCTCTTTAAATTTATCTTTTGCTGACATCTTTGCATCCACAGTAGAAATGGACTGCTCTCAAGCTTTTTAATGCCTGTATGGGAGGCCGCTAGGCCAGCATATTTCAGTGGAAGAAACCGTGGGTCAGTAATAATCATATGTAGAGGACACAGTGAATAAAAGTGTTCTAAGATAAAGGACATTTTTTACGTAATAGCATACTAAGAGGCCAGTTGAGAGATAATCAGCTAAATCCAGGAAAACATACAAAACACTTTAAATTTCAGTGTCTATACTACAAAGACTTAAGTGAATTACCCATTTACAATAAATTAGAGAAATTTATACCCAGTGTTATTCAACATTAATTTCTTCCCTAGGCCTTTTAATATCCACTAAGAAGCCCAAGTAGTTGAGCCATTAACTATATTGCTCAGGTCTGTGATGGAGCATTTCTTCCTTCTTGGCTCCAAATACACAACGGAAAAGAATACACACTATACTTTCTTCAAAGGGATCATCGATTCATCAGAGATTTACAATCATGTTTAATGCATTTCATTCAGTGACAGCCAATTTTGCATATGGCAATATCTTCAAGTTTGGAGTCAAAAGGATTTCTCTACCTGATAAACATGTACTCTTCTTTCTGTTTTTCTCTTTTTCATTTTATTTCTATTTTTTTACTTAAAAAATTTTTTTTATTGGAGTACGGCTGATATACAACACTGTGTTAGTTTCAGGTGCTCAGCAAAGTGAATCCGTTACACACATACATAGATCCACTCTTTTTTAGATTCTTTCCCCATAAAGGTGATCACACTAAAACATCACCAATTCTCCTCTTAACTCCAGTGCACAAAAGATAGGTCCTTCCTTTGTGTTCCTCCCGTCACAGCACCTGGGAGCGTCTCTGTGTCCTGGATACCGTTTCTCTGATTTACCACCCTGTCTCTGCCAAGTCAATGTAGGACCTTGGGGGCGGGGACAGCACCTGACTGACAGGCTGGAGCTGGGCTGCCCACAGTGGCCCAGCCCAGGACAGCGCACAGAGACAGAAGTAAGCGCGGCTTTACTCAAGGAACAGAAAGAAGACTAACATGCCCTGGGGCCCTGAGCATCCTGAGCTGAGACTGAGACTTGAGGCATGCGGGTCTGAGCCATATAATAGGCATGGGCCCTAACGACAGGCAGATTTGCCTCCAGGTAATATGTATCATGAGCTTCCCCTGCGGCTCAGCTGGTAAAGAAGCCGCCTGCAATGTGGGAGACCTGGGTTCCATCTCTGGGTTAGGAAGATCCCCTAGAGAAGGGAAAGGGTGCCCTCTCCAGTATTCTGGCCTGGAGAATTCCATGGACTGTATAGTCCATGCAGTTTCAAAGAGTCAGACATGACTGAGCGACTTTCACTTTCACCTTTCATTATGTATCACGGTGCTTTGGGTAACACCAAACATCTAGGACTCTTCAAGGTGGCCCCCTTCTGGGACCAACAGCACTGGAATTCAAGGAGAGCCAAGAACCCCTAGAAAAGCGAAGGGTCCTTTAAAGTAAGTGGAATATATTTCAGGATTGACACTGAGCCTCAGAAAAACTCATCCCCTGAGATCTCCCTTACCCTCTCCCCAAATACTGGATCCTAGGAAATGTGATGACTTCAGGATATGGAAGATGCAGAAAATTCTATCAGAGTTTTAAGAAAGAAGTAAGTTTCACATTTCGGTGCAACAAAATGCTCCACTAAATCAGAGGTTCTTCACCAAGTGGGGTCTGCAGATGCCTTGGGGACTTTATGCTCCTACTAGGAAGTTTGTGAGATCAAAACTACTTTTATAAAACTCCTGAGGTGTCAATGAGCTTTTTGCTGTATTGAACTGGCACTGATGGTGCACAGTGATGGGTAAAACTGCAGATCCTTTGGCTCGAATTAAGGCAGTGGCACCAGATTCTACCAGTCATCACAATAACCTTAACTTCCATAGCAGTAAACAAAACAAGCAGGTGTTTTCACTTAAGGATATCCTTGATTAAGGTGTAAAAATGATTAATTTTATTTAAATTTTGACCCTTGAGTACATGGTGCTTTACTATTCAGTGTGACAGAATGGGAAGTATACATATAAAATATTTCTAATATCGACTGAAATATGACTGGTGTCTCGGGGAAAATAGTTGGAAGACTGAGGTGTGAGCCAAACGAGCTGTTTTTTTCACTTTCACTGGAAGTATCACTGAGAGAGAAACCATGATTATTTGGACTTGGGTATTTGCCAGACGTTTTCTGGAAAATGAACAGCTTTTTGTCCTGTCCAGGAAAACAACAGCCGGAATTTGTTGCCAATGATAAAATTCAAGCTTTCAAGTAAAAATTAGTGTTTTGCAAAATAGTATCTGACTTTCCAATACTCTCTGCCTTTTTTGTTTAAATGAGATCAGCAGCGATATTAGCAAATGTGAGTTTTTGACAATGTGGATTGTAATGTGACCGTATATGGAGAATTTACATATAATTCAGCAACCAAGATCTTCCAAAGACAAGTACATAACATTATAAAATCATGCATAGTGAAAGACCCACTCAAAAAAACCAAAGACCCACTCAATTATTGAAGGTAACAGTATGAAAAATTCACTAAAATTACAGATTCCTCATTGCAGCTAACCTTTAAAAAATGACTACCTGTTGAGTTTTGATGAACTACTAAAAAATATGCAAAATTATTTTAAAAGGCTATTGAAATGTGACTCTATTTTTAAACTATGTATCTATTTGAGGCCAGATTTGCACTATCAACTTTAAGTAAAACAACATACGGCAACAGATTAGACGTGTGCAGATATAAAAATCCACCTGGCTCCTATTAAGCCAGACATTAGAGAAATCTGCAAAAACGTTAAGCAATGTGGGGTTTTTTTTTTGTTTGTTTTGGCAAGTAGTTATTTTTCATAAAAGATTTTACATCAACATGAATTGAGCTATTATTAAATACACCAATAAATATTTTTTAAATATCCAAGTTTTCATTTCTAGTATATTAGAACTCCATAAATACAACTTTCATAAATAAAAAATTCTTTGGAATCTTCAATTTTGAAGGGGTTCTGAGACCAAAAGTTGAGAACCACTACACTCAAGACTGAAAAAAACACTTGGCAATTGAAAAGTTGTAACTGCGGGAGACAGAGAGATGATTACAAAACTGCGGGAGACAGAGAGATGATTACAAAACAGCGGGGATAAAGGGCAGACAACAGCAGATTCACAGGGCGTGAGAGCTGACAAAGTGGACGGAGCACAGAATACTTCCCGGAGGAGAGATGAGAGTCTGGGCAGCAGAGAGAGGGCTGCAGAGCGGAGGACAGATTTCAAATGAGAGATAACGGTGCGTGTGTTCAGACCCAGGAAGAGGAGTTGAGGATAAAAGAGAGAGGATGGGGAAGGAAAGACGCAGCGAGGAGGAGGCCTGGGCCTGGACCACAGCGAGAGCCATCTCGTCCTCTGCCAAGATGCTGCAACTCTGTGCCACGTGATGCACGAGCAGCGCGGGCACACCCGCCCACGTAGGATACACAGCAGGTGTGGGATCCTCTCAGCTAAGCAGGCCTTCCCTTTCACCCGATCGTTGGCTCAAGAAGGGACTGACGTGCACACTACTGATACTATGGAATACATAACCAAGGAGAACCGACTGTACAGCACAGGCAACTCTACTCAGTGCTCGGTGGTGACCCAAAGGGGAAGGAAATCCAAAACAGAGGGCACGCATGTGTACATGTGCGGGCTTCCTGGGCAGAGCCAGAGGTAAAGTGCCCGCCTGCCAATGCAGGAGACATAAGAGCTGTGGATTCGACCCCTGGGCTGGGAAGATCCCCTGGAGGAAGGCATGGCAACCCACTCCAGTGCCCTGAGAATCCCAAGCAGAGAGGAACCTGGTGGGCTACCACAGGGTCGCAAAGTGTTGGATACGACTGGAACGACTTAGCACGCACACTGAGTATGTACAGTGATTCACCTGCTGTGCAGCAGAAACTGACACAGCACTGTAAGCAACTATATTCCAATAATTTTTATTTTTTAAAAAAGCATGCTCTTCAGTTTGTCCATCTGTCAAATAAAGGCGAGAAATAGGTAATTTATAATGTGAAGTCCACTGCAGAGTCCAAATTTTACTACTTGTATTTCTATAAAAATACTGCAACAAGGTCATCGTTTAAGTGAAATAACTGGTGCCATTTATTATGACAAAATTAAGGACAAAACACATGAAGCAGCATAGCTGGTATCATTCAACTACATTTACTGAAGGCCTATACTGAGAGTTCAAATTTTCTAAACTAAAAATTGGGACAGAGTTCAAAAAGGGACTCCTTTCGAATCTGTGAATTTATTTAGTAAGTCTTTGAAAGGAACAAAAATTGCCAGTCTTAGTTATACATTAAATAAATTTCCTCCACTTAAAAGAATAAAAATGCATGGAATAGGATCTATGTGGAATTCTGGGGTTTATTATGGTATTTAACCAGATGAAGCCCTCTACTACTTGCTATGGACACAATAAAAGAAATAGATGCAAAAATCTTTTTATTAAAGCTACTCACAATGTGCAAAAACAATTCAAGAAATAGATGCAAAAATCTTTTTATTAAAGCTACCCACATGTGCAAAAACAATTCATCAAAAAAAAAAAAATCCCTAATGGTTTGTTATGCACTGTATCACTACCAGCCCTCAGGAACATAACTGCCTTAATTTAAAAACTATATTTTAATTTGATTACATTTCTGTATTCGATCTTCCTTTCTAATTGAGCTTTGCTAGTCAGTAGCTTATAAGGGTTTAAATTTTTTCTATTCTGAGATTAGTAAATAATATCTTTCACACAGCAGAAATTAACAATTTTTTAAAAAGGATACTTTTGCAAAATGAATAACAAACCCTTAAATTATCCATGTCACGCTTGTGTGCTTGGCTGCTTTTCTCCTGGTTGAGTAACACTGTGCGTTCCTACACTCCCATGTTTTATGCTACTGCTTCAAAGAAAGCAGAGTGAAATGAGACGGTGACCAAACGGAGTCAGGCATGGCATACCCCACGCTGGCTCGTCTGCTGTATGAGTCTTCAGAGGAAATTCACGCTTAGGAACGCAGCCACTGGTACGGATTCCAAGGCAATCTCATGCACGCATGTGTGCTCAGTTCACTTTCAGTCATGTCTGACTCTCTGCGACCCCATGGGCTGTAGCCCGCCAGGCTCCTATGTCCATCGTGTTATCCCAGCAAGAATACTGGATTGGGTTGCCATCTCCTCCTTCAGGGAATCTTCCCGACCCAGGGATCGAAACTGCATCTCCTGTGGCTCCTTCATTGTGAGGTGGATTCTTCACTTGAGCCACTTGGGAAGCCCCCTGAGGAAACCTCAGTGATATTTATCTTCCCAAGACTCAAAAAAAGGTTAGTTCAACTTTCTTAGTGTCTATGGTATTTTTAACTGAGGACGCTGCATTACTGATGGTCTAGGTAATTACCTGTAAATTACTCAGAACACTCTGTGCTTCTGTCTCTAACAATCATGATCTAGAGTGCTGGGTGATGCCTTTGGGAAGATCATCTAGGAAAATGAAATAGGTAGAGCGAAGTCCAGTGAAAACAGGAGAGAATGTAGAGGAGCTTGTTCCTTAAATGTTACCTTACTGTAATTCTCACTCTGCTTATGACTAAGTGTGAATATGAAATTAGTTCAGTGTTGCAACAGTCTTGTTGCTGCTAATATATCTAAGTTGTAGAAAGAACATGGTTTAATATCCATATAATAAAATAGCTTTATTTGTTACAGTGATGAACTGACTGTGTGGATCACAATAAATTGTGGAAAATTATGAAAGAGATGGGAATACCAGACCACCTGACCTGCCTCTTGAAAAACCTATATGCAGATCAGGAAGCAACAGTTAGAACTGGACATGGAACAACAGACTGGTTCCAAATAGGAGAAGGAGTACGTCAAGGCCGTATATTGTCACCCTGCTTATTTAACTTATATGCAGAGTACATCATGAGAAACAGTGGGCTGGAAGAAGCACAAGCTGGAACCAAGATTGCCGGGAGAAATATCAATAACCTCAGATATGCAGGTGACACCACCCTTATGGCAGAAAGTGAAGAGGAACTCAAAAGCCTCTTGATGAAAGTGAAAGTGGAGAGTGAAAAGGTTGGCTTAAAGCTCAACATTCAGAAAACGAAGATCATGGCATCTGGTCCCATCGCTTCATGGCAAATAGATGGGGAAACAGCGGAAACAGTGTCAGACTTTATTTTTTGGGGCTCCAAAATCACTGCAGATGGTGACTGCAGCCATGAAATTAAAAGACGCTTACTCCTTGGAAGAAAAGTTGTGACCAACCTAGATAGCATATTGAAAAGCAGAGACATTACTTTGCCAACAAAGATCTAGTCAAGGCTATGGTTTTTCCAGTGGTCATACATGGATGTGAGAGTTGGACTGTGAAGAAAGCTGAGTGCCGAAGAATTGATGGTTTTGAACTGTGGTGTTGGAGAAGACTCTTGAGAGTCCCTTGGACTGCAAAGAGATTCAACCAGTCCATTCTAAAGGAGATCAGCCCTGGGTGTTCTTTGGAAGGAATGATGCTAAAGCTGAAACTCCAGTACTTTGGCCACCTCATGTGAAGAGTTGACTCACTGGAAAAGACTCTGATGCTGGCAGGGATTGGGGGCAGGAGGAGAAGGGGACGACAGAGGATGAGATGGCTGGATGGCATCACTGACTCAATGGACGAGTCTGAGTGAACTCTGGGAGTTGGTGATGGACAGGGAGGCCTGGCGTGCTGAGACTCATGGTGTCTCAAAGAGTCGGACACGACTGAGCGACTGAACTGAACTGAACTGAAAAATCTAGTAACAGAACTTCTTTGAATAACTATGTTTTGAAGGATGTGTATGCTACAGCCTCTCAAGGGTACTGAAATCTTAGTAATTTTCTTGTATTACTAATGGATACCGAAGAATTGATGCTTTTGAATTGTGGTGTTGGAGAAGACTCTTGAGAGTCCCTGGAACTGCAAGGAGATCCAACCAGTCCATTCTGAAGGAGATCAGCCCTGGGATTTCTTTGGAAGGAATGATGCTAAAGCTGAAACTCCAGTACTTTGGCCACCTCATGCGAAGAGTTGACTCATTGGAAAAGACTCTGATGCTGGGAGGGATTGGGGGCAGGAGGAGAAGGGGACGACAGAGGATGAGATGGCTGGATGGCATCACTGACTCGATGGACGTGAGTCTGGGTGAACTCTGGGAGTTTGTGATGCACAGGGAGGCCTGGCATGCTGAGATTCATGGGTCGCAAAGAGTCGGACACGACTGAGTGACTGAACTGAACTGAACCAAATCATTATATTATTAACAATATCCCTGGAACTAAAATGTGATTATTAGGAAATATTTAAATCTATGACGATGAAGTTTACACAGTAGTCAAAATTGTAATTTTTAAAATATGGAACAATAAATGATTCAAAATTGCCAAAGCAATCTGGAGGGAAAAGACCAAAGCTGGAGGCATAACCCTTCAGACTTGATACCATACTACAAAACTATAGTAATCAAAACAGCATGGTATTGGACAAAAACAGGCACACAGATCAAGGGAACAGCATGGAGAGCCCAGAAATAAACCCACACATGTAGGATTAATCAATCTATGACAAAGGAAGTAAGACTCTACAATGGAGAAAAGGCAGCCTCTTCAACAAGTGGTACTGGGAAAGCTGGACAGCTACATGTAAATGAATGAAATCAGAACACTTCCTCACACCACATACAAAAATAAACTTAAAATGGTTTAAAGACTTGATTATAAAACATGACCCTAACACACTTCTAGAAGAAAACACAGGTAAAGTATTCTCTGGCATAAAATGGAACAGTATTTTCTGAGATTAGTCACCCAAGGTCAAGAAATAAAAAGCAAAAATAAACAAATGGAACATAATTAAACTTTAAAGATTCTGCACTGCAAAGGAAACTATTAACAAAATGAGAAGACAACCTATACAGAATGGGAGAAAATAATATGAATGAAAAGGAGTTAATATCTGAAATATACAAAAAGCTCATATAACTCAAAATCAAAAAAATAAACAACCCAGTTAAAAAAATGGGCAGAAGACCTAAACAGACAATTTTTCAAAGAAGATATATAGATGGCCAACAGTACAAATCAAAACCACAATGAGGTATTACCTCGCAATGGTCAGAATGGCTATCATAAAATAACAAATAATATCTACAAAGAATAAATGCTGGGGAGAGTGTGGAGAAAAGGAACCCTCCTACACTGTAGGTGGGAATGTAGATTGGTACAGCCACTATGGAGAACAGTGTGGAGGTTCCTTAAAAATCTAAAAATAAAGCTACTGTATAATCCAGCAATTCTACTCCTAGGCAAAAATCTGGAAAAACAAAAACTCAAATTTGAAAAGATACATGCATCCCAATGTTCACAGCTGTACTAATTACAAAAGCCAAGACATGGAAACAACCCAAGTGCCAACCAACAGGAGTCCCTTAAGAAGACATGATATGTATATACACGTTTATATATAATGGAATATTGGGGAGTGCCATTTCCAACAACATGGATGGACCCTGAGAATATATACTTAGTGAAGCAAGTCAGACAGAGAAAGACAAATATCACTTATATGTGGAATCTTAAGAATAATACCAATGAATTTATATACACAACAGAAACAGATTCACAGACACAGAAAACAAACTTACGGTTACCCGAGCAGGGAGGGAGGGAAGGAGGGGCAAATTAAGAGTGTGGAATTAACGGATACAAAATACTATACATAAAAATAGATAAGCAACAAGGATTTACTGTATAGTCCTGGGACCTATATGCAATAATACCTTGTAATAATCTAAAATGAAATGTAATCTGAAAAAAACACAACCTTGTTACACACCTGAAATTAATACAATATTATAAATCAGCTACATTTCAATTTTAAAAAGGTATTTTTGTATCTTTTAGAAAAATATCTACATGTACATAAATTACCCTAGGGAGATCTAGGATATTTCAATTAATACAAAGACAACCTCTTTTTAATTTTTTGAAAATAATCACAGTATTATGTGTAAAATGGCCATCTTTGTTTCTATGCCTTCTGAAATGAAATTATAAATGTGTTAAATTTCACATACGCGTCTACTTAAATACACACACACACATGTACTACAGAAAGGACTTAATAGGTGGCTCAATGGTAAAGAATCCACCTGCGAATGCAGGAGACACAGGAGACCCAGTTTTGATCCCCAGGTCAGGAAGATCTCCTGGAGGAGGAAATCTGCTCCAGTATTCTTGCCTGGAAAATCCCATGGACAGGGGAGCCTGAAAGAATCAAACACGACTCGGCAACTGAGCACACACACAGGGACTTTGATAAAACCAAATGGCAACCCACTCCAGTATTCTTGCCTGGAGAATCCCAGGGATGGCAGAGCCTGGTGGGCTGCGATCTGTGGGGTTGTGTGGAGTCGGACATGACTGACGCGACTTAGAAGCAGCAGCAGCAGCAGCAGCAGCAGCGACTCAGTAAAAGACAGAAGAGGAAGACAAGTTTGAGACATGATGATGAGATAAAGAGAAAGGGAGATGTGCACCCTAACTATCTAAGTTAGGCAGGGAATGTGGTTTTGAGCTGCCCAATGACCAAAGCAAAATGTTTAAATTAACTCTGGTTAAGTGGAATTAAAAACAAATAACACATTCTCATTCCTTAGGGCAAAGCAAACAAAAAATGCCTGCCATCTGGATTTGAAAGAAATATTTTTTTTAATCCCTGGGCTGGGAAGATCCCCTGGAAGTGGGCATGGCAACCCACCCCAGTATTCTTGCCTGGAGAATCCCATGGACAGAGGAGCCTGGTGGGCAACAGTCTGTGGGGTCGCAGAGTTGGACACGACCGAAACGACTGAGCTTTCTCAGGAGGGACCCTGAACAATGGACATCAGCACAATCCCAGCTGGGCTGTAACCTTCCAGAGACATGCAGGGGCCAGGTTCCTCAGTGCAAACTGCAGGCCAAGCACTGACAAGGGACTGGGGGAGTCAGTGCTGAAGGAGGCCAGACAACGTGGTCCTAACAGGCAGCTCTCAGATGGTTTAGCTCAGTCTGGGGATATAACCTAGACTATGCAGAGGGATAAATGGACCATGCTTTTTTTAAACTAGCTTCTAAGTGTTCCAGTTTTGTCCAATGGAGCTTTAGATAAAAGTCGATTAATGAAGTCTGAAGTTAAAAGTCTCTGCAGGCATTGTGTGCTACTGTCTAAGGGCATGTCTTTCAAAACTAACGGTGCGTCACTGCAGGAATGAAGGAGCTGAAGGGATGTCTTCAGACATTTCCTTGGAAATTCTGAGTTTACTCAATATGTAAACAAAAAGGCATTCTAGGATCTGAGTTCTTAGATCACTGAACGTGCCAGAAAGGACAACATGTCGGGTTTTGTTTTCCTGATGGAGGACTATCAGAGGACTTGCTTCTGAACTTCAGTGTGCATAGGAACCATCAGGCTTCACGGTGGTCAGAGGCAGTGGGTCTCAGGCAGTCTCTCTCGAAATCAGGTAATTCTCTTGAAGATCATCCAGGAACTACGCTGAAGAGCTCATTATTCCTCAGAGGACCAAACAGAGAGTGAGCATTTATTACTAGTGTCCTCAGTTCTCTCAGCTAATAGGCACGGAATGTATTTTAATATTGACTCGTGAGAGCTCTTTCCCAACACATTCTTGAGAGTTCCAAAATCCCTAAAACAATTGGGTCTATGAACTACACATGGCTGTCCTTGGATATCTGTGGATGCTCTAACTCTTACATAAAATGTTTTATGACAGTTGGCTCTCTGTTTTCATGGGCCCCACATCCACAGATTCAACCACCGTGGGTGGAAATTCTGAGGACTCTCCACTCCATGTTGATCTCAGTCCTACAAACGGGTATGTTCCTCTTGAACAACTGCTCTATTTCTATCATCTAAAGACTGTGACGTAGGCATTGATGCTTGGCCCCTCTTTATACACATGATGCCAAGACGTTGAGCTATAAACCTATACCTCAACAATGTGGGCTCCCTGGTGGCTCAGATGGTAAAGAGTCCGCCTGCAACGTGGGAGACCTGGATTCAATCCCTGGGTCAGGAAGATCCCCTGGAGAAGGGAATGGCTACCCACTCCAGTATTCTTGCCTGGAGAAGCCCATGGACGGAGTCTGGCGGGCTACACTCCAGGGGATCGCAAAGAGTCAGACACGACTGAATGATTAACACATTCACTTTAGACTCTGGCAAATTATACATTATTACAGTGCTATAACCTCATGTTTTAATATCAACACATGCTTTTGGGTCAGTGACAGGAAAAATTCTATTAAATTTTACTGGGCACATGTTCTAATCCATTTCTGTTTTCAAGCAGAAGACATTACAAGACGTTTTAACAGCTGATAGAAAATTATATGAACAAAATTAGAAAAAAATCAAACTTTCTGCATCTGTCCTACTTTCTTTCATTAGATTTACAATTTGTAGCTTAAACTTGTTTGAGTATGTATGTCACAGGACAAAACGTTAATTAAAACATACTTCAGTGGATGGAGTCCCTATTCACTAAATTATATATTAAGTCATATCAGATCAGATCAGATCAGTCGCTCAGTCATGTCCGACTCTTCGCGACCCCATGAACCGCAGCACGCCAGGCCTCCCTGTCCATCACCAGCTCCCGGAGGTCACCCAGACTCACACCCATCAAGTCAGTGATGCCATCCAGCCATCTCATCCTCTGTCGTCCCCTTCTCCTCCTGCCCTCAATCCCTCCCAGCATCAGAGTCTTCTCCAATGAGTCAACTCTTCGCATGAGGTGGCCAAAATACTGGAGTTTCAGCTTTAGTATCATTCCTTCTAAAGAAATTCCAGGATTGATCTCCTTCAGAATGGACTGGGTGGATCTTCTTGCAGTCCAAGGGACTCTCAAGAGTCTTCTCCAACACCACAGTTCAAAAGCATCAATTCTTCGGCGCTCAGCCTTCTTCACAGTCCAGCTCTCACATCCATACATGACCACAGGAAAGACCATAGCCTCGACTAGGCGAACCTTTGTTGGTAAAGTAATGTCTCTGCTTTTGAATATGCTATCTAGGTTGGTCATAACTTTCCTTCCAAGGAGCAAGCGTCTTTTAATTTCATGGCTGCAGTCACCATCTGCAGTGATTTTGGAGCCCAGAAAAACAAAGTCTGACACTGTTTCCACTGCTTCCCCATCTATTTCCCATGTAGTGATTAAGTCATATAATCATTAATAAACCTGAGTAAATAAATGAATAGACAAGCAAATCTGAATAAACTGACTATTGGTATATAGCAACATACAATACAGAGGTCAGCCTAAGCTTAAGCCCAAGACTTTCAAGACAGCAACCCAATGGAAATTTTATATGCAATCTAAAAAAATACCTGCCAAGTTACTAACAATGAATAAAATATTAGAGAAATTATGACATTCAAGTTTTAAAATTCTAAACTGAAAACTCAAAATCCAGATGCATATCAGAATCAAAGCCTACTGGTCAAGGTTAAAAAACAAAACTGAAAAACAAGAAAATCAATCTTAGGATCATTTCACATTCGATGATGCTAATCCATCTTGGTACTCAGAAAAGGATGAATTTTATGTATAACCAAAATGAGAGTACTTTTGATTTAAAAACAGTCAATGACTTCAGGATACCAGATATACCAGGTATACCAGGATACCAGCTTCTTGATGGAATTAATACAACTTAAGATATGAGAAGCATCTTTATAACACTGACTAAAAATTATTTAATATTTTGGGAAATAAATCAATTTTTTTACCTATATGAAAATGATAATAATGCCATCCTATACTTTTTAGGGATATAAAATCCTCTCAGACAAATATTAACTAATTTCTTACACACATTTTGGGTTTTTGCATTATTGTTTGGCTAGAGAAAACACTCCCCCAGGAAATTAATATTCTCTGAATACCAAAATCACAAGCACTCTGCTAGGTGCTTTGACAAATATCATCTCACTAAAAAATATATATGTATATATACTAAATGAAGTTTATAACTTTTTATGATCTACCAACTGTAACAACTAAATATTGGTAATGTAGCAACATTACAGAGGTTAGCCTAAGCTAACATACATCACATCTTTGGGCTTCCCAGGTGGCTCAGTGGTGAACAATCTGCCTTCCAACGTGGAAGACCCAGGTTTGATCCCTGGGTCAGAAGATCTCCCAGAGAAGGAAATGGCAACCCCCTCCAGTATTTTCTGCCTGGGAAAAACCCCATGGACAGAGGAGCCTGGTGGGCTACTGGCTCTAAGGTCGCAAAGAGTCTGACATGGCTTAGTGACTAAGCATGTACGCACAGCATCTTTAAGAAAGGGTAAAAGAAAAGAAAGAGGAAGAAAGCCAAGAAAACAAGAAGAATACAAGAATACAACAGTACATAAAGATATTAAAAACAAATTTCACCTGACTGAACCACAGATATTAACATCATTGACTTTAACTAGAGTTTCATATTTAGTGAAAGGAATTTACTTCTAAGTAGAAAGAAATGGCAACCCACTCCAGTGTTCTTGCCTGGAGAATCCCAGGGATGGGGGAGCCTAGTGAACTGCCGTCTATGGGGTCGCAAAGAGGCGGACACGACTGAAGCGACTTAGCGGCAGCAGAGGGCATATAAGTTCTGTAAGGAACCTAGTATAATGGTATAAACATGGCAGATATTCAATAAAATAATTTTTACTCCTGTTGATATGTTAACATGTTTGTTGTTGTTCATTTATTGATTGAGTACAAATCAGCCTAAGTAGGTGGCATGGCGTCGACCTGTAAGGAGGTCCTAGCTAAGCTTAGTGTTCTCTGAAGTCCTCCATGATTTATTATCTGTTCCAACTAACAGTTTTAGTACAAGTTACAACCTTGTTACTCATCTTCCTATGTTTATGCACTGACCCTTTGGGGCATATATCTTCACAACTCTAATAAATAATAATAATCTAACATGGCACCCCACTCCAGTACTCTTGCCTGGAAAATCCCATGGATGGGAGGAGCCTGGTGGGCTGCAGTCCATGGGGTCGCAAAGAGTTGGACATGACTGAGCAACTTCACTTTCACTTTTCACTTTCATGCACTGGAGAAGGAAATGGCAACCCACTCCAGTGTTCTTGCCTGGAGAATCCCAGGGACAGGGGAGCCTGTGGGCTGCCGTCTGTGGGGTCACACAGAGTCGGACACGACTGAAGCGACTTGGCAGCAGCAGGCAGCAGCAACACAATAAGAGGTAGTCAATTGCTTCAATTTATAACTATTTGTTATAAATCCTACGTTTCGCGTGTTGTTGAGTCGCAAAAGTCGTGTCTGCCTCTTTTGAGACCACATGGACTGTAGCCCACCAGGCTCCTTTGTCCATGGGATTCTCCAGGCAAGAACACTGGAGTGGGTTGCCACTGCCTTCTCCAGGGGAGCTTCCCAACCCAGGGACCTTCATCTCCTGCATTGGCAGGCGGATTCTTTACTGCGGAGCCACCAGGGAAGCCCCATGTTTCATATACACCCTGCTGTATTTAAAATAAGTAACCAACAAGGACTTATTGTATTAAAAAATGAAGGGGGACAAGAGAATGTTACAAATGAGATGAGACTGGCCATGTGTTGATAATTCTTGAAGCTAACCGATGGATTCATGGGGATTTATTACATTACTCCTTCCACTTTAGTGTATGTTTGAAATTTTCCAAAATGAAAACAATTTTTAAAAAATCCTATTTCATAACATTATGCCTTATCATCTATATTCTGGCAAGAGTTTGCTTAAACTCTGCTGACTCTCCAATGCTTGCAGAATAATGACCAAATTCCTTCATACAGAATTCAAAGCCCTATCCTGTGGCATGTTGCAAGAATTCCACCGTCAACGTACATTCCGGTCACTACCACACCAAATTCTCTCTCTTACACTTTTGTGCCTCCAAACATTTGCTGGTATGATCCTTTCTGTAATTCCAGATGATACACAGCAATTTATTCTGCAAAGCTCACCCCATCAACTCTTCAGTGAAGCTTTTCCAAAACCTGCCACTACTCCTGCCAACACCACCCTAAGCCCCTGCGGAGAGCAAATCCTTTTCTCTGTTTGGCAGCCACTTTTTAAAAAGATTATTTATTTTAATTGGAGGATAATTACTTTGCAACACTATGATGGTTTCTGCCATATATCAGTATAAACTGGCCGTGGGCATGCATGTGTCCCCTCCATTCGGAACCCCCCTCCCTCCCCCACCAAATCCCTCCCAGTTGTCACAGGGCATGGGCTTTGGGTGTCCCGCTTCATGTATCAAGCTCGCACTGGTTCTCTGTTTCACATATGGTCATGCATATATTTCAGTGCTATTCTCTCAAATCATCCCACCCTCTACTTCTCCCACTGAATCCAAAGTCTGTTCTTTACATCTGTGTCTCTGCTGGCAGCTATTTTTATTAAAATATTTTTCTCCGTTAGTAAAAGGAAATTGGGGCTTCCCTGATAGTTCAGTTGGTAAAGAATCCACCTGCAATGCAGGAGGCTGTGGTTCCATTCCTGGGTCAGGAAGATCCCCTGGAGAAGGGAAAGGCTACCCACTCCAGTATTCCGGCCTGGAGAATTCCATGGCCTGTATAGTCCATGGGGTTGCAGAGAGTCGTACACAGCTGAGCGACTTTCACTTCCACGAGGAAATGGATATTATTAGTCTGTCTTCTCCTTTGTGAAACTTCCTAAGACTCCCTTATGATTATTGTTCTTACTCTGCCTCTTCTTTGTGAACTTTTCAAGACTCCCATATCCAGAATTAAGCACTGCACTTGCTGCCCAACCCTGCCTCTGGTACGTAATTCTCCTCCAGCATACAACATAGCACTCACCCCTGGTGTTATTTATCTTTTAATTACCTGCCCTATTAGACCCTGTGCTCCTTGAGGACAACATCTCATTCATCATTGTATTCCCAGGGCCTAGTTAGCACCTGATACACAGTAGGTGTTCAATAAATGGTATCAAATTAATAAAATACAATTGCTTTCAGCCAAATCAGAAAAAAAATTAACATTCAGCTTATATATGTTTCTTTAGTATTCAGGCAGAAACCTTCCTCTTCAGTGATTAAACAACTGCAAACAAACGTGGACTGGCAGAAATGAAAGGGACTTAAGCCACGGGAGACGCTGGAGGAGGCAGACTTTCCGCCAGGGAAGAGACAGGCCCTTTAAACGCTGAACGATTTCCTCGCCTTGGCTCCAGGAGGCTTATTTTCACAGCAGACACTGGTGCTACAAGGAACGCTTTGCTAACCTTCAATAACATCATTCCTAATAAAACTGCTTCCTTGCTTCCACTAAGTGACAGATAAATGTCCATTTTTTGCTTAGATATTTCCTTAGAAAACGGTCGACTGGGACCATAACAGCTACATGTATTTTTAACATCAGTTAATTATACAAAAAATATTTAATATATACAATTTTCAATAAAAAGAACATAAACCAGAATTAAATATGGCATGATGTTACAAAATTACTGTATTCTAACATGCCTGATCTATATCACAAGAAAATATGCATCTGTACAACATGCGTATTAGGTAAACTTTTTCCATGTGTTCGTGATTTAACCGCTGGTGGCATATATCAGAAACAGCAAAATGAAGAGACTAGGATATAAAATCTATTGTAAATACGAGGGAAGATATGGGAGGATGCAGAGTACAATTAATTCAGTAAACATTTGCTGAAATGCCAGGAAATACAAAGGCGTTCATGACGCACTGTGTAATATGCCGCTGCAGATTCAAGGCTTCCCAGCGCGACACACTCACTGAGCCGAACAAAAGCTCAGGAAGGATATCACTGCGCTTATCTTAAAAAGAAAAATGTTACGTAACTACGCCTAACTGGTTGTTCTGTTTTCTACAAAAACAACTGCTAAAACAACTTCAGCAGATATTAACAGTATTTCTACTGAAGACATGGAAGTTAAAAAAAATTTTAACAAAAGTGTATCTCAAGCTATAAATATTTTGAGAACCAAAAACTACTTTAAAAGAAAAATAAACGTGTGATTACATTTTGACATTAAAAAACCAATCTTCACTTCCTAATGATAAACGCTGCACGCATACAAGGGCCTTCCCAGGGGGCACTACGGTGAAGCACCTGCCCGCCAGTGCGGGAGACGTGAGGAAGGGGGCTCGATCCCGGGGTCCGGAAGATCCCCTGGAGGTGGGCATGGCAACCCAGTCCAATATCCTCGCCTGGAGAATCACACGGACAGAGGAGCCTGGTGGGCTATGGTCCACAGGGTTGCGAGAGCTGGACACGACTGAAGTGCCAGCACGCATGCGCACACATACAAAGGACTAGGGTCACGTGTCACCTACGCAGCTGTTTGTAAAAGTGCTAACTGCTCCTGGCTTCTCTGAACTGCTCTCCTTCTCATAGGGAAATCACCTTTGCTTAGTAGGAGAATATGCAAATACTGGCTTTTATATCAAAAATAAAATATACTACGAAAAAGGTGGCATGAAGATTTCTATTGCTGAAAAGTGTATCTTCTCCTTCAAGCTTCCTAACTCTTCTTTTTGTAATATAAAAGCTAATTTGGGTAATGGATATACAAATAGACATATTTAATAGATGCTACCTCTTACTCCTTTTTTTCAGTTTTGAGAAAAAACTCTTCACAACCCAGTTTCAAGTAGTGGTTCTGTTATGGTTGTGTTTTCTTAGTATAAGCTGATTAAATTGTTTTAGAAAGTAAGCAGATATTAATTCATAACAGAGTTTCTAATTGGCCACACTTACTAACTCATCCTGCTCAAAAACCAGTTTAATATTATTTGTTACTAAAACCTTTTTTACTTTGCATGCTATAGAAGGCTTCTTTACCTGCAGATGGCTGGAAAACATTCCTGAAGACCTTTCTTTTTAACTAAAGATCCTTCAAGGCAGTACATAATGATGTCCATAACCTTTACAGAAAAGATACAAATTTAAAATTAGTTTCAAATACGTAATTTTCCATAATTTAAACTATTAACTTAGGCCTTATTTGCATGAAAATTCTCATAGTTTTATTTTCATATTTACTTTAAAATTATAGTACATTTACTAAAATTATAGATACTTACTTTATACAATAGGCTATCCTTTCTCTTATCCGTGAAAGTCATTTTTTAAAGACAGCACACAGTAAAATAAAGAAACCAGACTTGTTTACTTGAAAGGCATTTCATATTTTTATATATAGGATAGGTAGCTTTTATTCAAGCACACTCTATGTTCTATTTATAATGAAAGATACCAAAGAGATTATAACCTTTAAAAATTAATACAGACCAATTTCATGTGAATGGTAAATGGACATAACAATCATTTTGAGGTTTGAGGAAATTATTTAAATAAAGTCTTCAGAAATTATACAAAAGTTCGTTCACTTCAGTTACCTTGCTTTCTTTCGAGGTGTTGGAAATAAAGATGCTGATTTATATTACTACACTAGAATACTTAATTTTGGCTATGAATGTATTGTATAAAACAGAATATTCTTAGGACTTCCCTGGTGGTCCAGTGGTTAGGAGGACCCCACGCTCCCAGTGCAGGGAGTCTGGGTTCCATCCCTGGTCAGGGGACCAGATGTCATGTGCTGCAACTGAAGAACCCATGTGCTGTAACTAAGAGCTGGTGCAATTAAATAAATATTTAAAAAGAAAAAAACCCAGAATATTCTTACCTCCACAAGAAGATCCACGACATCTGTGGGCATCTTTTCAATAAGAATTTCAATGACTCTCAGAATTTCCCCTTTCGCTCGGGCAAGAGTGGTGGTGTGCATATTCTGTTGAGACTGGGTGTTTGCGGCGAGAGCAGTGTGTCTGTGCACCTAGAAAACATTTCTAGGCTGAGATAAGGTCGATGCCTCACAGACTTCACGTTTCTAGCAGCTGGGTTATTTTTCACTTACTAATACGGTAGAAAGAAAAGTTAACAGGAATGCACGTCTTGCAGGTGGGTCAGGAAACACTTTTAATTGCAAAAGAAAGTACTTAGTACAATAAATACTCAGGATGTATTTCCTAATGGAATTGTAGTTCTTGGGTATTATATGAGACTTTAACTGATCGAGACATTTTTAAAAAGAGACAAACTTAAGTTTTGCGAATTTTGTATATTTGGCATTGAGGTGGGTAGCAATTAGGGGATTGTTGTTGATGTTTAGTCGCTAAGTCGTGTCCGACTCTTTGCAACCCCATGAACTGTACCTGCCAGGGTCCTCTGGGATTTCCTGGCCAGAGTACTGGAGTGGGTTGCCAACGCCCTATTCAGGGATTGTCCAAACCCAGGGATGGAGCCTGTGTCTTCTGCATTGGTAGGTAAATTCTTTATCGATGAGGAAATGGCAACCCACTCCAGTATTCTTGCTGGGAAAATCCCAGGGACAGAGGAGCCTGGAGGGCTACAGTCCACGGGGTTGCAAAAGAGCCAGGTGTGGCTGAGTGAGCATACACACTCCTGACTAACACCCCTTCCGTCTGGATACCGTGTCCATACGAGGAAAGTATCACAACATTCTTCATCGGCTATACTCCAGTATAAAATTAAATGTTTAAAAACATAAAAATACTCATATGTAAATGGTGAAAATTAAGTTCAAAAACACAATCAATATAGCATACTTGCTTATTCTCTTTAAAGAGGCAGTTTGCTGCTGCTACTGCTGCTAAGTCGCTTCAGTCGTGTCCGACTCTGTGCAACCCCATAGACGGAAGCTCACCAGGCTCCCCTGTCCCTGGGATTCTCCAGGCCAGAACACTGGAGTGGGTGGCCATTTCCTTCTCCAATGCATGAAAGCGAAAAGTGAAAGTGAAGCCACTCAGTCGTGTCTGACTCTTAGCGACCCCATGGACTGGAGCCTACCAGGCTCCTCCGTCCATGGGATTTTCCAGGCAAAAGTACTGGGGTGGGGTGCCATTAGGTCTGGTATTTATAGGACTTGTATCTGGGTGGGACTGATGTAAGGCTTATTTAGTATATTCAATATTATTATCTCTGCATAATATACTCTCACTGTAACACTATGCACTATTAGAAAACACAGACCCTCAGTCTGCATATCCGTTTTAGATGTGAATTCAAAGTCCCACTGCCTCACTGAAACTCAATCTGCTACTAGGCCCTACCTTCCTCCTCCCTTCTGGCTATGTGTGTGTGTTAGCTGCTCAGTCGTGTCTGACTCTTTGCGACCCCATGGACTGTAGCCCGCCAGGCTCCTCTGTCCATGAAATTCTTCAGGCAAGAATACTGGAGTGGGCTGCTATTTCCTTCTAGCTATATTCACATCAGAAAGTTTTGCTGCACGCCTATTAAGGATGGCTCTGGGGCAGACATAGGCCCAATATGTTGTAAGTTATCAGGGCAGGCTCAGAGGTATTTATTTAGCATTTTAAAAATTCATCATAGCTACAGGAAAAAGAACTCAGGCAGAGGTCATGCCCCGCAGACACCGAGTCTGCACATTACTCATGCTGAAATGGAAGAAACCTTTAAAGAAAATTTAGGAGCTTATCTCCCTTGCCTTCTCTCCTACTACTAAGACCTACAGGAAAGACTCTATAATTGGTTCATTGTTCTCTACTAGTTTTTCAGTTAGATGTAGCCAATTAGTTAGAACACTAAGAATGTGGGAATCAATTGGCATTCAAGTCTTTATCTGTGACATACCATAGGAAAAACAATTAGCAAGTTTATGACTTACATTTTTGTTTACAGTTGGACAGTCAGTGTTAAATAAGTTCAGTTTTGATTACAGGTAGATACCATGGATACCTTTAATAGATTTTAATTTGAACACGTCTGCTATATTTCAGATTGAGAAATCGCTGGCAAATATTTACAAGTGAATTAACTTTGAGAACAGAAACGAATGCAAAAGCCCAAGTAACGAATGCACCGCCATGGAACTGAGCATGTGTGCACACAGGTACATATGCATTCATCCCAGTGCTCAATTATTAACTTGCATTGCTCCAGAACAAACTGGAAGGATGATCTATGCACATGGAGCCTCGGCTGACAATGTGAACTCATTCCTCTAAATGAGAAGACGGAGCCCACTGAGAAGTTGCTCTCACCTCTTTGGCGATGGTGGTGATGAAGGCTGGTGGTCTGGCCGTGGCAATGAGGGAGAGGGCATGCCGTGCGGAGCGGGCGGAGTCGGCGGCAGGGCTCAAAGGCAGCCCCATTGTGATGCTAAACAGGGATCAGAAAAAAAGGGAAAAGAGAAAAGAAGCATTAGAAATATAGACTGAAAAGATTAGACACAGCTTATAATGTCAGTTCAAGGTCAATGGGAGCACTCAAACAGTTAGAATATAATGGACTTGTAACAATGAGCGGTGATTAGAAGTCAGGGTGTTCTGGCATCAAATACAAAATCGAATAATTAACCGTGAAGATTGAAAACAGTATGCGCATCTGTCCAAAATGTTAAAGATGCCTTGTTAACAAATTATCAGGAACTAGCACTGCATACATATCACTGAGCTCTGAGTCAGGGAAGAAAGAATATTGCGAAGGGCATTTTCAATTTTTTTTTCCTTGAAAAAGTTAAAGGTAATATAATTGGCTTATAAGGGTAAGCTAAAAGGTTGTATTTAAGGCCTATATCTGAGAGGAAGCAAAACTCACTCCTGTCCATTAAATCAGAAGAACTGAAAATGACAAAATTACTTTTTAGTTTGTATTAATATATCCTCAGTTGTGCTAGTATACCCCACATTCCACACTCTCAGAGTCAAGTTAGTAATTAGCGTGTTCTGCCAATAGTTATTCAGTATTGTTGCAAAAAATTGCGTTGACAGACACTTATTCTCTATAAAGAACATACACATGGCATTATACACATACACATGTATATAGTCCAGGCCATACACAAGAATATGTACATATGAAATAAATCTACCTCCTTATAAGACAGTAGTTTTATATATTTCTTTGCCACTCCTAGAGCATAAAAAATAATATTTTTCTGTTTGAAAGCTTCCATTATACTTTATATAGATTACTGTGGAAAGTATTATGGGGAAGGCAATGGCACCCTACTCTAGTACTCTTGCCTGGAAAGTCCCACGGATGGAGGAGCCTGGTAGGCTGCAGTCCATGGGGTCGCTAAGAGTCAGACACGACTGAGCGACTTCACTTTCACTTTTCACTTTCATGCATTGGAGAAGGAAATGGCAACCCACTCCAGTGTTCTTGCCTGGAGAATCCCAGGGACAGCGGAGCCTGGTGGGCTGCCGTCTCTGGGGTCACACAGAGTTGGACACGACTGAAGCGACTTAGCAGCAGCAGCAGCAATGCAAAGTATTAAGACTCTTCATTAAAAGGTGGTATGTGATCCACACATCAACTGTACAGAGGGTGTACTTTGATACTCAGTAAGAGATCCGTTAACAGCTTCTCTCTCTAGTTAAATAACATTGATATTTAAATATTTGTATGAAATTATATTAAGATCTGTCCTGCTCCAATTAAATATATTTTTGTGCTTCATGTGTCAACTGACTTACAGTTACTAAAAATCTGTAAGAACTTTATAAGTATCTCTGTAATTAATCAATGAATCATATTAATTTTTGGTTGAAAATAAAGAGGCATCACATAGGCATTCCCATCACTGTTAAAGCAAATTGATTATAGACAATTCTGCGTATTTTGTTGCAACTATTACACCGCTTTAATCTTTGACTGGTATTGTACGTGTCTCTACTTTTTCCAAACCAAGGGCGGACACAGAGTAGAAACTCAGAGCAGAGGACGAGGGAAAGCTGTCCTTTGATGCTTACCACAAAAAAGACAGATGTGAGCTGAGAACAGACACACATACTGAACAATAACCAGAAGGGACCCGCTGGGGGCGCATCACCCCGACAGATGACCCTGAGGCCCTGGGGACCCCACGGGGGCTGCACAGAGAGAGGGGCTCCGCAGCAAGGCAGCTTTTCTTCTGGACTGATGTTGCTATTGAGAATTCAGGAAAAAACGTTCACTATGTGAGTAGTGTCAGGCCAGAGTGCTTGCAAAATTATTGCAAAGTTCAGATCACGATTAGGCTGTTTTAAAAACTTCAAATGCCAAACTGATTTCAGATACTCTAGGATGTTTCGTCAATGTGGATGAGTGGGTGTTGATGACACAGTGGTATGTTAACTAATTCTAATCAAACTTAAATCAGCTTTCCCGAACTGAATGAAATCACAGGATGTTGAAGCTGGAAAGAGCCCCTAGCAGTCAGCCAGGGAGAAGGGGTGTCTGTTTCCAGGGTGGCCCCACCCCGCTGGGGAGGCATGTGAGGAGGAGGAAGAACTGGATGTGGAGGTGGGGCTGCCCTGTGCCACCTCAGGTCCTTCTGCATCTGCCCAGCACATCCCTGTAAGGTGGTGATACTCGCAGTTTACAAAGCAGAAATTAGGTCCAGGGAAGTTCAGTGAGGAGTTGAGGTAACAGCGTAACATCTTTTAGGACAGCCAACCCCTGGAGAAAATAGATGGGGGGGCGGCTGGATGACACTGCACTTAACTGGATGAATGGACGGGTAACATGGCTAAATTCAGCAGTTTAGGATAACTGGCTAGACTGCATCCCCGAGAGAGGTTTCTAGTGATATATTATAAGACATGGACCTTCACTCTGTGTTATTCTGTATCAACAGTAGCCTGAATGAAGATATGGGATGCATGGATATCCACTGGTGTGCAGATAAAGTTGTAACAGAGAGTGACTGTACTAAACAGCAGAACAATGTCTACAAATAGCAGAACAGTGTCTATAAAATGGGTCTATTAGAATATTAACTTCACCAGGTTGATGAGAAGAATGAATCAGCTAACAAGATGCAAAAACATCTAGTCCAGCATCTGACATATTACAGTTGCAACAGATGCTTCTTCTCACCAGAGAAATAGAAACCAAGAGAATGAGATCAACCTGCTGGTCACTGGTTTCAAGTGAAAGGCCTGGTCATACACCACCCTTTCTCCTGCTCAGAAAATGACCTTGTGAATTTGGGGAAATTGGCAGACTTCTTACAGGAAGTGAAATGGTAAAGTATGAGGTTAAGAAGAGAAGCTATAGGGTAACAAGGAACAAAGCTAACCAAAGACATATCACAGTGCTCGCCACTGCACCCCATGGGAGCTGGACCACCCAACAGTTGGTGGAGACGCCGGTGTGTGTATTTGAGGGATGCCTGTCCTCAGTGCCTGGAGGTCTGAGGCCAGGACCTCAGAATGGGGACGCAGCTATTGCTCTGAGGTCAGGGCTCTACAGTGACCCTCAGACTATCCACTGAGCATAAGTGGGCGGGTTGTGAGTGTGATAACAGAAAGGAGTTGCCCAGGCAACAGGGGAAGAAGAGAAACCTTGCTTTTCCCATCTAGTCTCTTCAGTGCACCACTGCTGGAGTAATCTTCCCAGAGCACCAGCTTTATTTCATGGTTAACCTGCTTAAAAACTTCCGTGGGTCTGGGTGCTTAGAAAAATCTTAAACTCCTTGGTTGGAGATTCCAGACTCTCCATAATCTAGTTTTGCTAATTTATCACTCTGTCATCTGCACGCCCATGCTTCCGCAGCAAGACTAATTTCAAAGCTGGTCCCTAAAACTCATTCCTTTTCAATTGCAGTATTTTGCCAATGCTTCTCCACTACCTCCTTTCCCCACTGGCATACTCTCCTCCCTCCGCTCTGTTCAACTCTGTGGAAGCCCATGTGGTATTCCGCAATTGCTAGAGCACTCAGTGACCGTCTACTGAAACAAAAACCAACGACAAAACCTGTTTATTCCGGGTCCTGAGTGCTGACTCTCATCCTGAATTAGTTCTCTATTGTGAGCCAATACACAGACTGGGACCGTGCCTTCTAATCCTGTGTATCCCCCATTCCCCCCACCGTGTGCCTAGTACAGCCTTCGGTCATGGTAGTAGCTCAATAGCTATGCACTAAATGAAGTTACCTGGTAAATTCAGCAGGAAAAAAAAATCACTTAAGCCAGTTATTTGACTGAATTGACCAGGCAATGAAGTCAAAATAATTGATCTGGTAGTCCCAACAGACAAAGTCTAATTCTGCATGTAGTTATCTTGAAAGTCAAAAGTGTGCTGGGTGTGTGATATATTATAATGTGAGATTCTAACTGAACAAGGAAGGATCATACTATCAGAGGCTTGAAATGAAAGGGGGTGTCTGTCTTATTCTGGAACCTGTATAAACACAGAACTTCGTCTTTTCGCCTGATCCAGCTCATCTGGCTGTTATGCAGATCATTTGTTATATAGGTTTACAGGATGGGTCTTGGTTTCAGTCTTTATTCTGAAAAATATGATATGCCACACTCCCTGTTTTACTCAGCATTTCAGAATATGTATCCAATATGAAATACCAGAGATGATAGATATTATAGATAAAAACCATGAACAGAAAAAGAGTCCACTCAGACCAAGCACATTCCTTACCTGACTGCTCATTAATCCTGTTCTAATCCTTATCCCATGGAGGTAAACGCTTTTTAAAAGTTACATGTAAGACCACTTCAGTTAAATGACACTTCCTACAGTCGTCAGACTTCCCCATCTATCAAATTAAGGAATGCTGTAGGGGAATGTTCCAGGGGGAAAAACACTTAAACTTTCATAGAATAACCTGCAAATCATAGTCAAGATAGTTACTGACCGAAAGCTTGTGTTTTCCTAAAATTCATATATTGATGCCTCAGGACTCAAGATGATAGTGTATGGAGCTAAGGAGATAATGAGATAAGGCCATGAGGGTGGGGCCCTTGTGATGAGATTAGTGCCCTTAGGAGAGACACAAGAGAGCTTGCTCTGTCTCTTTCTTCCAATCCTGGCCACAAAGAAGTCATGTTAGGACACAGCAAGATGGCAGCGTCTAGAAGCCAAGAGCGGAGAAGGCAATGGCACCCCACCCCAGTACTTTTGCCTGGAAAATCCCATGGATGGAGGAGCCTGGTGGGCTCCAGTCCATGGGGTCGTAAGAGTCGGACACGACTGAGCGACTTCACTTTCACTTTTCACTTTCATGCATTGGAGAAGGAAATGGCAACCCACTCCAGTATTCTTGCCTGGAGAATCCCAGGGACGAGGGAGCCTGGTGGGCTTCCGTCTATGGGGTCGCACAGAGTCAGGCACGACTGAAGTGACTTAGCAGCAGCAGCAGCAGCAGCAGAAGCCAAGAGAAGGGACCTCAGAAAGAGGTCTTTATAGCATCCTGATCTGGAATCTCCCAGCCTCCAGGACTGTGAAAACTGCATGTCTGCTGTTTAAGTAACCCAATCTACATGCTTTGTTATGGCAGTCTGAGTGACCTAAGACGAACAGCAGCAGGGACTGAAAATGCTCTCCTTCTAAAATAAAAACTAAAATTATTTTGTAAAGGCATAATTACAGATCATCTGGGAATTCCTTCTTGCCCCTTCCTGGTGAAACAGTTGTATTAACAATTGTCCTAAATGTAGTAAGAAGTCAACAACTCCTCTTTGTCATGTGGGACCTGAATCTGGTAAGTCACAGGTGGTACTAATTTTCTAAACTCAAAGGTAGTAATTCCTCCAACAAGTACTTATATTTTAGACATACTTCCTATATGATGTATACATTTACAGTGTGTGTATATGTGTGTGTGTGAGAGAGAGTCACTCAGTCATGTCCAACTCTTTGTGACCGTATGCACTGTAGCCCACCAGGCTCCTCTGTCCATGGGATTCTCCAGGCAAGAGTACTGGAGTGAGTTGCCATGCCCTTCTCCAGGGGATCTTTCCAACCCAGGGTTTGAACCCAGGTCTCCCACATTGTAGGCAGATTTAGATAAATGGTTTCCTTTAATTACAAACTTTCTATTAAAAATAAATGTCATGTGAATAGGAAAAATAATTCAAATATGGAAGCTTAAAGCACCTGTTTGTATGATGTGTTCTTTACTCTCTGGCTCTCAAATCTAAAAAACATGCTCAAGATTTGAGTTAAAATGTCAATTCTTTTTCTCCAACTCTATTTCATATCAATCAAAAAGAATCATTCTAACATAAAGTGCTTATCTATGCTATCCAAGCATGTGTGGTTTCCAGTGATTGTATGTTTCTTTCTCAAAGTCTGGCAACTGTAAATGTTACAGAAAAGCAACAGGCTTGGTGGAGTTCATCCACATCCCTCCATCACAGCAGTAGGAGAGTCTGGCACGTTCAGCCGCATGGTTGGCCCTGGTCGGCTGGTCTCCTTCAGAGTAAAGGTCGGCAACATGAATTAGGACAACTGGAATCAAAGTCACAGAGCTCAGCACATACAGGAGCACAAGGATCATTCTGTACTTTATTATCTAAAAAGGTAGGATTTTCTACTGTTTCTAACATTTTATCCTTATGTTCATGACCATGTTGATCTAAATAATCATGGATTTATAAAAAAGATAATACTGTATATGTTTCTATTTTTTCAGAGTTAGCAAGGGATGGGGCAACGTATGATTTCAATGAGGTGCAGCTTCCATATTCAGTTAAACAGTTCGTCATGAATAACAACACCGTAATTATTAATTTTAGAAATTCCTCTCATAAGATTCTACCTGTGGATCACTCATTAAACCAAGGGTGACATAATCATGTGGTATGGGAGCAGTAAAATGAGAACTAGGAGACCTAAGTGATGGCCTTAGCCCTCAGAGGACTGGTGTAACCTCAGATAAGCCGTTTAATTTCTACAACTTACTTTTTCTTAATAAATATTAAGAGCAATAGATTGCATGCTGCTGAAGAAGAGTTTTGTTTCTAAAATTCTAGGACTTCATTAAATGCTTATTGTAAATGACAAGGCAAATCATATAACAGATATTTGAATACATAAGAATAAACACATAATACAATGTCCAAACAGTCAAAGAGCTTACTGATATTTAAATGGATCCACTGGAGAAGGGATAGGCTACCTACCCCAGTATTCTTGGGCTTCCCTTGTGTCTCAGCTGGTAAAGAGTCCACCTGCAATGCGGGAGACCTGGGTTTGATCCCTGGGTTGGGAAGATCCCCTGGAGAAGGGAAAGGCTACCCACTCCAATATTCTGGCCTGGAGAATTCCATGGACTGGATAGTCCATGGGACTGCAAAGAGTCAGACATGACTGAGTGACTTTAGCTTTTAATTTCCAAAAGGCACAAAATTCTTGATGAAAATGATTTTTGAAATCTGAAAACTCTGAGTTGATCCCTTGTAAGTCCTTTTCATGTTGTTGTTGAGTTGCTGAGTTGTCTCCAACTCTTTTGCAACCCCATGGGCTGTAGTCCACGAGGCTCCTCTGTCCATGGATATTCCAGGCAAGAATACTGGAGTGGATTGCCATTTCCTTCTCCAGGGGTCTTCCTGACTTAGGGATCAAACCCACGTCTTCTGCACTGGCAGGCAGATTCTTTACTATTGCGCCACCAGGGAAGCCCAAGTTCCTTTTCATAGGTAGTTTTAAGGTGGTTTTAAGTTGAGTGCTCCATTGGTCTTTACTTCTCTGGGTGTACAATTTTGAATGTAAGATGACACAGTGGTGGAAGCGTGGCTTT
The DNA here is from genome assembly GCA_935064755.1 of Tragelaphus eurycerus. Lineage (NCBI taxonomy): Eukaryota > Metazoa > Chordata > Mammalia > Artiodactyla > Bovidae > Tragelaphus > Tragelaphus eurycerus. Next base: position 6,317,292 of record CAKXYN010000023.1, read on the forward strand.
TGGTATCAGTGAGACCTGGGTTTGAACCTCACCTTTTCCATTGACCACAGTGTTACTGAGGACAAGAGAAAGCACCTCTTTGAGAGTCATATCATTATCTTTCGTAATCATTTTTACAGCCTTTTAATATAGAAAAAGGTAAAACCAATCCTCTCTTTGACCCCAATTCTATTCCCTAGAGATGACAAGGAAGGCAATTATGTTCAAGTTTTTGATGGGGGCATCCCAGGGTTTAAGTTCTGTGAGAAATTAATGAATAAAATTAGCTTAAAAAGAATGCTTCCTTTCACTTTCCTGCATGTGGAGCTGCTCGTCAGCCTCTCTGGAGCACACCTGTGCCTTCCCGTCTGTCCCCTCCTCTTCCCAATCACTGAAATGAAGATTCAACTGACACTCTTCTTTGGGTGCTGTCTGGGTGCCCCTCTATAATTTATCAGCCACGCTCTGAATGTCCATACCATCGACTCTCCTCCTTCCTGTAAGATCTTCTCTTTCCTGTAGGACTGCAGGGGCCCTCGAGGATCTTGGTCTCATGTTACTTTGTCACTACATACGGCACCTAACACTGTCCCTTCCATAGATGCTTGCTTAGTTAATAAACACAGTTTAAAATTTGGCAAAAATGTTTGAAAACAGCTGGCTGTATTTTGATTCCAAAGAGGTAAGATTTTAAAGTCCTATTTTGAACCTTAAATTAAATTAAATTAAAAACCTTAATTCTGGGAGAATGGTCTCCTCATCTTGAGCCATATGTGGCTTTTCAGAAGCCCTCTCAGGAGTCCTGCCTGACAGAGGACGTTGACGCAGGGGACTGAGGGAAGAACAGAAACTCTCCCATCACAGGTGTCCTTCGGAAGTCGGTAGCAGCCTGAGCGAGCTGCCCTGCCTGGAAGCTCCTCCATATACTCACAAGTATTGGAATAAAGAGGGAAGCGCTCTTGTATTTTTTTTTTTTTTTTCTTTTTAAAAAGAGAAGCCTAACGTAAAGGCTTCTTAATAAAGCAAGCTTAAGATCACAGTCAGGAGCGAGGCGGCTGGGCGTTGTTATCGTGCGTGCAGTTAACCAGGCACGGGGGGTGGGGGGGGTGGGGGGGGGGGGGGGGGGGGCGGTGTGCCGTGGGCACCAGGAGGGGAAGATGCCCAGTCACCCTCGCCGCTCTGCTTCACTGCATCTCAGTCCTTCTGCAGCCTGTACCAAGGGTGTCAGGGATGGAACAGGCCATTTTCAATCTAAATCTTGTTATAGATTAATAAGCAAACATTTTCTTGCTTATTATGCAATTTATCACGATGAAAATTACACTGGACTCCTCAAGGCTACATGCTGAGACGTTCATTTATTCAGAGTTGTGTGGAGAGAGTTATACTAACCTTCATGACAGAAAAGGATGTAAAAGCAAGACTTAAATTACCTACTGAGAACCCAAGCATTGGTGTCTGTAAACATATTCTATGTAGATAAAGCACAGCACATCCTTATGTTTGCTGATATAAGCTTTGTGTGAATTTATTTAATCACAAAATAAAATATTAAATGGTTAGCCTAAAATGAAAACCTATCACTTCTCCCAGGCAACAAAACAAGACTGCATAATTATTGACAGAATTGCATAATTGTGTTTGGACCAGATTTGAAAATAGGCTATAAAATTCTGTTGAAGCGAATTCTGGACAATCAAAATATTAAAGGCTTATCAAGGTAACCAGGCGGAGAAGGCAATGGCATCCCACTCCAGTACTCTTGCCTGGAAAATCCCATGGACAGAGGAGCCTGGTGGGCTGCAGTCCATGGGGTCGCTAAGAGTCAGACACGACTGAGCAACTTCACTTTCACTTTTCACTTTCCTGCATTGGAGAAGGAAATGGCAACCCACTCCAGTGTTCTTGCCTGGAGAATCCCAGGGACGGGGGAGCCTGGTGGGCTGCCGTCTATGGTGTCACACAGAGTCGGACATGACAGAAGCGATTTAGCAGCAGCAGCAGCAAGGTAACCAGGAGAGCTGAGAAGGTGTCAACCACAGCTGCGGCCAAAGGGAGGATGAAAGATTGAAAATACATGTCGGGCTTCGCACAAAGGCCGGCTGCCTCTTACGACTACTGCGGACTACTGCCAACTCATGGGCTCATTGTCCCTCCTACTCCTTAAAGTCAGTCAAGAACGTTCAGGTCTCCTGTGTTCAGAAAGTATCGTGGTTGCCATTATGTGGAAGTGATCATTCTAGAAATGGGTATCTCTTCAGCTGTTGAACACCAGGACAATGACGATGGCATCACCACCCACACCCGCCGCCCAACATCAGATGGCAACATCCATCCAATCTCTTCATATGTGCTAAGTGCTCTCCTAAGCACTTGACAAATACAAACTCACCTACCATCAGTCCTATGATGCAGGTGTTTAATTAGCCCAGCTTGTAGATGGAAGTGAGGTGAGAGGTGAAATAAGTTGCTGAAGGAGGCTTAGGAAGCATGACGGTAGGACAGGATGTGACGGGGGAGGGCAGCTGCTTAGGTTTGCAATGAATTCCCTCCCCCTACTCAGCAGTCTCAGGACTTTGAAACGGGGATGCCCAGCCTGAGGACAAAGTCACGGCATCCCAGTCGAGCCTTCAGCTGCTGCTCTGGTGTCCACTTCTGAGCACAGAGCAGCCAGCAGAGAGACAGGCCCAGAGCATGGATATGAGAGCAGCAGCCATGGAGAAAAGGGCGGAGAGCTCTATAGATTTTTTTAAAGGTTAATAATGATAAGAATGAAATGTCGTTCACTGAAAAAAAAATCAAAAGAGGTGATAACAGTAACAAGCAGACCCAGAAGATATTGTAGGTTCAATTCCAGAGCATCGCAGTAAAGCGAGTATCACAATAAAGTGAATCACGTGAATTTTTTAGCTTCTCAGCAAGCATATAGAAAGTATGTTTATACTATATTGTAGGCTGTTAAGGATGCAATATTATTAAGTATTTCTTAACATGTATATCCCTTAATTTAAAAATACATTATTGCTAAAAAGGTCACACTAGTTACAAAAATAACATCAAAGATTACTGACTTCAGATAACCATAACAAATACAATAATAAAAAAAAGTCTGAAATACTGCTAGAATTACCAAAACAAGACACAGAGTCATGAATGATCAAATGCTGTTGGGAAAACGGTGCCAGAAGACTTTCTTGATGCAGGCTCAGCACAAACATTCAGTTGTAAGAAGAAAAACAACAACACAAAACCCCAGTACCTGCAGAACACAGTGAAGCTACGCACAATACAACAAGATGCGCCTGCACACTGAGAACGGCGTTGCGAGGCAGATGGGGAGGCAAGAATTCCTGCCACTAGGGCTTCACTCGCACTAGGATGACTATGCTTGAAAAGCAACAGCAAAAACAGAAGACAGGTGGTGGCGAGGATGCAGAGAAGAGGAACTCCTGCGTGCTGCTAGTACACACAGAAATTGTGTAGCCGCTGTGGAGAACAGTTTGGTGATTCATCTTCATAGGTTACACACAGAATTGTCCTGTGACCCAGCAATGCCACTTTCAGGTCTCTACTTAAGAGCAATGAAAGTAGCTGTTCACACAAATACATCTCATGAATTTGAATTTTCATAGCAGCTCTGTTCACAACAGTGGAATAGAGCAGAAACAACCCAAATGACCATCAATGGCTAGAGAAATAAAATGCGGTAAATCAACAGAACGGAATGTTGCTCGACCACACAAGAAACGAAGTACTGAAAAGAGGTTGCCACCTGAACGGACCTTGGAATCATCATGCTGAGTGAAAGGGGTCAGACACAAGAGACCACACACTATATAACTCCATCTATGTGAAAGGGCCACAACACGCAACTTCACGGAGACGGAAGATCGTCAGGGCCGCTGGGAGGAGAGAACAGGAAGTGACTTCTCGATGGACGTGGAGTCTCCATCAGGTGACCACACCTGCGAACCGGGGAGTGCTCGTGACGGCATAACCGTCAGCGCAGTCAACGTCACTGAATGGTGTCCTCTGAGAGGGACTCAGTGGTCAATCTCATATTCTATGTGATTTACACCATCAACACAAAACAAGAAAGACTTCCTCCAGGAGTCAGGAGGCTGGGTTCTCGTCAATACGAACTTCTAGCACTGGCCTCAGTTACTTTAGGAACTGCCTCAGCTCCTATTCCTTTTCCACTGCTCTCGTCCCTGCTTCCCTGGACCACTGCAGCCCCGAGGGCTGATCGTCGACTGTGTGCAGATGAAACCTCAGTAAAGTAGGTTTAAAAATTAACATGAGGGCAAAGGAGTAATTCCCCCAACAACTGGGCCATGTATTGTATCCGTACATCATTTTGAGCAACCATATGTATTATTTTCCATATATGATATATTTATACTATCATTAGCTGATAATATCTCAAAGTGCAATAAAAATAAATTTAAAACTATGTCAAAGATAAATCATTCATTGGCTTACAGCTAAATCTCAATTGTATTAAAATGACAGAAACATACCTCCCTTTCATTGTCTACTTCCAAAATTTCATATATTGAGATACTGGTCTATTTTTTTGCATTTTAAAAATTCCCCCCAAATTATTTTTATAAATTAAAAAAAAAAATTATACTCAATGACCTTTGCTAAAACCAAACAAAACCAACAGAAGCCAAATGAACTGAAAATGGAGCACGTACTTGGCAAGTTGTTTCTCGGCATCAGCACAAAGTTCGAGAAGCCCCATAAGGACAGCAGACACATCCATGTAAGGCTCCCAGACTGTGAAACCACGTCCAATCAGATCAATGGCTGTTCTGCGGATAGTACTGTGTGGAGGAAGCTTAGGGCTTGGCGGCTGCAGCAGAAGAAATGTCAGGGCCTTACCTAAAATTACAAAACAAAAGACAGAGCGATTAAGTAATTTTCTTTGTGATGTTTTCTTTGAACTATATTTTCAAAATATAAACCACTTTGGATTTACCTTTTTAATTGCAAAAGGGTTTTGAATAGTAAGACTATAAAAGATCTCAAGTTTACAGTTTGTTTAGCCATGTACTTTAAAGAGAGTATCTTTATCTCTTTAAAGAGATGTTAAGTGACAACATTTTCTATTAGATTCTAAAGTGTTGTAATTATATAATACTATATATAAATAAGTGCATATAATTTCAAAACATATCAGTGAGTCTAAACTTCCAGTTTTCTCCCTACTCAACATTCTGTAAAATGGAGATGGTTTCAAATAATGAAAGATGGTATTTCTTCATCTTTCTTCTACATCTAACAGAGATTATATATATGCTTCATCAGTAACATGCCTCATCACAGGCAATGATTATTACCAGGACTGAGAAATGGAGAGGGTAGAATGTGTAGCTTTTAAGAGTCTCTCCCTAACCCAGGCCAAGCACATATGTGCCTCTACATTCCCATGTACTGATAGCAGATGATGTCAAGCACACGGTCAATTCTTTACATAAGTTTCTTACACATCTTTTAAAAATAGCTTAATATTACTTCTAAATCTGAAGACATGATTTGGGTTTTAGTCAATACGTATTGCTGTGTGTTGAAGATCAAGCTAACCATTTGTAATGTAAAGCTGATGGTGCTGAAGCTGCAGAAGCTCATCTACTTCCAAAGGCATTTTGACATTAAAAACAAAAAAAGCACCAGTGACTGTAAAGAACAAACTGCGACTTAGAGGGAGTTTTCGTATTTGTGTTTGAGGGGAAGAAACAAACAGTCTATAATCATATCACTGTATGGCCTACTGGTTAAAGGGAACAGAGGTTTCAGATTCAACAGAGTATTAATCAGTTTGATAACTTACTAGGGGGTTAGGCTTAGGAAGACACTCGGTGAACCTCAGTTTCCTTATCTGTAAAATGGGGATGGTAATAGCTATTGCAAAGGGCCAGAGTGTTAAATGAATTAAAAGCATACACAGTGTACTGCCAAGGGCTACGTCGGCATGTGTCCATGAAGGGCAATCAGGGCTCATTCTGAATAACAGGTTGAATTTGTCTGTTTCCAAAATTAAGAACATAGCATATGAAATTTACTGCACTCAACAAATAAAGGCATTTGCTCACTTTTATGTTATAGCCAATTGTTAAATGAGAATGAATTGAAATGGGGCTAGATAGAAGGATGGCTTCCCTTTTGGCTTCACGGTAAAGAGTCCACCTGCCAATGCAGGAGATACAAGTTCGATCCCTGGGTCGGGAAGATCCCCTGGAGAAGGAAATGGCAACCCACTCCAGTATTCTTGCCTGGAGAATCCCATGGACAGAGGAGCCTGGTGGGCTACAGTCCACGGGGTCACAAAGAGTCAGACACAACTTAGTGACTAACAACAACACAAAGCAAAGACCCCGACAGCTCTGGCAGGGCAGTTTCTACCACCCGGGGAAGCATCAAGAGAGGCAGAGAGGAGAATGCCCGATTTAACACGGAGATTTTAAATCTACTAGTAAGTGTCTGTTTGTTTGTTTGTTTTCCAGTGATCTGTTTTGGAATTCTAAAGACCTGCAGATGTTAAAATTCCACATCTGTCTCTGACAAGTTATTCCCAACAAAACATGTAAATATGAGAAGATAAAGAGGATTTCTTAAGTTAAACCTTCTGATTTCTAGCCTTGTTAATAACATGCTTAGAACTGAGCATTAATAACATGCTTAGAACTTAGCAATACTGATACTTACGTTCTGAAGATATCTCAGGATTCAAATTTCTGTATCATATATTCTTTCTGTTGATACTAAAGAACCAGATTTTTTTTAATGGTTTATATGATAGGAAAAGGAGTACGTCAAGGCTGTATATTGTCACCATGTTTATTTAACTTATATGCAGAGTACATCATGAGAAATGCTGGACTGGAAGAAACACAAGTTGGAACAAGATTGCCGGGAGAAATATCAATAACCTCAGATATGCAGATGACACCACCCTTATGGCAGAAAGTGAAGAGGGGCTAAAAAGCCTCTTGATGAAAGTGAAAGTGGAGAGTGAAAAGGTTGGCTTAAAGCTCAACATTCAGAAAACGAAGCTCATGGCATCTGGTCCCATCACTGCATGGGAAATAGATGGGGAAACAGTGGAAAAGTGTCAGACTTTGTTTTTCTGGGCTCCAAGATCACTGCAGATGGTGACTGCAGCCATGAATTAAAAGACGCTTACTCCTTGGAAGGAAAGTTATGACCAACCTACAAGCATATTCAAAAGAGAGAATACTTTACCAACAAAGGTTCGCCTAGTCAAGGCTATGGTCTTCCGTGTCATGTAGGATGGAGAGCTGGAGGAAGAAGGCTGAGCGCCGAAGAATGATGTTTTGAACTGTGGTGTTGGAGAAGACTCTTGAGAGTCCTTGGACTGCAAGAAGATCCAACCAGTCCATTCTGAAGGAGATCAATCCTGGAATTTCTTTAGAAGGAATGATGCTAAAGCTGAAACTCCAGTATTTGGCCACCTCATGCGAAGAGTTGACTCATTGGAGAAGACTCTGATGCTGGGAGGGATTGAGGGCAGGAGGAGAAGGGGACGACAGAGGATGAGATGGCTGGATGGCATCACTGACTCGATGGATGCGAGTCTGAGTGACCTCCGGGAGCTGGTGATGGACAGGGAGGCCTGGCGTGCTGTGGTTCATGGGGTCGCAAAGAGTCGGACACGACTGAGCGACTGATCTGATCTGATCTGATGATAATAATAATGAAGGAAAGGTGCATTTATTCCTTTTCAACTTGTATTCTAACTTACGACTCCATATGATTTAGGTGCTATGCGATATGGACCAAGGTGATAAAAAAGCTAAAATTAAGACAATGATAGTACTTTCTCTATTGACAGAAAAAAAAAAAAAAAAAGCTTGTGGCAGAACTTTATGAATTTTAAGTTTATCTCTCAGAACTTTTCTAAAATCTCTGGTACCCAATAAAGGTTGTATTTTAATCTGTACAAGATGGAATCTAATTTTGTACAAAAGCATACATTAACTTATTTTACATAAGTGCCCCACTGTTCTACAGTCAAGGAACATTACCTCACTGAGTAAGCAAGGTGGAGAAGGATGCCACCATCTGCCACTATGACTGAGTCTTTTGTAAAAGGCTTTCCCAGCGGCAGCATTAAGAAGTTTAACAAACTGGCCTGATATTCATTCAAGACTTTTCACAATTTGGTCCCAACCCTTCCATCCCAAGATTCCTGTAAGAACTATTTACAGAGTATTGCTATGGTGTACTAAGCGCTGGGGAGACAAAAGAGAACAAGACTCAGTTTTTTTCAAGGAAATTCATTCTAGTTCAGGTGAGCAAATAGGCAATGTGAATATATTACAAAGAGTGTTAAAATATTTATAAGTTCAAGGTATCAAGACAGAACTTAACAGGGGCACTTAATCTGATCTTAGGGATATAAGAAGGGAAAGGTGAGCTGAATATCCAAACCTTAAGACTAAGTAGGACTTAGTCACTCACTGAAGAGGCGTATGGAAAAAAAAAATATTATAGGAAGAGAGAACAGCAAGTCTAAAGACCAGGAGATGAGAGGGAACACGGCCAGACCAAGCGGTTACACACAGTTCAACAGGGCTGGAAAATTTGTCAGAGGAAAGGGAAAGGGTTGGGGTGATGGGCAAGAGGGAAAAGAGGATAAAGTGGATGAAATATAACCGAGAGACATGAGGCAGAACACGCTACTAGAGCCCGATCACCAAGGGCCTTGCGTGCCATGCCAAGACTTTGTTTATTCTGGTGACAATGGGGAACCACCAGAAAGTTCTAAGTGAAGGAGAGGTTTGATTAGATTTTCAGAAGGGGGCAAGACCTGCTGCCTCTTAAATTCTGATCTACCTATCCCCAGCCAATTGGATTAATTAGAATCATGGCATTTTCAAGACGAAAAGATCCTACAAAACAACGATCTATTCCTATGTATCAGATGAGATAACTGAGAACTGTGGATGGCGAGTGGTTAGCTGCAGGCCCCTGTGGCTCAGGCCTCGGGCGATGTGACCAGTATACGTCTCTGAACACAACTTACGTCTTTACAACCAGGTTTTACTCATGACACCCTACCAAAACAGAAGATTAAACAAATAATACGTTTTATCTTTTCTCACACAATGAGAAGGTTGCTATTGCTGGTTCAACGGCTAAATACAGCTATACCAAGTTATCGTTGTCTCGACCCTATCTTAGCTGTATCACACCCACTGAACAGTTGATGGCATATCCAGTACTGCACCTGCCTTCCCAGCAGGAAGAGGCAGAAGGCTGCAGAGCAGAAGGACATGTGTCAGCTAAGTCAGATCAGATCAGTCGCTCAGTAGTGTCCGACTCTTTGCGACCCCATGAACTGCAGCACGCCAGGCCTCCCTATCCATCACCAACTCCCGGAGGTCACTCAGACTCACATCCATGGAGTCAGTGATGCCATCCAGCCATCTCATCCTCTGTCGTCCCCTTCTCCTCCTGCCCTCAATCCCTCCCAGCATCAGAGTCTTCTCCAATGAGTCAACTCTTCGCATGAGGTGGCCAAAGTACTGGAGTTTCAGCTTTAGCATCATTCCTTCCAAAGAAATCCCAGGGCTGATCTCCTTCAGAATGGACTGGTTGGATCTCCTCGCAGTCCAAGGGACTCTCAAGAGTCTTCTCCAACACCACAGTTCAAAAGCATCAATTCTTCAGCACTCAGCCTTCTTCATAGTCCAACTCTGACATCCATACATGACCACAGGAAAGACCATAGCCTTGACTAGGCGAACCTTTGTTGGCAAAGTAATGTCTCTGCTTTTGAATATGCTATCTAGGTTGGTCATAACTTTCCTTCCAAGGAGTAAGCGTCTTTTAATTTCATGGCTGCAGTCACCATCTGCAGTGATTTTGGAGCCCAGAAAAATAAAGTCTGACACTGTTTCCACTGTTTCTCCATCTATTTCCATGTAGTGATGGGACCAGATGCCATGATCTTCGTTTTCTGAATGTTGAGCTTTAAGCCAACCTTTTCACTCTCCTCTTTTACTTTCATCAAGAGGCTTTTTAGTTCCTCTTCACTTTCTGCCATAAGGGTGGTGTGCCCAGTAAAATTTAACTACATTTCACAGACCGAAATTACATAATAATCCCCCCAGTTTAAGGAAGGGTGGGAAGGATGGGAAATGTAGTTTGCTATCCAACTACAATGCCATCTTCAACCATTCTGAGGCTTTGTTCACCTGTGAAAGGAGAATGGTATGCAGTTGTGTGTGTGTGCACATGCATGTGTGTGTGCACGTGCATTCAGTTGTTCGTGTCTGACTCTCTGCGACTCCATGGACCGTGTGTTTGTGCGCGTGTGTGTGCGCGCGCTCAGCTGTTCATTTCTGTCTGACTCTCTGCGACCCCATGGACCGTAGCCTGCCAGAGACCTCTGTGTGTGGAATTTTCCAGGCAGGGATGCTGCACTGGGCTGCGCTTGGCAGCTGGCAATTTCTGCCAGGTCTTCTCTGCTTCCCTTAGAATGAAATTCTTCTTTTTATGAGAACAACTATTACCTATATGTTTAACAAACAACAATATGGCATCTTTGGCATTTATTCCAAAGCTAATTAATTCCAAAATTAGTCCAAAGCTAATTTTATTATTTTTTCACATCTGCTAAATGAGCAAATTCCCTGGGTCATATGAAATTTTCATTAAAAATCTTTTTTTTTTTCACATGAGGCTTATCACTGTGATTTACAAATTCAGTAAGTACTTAATACATAATTCTTGCTTTGGCAAATACTGAAAATTACTTTATACAGCGTGTACCTAGCATGGTTAGTAAAATTATGCACAGAACATAAATTTCCAAGAATCTGCTACAAACCTGTGCTGGTCTATGTCCAAGTTTCCATGACTCTCTGGTGAAATGGTAAAATATAAATAATGTAATGAGCATTTTTTCATAAAGCTAAATTTATTCAGTTTAAAAGACTGCTTATTCTAAGGTTATGTACTTACTATTTTTTTGGTGAATAAATTTTTTTATATAAAATGATAAAGACAGTGGTATTTTTTTAATGTTTGCACTCAGCAAAATAAAACAAAGTTCTGCTAAATACTCCCCAATTTTATTTTTGGAAATTTTACTGGTCCATGATATCAGAGGGCTTTCCAGATGGCTCAGTGGTAAAAGAATCCGCCTGCCAATGCAGAAGAAGCAAGACTGCAGCTTCCATCCCTGGGTTGGGAAGATCCCCTGGAGTAGGAAATGGCAACCCACTCCAGTATTCTTGCCTAGAACATTCCATGGACAGAGGAGCCTGGCGGGTTATAGTCCATGGGGTTGCAAAAGGTCAGACATAACTGAGCATGCCCGAAAGGATGATCTCAGAAAGTTTTGGAAAAAACTGCTGTTTGTTATAACTGCTGTTTGTACTGTCCCGAGGGACTGCATGGTCCTTCCCCATCCTAAGAATCACAGCTGAGAAGTCCCATTACTGGTCACTGGCTTTTTCACTGAGACGGCCAAGAGTTTCCTAACTCAACTAGTTACAGGACGGAATTCAGCATTATTCAAGTCAACCTTGAATAATTATCAAGGTTATCAGGGTTATCAGATGACTAGTCTTTCTTACCAGTAAGATGGGTGCATAGTACAGACACTGCGGCAGCTTTATGGTGGGAATTAAACAGGCAGCATCCTCCGCCCCACCCATCACCACTCTGTACGTCTAGCCAAATGAACTACAAAATGCAGACTGGCTCAGAATACTGGCAAGAAATCAAATCAAGACAGAGCCCCTTAAAAAGCAGAAAGCACTGAAAATCCAGCATTGGATAAATCACAATTAACTTAGACCCTCCAGCTGTTGAGAAAGTAATTCCGTTGTCATGCAGTCAAGAGTAATAACAATAGCTCATATTTTAGTGCTGCTTTATCTCAAGCTTATCTCAAGCTGCTTTTTTAAAAAGTGTTCCTACTTTAATCTTACCATTTTTTTTAAAGTGCTACAGAGGCACAACGCTGCAAGAAAATATTTACACTTTGCTGTAACAGCAACACGCTAAAAATGAGAAAAGGACTGACACAGAGATAGCAAAATAAAGCCTATGTAAGCTGTGGGTACAGCCATGTACTACGGCTAACTTGTTGCTCTGGCAAGATGACTGCTGTCCTGTCATGAACTGACCAAGGAAAACCGCCAACTTAAAACATTTTTACCCTATCTAGATGGTTATGATGACCAGCTCTTTCAAAAGGTTAACAGTACAAGTCATAAACACACACACACACACACACACACACACACACACACACACACACTCTGAGGCTGTTACTTAGGAAATAATGAATTTGCTTTATGGATTATTTTTCTATCCTTATCACAAAGTGTAGACTCACTTTATTAATGTACTCTACATTTAATGAATAACTATTATAAGACAACCCTATTAATTATAAAGAACTATAGTTATATATTTCTATAAGCATCGGGTATTGTTTTCAGCATCATTTGATAATAAATAACACTTTATATTATTGATTCTATTCCACTTTTTCCCCTTTTGCATGTCTAATGCAAGTATAGAAACTACACTTGGTACCCTGAGCTCTCCATAGCACAAAGAACAATGTGAGCACACTGTTCAAAACATAATGAAAAAAAATGACTTATTTTATTCACTTAAAACACACAGGCACACAGTTAATTGGCAGTTAAACACACTAACAAAACATTTTTAACATTAACTCAAATCTTTATTTTCATATAACCACAGATTCTACTAACATGACATGTTCATGACACAAACGTGAATTGTGTATTTTTTTTTAACCCAGTTTCTATTTGTGCTGAAACGGCACTAAATAAGAAAGGATCATTTAAAAAGCTTTAAAATCAATGATATTTTTTCCCAGCTTTGCAATTACAATTTTTCTTTTCTTTTTTTTTTTGGACTAAGTTTTCCCTTACATGCTCCTCTTGAAGGATGAAGGTCTCACTGTCTGCAACCAGCTGTCATAAGCCCTCTAGCAACTGCTACAACCCAGTGAAGAAGGTGCTGAATAACCGAAGAGGCTGAAGCAGGAAACGGGGCAGGACAATGCAGAGGGACGGGGCGGGGCGGCGCCCTCAGTCACAGAGTGCCCGCCTGCTGGTCAAGGGAACCTGGATGCTGCGGCAGGAGATGTTTATAGGAAACCAGGGGCTACAGGGAGACGTTCCAAGAATTAGCAATTAAAACAGAAGCCACAGTCAAACTATGCTTACCAAGAGAGAATGAGATTTTCTTACCGGAATTATTATAAAACCAAAGCATTTCAGAGAATTTCCTAAGAGCCCTTAGAGATGACTGACAATTACTGCTATTGTCCTGCTGGTAGGCAATATATGGAACCATTTTCTTGGGTTTGGGTCCCTCTTCGGCTCGTTAACTGGGAAAGGAAATGGCAACCCACTCCAGCATTCTTGCTTGGAGAATCCCATGGACAGAGAAGCCTGGTGGGCTACTGTCCTTGGGGTCTCGGAGTCGGACACGACTGAGTGACTTGAGCACTCGGCTAGTTAACAGGCCTAGTTTAGATAAACTGGTTCATCATACTTAAAAGAAAATCATTAATAAAGAAATGGCCACTAACCTCCTCAGCTCTGGAGAGTACAGAGGGGGAAAAAAAAAAGGTCATATTTAAAAAATGTACTAATTAATAGCTCAATTACAAGAACTTCCTGTGGGAGAACATATTATATGCACTTTAAACCAAATGAATTTATGATGATTTGTGCCATTACAATGAGTGCAAAATGAATTAATAATGATTGGCCACTTATTTCAAAGTATAACCAACTGAATGAAGCCTTTTCCCACTTGCTAATGTCCATCAAAGAACCAGGATGGCAGAGTGCCATCTAGAATTCTATTCTTTGGCTTTACACAGGTACATGATTTGATTAAAAATAATCCCAATACAGTGCACATTATTCATGGATATAGAATAGTAAACACTTCTATGATGAGAGGCTTTGTATTAATAGCTATAAAAAACTACTTTTGAACTTTTTACATCCTGTATTACATAGAAATCAAGTCCTCATTTCATTTACTAAAAGGCATAAAATTTTTCTGTTAAATTAGGAAGTTATTTTAAAACTTATTAATGTGATATCAGCTTAGTCAAAACAGTTCTGATTCAAAGAAAGTAGATGTTTCTTGTCCTACAATCAGAAGAGTATAAAATCCAATGCTGCTTGATTGAAAGGACATTTTTTTGTTTGTTTGTTTGAGTTCCTAATTAAGTTGTGTCATACAGTGAAATTTAATCTCATTTCGTTTTTGATATTCCATGTATTTTGGGTGGAAGACCAAAATAAATGTTTTACCTTCACATAAACAAAAGGATACTACTTACTGCATAAGGCTCTTTTCCTCAAGGAAGGTAAAAAGTGCTGATCAGCAATAAAGAAGTAAAATTGTAGAAGTAGATGTTTATGATGTCAAAGAAGTAAAAAAAAAAAAAAATCCATGAATCTATGGAATCCTTCGGCCCCCCACCCCCCACGGAATCTTTAGTTGAATTATCTAAATACTTCTATGTCCTTTTCCCCAAAGGCGTGTGGTTGTTGAATCTCCTGAATGGTTGGGGGTGGGGAGGGGAGAGCAAAGCAAGAGAACGGGGGTTCAAGTTCTAGCTATGGCACCTAATAGCTGGGGGATCCTTTCACTGACCCATTATTTCCTAGGCCTGCTGGGGACCAGGCATGGTTCTAAACCACAGGTCAACCAAGTTGAAGCTTATGAAGCTCTCATGAAACTTACATTCTAGCTGGGACAAAACAACCAAATGAACACATAGCTATGTCGAGTAGTACTAAGTCCTGTAAAGAAAAATAAGGCAGAGCCCAGAAAGTGAGAGAGAGGGAAGCACTCTGCAAGAGGTGACAGGCAACTGCACAAATTAAAGTATTTTTATCTTCTGGGACAGTGAATTCTCATGACTACTGAAAACTATTTGGTGTTTGTGGAATGCTCTCTAGGTACAGAAAGATGGAGGACACAGGAGTTTCTCTGATTTATACAACATGTATTTCTTACCATGTTCTGTGCATAGCTTCTATCAGCCTTCTCTAGGCCTGATCACCTCCAGGAACCAACCAACCAGTGTGAGTCTCTGGCCTTCTAAGCAGAGACTGGCCTTTCTTCAAAGATGAAACTTTCCCAACACTGCATTTCCACTAGCATTTGACCTTAACCATTTCTGGCCATCTGTACCCCGTTAACGTCATGTGAGAGGGAGTGGGCCCATGTATGACAGGATTCAGAAGACACTGACGTGTGTCCAAAGTAACCGACCCCCGACTCAATCAAGGGCTCAGGCTCAGCTACTTTATCCCTGTGCGCTACCCTCAGGCGTCTAGGATTTGACTAGCATTTACAAACACATAAAATCAAAACAGTGACATTCTTTAATAAATGCTATTAATGACAACCAAAAGTATGGCAAAAAACACTTGATATAACTTCATGACTGCTTCCACTTTTTAAAAATTCACATAGGCTAATTAAGGAAGTTTGTGATCATTATAAGATAAACCTCAAAGTAATTTTATAGGTAGTCTGGTGGAGAGTAAAATAATATGAAAAATTACTTGATGTCTTTTCTAATAACCACAGTAAAACATTCAACTGGAATGAAGAGCTGCTGAACATTAACCCTTTATAGAAACACAGTCAAAGAGTAAAGAGAGTTGCCCTGGCGTGCGTGCTCAGTTGCTTCAGTCTTGTCCTACTCTTTGCAACCTATGCTATGCTAAGTCACTTCAGTCGTGTCCGACTCTGTGTGACCCCAAAGACGGCAGCCTACCAGGCTCCCCCGTCCCAGGGATTCTCCAGGCAAGAACACTGGAGTGGGTTGCCATTTCCTTCTCCAATGCATGAAAGTGAAAAGTGAAAGTGAAGTCGCTTGGTCGTGTCCGACTCCTAGCGACCCCATGGACTGCAGCCTACCAGGCTCCACCGTCTGTGGGATTTTCCAGGCAAAAGTACTGGAGTGGGGTGCCATTGCCTTCTCCGCTCACCTAGTGGACTATAAACTGCCAGGCTCCTAATCCATGGAATTCTTCAGGCAAGAGTACTGCCGTGGGTTGCGATGACCTCCTCCAGGGGATCTTCCTGACCCAGGGATGGAACCCATGTCTTCTGCATCTCCAGCACTGCAGGCAAATTCTTTACCATTAAGCCATCAGGGAAATATAGTGGCCCTTAGTAGATACTAAATATTAAGTAAGCTGTGACATGGAACATAGAATAACTACAGTAGAAATAAAGTCAGAATTGTTCTACATTCAGGCAAAGGAATACCAACATTCTCAATATAAGCACTCTAAATGTTTCCTTTCTACACATTTATTTTATTGAGGTTGAGTAAGAGAGGAAAAAAAAAAAAAGATGAGCAAACAAAAGTCACTCTGCTGCCCGTTTCTCAGTCTGGACATCTTTGTTTAAGCTTTGACTTGGCTTAAATGAACGAATTAATATTGACAAAAACATCAACTAAGCTAATGAGTTGTTAGTTAAGGCAATAAACATGTCACATTAGAGTCAGCGCAGCAAAGAGGTAATTAGCCCTGGAAAAGCCCTGCTGATTGGAGCTGTTGAGATCCTCTGCTCTTAACCTTTGAGTCCATTATCTAACCCAGGAGTTGTGGCTGTGTTAATGGGAACTTGCCAGTAAACAGCAGTCTTGCAGGAGCAGCCAAGCCTGTATTCAGAATCCTGGGATGAAAGGGGTGCTGGTGTGTTTACAGAAGAGCCATCAATGAAGCTCCATGAAAATCTGAAACAGAGCTCTTTGGGAATAGATGCTAATGTCAAACAAGGAGGACAAATATATTTCCAAGAAAACTTGGTGGGGTGGGGGAGTGATACACATTTTTTGGACATAAAGGACACACAGAAACATATTAACACACAATCTAATAAAGGAAAAGTCATTCCAATCACAAAATCCCATCTCTTCTACAAATAAGGATGCTCTGATCCTTTCAAGATGAAGTGCAATATTCTGTAATACAATGAATTCCTGAACTATCTGAGCTATAGAAGCAACCAGGATCACACCTAAAAATCATAGATAACAATTTATGTTCATTTAAAGTAAAAAAGAAAGATACACATGCCATTACACTCCAGAAATGTATGCTTACATGAGTAATTGCAGATTTTAGTTTCCTCTGTAAGATCTATTATTATTTTTAAACTTCTCACTCATTTTAATGATTTAGCTTTAGGACGACCAAAACTAGCACTTTCAAAGTCTATGCTGAAAAAAATCGAACATTTATAGAAAAATCACAAACAGGAGTTATAACATACATGAATAAAACCCCCATTCTCTAGATGAGTGGATCATTCCTGAAATAAAGCAAAAGACCATACTGACAAGCACAGGTTGAATTTGCATAATCTTCATATTAACTTCAAAAAAATGATCAACCAAGCCTAAGTTTTGAATCGCTTTTAACACTACAAATGCATATAGATATATTAATATGCATACGGATTAACTGACACTGCTACATCATCAGGAAATATTTCTTTTTCCTTGGAAAACTTGCTTTTTAAAAAGATTTAAAGCAAACAAACATATCATGCA
The DNA here is from genome assembly GCA_935064755.1 of Tragelaphus eurycerus. Classification (NCBI taxonomy): domain Eukaryota; kingdom Metazoa; phylum Chordata; class Mammalia; order Artiodactyla; family Bovidae; genus Tragelaphus; species Tragelaphus eurycerus. The sequence continues at coordinate 6,334,897 of CAKXYN010000023.1, forward strand.
TTCAAGATAATATTACACTGCCACTCATTTGTGGGTTTTCATGATTTTACGCTATCTCCCTCTGCAAAGGAAGAAAACGTTCCATCCTGATTTTATTATGTAAGTTTGATGAAAGAAATGGGTGGGTACCCAGTGTCGTGATGCGCCTGCTGTGTGTGAATGTGCAGTGTGTGTGCATCTGGGTGTGAGAGGAGCACAGACATGGGACATTTACTATACAGTAAATCAATATGTGCTATCTTTTTTCAGGCTGGGTAATTTCAAAAGGGACAGGAAGCAATTAGCTGCCTCACATCTTACTGGCTACTGCATGGTTTTAATTTTTTTTTTTATTTTCCCTCAAATGTAGTTTCTTTCTTAATGAATTTGCAAAACAGCTATATATGACTACAGTTTCATTAGTTAATTCTTTTTTTATAATAAACTATAGATTGAAAAGCACTATAAACCAGTCTTAATCCTCAATAAAAGATGAAAGAAGTAATGCTGTAAACCACAATAAGAAATACATTTTTTTCTGCTATTCTACTGTCACTGGCAGCCAAGTAGAACCTGGAAGAAATATACTACAGTATTTATTTCTGATATTATGCACAGCACATATAAAAATGACCAAATACTTCTGAATTGTCTGGGAGCAATAAAGAAAAATAAATAAGACTGTCAAAACATTTTTAAGACTTTACAGACATATATGGATTTAATTTGGTATGATTATATGGTAATTTCTTATCCAGGCAGTATACCATAGAATAATTGTGCTCAATCTGTTTATCTCAACCTATCTGAAGAATATGACATATGGCTAAACCATATGTTTCTTCACTTAGAAGAAAGTGAAGTCGCCCAGTTGTGTCTGACTCTGCAACCCCATGGACTGTAGCCCACCAGCCTCCCTGTCCATAGGATTCTCCAGGCAAGAGTACTGGAGTGGGCTGCCTTTGCCTTCTCAAGAACTGGGTTTCACAATGGAGGGCGAGCAGAGCACCACGAGTCTAAACATGAGAAACTCCTCAGTCTGGTCTCCTCGTCCACACCGTGACCCTGCTTCCTTCCAGTCAGCAGGCACAGCCGCCCTCCTCTCAGCGGTGACTGAGAATGCGTGGACACTAGTAGACAGCCATGGAGTGAGACCGAGACTCCAGCCCCCAAACTGCACCTGCCAACAGTCTGAGGTCAGGAACACAAGCTGGGCGTCAGTTCCCTCATCTAATGAGATAAAATGAGGTGCAGAAAGACCTGTTTCTGGAGTTGATAAGAGCATTTTTATTAATTTATCTGACATGTAGACTCTTGAGTCTTTGGTATAGAATGCAGAATCTTTTAGTTGTGGCATGTGAGATTTAGTTCCCTGACCAGGAATCGAACCCGGGCCCCCTGCACTGGGAGCAGAGTTTCAGCCACTGGACCGCCAGGACCTCCCTGACTGGAGTACTGAATGATACAACATATCAGGCCTGCCACAGAGCAGCCTTTGATATATTCCTCTCCCTCCATCTCCCATATACAATCTCTGTGTATATAATGACACAGACATTGTTCCCTAATTATTTCCTTCAATTGCAGATGTTTATTTGTATATTGAACTAAGACTTCGAAAAGAAACTTTTTTAAAGGAGGAAGACCATTAATACTTAAACTTCAGTCCTTCTAAAAATATATTATATGTTTAGAATTATTTGGGGGGCGGGAGGTGAAGGAGAAACATATTGCTTTGTCAGGCCAAGGGGGACACAGTGGGGAAAAAGATATATTTTTAAAAGAGTTTTCTACAAAACAGTAGGAAAAATCAGTAAAATACATAAATGAAGAAAAAGGAAAAAAAAGAGAAGGAAGAAGGGGCAATTCTGTTTGCTGGCTGCCTGGTAGGTGGTGGGTCCTGTGTTGGGTGGTTTACGTGTAAGCTATTTCATTCTGAAAAGAACCCAGGGAGGAATATGATGCTAGTTTCAATTTCAAAGATGAGGAAAACTGCTTCTCACAAACCTTAACTAACTTACTCTGGTTCATACTGTTAGTAATGCCACAAGACGCTTTCCTTGACTTGAAATCTTCTGTCCTGTCCATTATATTGTGCATAATATTTATTTAAAAGGAAAAGGCCATGTCATACTCCACACGTAAGATGACATCTGCAAAGGGATTTTATGTTTAATATTGCAAATGAAATACATCCTGTTGTTTTTCTCCTGGTAATCCCAGATACCGTAAATGGGGTTCGTGACAATTGAGTAAGAGCAGAATCATTTGAACATGTATGACAAGTAAAGCCAAACTGGCAAGAGCCTCAAGCCGGCCAGAACTGTTTATCTGAATGATCTACGTATACTAACACTTAAAAAGTAGACAGAGAAAGGCAAACAAATATGATAACGTTGGATTTCCAACCTTCCCCTATTAACTCTGGCCTAGTTATGCAGAGCTAGCATTGCTATTTTTCTTCCTCTCAAAATCTGTAGAAGGTGAATTAAATGTGAAAGCAAGATCAATTCTGTTCTAAGACAGTACATGAGCTTAGGATCAGACCTATTTCAGGTTATAAAGAGAATCTAATTATGCCATCTTAAATGTGTTTATAGAACCATATTACAGAGGCAGGAAAAAGGGAATATACCCCCAACCCAACTCGAATGACAAGCAAAATTCATGGCTACTGAAAGGGTAAGAAAAAAAAAATTGATCCCATATTCACACCACCCACATATAGAGAAAAATATTCCCATGCTTCATATTCTGTTACAGCTAAGAGCTTGCTCAGTCGCTCAGTCGTATCTGACTCTTTGAGACCCTGTCGATTGCAGCACACCACACTTCCCTGTTCTTCACCATCTCCTGGAGCTTGCTCAAACTCATGTCTACTGAGTCAGTGACGCCATCCAATCATCTCATCCTTTGTCACCCTCTTCTCCTCCTGCTCTCAGTCTTTCCCAGCATCAGGGTCTTTTCTAATAAGTCAGTTCTTCGCATTAGGTGGCCAAAGTATTGGAGTTCTAGCTTCAGCATCAGACCTTCCAATGAATATACAGGGTTGATTTCCTTTAGGATTGACTAGTTTGCACTCCTTGCAGTCCAAGGGACTCTCAAGAGCCTCCTCCAGCATCCCAGTTTGGAAGCTTCAATTCTTTGGCACTCAGCCTTCTTTATGGTCCAACTCTCACATCCATACACGACTAGTGGAAAAACCATAACTTTGACTATTCGGACCTTTGTAAGCAAAGTGATATCTCTGCTTTTTAATACACTGTCTAGGTTTGTCATAGCTTTTCTTCCAAGGAGCAACTGTCTTCTAATTTCATGGCTGCAGCCATGTCTGCAGTGCTTTTGGAGTCCAAGAAAATAAAATCTGTCACTCTTTCCATTGTTTCACCACCCATTTGTCATGAAGTGATGGGATCAGATGCCATGATCTTAGGTTTTTGAATGTTGAGTTTTAAGCCAGCTTTTTCCCTCTTCTCCTTCACTTTCATCAAGAGGCTCTATAGTTCCTCTTCGCTTTCTGCCGTAAGGGTCTAACCTTCTCATGACGATAGATCAGAAAACAGAGGCTCAGAAAGGTTAGGTGGCTTACTTTAGCTTAGAGAGCAAGTGTGACGGCAGGGCCAGAAGTCACAGCTCCAGTCTCAAAAATCAGCATTCTCTCTATGGTAGCACAAAGCTTCCATAATAAATGAAGTTCAAAATTATCATCATCATCATAACTCTTTTGACCACAGTCATTTTCCAGTTCTTGGCACACTGTCTGGAACTGAGAAGCATTAAAAATATTTTTGGAATGAATGAATGGACTTAAATCATACTCCACTGTCCATATTTTAACTATATTTTGAGGTCTTGGGTAAATTTCACTATATTACCAAGGTTTTGATGGTCACTCCAACTCTTTTATCCCTAAATTTCTGGAGTACATCCTGTTTATACCATTCAAAGAAATACAGACTTAGAAAGCTCAGAATTAGAATAAACTTTACAGATGATCTGGCCTGGAGATTTCTAATCCTGGTTGATATTTAGAATCAAGACACTTGATGAATAGGATGTGCTCCAGAAATTCATGCTTGCTCCTTGGAAGAAGAGCTATGACAAGTCTATACAATGTATTAAAAAGCAGAGATATCACTTTGCCAAAAAGGTCCATCTAGTCAAAGCTATGGTTTTTCCAGCAGTCACGTATGGATGTGACAGTTGGACCATAAAGAAGGCTGAGCACAGAAGAAATCAATTGATGCCTTCGAATTTTGGTGCTGGAGAAGATTCTTGAGAGTCCCTTAGGCAACAAGGAGATCAAACCAGTCAATCCTAAAGGAAATCAATCTGGAATACTCACTGGAAGGACTGATGCTGAAGGTGAAGCTCCAATATTATGGCCACCTGATGTGAAGAGGTGACTTACTAGGAAAGACTCTGATGCTGGGAAAGATTCAGGGCAAGAGGAGAAGGGGGCGAAAGAGGATGAGATGGTTAGATGGATCATCAACTCAATGGACATGAGTTTAAGCAAACTCCGGGAGATAGTGAAGGACAGGGAAAGCTGGCATCCTGCAGTCTGTGTGGTCGCAAAGACTAGGACACAGCTTAGAAGCTGAACAACAACAATTTAAAATCAACTGAAGGGCTTAATGAAAACACACATTCGGGCCACACTGCAGACTACAGATTCAGAACAGAGTCCCCGGGCTTGGCGATCACGACTCTGTGGGACAACTGGTTCCACTGTCAGGCATCCTTTTCCCTACAGAAAATTTCAAACTTAGACAAAAGTATAAAGAAGAAGTACAGTCTTATAGCAACCATCATGAAGCTTCAACAGTTTTGAACTCCTGGCCAGTCTTGTTTCAACCATATCCTCACAAATCCTGAACACCTTGAATTACTCTGTAGCAAACCTCACTTATAAAAATTTCAGTACCTAAGTCTAAAACATTGGGATGTATAAAAAACATAATCACCTGCTATTATCACACTTAAAATTAGCAAAAATTTCTTAATATCATCAAACAACCAGATGGCTATCACATTTTATTCATTCTCTTTCTGTCCTCCTCTTTTCCCCTGTCTCTCTCTTTCTTTCCTTCATTTATGTCTGTCTCTTCCAATCATAATCCATGTATGATTAAATCTTAAATCTCATAATCTACAGGTTGTCTCTTCCCCCTTTCTTGGAAAAAATCAGTTCTTTGGTACCTAGAATTTTCTAAAATCAGGAGTCTGCCAATTATATCCCTATGATGATATATAAACTGTTCTTACTTCTGTATTTCTTACAAATTGGATGAACAGATTCAGGTCTGAATTTTTTATTTTTATTTTTACTATTTCTTAGCAGAGTTCCAAAGAACAGCAAGGAGAGATAAGAAAGCCTTCCTCAGCGATCAATGCAAAGAAATAGAGGAAAACAATATAATGGAAAAGACTAGAGATCTCTTCAAGAAAATTAGAGATACCAAGGGAACATTTCATGCAAAGACGGGTACAATAAAGGAGAGAAATGGTATGGACCTAACAGAAGCAGTAGCTATTAAGAAGAGGTGGCAAGAATACACAGAAGAACTATATAAAAAGATCTTCATGTCCCAGATAACCAAGATAGTGTGATCACTCACCTAGAGCCAGACATCCTGGAATGTGAAGTCAAGTGGATCTTAGGAACCATCACTATGAGCAAAGATAGTGGAGGTGATGGAATTCCAGTTGAGCTCTTTCAAATCCTGAAAGATGATGCTATGAAAGTGCTGCACTCAATATGCCAGTGAATTTGGAAAACTCAGCAGTGGCCATAGGACTGGAAAAGGTCAGTTTTCATTCCAATTCCAAAGAAGTGCAATGACAAAGAGTGTTCAAACTACTGCACAATTGCACTCATCTCACATGCTAGCAAAGTAATGCTCAAAATTCTACAAGCCAGGCTTCAGTAATATGTGAACCGTGAACTTCCAGATGTTCAAGCTGGATTTAGGAAAGGCAGAAGAACCAGAGATCAAATTGCCAACATCTGCTGGATCACAGAAAAAGCAAGAGAATTCCAGAAAAACATCTACTTCTGCTTTATTGATTACGCCAAAGCCTTTGCCTGTGTAGATCACAACAAACTGGAAACTTATTCAAGACATGGGAACACCAGACCACCTTACCTGCCTCCTGAGAAACCTGCATGCAGGTCAAAAAGCAACGGTTATAACTGGACATGGAACAACAGACTGGTTCCAAATCAGGAAAGGAGTACGTCAAGGCTATATATTGTCATCCTGCTTATTTAACTTATATGCAGAGCACATCATGCGAATGCTGGGCAGGATGAAACACAAGCTGGAATCAAGATTGCTGGGAGAAACGTCAATAACCTCAGATATGCAGATGACACCACCCTATGGCAGAAAGTGAAGAGGAACTGAAGAGCCTCTTGATGAAAAAGAAAGAGGAGAGTGAAAAAGCTGTCTTAAAACTCAACATTCAAAAAACTAAGATCATGGCATCTGATCCCATCACTTCATGGCAAATAGATGGAGAAACAATGGAAACAGTGACAGACTTTATTTTCTTGGGCTCCAAAATCAATGCAGCCATGAAATTAAAAGACGCTTGGTCCTTGGAAGAAAAACTATGACCAACCTAGACAGCATATTAAAAAGCAGAGACGTTACTTTGCTGACAAAGGTCCACCTAGTCAAAGCTGTGGTTTTTCCAGTGGTCATGTACGGATGTGAGAGCTGGACTATAAAGAAAGTTGCTGAGCACCAAAGAATGGATACTTTTGAACTACAGTGTTGGAGAAGACTCTTGAGAGTCCGTTGGACTGCAAGGAGATCCAAGCAGTCCATCCTATAGGAAATCAGTCCTGAATATTCACTGAAGGACTGATGCTGAAACTCCAATACTTTGGCTATCTGATGCAAAGAACTGACTTCTTAGAAAAGACCCTGATGCTGGGAAAGATTGAAGACAGGAGGAGAAGGGGACGAGAGGATGAGATGGTTGGATGGCATCACTGACTCAATGGACATGAGTCTGAGCAAGCTCTGGGAATTGGTGATGGACAGGGAAGCCTGGTGTGCTACAGTCCATGGGGTCTCAAAGAGTCAGATATGACTAAGCGACTGAATTGAACTGAGATGTTACTATGTATTTCCATCAAGTATATAAAGTCTGGCCGTCTCTCTTTTTGGTGATATTAGGAGTTATTGTCCAGGTCCATTAATTACTTAGGGTGGCAAAATGGTGATATTCTATTATTCCTCCTTCATTTACTAGCTAAAATACTGTTATAAAGAAGAATTTTCTCTCATCAACCATTATGCTGAGGTGCACTTGTATAAAAAAAACAAAAAAAATATATGCTTATTTCCAATTCTTTACAAGTTTCAAAATAAGAAGTTAATTCTCTAGCATCACTCTACAGTGACACTGAGGTTTTGTACAATATCCCCCCGTGTAACTGTGAATTCATGGATCAAAGTAAATTGTTACGTCTCTCTTTAAATTTTGTGCTGCTACTTGTATTGCCTTTTAGTCTTGTTTACAGCACCTTATATAAATATAAAATTTGCTTTTGGGTTTTGAGTCACTATACACAGATGTGTTTCTACATCAGATTAGTTTTCTTTTAGCACTTATATGATTACATAATAGACATAACTAAAACCTCAACTAATTATCATTACCAGTGTAAGTTTATAGAGTACCAACATTGGTATATCTAAATCTATTAGAATAAAAGTAGTTAGAAATGAAACAAAAGTCTTTAACAATACCTCCTAAAAATTAACAATCATCAGAAAGGGAATTAATACAATGTAAAAGTTTCTCAATTGTTATAGATGAGATATCTCATAGATTTTAGGCTTAACTTTCAGTTTTTTTGTCATCAAAGTTCTGCCTTTACATACTCTCCCGGCCATGCTTATCCTTCAGGATCTGTGATGCTTTATACACGCTTTCTTATTCTACTTATAAACAGCTTCATGTCAATCTTCTGTATCTTTACCCTAATATCTACTTCAACCTGCTCTGTCCCTCCCAATTTTCCCACTGTTCCATGAAACAGTTAAAAAATTTTAAACATTTTATCTAGAGACAATCATAACAAGATTCTGGCACTATGATAGAAGAAGATAAAGAAAAGGATATCTGAAAGTGAAATTTCCTCCGTAAGATAATGCATTTAAACATGAACATTCACACAGTCAACGGAATCACCATAATTGAGAACAAAAGTCTCTGCATACTAGAGTATTCCTTTCTGCCAGGAATGAATTTCTCTTGGTTTCCACAGGTGGGAGATGAGAACAATTGTCAATCTTTACTTTCCACATGGCATATTTTGTAAAAACATGATAATGCTCCACACAAAAGCATGTAAGTATCTAGGAATCAAAATGCCACAAAAAGCACATCATTACCCAGAAAGTGAGACTAATTCTCACTAAGTTTATAAGTGATTAAGTGCAAAATACTTCTAACAAATAGTTTTATTAATAGCTGAAGTTTTGAAAAATACCACTGCATTAAAAACTAGTCATTGCATTTCCATATTCAAGATAAAAGAGTTCTATAAATGTATCAACCCTTTAACTTATAAACATTACATTATTGCTCTTTAAATGGAAAGCTGTGAATCATTATTAAGGAATGCTCTGGATGGCTCATTGTAATTTAAATATACTGTCAACTATGGTAAAGTTGAAGCTGACTAGGTCCCAATCAAAATGTTTAAATAAAGTCCTATCTAGACAGCTGGAAAATCAGACTGCTTCTCACCAGTGAGATGGCACTGGGGTACAACCACTGTCTGGAGAAATTTTCTTGAGGTTCACTGAACAACCCAAAATTCAACTTTCATTAATAATGGAAAAACAAACATTTCAGTCACCTACTGTTCTACTAATGGATACTCACTATCCAGCTCAACTTTCAAAGAACAAAAACATCTTGCCACAAGATTGAAGATTATTAAAAATGTTATCAAAATATTACCATTTCATTTATAGAGCCAAAAGGCCTCAGTGACTTTCATTTTTACAAAGTATCAGGCACCCCACTCCAGTACTCTTGCCTGGAAAATCCCATGGATGGAGGAGCCTGGTGGGCTGCAGTCCATGGGGTCTTGAAGAGTCAGACACGACTGAGCAACTTCACTTTCACTTTTCACTTTCATGCATTGGAGAAGGAAATGGCAACCCACTCCAGTGTCCTTGCCTGGAAAATCCCAGGGACAGAGGAGCCTGGCGGGATGCCATCTATGTGGTTGCACAGAGTTGGACACGACTGAAGCAACTTAGCAGCAGCAGCAAGATATAAAAGTAGACCAATAGAAAATGCACAACTGCAGAGGTGGATCAGTTCCGTTCAGTTCAGTCACTCAGTCATATCCAACTCTCTGTGACCCAGTGGACTGCAGCATGCCAGGCCTCCCTGTCCATCACCAACTCCCAGAGCTTACTCAAACTCATGTCCACTGAGTCAGTGATGCCATCCAACTATCTTATCCTCTGTCTCCCCTTCTCCTCCCACTTCCAATCTTTCCCAGCATCAGGGTTTTTTCAAATAAGTCAGTTCTTCGCCTCAGGTGGCGAAAGTATTGGAGTTTCAGCTTCAATATCAGTCCTTCCAATGAATATTCAGGACTGATTTCCTTTAGGATGGACTGGTTGGATCTCCCTGTAATCCAACGGACTCTCAAGAGTCTTTTCCAACACCACAGTTTGAAAGAATCCGTTCTTTGGAGCTCAGCTTTCTTTGTAGTTCAACTCTCACATCCATACATGACTACTGGAAAAACCATCACTTTGATTAGATGGACCTTTGTCAGCAAAGTAATGTCTCTGCTTTTTAATATGCTGTCTAGGTTGGTTATAACTTTTCTTCCAAGGAGAAAGTGTCTTTTATTTTCATGGCTGCAGTCACCATCTGCAGTGATTTTGGAACCCCCCAAAATAAAGTCTCTCGCTGTTTCCATTGCTTCCCCACCTATTTGCCATGAAGTGATGGGACTGGATGCCATGATCTTAGTTTTCTGAATGTTGCGTAGAGGTGGATTGATGAGTTATTTTCTGATATCTTTTTGGCCAAGGCTGTCCTTAACTATGAAACAAAAGTATCACCCTAGGTACTAATGTATGATGTCACCAAGGGGCAATCATCTAAATATTTAAAAGTCAGAAAGGCAGTAAAGAATTTAGAAACAAAAATCTGCTGTATTAGGCATGTCAGGAAGCTAACCATGGAAGCAAATGACTTATCCGCAAAGATTTACATAATTCTAGGCCTAAAACTGGAGAAGGAAATGGCAAAGCACTCCAGTTTCTTGCCTAGAGAATCCCAGGGACAGAGGAGCCTGGCGGGCTGCCGTCTATGGGGTCGCACAGAGTCAGACACTACTGAAGCGACTTAGCAGCAGCAGCAGGCCTGAAACACGTTGCTCAGAGAGTGAACAATCTGGTGACCATAATATTTTCCACCAGTACAGTGATGAGGATGACACCTCACTTCTGCTGCTGTTGTAAAGACAGAGTCATAAATCAGTCATTACTTTCCTAGACATCATTTTGTCTCCGTATCTCATCAGCTTCCAATAACAAGTGGTTGTTAATCTGGGTTCTGGTTTACACTGAAGTAGGAGGTAGATGGGTCCCCCCAGGGTAAAGTGATTAGAGATTCATTCCCTGAGGATCAAAACTCCAAGCTGAGAAGAGCAGAACAATTAAGACAGGAGGCTGGGCCCTGTCCAGACCATGTGTTTCTCATTCCTAAAGTCTGGAGATCTCTCCAACCACACATGCACAGAGAGCCTCCTTGGAGGTCAATGGAGAGTGGTGCTCACTAACACCAGGCGATTCAGACGCCTCTTCAGTAGGATCCATCTTAGCTAAGAGATGCGTGTGCACAGATGGGAGGATCCTGAGATATACCAAACATGGCCTGTGAACCCGGCAAACCAAAGTGACTGTCAGAAGAAACACCCCATAAGAGTAATTCAAGCTGCCACAAAGGTATGTCTCAGCATCCCTCCTCCCTCTCCCTGAGTTTGCCTGTGTGTCTATCCACACGGGCTGTACTTTTTTTCTCTCTTAATAACCACTTGACTTGCTTCACTACTTCCTGTCTTTGTAGAAATTCCTTTCTGCAAAGCCGAAGGGCCAGGGCCCTTGTCACTGACCACCGGTCTAGCGGCTCGGATCTGACACTTTCCCCGCCACCTCCCAGCCCAGTCTCTGGGTGGAAACCCAAGGCCTGCTCCAAGCCATTGCAGGCCGAGGTCATCCAAGATCATATCAGTTTGCTTTGCTGACCTAATGCTCTTCTACATCACAGCAGATCTAAGACTTTGGTGTCAGGTTGAAGCATATGAAATGGCCAATATTTAATCATCTCTCAGTTTCAAGAATGGCAACTCATGAGATACAAAGTAACAATTTACATCTCGTAGTCCCTACCATCACTCTCCCTTATATGCTTTTAAAGAGAAGAGTCACACAGGCTTCCATTTTCACGCACCTGGGTGACTACTGACACAAGATTAAAGGAGGCACTAGAGGGAAAGAATAGCAAGTTTTCAATCTTTTATATTCATTGAAAAAAATAGTCTATGATTATATATACATGTGTTATATAAACGTCCACAAAGGCAAAACTCTGCTTTGCAGTTACCAAAACTAACTTGACTGACAGTCTACAGTTTCAGCATAATGCTTTCTGGGAATGAAAAGAGCATGGGTGACATACTGCATATAATCATATAATACTGCTGTGCTTTAGCAGTGGCTGCATCAATATTTTAGGACTTGTGTTACTGCCCAGATTCTTTTCACTTCCCAGAAGCAGAGCGGCCTGTTCCACTCCAGCCAATGGCCTGATGAAGCTCTGGAGGTCACAGAACCGACAGTGGAGACCTTCAGAGCAGACTGCTCTGTAACGTGATGGGCAGTCAAAGCAGAATTTTAAATGAGCTTGGGCTTAGCATCATACATTACCTTCTCTCAGCTTGAAATTCTTTTCAAGTGCTTAAAAGTCTGAAGAATCCTCTACTTGCCAGGAACATTCCTCCTTGAAACCATTTGATACGAAAACAGCAGTAAATTCTCTGCTTGCCATTTTTATTCTTTCTTAAATCCCAAGAACGCTGTCCCAGTGAAATGACAATTGCAGCTAAAATGGATGGCACTGCGACAATTTTACAACACATAATGGAACTGGACTGCCTTTTCTATTTTGGAGAAAATACATTGTAATGTCCACTGGGACTGAGGATAAGAGATGATAGGAGCCATTTCTTCACGCTGATAAAGTAGCCAGTAGCAGGCCCAGAAATCCATAGCAATTAAAAGGCAAATAAAAGTTAAATACAGAATTTGTACATCTGTTGTACATTATCATCAAAGATCTGATCTTGCTAACAAATCATTAATTATTCCTTATCACTAACAACCCTGGGAGTAGTGGCTAAGTGACAGCACATTACTAGGCCAATTGAAATGCAAATTTGGCGGTCATAGTTGCAAGCATCATTTGTTTATCCAGAAATGCAAAATGGGGTTAGTTGCGCTAATCATACAATGGCAGAGTTCAGTTTTGCGAGGCCTCGTCTAGTGGGGTTTCCAACCTCCCCTTGTCAGCAGCTGTGTGACTATGTTGCCTAGAGGCCTTCACAGCCATGGCAAGGGGACTTCTCAGAAAGGGGAGCAAAGTAGAGAAGAATTTCTGGGTCAGTCTCTGGAAACTTATAAAATAATATTTGTGCTTGCACCAGTTGCTCAGTGGTGTCCGACTCTGAGAGACCCTGTGGACTGTACATGGAATTTTCCAGGGAAGAATACTAGAGTGGGTTGCCATTTCCTACTCCAGGGAATCTCCCTATGAAAGCCCCCCAAAATACTACTACTATAAGTCCACTACAAATAGTTATGGAAAACGCGAAAGTGAAAGTTACTCAGTCCTGTCCAACTCTGCGACCCCACGGACTATATAGTCTGTGGAATTCTCCAGGCCAGAACACTGGACTGGGTAGCCTTTCCCTTCTCCTGGGGATCTTCCCAACCCAGGGATCAAACCCAGGTCTCCCACACTATGGGCAGATTCTTTACCAGCTGAGCCACAAGGGAAGCCCATGGAAAACACACTTAGCTCATTATAAAGCACCAAGCAGAGAATGAGACTGTAGTTATTTGAAAGTTCTGACTTATGACACTACACGATAGTATTATAACAATAAGTTAATCCTTCTGAGCCAGTTATCAATTCGTGTTTATTATATATATTTGGGGGTGTGTGTAAACACACACATCACACACTAATAGGCTTCAGTTGTGTCCGACTCTTTGTGACCCTATGGATGGTAGTCTGCCAGGCTCCTCGATCCATGGGATTCTCCAGGCAAGCATACTAGAGTGGGTTGCCATGCCCTCCTACAGGGGATCTTCCTGACCGAGGGATTGAACCCACGTCTCCTGCACTGACAGACGGGTTCTTTATCACTAGTGCCATCCGGGAAGTCTATATATACGTGTGCGTGTGTATGTGCTGCTGCTAAGTCACTTCAGTCATGTCCGACTCTGTGTGACCCCATAGACGGCAGCCCACCAGGCTCCCCCGTCCCTGGGATTCTCAAGGCAAGAACACTAGAGTGGGGTGCCATTGCCTTCTCCAATGCAGGAAAGTGAAAAGTGAAAGTGAAGTCACTCAGTCGTGTCCAACTCTTAGTGACTCCATGGACTGTAGCCTACCAGGCTCCTCCATCCATGGGATTTTCCAGGCAAGAGTACTGGAGTGGGGTGCCATTGCCTTCTCCGTGTTTGTATGTAGCTCCAAATATCCCAGCTCCAAATTCATGGTTGTCACGCCCTACACAAGCCCCACCTTGTAATCCTGGCCTTAGACTCTGTAAACGTCCCCTTTGCTGGGGGCGGGATGCTAAGCCTTGTCAGCAGAGGTCCACCGAGCGAGGAGCGAGAGGACGGCCCGCCCTCCCATGTGGCCCTGCACAGTCCCCAGAAGATGGGGGCGGCTCCCCAGGCTGGCCGGTCTGTGGCCTCCAGAGGTGTACCGTTCCAAAGGCGGCCCTCCAGGGACCTCAGGACCGGCTCTACCTGCCCGCATTCTCGGGCAGCGGCGAGCCACTTGAGCCCACGCCCTCTAGGAGGGTTCTTCACCATCCACAGGCGGGGTGTTTCTGTGTAATCACCTCGGTGGAGGGCGTCTCCTGGTCTTCAACTCCTTTATTACCCATTTTACCCCACCCTAGAAGAGGTGAGGGCTGACATTCTGCACATGCTCCTGGACCCTAAGAATTTCTTCTACTTCTCTTAATAGTTAATCACTTCCTACAAATAAGCAACCCTTCATCATTTTTTCTGTTCAGAAAAAACAGAACATCAGTTCCATTCAAAACTGTTCTGGGTTCTGTTCTAATACACCTTCCTTCTTTCTCATCTCCCTTCAAGAACTACCAGGAACCAGCATCACACTGTCCTGAAGTAACTGCTTTTAGTTTTGGGATGGAGATACTATGCCATTCTTACAGTCTTCCAGAAGATTCTACTTCCTCCTTCCTTTACATAATTGGAAGTAGCACATTTCAGACACTATGAGAGCTCTCCAATGTCCAGCCCAATTTAATCTATGGATGAAAATATGAAACTTTTTTTCACAGTAAATATATGCTAAAATGACTAAATCAAAATTCCATTCACAAAACTAAATAATGTTTACTTCATATTTATATACATATCAGTTCAGTTCAGTCACTCAGTGTGTCCGACTCTTTGCGACCCCATGAATCACAGCACGCCAGGCCTTCCTGTCCATCACCAACTCCCAGAGTTCACTCAGATTCACATCCATCGAGTCGGTGATGCCATCCAACCATCTCATCCTCTGTCGTCCCCTTCTCCTCCTGCCCCCAATCCCTCCCAGCATCAGAGTCTTTTCCAATGAGTCAACTCTTCACATGAGGTGGCCAAAGTACTGGAGTTTCAGCTTTAACATCATTCCTTCCAAAGAATACCTAGGACTGATCTCCTTTAGAATGGACTGGTTGGATCCCCTTGCAGTCCAAGGGACTCTCAAGAGTCTTCTCCAACACCACAGTTCAAAAGCATCAATTCTTCGACGCTCAGCTTTCTTCACAGTCCAACTCTCATATCCATACAGGACCACTGGAAAAACCATAGCCTTGACTAGACGAACCTTTGTTGGCAAAGTAATGTCTCTGCTTTTGCATATGCTCTCTAGGTTGGTCATAACTTTCCTTCCAAGGAGTAAGCGTCTTTTAATTTCATGGCTGCAGTCACCATCTGTAGTGATTTTGGAGCCCAGAAAAATAAAGTCTGACACTGTTTCCACTGTTTCCCCATCTATTTCCCATGAAGTGATGGGACCAGATGCCATATCTTCATTTTCTGAATGTTGAGCTTTAAGCCAACTTTTTCACTCTCCTCTTTCACTTTCATCAAGAGGCTTTTGAGTTCCTCTTCACTTTCTGCCATAAGGGTGGTGTCATCTATATATATATATAGATGTTCGGTGAGTTCAATTCTGAGATCATTTATTAATCATGATGTTAACCCTATTTGCTTAAAGGAGAAAATCTAGTGATTAGGGGCATAAGTCAGATAAACATCACTTAGGCATATACACAATTCAAAACCTAGAGCTTATATTGAATTCTCATAATTATTCTTCAAAATACACCTTTATCAACAAGTCAACACCTTTCCAGTGTAAACGAAACACTCATTTATTTTTAAATGTTATATGATGATCAGAAAAGTTTAACACAGAGGGCACAGCATGTGTTTATAACCCACTGGACATGGTTCAAGATCACTCTCTAACTTGCACAACTCAGCATGACATTTTAAACAGCAAAACAGAAAAAGGAAGTTAATAAATGAGAGGCATGCTGTACTGGGACCTAATTTCCATGGGCAGCTTCCCTTAATGTAGGTCCAAGGATTACAACAATAAATTTTTCAGCCATGAGCAGAGGAAAAACTGTAGAGGTAAAATAAAAGATGTCTTAACAGTTTCAGAAATGTTGGGCAATGCCTTAGAAACACATTATTGCATCTCTAATACCAGAGCTTACAAAAGATTTTTTTCCTATGACTAGCAATAAATAAAATTCAGAGTATGGAAATATTTACTTTGCTATTTTCTCTCAACTTAATTTCATGTAATACCCCAGGGAAGGACACATCTAATTAAACGCTGACTTGAAAGTAAGAAGCATTGGTATTTAATGGACATAGACTAAAACTAAATTGAAAAAATTTGCTTTGTCTTCCAAAACCTACCAATACAATGATATGTGCTAAGAATCTCTAATTATTATGCTTTTATTTTTAAATCTATGAATAAAACGGTGCTAGACTTTCTATCCACAGATTATATAATACACTTGGAAATCAGGGAGGGCAGGATATAAGGGTTGGAAACCATAGAAAAATAAAACTGCAATTTAAAATTCTGAACATTCTCAGCTACTTTAAAATATAGTATTGCTTACACTACTATAAAAAATACAAGTCTGTCTTTATACTACCACCTACGGGGAACTGCCTTTTTTAAACTTTTTATTTTGAAATAATTTAAGGCTTACAGAAAAGTTGCATAAATAGAAAGGGAATTCACAGATACTCTTCACCCAGCTTTCTCTGATGTTAAGAACTTATTTAACCACCTTATGATTACCAAAGCTAAGAAATTAATATTGGTGTACTATTACTGCCTAAACTACAGACTTTATTTGGATTTTTCAACGTCCACTCCAGAGCATCACACTGTACTTAGTTGTTGTGTCTCTGTGCGTGCGTGCGTGCTCTGCTGCTGCTGCTGCTAAGTCGCTTCAGTCGTGTCCGACTCTGTGTGACCCCACAGACGGCAGCCCACCAGGTTCCCCCGTCCCTGGGATTCTCCAGGCAAGAACACTGGGGTGGGTTGCCATTTCCTTCTCCAATGCATGAAAGTGAAAAGTGAAAGGGAAGTAGCTCAGTCGTGTCCGACTCTTAGCGACCCCATGGACTGCAGCCTACCAGGCTCCTCCATCCATGGGATTTTCCAGGCAAGAGTACCGGAGTGGGGTGCCATTGCCTTCTCCGTGTGCATGCTCAGTTGTGTCCAACTCTTTGTAACTCCTTGGACTGTAGCCTGCCAAGCTCCTCTGTCCATGGGATTTTCCAGGCAAGAATAATGGAGTCAGTTCCCATTCCTTCCTCCAGGGGGTATTTCCAACCCAGGGACGGAAACTGCGTCTCTTGTATTTCCTGCATTGGCAGGGAGATTCTTTACCACTGTGCCATCTGGGAAGCCCTGTGTCTCTTTAGTCTCCTCCAATCTGTGATGAGCAATTTCATATACTTAACCTTGCTTTTCATGACACATTTGATGAATACTCATCAGTCATTTTGTAGACTGTCTCTCAGTCTGATGTTTTCTAACAATTACAGACAGTCACAGTTCAGTTGCTCAGTCGTGTCCGACTCTTTGCGACCCCATGAATCACAGCACACCAGGCCTCCCTGTCCATCACCAACTCCTGGAGTTTACTCAGACTCATGTCCATAGAGTCGGTGACGCCATCCGGCCATCTCATCTTCTGTCATCACCTATACATTTCTGGCTGAAATACCACCAAAGCGATGTTGTGTCCTTCTCTGTGTATCATATCCAGGAGAGAATGCTGTCGATACATCTTGTTACTGACAAGGTTCACCTTTATCTCTTGGTCATCGTAACCAATTACAGTGGAGAAAGCCAATTTCCCATTGTAACTGATAAATTTCTTGGGAGAAGATCCTTTAAGGCCGTGTTAATATACTGATTTTAGCATCCACCTGTGCATTTGTTAGTGGCAGTTAGCACTGCTGACTCTGCCTGATGGAGATTTCATACTTCCCTCATTTCTTCTATATGTCACCTTCACAGATCAGAAGGTTCACCAATTGTCAAGATGTCAATTTTCTCCAAATTTAACTACAGATTCAGAGGAATTCCAATCAAAACTCTTAACAGGCTTTAAAAAAAAAAATCAAGGAGATTCTAAAATTTTATCAAACCACAAAAGAATTAGAATAACCAAAACAATTTTATAACAATAAAACAATAAGTTGGAAGACTTCTGCTGCTGCTACTGCTGCTGCTAAGTTGCTTCAGTCATGTCCGACTCTGTGTGACCACATAGACGGCAGCCCATCAGGCTCCTCTGTCCCTGGGATTTTCCAGGCAAGAACCCTGGAGTGGGTTGCCATTTCCTTCTCCAATGCATGCAAGTGAAAAGAGAAAGTGAAGTTGCTCAGTCATGTCCGACTCTTAGTGGCCCCATGGACTGCAGCCTACCAGGCTCCGTCATCCATGGGGTTTTCCAGGCAAGAGTACTGGAGTGGGTTTGGAAGACTTCTACCTAATCTCAAAACTTCCTTGAAAGCCGACATCATCAAGACAGTATAGTATTAGTCAACAGACATAAATTAACAGATTAATGAAAGAGAGGAGAGGGTCTAGAAACAGACCTAAGTAATCTGATTTTCAAAAAAGGAAACTGTCAAGAGGGAGGGGACCTATGCATACTCTATGGCTGATTTATGCTGTTGTATGGCAGAAACCAATACAACATTGTAAAGCAATTATCCTCCAATTAAAAATAAATTTTAAAAAGTAACTGGGGGCATAAACGGAAAAAAATGTTTTCAACAAATGTTGCTAGAATTAAATTTCTGTATATGTATTTTTAAAAATTAACCCTCCCTCATATCATACTCAAAAATTAATTCAAACTAGAGCACAAAGCTACAGGCAAAAGCTAAAACTCTCAGAATAAAACATGGTGGGGGGGAATCTTTGAGACTTTGGTGTAGGTAAATATTTATTACAATATAAAAAGCATGAAGTATAAGACAAAATAATTCATAACTTGTACTTCACTGAAATCAGAAAATTGTGTTCTTTGAAACAAACTGTTACGGTAATCAAAAGGCAATCATAGACTGGAAAAAAAAATTTACTTCACACATTTAAGTTTTTCTAGACAATACAAAGATAGAGTACGTTCTCTGGAGAGTGTACCCAGTTGCTTTCCAAAGAGCTTCAACCAATTTACACTCCACAGCATAGAGTGTAGAGTCCTACTTGCTGCTAATCGTCACCAAAATGTGATAATGTCACACTTCTATCTTTCACTTTGGTAGATGAGAAATGATAGTTCATTTGCTTTTTAATTTGCATTTCCCTTAGAATAGACTTTATCATCTTTTCAGAGATTTCTTAGCTGTTCTCATTTCCTTTTGTGAAGTGCTTTTTCAGTCTTTACCCATTTTTCTGCTCTGCATTTGTCTTTTTCTTACTCAGTTATGTGTGTGTGTGTGTATATGTGTGCGTGTGTGTATATGTGTGCGTGTGTGTGTGTTTAACAGTCTCTATCAGTCACCTGTGTCATAAACACCTCTTTCCTCTTTGTGCTTTACTTTTTGTTTTTAAAAGGCATTGTTAATTACAGAGGTTTCTAATTTTAACATAGTTGAATTTATTCATCGTCCTTATTATTTGGTTGGGCTTTCTGTCACCTGTTTGCAAAACTGGTTCCACATTTCAAGGTCACGTTTTCCTGTATCATCTTTTTAAAGTATTATGGTTTTGAGCTTTAATATTTAAGTCTTTAAATCCATATAAAATTGACGTGGGGTTTTTTTGGCTATCATGGGCATGAGAAATCCAGTTTCATTATTCTTCCTTATGAATAGCCAATGGCAAGTATACCATATATCAAAAATTCTACCCTTTATTTTACTGATCATCAATGCTACACTTATAAAGAATCAAATTCCTCTGTATGTATAGAACCACTCCTGTGCTGTCTATTCTGCTCCATAGGTCTACTGGTTTAATCTGCATCAAGATAACACTATATGAATTGCTATAAATTTATAATAACATTTGATATAAGAAAGGAAAAACCTCCACCTTGTTCTTCTACTTTAGAAATGTCATAGCTTTTCTTAGCTCACTGTCTTCTCATATACATTTTAGAATCAGCTTGTCAAGCTGAATAACAATAAACAATAACAAAGACCCTATTGGTATTTTATTTGAAATGGTATTGAATTTATGAAAACTGACATTCTTATGATACTGGGTACACTTATCCACAACAGTGTATATCTTCCTATTTATTTAGGTCTTTAAAAATTTTTTCAATAAAATTAAAATTATTTTTCTAAAAATAATGTATATTCTTAAGTTAATGCCTAGAAATATTTTCTATTTTTACAGTACTGTATAGGTTTATTTTTTAATAATTATGTATTTCAAGGGGTTATAATTAGAATTAAAAAATATTTGTAAAGTGCCTAACGTAGTAACTGGTATATTGTTAGTGCTAATATGTGTTTACTGAATAAAACAAAATAAATCACATATTCCATTTATCTCTAGTGTGTTAATTTTGGAATCATTTTGACTATTAAAATTAGCAGTGTTGAGATTTTAGTGTTTGTGTGAGATTTATATGTTAATTTGGAAACAACTGAGATATTTACCATATGGAATTATCTTATCCATCCAAAAACTACATGCCTCTTTATTTACTCAAATATTACTTTATTTCTCTCAGTGACATGTTGCAGTTTTTCCATATTTCTTAAGTTTATTCTTAGCTATGAGCTATGGAGCTTCTTTTGGCTGCTATAATTATTGAGATCTAAAAATATTTGTAAAATATGAGCATCTATTTATTATTTTATTTTAATTACACAAATATCCACTTACTGTAAAGAAAAAATAAGGTTTTAAACAAACAAGTGTTTCTAGTAAATCTTCCTACCTCCAAATCCTGTAATTATTGGATAGGCTGCATATTTTGGCATCTTCATTCCTTCTATGATAAAACACCTGCCTATAAATTTAATCTTTTTTTAAACTGGGCTGTCTTTTTCTTCCTGGTTTTTAGGGTCTAGTTTGAAGGGTCTTTGAAAAAATGATGATCCTCTACATTTTCTATTTTGTTTATTGTTATATAAAGAAACCCTACTGATTTTTGAGTATTTGTGTGTCTGGTTAGTCATCTGGATATCCTTGAGTGGTAAGATGTACCTTATGTCTTAAAAACGTCACTACCATGATGGCTATGTTTAAAATTGCACTATAAAGGGATAAGAGTAGAAGCTGGAAGACTTGGCAGCAATACTAGTGAGAAATGAAGGTTTCTAACCAGGGTGAGAGCAGTGAAGGTGGCAAACAGTAGCTGAATTTTGGATATATTTTGAAGGTAGAGCCAGTAAGATTTCCAGATGGATAAGATGTCGGAGAGAGGTAGGAATTAGGGGTGGGCTTCCCTGGTGGCTCAGACGGTAAAGTGTCTGCCTGCAATGTGGGGATACCTGGGTTCGATCCCTGGGTCAGGAAGATCCCCTGGAGTAGGAAATGACAACCTACTCCAGTACTCTTGTCTGGAAAATCCCGTGGACGGAGGAGTCTGGTGGGCTACAGACCATGGGGTCACAAACAGCCGGACACGACTGAGCGACTTCACTATCGTATCTTATTACTAAGAAAGTGGAAAGAAAATAATTATCAACTGAGCTGGGGAAGGCTGCAAGCAGAGCAGGTTTGAGTGGGCAAATCAAGAATCTTTATTTTCATTGTTTTTGAAGGATGGATAATTTCTAGTTTTCAGTTAGTTGGTGTTTTGTTTTCCTTTTAAGAATCTAACTCTGTTTTGGCAGTTTCTCTTTGTAGAAACAATGTCACACCAGTGCCGCTGTGCTTCAAGGAGTGTTAATAGCGCAGGCGGTTACTGAGCCATCTGTATGGAGCCCCAGGACCCTAAGAACATAATCTGTAAAGCAAAGGTATAAGGAAGGAGCTCTATATTTACTGATTTCATTCAGGTTCTCTAGTGGGCTTCCACTCTGGAAGCTCCCAGTTAAACTGACTCACACCAACAAGTTCACCAGCACTTACTGTGTGATCATGGAAGCCAGAGTATAAAACATTCAAACAGTCTTAGGCTCCCAACATTCCACATCCTTCGGAATTGTGTTTTTGAAGGACACTGCACGGAATCTACAAACAAGCTTACAAAATGTTTCTGTTCACTTTACAAAAAGCTTTCTAAAGGTACCCTCAAAAGTTCCACAGCTTTTGAAAAGGTTAGATTAGATGCTCCCCTTTGTCCCCTTCGGCTATGAAACTGCTTGGGCTTATAGAATTAAATATGTTAATTACAGCGACCCTGGAGTACATATATTAGGACAGACAAGTGTGAAGGAACGCTTCTTCAGAGCTGTCAGAAAACTTCAGACCAAGGTTATTTAGTATCAGATATAAGAAAGTTCTATTCAAAATAAAAGGGGAAGGGGAGTTGCCACTAGCACTACAAAATTCAAACCTGCCACTAAATTTGCGACTCAGTCAAGGTAACTAGTATGTACATTAGATGGCTGGCAGAGATTTATACCAATACTGTATTACATTCTAGACTCCACCCCCCAAAATTGGTATGTCTTTGTACTACATTCTTAAAGGATACAGACCTCAGAGTACCATAGATGCTATATTTAGCTACTGAAATATGTTTAACAGTCACTTTAAAGCCCTTTCATATATTAAATGGCAAGAAAGGACCACTAACAAAGGATTCAGATAACGCACAGGGAGGTTATTGACAGATTTTTTTTTTTCTGTAAATAGCCAGATAATAAAAACTTGGGGCTTTGTAGGCCACACAATCTCTACAGCAACTACTGCTATAGCATGAAACAGCCAACTGGTACGTAAACAAGAAGATGTGGCTCTGTTCCACTGTTTTATTTGAAAAAAAAAAGGGCAGGGGGCCAGGGTTGATTCACAGCTTTGGTTTGCTGATCTGTGGCCTACAGTACAAGCACATCAATACAACACAGGTCCACAAAGCGGGACATGTGTGGGGGATGAGTTTTGTGGAAATAATTGTAGCCTGGTAAGCTGGTAAGGGGTACCCATAGGAGGGATTGCAGAAAAACACTTTAAAGATGCTCAGCTTCAAACAGGGCATGGCACTGGAATACTAGAACCTTTAAAAGCAGATTAACAATTGATAAAGAACAATGAGAGTAAGACAGGCAAGTTCAAGTGGTAGTAATAAACAGAAACGTTACAGTTAGGACAATAATAAACCACATAAATAATTTCATAGAACTGTGTAATTTTAGATGGAAGTGGCCTGAGAAATAATCTTGTCTACTTACTTGTTTTATGGAAGAGGAACCGAAAATACATAGTGCAGTAAATTAACAAAAAGAATTGCAAACTAAAGGTATTTTTGGAGAACAAGGATGGGATTACATCACCAAACAAGGGTTTTAATGCAAGTGTCAGATCACAGTTAAAACGATAAAGCTGTTATACAACATACATTATTGATAAGTAAAAACAGAAGAATAGTGAAATTTTCCATTTGATCTGAGCTTAGTATGTTGATGTGGTTAAAATGTGAAACAAGGTAATAAGTAGGTAGAAATTCACCCAAATTAATAATATAGAAATATACAAGAATACAAATAAATAAGTATAAAAATATATGTGTTTTATTTCAACACTTATGGCCAAATATGGCTGTAATATGGCCGAAGAAAAGTGCATTTTTATATAAATCCTCTGGGAACCAATGTAGGTTACCACAAACAGTATGAATCAGTATGTATTGTAGCAAATAATATCATGGGCTTTGGAAGAAAAATTGCATTTGGATTCAAATCCTTTATAAGACAGATAACCTTAAGGAAGAAATCTAATTTTTAAGAGTATCTACTCACTCATATATAAAATGTTGACAGTAATACGTACCTTGTAAGATTTTAGGACGATTTTTTCAAGTAATCTATATACATATATATGTGATTTACATATAAATGTTCTAATACATAGCAGATGTATTTCTTTTCCTTATTCTTCTAGACACATCTCTGGTAACAATCATAATAACTAACGTTCAACTAACACTTACTTATACGTCAGGCACTTTTCAAAGGGCTTTAGATACACTAATTTATTTATCCTCACAATACTCCTCATGAGGTACCTGACATTATTGTTCCTATTTTTCAGTTGAAGAAACAGAGGCTAAAGCATTTAAGGCCACAAAGCTACTGAGCAGTGAGTCAGAATTTAAACCCAAGCAATCCAGAATACTGAAACGCCAATAAAAAGGCTGAACTACCTTAAGAATTAGGTCTGAGAGTAACAGAAATGTTATTTATTCACTCTGATTAGTTCCCATTGCCTCTTCCATTTTAAAATATAAAGAAAATTACAGTTTGTGCATTAAGGTAGTTTAGTGACCCAAACCACCATAGAACACTCAATGTCAAATAACTCTGAAGGACTCTGTCTTCTACTGGGTTTGTCTACTCTGGCTGCAGATGAAAATTACATATGAAGCTTAAAAAAAAATAACATAGATGTCCAAATCTCACCCCTGACATCTTAAACAGGAACTCCAGGGTAGGGCTCAGACATGTGCATTTTCAAAACACTCCAGATACGATTTTAGTGCACAGCTAGAAGCCTAGTGGGCTGCCGTCTCTGGGGTCGCACAGAGTCGGACACGACTGAAGCGACTTAGCAGCAGCAGCAGCAGCAGAGTGAGAATTAGAGTTCTGAACACCAAAGATAACGATGGCAATGCAAGCCAAGGAGCATCTGGAACCAGATAATTTTTCAAAGGAAAATTACCGAGAAGGAGCAGTAAAGAATAGGAACTGCTGACTGAGGACAAGGAGAAGCGTGAATAAGGTGGACAGTGGGGTAAGAAGCCAGACAGGGAGGCAGGTTCACGTTCAGATGCCAGGAAGGCGAGTTACACACGAGGAAAAGCAAACAGAAATGCAGTCTCTACAGCCACAACAGCAGCTCAGCAACAGGATCTGAGGACTGTGAACAGGATCTGTGACCAGGGAAAAGGCCCGTTTTTTTGGTCGTTGCTCATCCTTGCAAATGACACAATGCTTTCCTCATCACTGTGGCTGCTTTTTTTCCCACAGTTTGTCACTATTGTTAGCTTTGTTATTAACTGCAATTTGGTGACTTTGTCCCAATTTTGCTGATAAAACATCTGAGATTTGGCTTAACTTTCTCACCATAAGATCAGAAATAAAATTCATTATAACAACTCCAACAAAGATTAATGTAGTCATTATATAAAACATGCACAGTTAGAAAGCACACAAAGTAATCAGGGAATCATTTTCACAACAGTAGACCACAACCAACTAAAATCAAGCATAGCACCAGAAGATTATTAATATAAAACTCTAAACATAGGTCTCATAGGATTAAGACATTGCTGAGACAGCATCAAATTGAGGCTTCCAATTTGTGGTATTACAGCTGAGCTAATCAAGAGAGACACAAGTCTATTCTTGTCTGCTCTGCTCAGTCACTTCAGTCGTGTCCGACTCTGTGTGACCCCACAGACGGCAGCCCACCAGGCTCCCCCGTCCCTGGGATTCTCCAGGCAAGAACACCGGAGTGGGTTGCCATTTCCTTCTCCAATGCATGAAAAGTGAAGTCGCTCAAGTTGTGTCCAACCCTCCGCGACCCCATGGACTGCAGCCCACCAGGCTTCTCCGTCCATGGGATTCTCCAGGCAAGAGTACTGGAGTGGGGTGCCATTGCCTTCTCCATATACTATGATTTAAAAATCCTAGTAACACAGGAGCCATTTATTCCAACAAACTCATGGGGTTCTTAACTGTTTATTTTAATGAGTTTCTCTTGAGAATCGAATGGAATCTGAATCTTTTTTCTAGAACAGAAATGCAAGTGCCCATAAACAGCATCTTCCAGGCAACATCATGATGCCATTCACCTTGGCCAGCAGAAGAGCCCTGGGTTTGCAGATTTCCTAAAGACCCACTATGGGGAAACGTTCATTTTCTTCCTCTAAGTTTTTCACACCTTAGATGTGAACGGTTCATAAGTATGAGGATGTGGATTTTGTACATGCTTACCTCTCTACAGCATCAGCACATCCCTAAACAAACGATTCAAAAGGGTACCTGTTTCCAGGTGAGCTGTGGGCTCACTGATGTGCGTGCCCCTTTTCTGTACGGCCCCATTTCTGAATCACACTTGCTTATGAGACAAGACAACTGCGTGAAATGGTGAACATACAGATTCAGATTTAGAAGACAGGTGTTCAAGTCCAGGCTTGATGCTCTTTAGCAGCACGAGGTTCAAATGCTTGACCTGTGCCTTCACTGTTTAGAAGAAGAAATTCAGCTTCAGCAACCTTGAGTGAGTGCTGAGCAGGGCTTCAGGGTCCTCATCTGATAAATGGCAACAGCATGCAATTGACATGCTTAGAAAATTAAATAAGATAATACATATAAAGAACATAGCAAAATACCCTGGCACAGAGTAAATGCTCAGGAATTGACGCTTATTAATGTACCTCATATTGGATAAAATATCTGTCTTGCAGGGTAACAAGAGATGCATCTGGACTTGGAATAAACACTGTTAAATAAATGGCAGTGCCTGTGGACGGAAGGGGGAGCTGGGACACAGGAGTGAGTGACGTGCTGAGTGCAAGCCAGGAGAGGTGCCCCTCCTCCCCTCGGTGACGGATGCACTCCCCAGGCTCTTGGGGGTGCTCATGGCTCAAAAGTATCAGCTGATTCCCTCTGTGGGATTTGCCCCAGGATGAAGAGAGTGGCCCACCCAAAGTCACTCCTTCTTCAGGGCACCCCTGATTCAATGACTGAATGACCTGGAGATGTAAAGGCTGAGCCCTTAGACCCACTTTAGAACAAGTCTGAAGTCTATTCCAGCTCCAGAGTTCCCAAGATAAACTGAAGCTTTCTAGGCTTGAAAGAAATGCAATTCACCTTCTCCCTCTGCCCAGCTTCTGTCTCTCCTTAAAGGTACTGAGTCCCCAGGAGAGTTCTGCACACAAGTGTGTCTCAGAGTCGGCTGCCTCAGGAAATGTCTTTTGACACCTACCCAAAGTCAGAAAGCTAATAAGAGACCAAAATGGGATCTGCTACAGACAGCAGATCATTCCACAGCCTATCTGCCAGCCTCATTCCACAATGAACAATCCAGAAGGGTGGGGTGGGGAGGGAGTGGAAAGGAGGTTCGGGAGGGAGGGGGTGTGGGTGCACCTGTGGCTGATTCTTTTGACAGAAAACCACAAAATTCCATAAAGCAAATATCCTTCAATTAAAAAAATAAAGTGGCAAAAAGCAAAAAAAATGCTTTGAACAAAATATCTGACATTATAAACAGAGCTGTTTTAAAGAACTCTTTTATAAAAACATTTGTGCTTTGATTTATAAATGGAGAAATAACATAGCATTTTAACCAAATTAGATGACTTTAAATGTGACTTATTTGTATTTATTCTAATTTGTGTAAGAAATATGAATATCAATAAATCTTCCTTACATTATTTACTCAGAAAAAAAAATGAGCAGAAGAGACCAAGTGAAAGGAAGAACCAAAAGCCCTATAAGGTAACAAAGATGATTCCATAAAATATTCTAACCACGTCTCATATGTGGAGCAGAATAAAAATGAAGGAAGATCCCTATTGAAGTTGAGCTGATGAGACACAAGAAAGCAATCATTCCTACTTAGAGCAGAAAACAGGAAGGTGAAGGAAGAGGGGAATTTCCTGGGATGCTTTCCATTTCACTTCAGAAGCAGAGACCAACTGGATCAAAAGGGGCTTCAAAGATAGACAGCTTCTGCCTTTTATTTTATACAAGTGGAAACTGCACCCTAGAGGGTCACTTTGCTCCCTGAGGGTACAAGGGCACAGAGCAGCCTGGTACAGGACTCAGTCTCCAGTCTTCCAGCCTTATCTTCAATATGTGACTCTGATACTTTATGTAAAGAGTAACACCGAGTGGCGACTCGGTACACGTGAACGGCGGCATGGCGGCCCATCGCTCTGGCCCGCTTAAGCAGCAGAATAAAGCGCATAAAGGCGGGCGGCATCGGGGTCGAGGGTCCGCGCAGCGAGACGACAAGGGCCGTTTAGCACCGAAAACCCTAAGCAAGAAGGTGAGAAAAGATCTCAGCAGGGTGGACCAGAGGCATCGCGCCAGCCAGCTCCGAAAGCAGAAGAAGGAGGCGGTTTTGGCAGAAAAGAGACAGCTTGGCAGCAAGGATGGCCCTCCTCATCAGGTACTGGTGGTGCCCCTGCACAACAGGATTTCCCTGCCAGAGGCCTTTCAGCTGCTTCAGGATAGGGACACTGGAACTGTACACTTGAATGAATGGGGAAGCACCCATAGCTTTATGCTGTTACGTCCCCGCTTGAAACATCGGTGGTTTTTCACATCGGCAAGGCCAGGGGATCTGCACACTGTGTTAGACATGGCTAAAGTGGCTGATACCATCCTGTTCCTCCTTGATCCACTAGAAGGCTGGGATAGCACCGGGGATTACTGCCTTTCTTGCCTGTTTGCTCAGGGCCTTCCCACCTATACGTTAGCTGTCCAAGGAATTTCTAGCCTCCCGCCGAAGAAACAAATAGATGCCAGAAAAAAGCTAAGTAAAGCAGTGGAGAAGCGCTTTCCTGAGGACAAACTCTTCCTGTTAGATACTCAGCAGGAGGCAGGGATGCTGCTCAGGCAGTTGGCTAACCAAAAACAGCGTCATCTTGCCTTTCGAGATCGGCGTGCCTATCTATTTGCTCATGCTGCTGACTTTGTGCCTAGTGAAGAGAGTGACTTGGTGGGCACCTTGAAGATCTCAGGCTATGTTCGTGGGCAAGCTCTGAATGTAAATAGCGTGCTGCATATCATTGGACATGGTGATTTTCAGATGAAGCAGATAGATGCCCCTGTGGACCCCTTCCCTTTAAATCCGAGAGTGATCAAATCCTCAAAGGACTCAGGCATGGCAATGGAGATTTGTGCTGCAGATGCTATAGCTGATATGGAGGAAGACCTGAAGGTTCTAATGAAGGCAGACCCTGATAGACAAGAATCTTTGCAGACAGAGGTTATCCCAGATCCAATGGAGGGGGAACAGACCTGGCCCACAGAGGAGGAGCTGAGCGAGGCACATGACTTACTGAAAGAAAGTTCCAAGGTAGTGAAGAAAGTTCCCAAAGGAACATCCAGTTATCAAGCTGAATGGATTCTGGATGAGGATGGTGAAAGTGGTGGGGAAGGAGATGACTACGATGATATAGAACACGAGGATTTTATGGAAGAGGAATCTCAGGACGAGGGTAGTGAAGAGGAAGAAGAGGAGGAATGTGAAACTATGACTATAGGAGAGTCTGTACGTGATGATCTTTATGATGAAAAAGTGGATGAAGAGGCTGAGGAAAAAATGCTGGAGAAATATAGACAACAAAGACTGGAAGAGATGTTCCCGGATGAAATAGATACCCCCCGTGACGTGGCTGCTAGAATTCGATTTCAGAAATACAGAGGCCTTAAGAGCTTCCGGACATCTCCGTGGGATCCTAAGGAAAACCTCCCTCGAGATTATGCTCGGATCTTTCAGTTTCAGAACTTTATTAATACCCGGAGACGCATCTTTAAAGAGATTGAAGAAAAAGAAGTTGAAGGTGCTGAGGTTGGCTGGTATGTCACACTTCATGTCTCTGAAGTCCCTGTCTCAGTGGTTGAGCACTTCAAGCGAGGCACACCCTTGATTGCATTTTCGTTACTACCTCATGAACAGAAGATGTCAGTACTTAATATGGTGGTGAGCCGGCACCCTGGCAACACTGAACCCGTGAAAGCTAAAGAGGAGCTGATCTTCCACTGTGGATTCAGGCGCTTCCGAGCCTCACCTTTATTCTCTCAGCACACTGCAGCGGATAAACATAAATTTCAGAGGTTCCTGACTGCAGACACAGCCCTGGTGGTGACAGTATATGCCCCGATCACTTTTCCTCCTGCATCTGTGCTGCTTTTCAAACAGAACAGCAATGGAATGCACAGCCTCATTGCCACAGGCCATCTCTTGTCAGTGGATCCAGACAGGATGGTCATCAAGAGAGTTGTTCTGAGTGGTCATCCTTTCAAAATTTTTACTAAGACAGCAGTGGTGCGTTACATTTTTTCAACAGAGAGGATGTACTGTGGTTTAAACCTGTGGAACTGAGAACAAAATGGGGCCGCAGGGGCCACATCAAGGAGCTTTAGGTACTCATGGTCACATGAAGTGCAGTTTTGATGGGAAGCTAAAATCTCAGGACACAGTACTGATGAATCTTTATAAGAGAGTTTTCCCCAAGTGGACTTATGATCCATATGTACCAGAACCAGTCCCCTGGGTGAAAAGTGAGATTTCTTCAACAGTGCCTGAAGTGGACATGGAGTAATGGATTCAGTGGGATTCTGTCTCACTGCTACTAGTGAGCACTCTTAGGGATGGGAGCCTGTAGGTTGTGATTGCCCAGTCTGTGCTTTCTACTTAAGCCTACTTAAGGGCTCCTGTTCCTTTGTGCAGAAGACTTTTCTTGGCTTTGAGAAAGTGTCTCAGTTAAGTATGGATGTTTTTCTAGTTCAACTTAGTCCAAAAACATTAAATCTTACTGAAATACACATTCTCCATTAGGGTTTTGAAGGCCATTTTAGAGGGGAAGTTAGGAACTTGACAATGACCAGGAGACAAAATTTCCAAGTGTCTAGATAGACACTTGAGTCCCTTTTCTTCCTTTTGCACATATTAAACAGAAACAGATTGCTAAGGAGCTGCCTTTTCATCCTGCTTTTTCACCCAAGTTAGGGAGGTTAAGTCTACATTTCCACCACTGAGCACAATACAGATGTTCTTTACTTCTGCAGGAACTGTTTGAAAATGCTGAGACAGCACAACGGCCACTCCAGCACCAGCTGTAGGTTCAATAAGCAATTTCATCCTCTCCCACACCAGCTGGGTTGCATACTGTCGGTATAGAAGTAAGAATTAGTGACACAGGAAAAGGGGGAAAGAGCCTAGTTGGTTGGCTTCTATGATTAAAGGCCAAATGGGGTGTATGCCCAGTCTGAGTAAAAAAAAAAAAAAAAAAAAGAGTAACACCCACAGAAAAATTCATATAAATGCCAGCATAAGTATAAAATGTATCACAGGAACTTCCCTGGTGGTCCAACGGCTAAGACTCCACATGCCCAATGCAAGGGGCCCCGGTTCCATCCCTGGGCAGGGAACTGGAGCCCACACGCGGCAACTGACGATCCTGCGTGCCAGAACGAAGATCAAGGACCTCATGTGCTACAACTAAGACCCGGTGCAGCCAAGTATGAAACAAATATTTTTAAAAATTAACCAGTCAATCTAAGACTGAAATGGAAAATTTTTTAAATATAAAAACAAAAAAATAAAATGTATTATGAAACTATGTCTAACTTTTGAATTAGGCATCAGTATCTCTCCCCACCCTCCCCACCAATGGGGATGATTGGAACTTGACTATGGTATGGGTTTTCACAGAATGTCTTTACAAGGAAAGTTAGAACTCTACTTAAAGTTCACCAAATATTGTATCTTAATGCCTTTATCTCAAAATGAGGACAATAATTACTATCTCATTCAATAGGATGCCATAAAGACTAAATATTTAATGGTAGCAATACATTTTAAATGCCACATAAACAAATACCATAGCAATACACATAGCAACTTCTAGCACGTTGATATTACACAGAACTGATTGAAAAGAGCCCAAGTAAGACACAGGAACATTTAGACATCTATTTCCAATCAAGAGAGCAAGATTTAAACTGATACACCTAAAGTTTAATCAAGATATCCCAATTCTTAGAAATCCCTGTGTTAGGCAAATCTACCACCAAGAAATCTAAGACTTTGGGGAAAAAATAGGGGAATGGGATAGAAGTTAAAAGAAACTCACAATTATCTTTAAAGTACTTTTAAATTATTAAAATAGAATAGGGCAACCAGAATATGTAAGGAAATACCACAGACATTTTATAGATTTTGAACTTGTTTCAGTAATACTATATCATTCATTTTTATATATGATTTCTACTTTCTAGAAACCTCTGAGAATCTCTGTCCTCTGTTACAATGAAGTAATTATAAATATTATTTGCTAAGAATCACTACCTTCTGTCCTTTCCACATCTGCATTCTTTATTCAAAGTGCTCAAAGAACAAGTTTGGTTTTTAAAGACTTCACTGTTTTAAATGTTTGGGTAAATTTTATTTCCCTTGCTTAGAAAAGTGGAGGCGGCAAAAGTCCCTCTGAAGCAGAGCTCAGCCCAGTTTCCCTCATGTCAGAGTTAGGCTTTGGGACCCCTTTACAGAGAGTTAAAGTTCAGCTCCCTGAATTTTAACAAACCGAAGAACAGTACTAAGACCATTCCATTCCTTTATCAATTCCCAGGGCTTCTTTGAAAAAATCTCCATTTCTACTGTGCTATTGCTTTTTAAAAATGATCTACTTCACCTAACCTATTCTTTTTCTAGTTACATTAGTAACAATTTACAGATGAAACTATAAGTCAAGAGAAAAGACACACGGAAGCAAATTCATG
Source organism: Tragelaphus eurycerus (assembly GCA_935064755.1). Classification (NCBI taxonomy): domain Eukaryota; kingdom Metazoa; phylum Chordata; class Mammalia; order Artiodactyla; family Bovidae; genus Tragelaphus; species Tragelaphus eurycerus. The sequence continues at coordinate 6,367,389 of CAKXYN010000023.1, forward strand.
AATATCAGAATTTTGAATAAAGATAAACTGTGGTTAGTAAGCAGATGGTAACAATACTAGTCTAGATAGCTAAGATAATGTGGTGTGAGCCAATCTCCCTGTGTGTGCCCAGTTGCTAAGTGCTGACCCACTCTTCTTCTTCTGTGTAGCCCACCACACTCCTCTGTCTGTGGGATTTCCAGGCAAGAATACTGGAGAGGGTTATCATTTCCTTCTCCAGGGGATCTTTTCCAACCCAGGGATCGAACGCACGTCTCCTGTGTTGGCAGGTGGATTCTTTAACACTGAGCCACCTGGGAAGCCAAACTAATCTGCCTAACAACCAACTATTGGCTTGGGTAAAACCAGTCAGTGACTCATTGATTTATAATGCTCCTACATTTATACACAGATACTAAGATATTTGGCTTCACCAACTCAAGGGACATGAGTTTGAGCAAGCTCTGGGAAATAGTGAAGGACAGGGAAGCCTGGCGTGCTGCTGTCCATGGGGTCGCAAAGAATGAGACATGACTAAGCGAGTGAACAACAGCAACAACTAAGATATAAAGCTGCATGAAAATTCCAGGGAAATAACATTTATGTTCACTTTCCTTGCAGGAAAATATACAAATGAATGCTGTGGAGGTATTATATAAAACATGTTGGACTAAATCAGCAGTCTTCAAGACAGGTAACCCCTTTCAAAAGGGAGTGTCTTAAGTCTTTTCAAGGAAAATATAATTTTTTAAGCACACATAGTCTTGAGACATAGTTTAAAGGAATTGATTTTTGGATGCTAAATATGCAAATTAACACGTTCCCTAAAACATTGAGTGTGGAAATTTTCTCTGAAGGAAAATAATCAAGAATGTAAAATTTTTGACATTGAAAGTTTGTCATGAAATTTTTTTTTAATGGATGATGATGGCAGGTATCAAATAGTTATGCCAAATATTCTATTGAATTAATTTAAAAGAATGAGTTTCATTTTTAAATCTCAATATCACAATATCCTCAAAATTTTATCTTTTGAAAACGTTCAAATATATTATTAATAAGTTTTAGCTGTCAGTACAAAACTGTGCAAGAGATTAGACATTTCTTGATACCCACTAGAGAGATGGTGAGCAAAAATGTTTGAAAGCCACCAGACTAAATCATGTCAAGGTTTCGTTAACCTCTAGTATTCTAATATCAAAATTCTAAACAAGGTGCTCTATATGTAAGTCCTACTCTGTCTAGAGTGACACAGAAAGGTCGGGCCTATTAAAGAGCCCTTGTGAGTGTAGGTGAGATTTGAGCAGGGTTTACGAATAGAAAACAGGAAACTTGAAGAACCCGGGAAACGATGAAGAGGCCCCTGCAGGAGAGGGGAGGCAGATGTGGTCGGGCAGAAAATCGGAAGACCAGGAGCTTTCAGGTCACAAGAAATTTGGGTTCAAATTCAGGTTTTACTACATTTGGGCTGAGTCAGTTTGAAGAAATCTTCATTTCTATTTTGAAGATCAAATAAAGAGATAGAAAAGAAAGTGCTTTTTAAATTATACACTAACAGCACTTGTTAGTCATTAAGCCCTTTTCAACCAGAAACCATGAGCAGTAGTAGTTTACACCATGGCTGAAAGCATGGGCTCTGGAACCAGTAGATTGTGTCAGGACAGAAGCTGCCAATTCCTGGAGGGACGATCTCAGCCCGGATTGGAGGGAGTGGGCAGGCAACCCAGACTAGAACAGGGCTTTAGTAATAAAGCTACCAACATGACTCCTTGGTTTCTCAGAAAAAGTATGTGACAATGATCCAGTGAACTTCTTGGCTAACAAAGCAGCATATATTTTTTCCCCTTGCTTAAATGTCAAAACTCCAAAAGGACACATCACACTTTATGCTACAAAGAATATCTTGATGTATTTGGTAAATTATATTTGGTGGTTAAGGTGGTACATTTGTTAGAAATGATTCTGCATTGTGGTAGGACCATTCTGACCTTCACCTAAGGGCGTTCTGACACTAGGGTACCAAAGACCTCATTATAAAATATCCTGACCTATTACTAACTTAGCAAACACAGAACCAAAAGCAGCAATATGAGACAAACCCTTTAAGCGCTGATGTTTTTAGTCTTTTGAAAACTGTTTACTGGAATATTTTTTAAATTATAGAAGTAATTCATAGTTCCTCATTCATGATCTTTAAAAATATATATTTTACATATATACACACATACATATTTATATATAAAATACATACATATATATAAATGCAGACATGGCCTGGCGTGCTGCAGTTCATGGGGTCGCAAAGAGTCGGACACGACTGAGCGACTGATCTGATCTGATCTGATATTCATATACATACATATGTATATAGAAGACACCTACCCCTGACTTTTCAAACCTTGTTCATGACAAGATGCATAGTTTTTCAGAAATTATTTTAGAAGTTAGAAGTTTTGGTTAAAGTCTTGACCAAAATGTAGGAACACAAAGCTCAGAAATGTGGTATTTTAAGAAAAGCATTTAAAAGCCCATGTTTTAACTTTTAAAAAGTCCCAGAACTATAACTACAGGGTAATGTCCCAAATAGATTATACTGCTTTCCAATTTAATTTAAGCATTATATTTGTGCTAAAACTCAGGATATGTTTGCTACTCTTAAGACATTTTCAATACATAATATGTATTGAGAAGCAATAGATCAACATTAGGAATTTTTTAACTTACAAGTGTGTCTGGCCAGGGAGTAGTTGGATCCACCACTAGTCAAACCAAATCCTTCAGGAATCTGACTAGAGCTTCGAGGTCTGGTCAACAGTTTAGGAGGTTCAATTTCAGCACCAAATTCAGCTCCTATTACTCCTAGTAAAACAATAGCAGTAGCTTGCTTCCGTCTTTCCTCATAAGATGTGGAAATTTTTTTCATTTGTGGGATACTTGATAAGCAACCTGAAAACCAAAACATAAGAACAGAAATTAAAAGACTATCAATACATATGATAAAAACATTCAAGACTGCTCATTCACAAATGAACCGTCTTTTCAATAAATGGCACTGAAACGACTGGTTATCCATGTGCAAAAGAATGAATGTGGATTTCTACCTCTCATGATACAAGAAAATGAACTCAAAATCGATCACTGCCCTAAATATAGAACTAAAACTAAATAACTTGCAGAAAAAATACAGATTAATATTTTCATGATTTGGGGTTAGGCAATGATTTCTTAGATATTATAACAAAACATGAGGAATTTTTAAAATGTTTTCAAATTGAACTTCAATATTAAACACTTTTGAGCTTCCAATAACATAATCAGGGAAGTAAAAAGAATGCACTGCTGCTGCTGCTAAGTCGGTTCAGTTGTGTCTGACTCTGTGCAACCCCATAGACGGCAGCCCACCAGGCTCGCCCGTCCCTGGGATTCTCCAGGCAAGAACATTGGAGTGGGTAGCCATTTCCTTCTCCAGTGCATGAAAGTGAAAAGTGAAAGTGAAGTCACTCAGTCGTGTCAGACCCTCAGCGACCCCATGGACTACAGCCCACCAGGCTCCTATGTCCATGGGATTTTCCAGGCAAGAGTACTGGAGTGGGGTGCCATTGCCTTCTCTGAAAAAGAACGCACAGACTGAGAGAAAATACTGTCAAATTGTATATCTAATAAGAGATTGTATCCAGAATACCTAAGGACCTCTTCTGACAACTCTATATTAAGAAAACCCAACTTTTAAAATGAGCAACTAATTTAAATAGGCATATCCCCAAAGATACATGAATGGCCAATATGCACATTAAAGCTACTCAAAATCACTGGTCATTAGGAAAACGCAAATGAAAACCTCAGTGACATACCATTTTACATCCATCAGAACGGCTACAATTACAAGGACAGTCCATAACATGTAACACTGAGCCTGTACAGAAACTGAAACTCTCATGCATTCCTGGTGGGAATGTAAAATGATACAACTACTTTAGAAAATAGTTTGGTAGTTATAACATATGGCCCAGAAATCCCACTCCTAGGTATCTACCCAAGGGGAGTGAAAACAAATGTACATATAAAGACCTGTACATGAACGTCCAGGCTTCCCTGGTGGCCCAGTGGTAAAGAATCTGCCTGCCAATTCAGGAGACGCAGAAGACGTGGGTTCGATCCCCAGGTTGGGATGATCCCCTGAAGTAGGAAATGGCAACCCACTCCAGTATTCTTGCCTGGAAAATTCCATGAACTGTGGGATGCAGTCTATGGGGCTGCAAAGAGTCGGACACAACTGAGCAACTGAGCGTGCTCAATGATTGTCTACAACAGCATTACCCACAAGAGCCAAAAAGTAGGAACAACAAAAGTCCATCGGTTGTCAAATAGCTAAACAAAATGTGCTACATTCATCCAATAAAATATTATTCAGCAATAGAAACAAATGAAACATTAATACATGGTGCAATATGGATGTAAATATATGCTCCACAATCACTGCAGATGGTGACTGCAGCCATGAAATTAAAAGATGCTTGCTCCTTGGAAGGAAAGTTATGACCAACCTAGATAGCATATTCAAAAGCAGAGACATTACTTTACCAACAAAGGTTCGCCTAGTCAAGGCTATGGTCTTTCCTGTGGTCATGTATGGATGTGAGAGCTGGACTGTGAAGAAGGCTGAGCGCCGAAGAATTGATGCTTTTGAACTGTGGTGTTGGAGAAGACTCTTGAGAGTCCCTTGGACTGCAAGAAGATCCAACCAGTCCATTCTGAAGGAGATCAATCCTGGAATTTCTTTGGAAGGAATGATGCTAAAGCTGAAACTCCAGTATTTTGGCCACCTCATGCGAAGAGTTGACTCATTGGAGAAGACTCTGATGCTGGGAGGGATTGAGGGCAGGAGGAGAAGGGGATGACAGAGGATGAGATGGCTGGATGGCATCACTGACTCGATGGATGCGAGTCTGAGTGACCTCCGGGAGCTGGTGATGGACAGGGAGGCCTGGCGTGCTGCGGTTCATGGGGTCGCGGAGAGTCGGACACGACTGAGCGACTGATCTGATCTGATATGTACACAACCAACTTTATAAAATCCTAATGTTTTCCATAAGTGTTTCAGATTTTTAAAAATAATTAACTAATGTGGATACAGCTAAAGTCTACTACGGGTTATGTCTTGACTTTACTACACCTCTCTCTTACCCTAGAGGTCACCATGAGTCTGACCTTATCAAACATTTTTTATCTATTATATAATCATATCAATGTTACCTGAAATGTATATTTTCTTGCCTTGAGCCATGCTTGCATTCCAGCCATAAACTCTGGGTATATGGATGAATGAAAACCAATAGGTAGGTAGGTAGGTAAACAGGCCAATAGACAAACTCTGAACTAAATTTGCTCATAGAGGTTTTTGAGTGTATGTCCATGGGTAAGATTGAACTATTATGTTCTTTCCGTGTACTATTCCTGTTGGCTCTTGGTAGGAATATAATACAAGTCTCTAAAACTGGGTTAACTTTTACTCCCCAGTCCTCTGAAAACAGGTAAAGAATCACTGAAGTTAGATGAAATTATTTATAATTATCAGGGCCTGTGGGTTTCCCTGGTAGCTCAGATGGTAAAGAATTTGCCTGCACTACAGGAGACTTGGGGTTCAATCCATGGGTCAAGAAGAACCCCTGGAGAAAGGAATGACTACTCACTCCAGTATTCTTGCCTGGAAAATCTCATGGACAGAGGTGCCTGGTGGGCAACAACCCAGGGGGTCGCAAAGAGTCGAACACGACTGAGTGACCACCACTGACAGCGCCTGTGTCTCAGGATGACCGCCTCCTGGAGTGAGGTAGTGGACGCAGGGGTGGGCAAGGCGTAAGGTGGAGGAAAGAATATTGTTGTTGTTATGAATTCATTTTCTGTAATAATTATTTGGCTTGATTTTCTACTAAATTCTTAAATCATTTCAAATAGCTTACCATTTTAGAATTATCCATTTCATCCAAGTTTTAAAAAGTGTTGGTCTGAAGTTATTTAGACTGTTCTCTATGATTTAAAAAAATCTCACTTATATCAGTTGCTATGAATTCTTGTAAGTATTGTTCACCTGTGCCCAGTTACTCAGTCGTGTCTAACTCTTTGCAACCCCCAGACTGTAACCCGCCAGGCTCCTCTGTGCATAGAATTTTCCAGGCAAGAATACTGAAGTGGGTTGCCACTTTCTGCTCCAGGGGAAGGGGACTTTCCTGATCCAGGGCCTGAACCCACGTTTCTCGCATCTCCTACATTGGCAGGTGGATTTTTTTTTTTTTTTTTTTTTTACCACTAGTGCCACCTGGGAGGCTTGCTGTTTACTTGTGTCTTCTCTAATATTACTTTCCTGCCCTCTTGATCAGTTTTTCTAGAAATACACTTTCTACCAGATTTCCAAAAGTACCCTGGTTTTGATCTTACTGTTTTATTGCTTTCTATTTCACTTATTTCTGCTGTTACTTTTACTATCTCTCCTTCCTCCCACTTTCTTTAGGTTTTCTCTCTATTCTCTCTTTCTCTCTTTGTTTCTTTTTTTTATTTTTAAATTTTTATTTTATTTTTTTTGCAGGGGAAAATGGACAAAGGAAAGGATCAATAAGGGTGGGAGGGAAATGGGAAGAAAGGAGGGGAGTGATGGTGGGGAGGAGTATATGTAATTTCTTAACCAATGGCTTTCTGTTTTTAATCACAAAGAACACTTAAAAAAAATCATGTTGAATTCATCTTATATTAGGAAGTTTGTTCTCGAAATGAAAAGTTCAGGAAACAAAAAGTCCGGTTTGGGTGTCCTCATCTTTAGGCACCTCTTGGTATTTTATATTGGTAAGTCTATCTTTACCACAATATATTATTTAGGACAGGATCACATTTGTCACCTCTTCCTCCTTACTACCCAAAGTGGTACCAAACCCATAAAATAGTCAATAAACCTTTACAGAGTAAACAAATAAGTCTTTTTTTTTTTTTTTTTAACTCTCCTGAGTGAACTGAATTTTTTGAGGCTCATAAGTAAATATGTTTTCCTCTTTACTTTGTCTATTACAGCCAGATTATATGAGTGGGGTATTAAAGTCTCCCACTATTATTGTATTGCTGCATATTTCTTCTATCATATTAATTAATGTTTGTCTTAGATATATCAATGCTCCAATGTGGGTGCATATATATTTATAATTGTTATAACTTCTTTTTGGATTGTTCCTTTAAGTCGTTATGTGTAACCTTCATTTTCTCCTTTTCAAGATCTACACCCTTTTAGTGATTCCTATCTAGAGAACGTCCTTTAGTTTTTGTTGGAGAAATGGTTTAGTGGTGCAAAATTCTCTCAACTTTTGCTTATCTGTGAAGCTTTTGATTTCTCCTTCATATTTGAATGAGATCCGTGCTGGATACAATAATCTAGGCTGTAAGTTATTTTCTTTCATCACTTTAATTATGTCTTGCCATTCCCTCCTGGCTTGGAGAGTTTCTATTGAAAGATCAGCTGTTATCCTTATGGGAATTCCCTTGTGAGTTATTTGATGTTTTTCCCTTGCTGCTTTTAATATTTGTTCTTTATATTTAATCTTTGTTAATTTGATTAATATGTGTCTTGGGGTGTTTCGCCTTGGGTTTATCCTGTTAGGGACTCTCTGGATTTCTTGAACTTGAGTGGTAATTTCCTTCTCCATTTTAGGGAAGTTTTCAACTATTATCTCCTCAAGTATTTCCTCATGATCTTTCTTTTTATCTTCTTCTTCTGGAACTCCTATGATTCGAATGTTGTAGCGTTTGATGTTATCCTGGAGGTTTCTGAAATTGTCCTCATTTCTTTTGATACATTTTTCTTTTTTCTCGTCTGATTCATTTATTTCTAGGATTCTATCTTCTAATTCACTAATCCTATCTTCTGCCTCTGGTTCCTCTGCCTTTTCTAAAACCAGCTTGAACATCAGGAAGTTCACGGTTCACATATTGCTGAAGCCTGGCTTGGAGAATTTTGAGCATTACTTTACTAGCGTGTGAGATGAGTGCAATTGTTCGGTAGTTTGAGCACTCCTTGGCATTGCCTTTCTTTGGGATTGGGATGAACACTGACCTTTTCCAATCTTGTGGCCACTGCTGAGTTTTCCAAATTTGCTGGCATATTGAGTGCAGCACTTTCACAGCATCATCTTTCAGGACCTGGAATAGTTCCACTGGAATTCCATCACCTCCACTAGCTTTGTTCGTAGTGATGCTTTCTAAGGCCCATTTGACTTCACATTCCAGAATGTCTGGCTCTAGGTCAGTGATCACATCATCATGATTGTCTAGGTCTTGAAGCTCTTTTTTGTACAGTTCTTCTGTGTATTCTTGCCACCTCTTCTTAATATCTTCTGCTTCTGTTAGGTCCACACCATCTCTGTCCTTTATTGTGCCCATCTTTGCATGAAATGTTCCTTTGGTATCTCTGATTTTCTTGAAGAGATCCCTAGTCTTTCCCATTCTGTTGTTTTCCTCTATTTCTTTGCATTGATCACTGAAGAAGCCTTTCTTATCTCTTCTTGCTATTCTTTGGAACTCTGCATTTAGATGTTTATATCTTTCCTTTTCTCCTTTGCTTTTCGCTTCTCTTCTTTTCACAGCTATTTGTAAGGCCTCCCCAGACAGCCATTTTGCTTTTTTGCATTTCTTTTCCATGGGGATGGTCTTGATCCCTGTCTCCTGTACCAAAGCCTTTGACTATACCAAAGCCTTTGACTGTGTAGATCACAATAAACTATACCAAAGCCTTTGACTATACCAAAGCCTTTGACTGTGTAGATCACAATAAACTGTGGAAAATTCTGAAAGAGATGGGAATACCAGACCACCTGATCTGCCTGTTGAGAAGTCTGTATGCAGGTCAGGAAGCAACAGTTAGAACTGGTCATGGAACAACAGACTGGTTCCAAATAGGAAAAGGAGTACGTCAAGGCTGCATATTGTCACCATGTTTATTTAACTTATATGCAGAGTACATCATGAGAAATGCTGGACTGGAAGAAACACAAGTTGGAATCAAGATTGCCGGGAGAAATATCAATAACCTCAGATATGCAGATGACACCACTCTTATGGCAGAAAGTGAAGAGGGGCTAAAAAGCCTCTTGATGAAAGTGAAAGTGGAGAGTGAAAGGGTTGGCTTAAAGCTCAACATTCAGAAAACGAAGATCATGGCATCTGGTCCCATCACTGCATGGGAAATAGATGGGGAAACAGTGGAAACAGTGTCAGACTTTGTTTTTCTGGGCTCCAAAATCACTGCAGATGGTGACTGCAGTCATGAAATTAAAAGACGCTTACTCCTTGGAAGGAAAGTTATGAGCAACCTGGATAGCATATTCAAAAGCAGAGACATTACTTTACCAACAAAGGTTCGCCTAGTCAAGGCTATGGTCTTTCCTGTGGTCATGTATGGATGTGAGAGCTGGACTGTGAAGAAGGCTGAACGCCGAAGAATTGATGCTTTTGAACTGTGGTGTTGGAGAAGACTCTTGAGAGTCCCTTGGACTGCAAGAAGATCCAACCAGTCCATTCTGAAGGAGATCAATCCTGGAATTTCTTTGGAAGGAATGATGCTAAAGCTGAAACTCCAGTATTTTGGCCACCTCATGCGAAGAGTTGACTCATTGGAGAAGACTCTGATGCTGGGAGGGATTGAGGGCAGGAGGACAAGGGGACGACAGAGGATGAGATGGCTGGATGGCATCACTGACTCGATGGATGCGAGTCTGAGTGACCTCCGGGAGCTGGTGATGGACAGGGAGGCCTGGCGTGCTGCGGTTCATGGGGTCGCAAAGAGTCGGACATGACTGAGCGACTGATCTGATCTGATCTTCTGCCTCTGTTATTCTACTATTTGTTGCCTCCAGGGTGTTTTGGATCTCATTTATTGCATTATTCATTATGTGTTGACTCTTTTTTATTTCTTCTAGGTCCTTGTTAAACCTTTCTTGCATCTTCTCAATCCTTGTCTCCAGACTCTTTAACTGTGATTCTATTTTGATTTCGAGATTTTGAATTAATTTCGCTATCATTATTTGGAATTCTTTATCAGGTAGATTCCCTATCTCTTCCTCTTTGGTTTGGTTTGGTGGGCATTTATCCTGTTCCTTTAGCTGCTGGGTATTCTTTTGTCTCTTCATTTTGTTAAAATTGCCAAATTTATAGTGTCCTTACTATATTCTGGTAGTTTGTTGAATTCTCTTTATTGAGGCGGTTTACAGGTCTTTTCAATATCTGATCTCTGCCTTGTTACAGAGGGGGCGGAGATGAACACCCAAATCTAAACCGGCCAGGTTCAGGCACTCAGATAATCCTCAGAAGCACAGACTTGGTTGAGTCTGCATTTTATGCCCTTCCCAGATCCGAGTAGCGCAGGTGATGAAATGTTCAGCGAGCGCAGCTGCTGTGACTTATCGCCTCTCCGCCGCTCAGTTTTCTGGGTATACAAACAGCACACTTTCTCAGGCAGATGTTGACTATCCAGAGCCCCAAGAAGCATGAGTCAGCACAGAAACCTACTCACAGTTCCGTTAGACAGTGTCTCTCTAGGGCTATAATTGCCCGCTTCCGGCCCTGGCTGCCTGTCACCGGAGTGGGACGGCCTGCAGCCGGCCAACTCTGTGCAGCCCTTTGTTCCGTAGGTAGTCCTGGTGGTGTCTTAAGTTAGGGCTGGCTTTTGATGTAGTAGATAACCGACAGTCTGGTTATTTCGCTCAGATAGCGCCTGAGATAGCCAGGCCAAGTCCTTTCTCAAAGCAATGCAGGCCTCGCTGCTCCTCCTAGCCCAGCCCCCGCTTGCCAATAGCAAATGCTGGTGTCTGCGCCACTTCTCCACAAAAGGAGTTACCACAGGGCTCGTTTTCTCGTTTTAAAGACAATGAACTGTCTTTCTAAGTGCCTGATGTCCTCTGCCGGCATTCAGAAGTTGTTTTATCGAGTTTATTCAGCATTCAAATGTTCTTTTAATGGATTTGTGGAGGAGAGAGTATTCTCCCCGTCTTACTTGTCCGCCATCTTAGCTCCTCTCTCTCTTTGTTTCTAGGTTCCCAGATTGAATGCAACTCACTTCATTATTTTCTATTATGTTTAACAGAGAGAGTCACATAGTAGCATCCATTTTCCTCTTCTCCTTTAATAAAACAACTTTGATTTTGACTGAGTAACAATGTATTCATATTCTTTCAATATTCTTGCAGGAACTGAGAAAGCCTGGCCTTAAATATTTTAAGTTCTCTTTGCTCATAGGAGCCAAAGCCTGCTTCTGAAAAGCAGCTAATTATTTCAGTCGAGATTACTGCATTTCTATTTCGTTACTTGTCCACAAAGATATCTATCTTTCTTGAGCCTATTTATGCCTTGTTGGTTTTCTATTTGAATATTTTATCCATCATAGCTATACATGGGGTACAGAGGGATTTCAAAGGCAAACTTCTGGAGCCATCTTGATGGTTGGAGGTCAGCTTTCTGTCTTCCTAATTTTAACCCATCCAGGTTTTCTTCTCTCTTTCACCCCATTGTTCTATACGTTAATTAAATCAATACAATGAAGGGCCCACAGAGCAGTGTGGCAACTAAGAAATTAGCAACAGGGACTTCAGAATACTTTTAGATATTTTTATTTTGTCTCTGTGGAGACAAAAAAATTTCTTCCTTTGTTATTCTATACTACTGCTGGAAAGGCAAGGGGATGAGAACAGGGAGGGTTTAAAGGGTGGCAAACACCAGAGGTCTTCATACAGCAACCTGAAGAATTTTCATGTTAGGCTAACGGAAAGCTGTTGAACAGTTTTTGTATAAGCTGGTGTCATGAGATTCATGGTCAGAGATCATGATATCAGTAGCATGGAAAGTGATCATGGTGGTTTAGTTGCTAAGTTGTGTCCGAATCACTGTGACCCCATGGACTGCAGCCTGCCAGGCTCCTCTGTCCGTGAGATTTCCCAGGCAAGAACACTTGAATGGGTTGCTATTTCCTTCTCCATGGGAATTTCCTGACCCAGGGATCAAACCCAGGTCTCTCTTGTATCACAGGCGGTCTCCTGTATTGCAAGTAGATTCTTTACCAGTTGAGCTACCAGCGAAGCCCCAGAATGGGAAGGTAGATTGGGAGGTAAGAGAAGATTGGTGTCAAGTAGAACCAAAGACGGCTGATGCAGTGATCAAGTGCAGGACAATGAGCAGCAGAATTCACAATTCACCCCTTAAGTTAATCATTCATCATATAAGACTGGGGGATCTAGTGTATGCAAACATCTATTTCTGTTTTATTGACTATGCCAAAGGCTTTGACTGTGTAGATCACAATAAACTGTGGAAAATTCTGAAAGAGATGGGAATACCAGACCACCTGACCTGCCTCTTGAGAAATCTATATGCAGGTCAGGAAGCAACAGTTAGAACTGGTCATGGAACAACAGACTGGTTCCAAATAGGAAAAGGAGTACGTCAAGGCTGTATATTGTCACCCTGTTTATTTAACTTCTATGCAGAGTACATCATGAGAAACGCTGGACTGGAAGAAACACAAGTTGGAATCAAGATTGCTGGGAGAAATATCAATAACCTCAGATATGCGGATGACACCACCCTTATGGCAGAAAGTGAAGAGGAACTCAAAAGCCTCTTGATGAAAGTGAAAGTGGAGAGTTAAAAGGTTGGCTTAAAGCTCAACATTCAGAAAACGAAGATCATGGCATCTGGTCCCATCACTACATGGGAAATAGATGGGGAAACAGTGGAAACAGTGTCAGACTTTCTTTTTCTGGGCTCCAAAATCACTGCGGATGGTGACTGCAGCCATGAAATTAAAATACGCTTACTCCTTGGAAGGAAAGTTATGACCAACCTAGATAGCATATTCAAAAGCAGAGACATTAGTTTGCCAACAAAGGTTCGCCTAGTCAAGGCTATGGTCTTTCCTGTGGTCATGTATGGATGTGAGAGCTGGACTGTGAAGAAGTCTGAGCGCCGAAGAATTGATGCTTTTGAACTGTGGTGTTGGAGAAGACTATTGAGAGTCCCTTGGACTGCGAGGAGATCCAACCAGTCCATTCTGAAGGAGATCAGCCCTGGGATTTCTTTGGAAGGAATGATGCTAAAGCTGAAACTCCAGTATTTTGGCCACCTCATGCGAAGAGTTGACTCATTGGAAAAGACTCTGATGCTGGGAGGTATTGAGGGCAGGAGGAGAAGGGGACGACAGAGGATGAGATGGCTGGATGGCATCACTGACTCGATGGATGTGAGTCTGAGTGACCTCCGGGAGTTGGTGATGGACAGGGAGGCCTGGCGTGCTGTGATTCATGGGGTCACAAAGAGTCGGACACGACTGAGCAACTGATCTGATCTGATGCAAATATGAACTAATGAATTCATATGGGAAGAATTAAGATAAATGAACAGGCATAAGAAAAGCAAGTCCCCATCCCCACCGATCTTAAAGGCGACTTAACAGGAATTAGAAACGTTACGGTGACAAAACCAGTAGGAACTTCATGGTCTAAGAGAACAGTATGTGTAAGAACCTAGAGCATAAAGGGATTTACTGAATTCTACTGCAAGGATAGGTAACGGGGCTGGAACACTGTAAGTCAAGGGAAAGGTAAAAAATGAGGGCAAATCACAGATGACTCTACTGGTCATATTCCCATTGTTCAGTCCTTTGAACAATGGAACCTAGGGTTTTAGAAAACCATTTTGCGTGTGTATGAAGAATGCTGGATATGAGGTGATCAATAAAGAAGGTATTGCAGAAATGAAAGTGACAGGTTAAGGTTGGTTTGCTGTTGGGATGTTAAATAGGAGATGCAGAGAAGTGGATGGCTTCTAGATCCATGGTGAGCTCTGGGTAGCTGATAGAAAACACTGCAGAAGGATATCAGATATCATGCGCTGAATTCTCTTAAAAATCCAAATTAACTGAAACAAAAAGTAAAACAAAATTTTTAAAGCCCTTGCAAGAGAGATAGGTCTGCTCTTTCTAAAAATTAAATTAAAAAAAAAAAAAACCCACAAAACCACAACACCTAGAACATAAAGCTTCTTAGCAAACTTAAATTCCATTTATTTAGCTCTGCTGAAGGTGGAATAGGATGTGGGCTGAATCTAAGAAATGGAAATGGCAAGACAGTATAAAGAATTTAAGAGTCCGAAAGGAATCATTGAGTAAGAAAGTGACATTAAGGTACTTAAGGAAAAAAGGGGGATTAGTTATTAAGGTGGTAACATCAAAGAGTAGTTATTGTTTATCTGGAGTCCAAGAAAAGTTTGGTGCAACTGAGAACACAAAAGATTTGTTCCTGTCATTGTTATAGTTTATTAGCTTCTGCATGTTACATTTTACTGTTGTTTTTTTTTTCAAAAAAAAAAAAGTTAATTTAGGAAATTAGCCACTAAAGCTAGTTGCATAGAAAGACAAAATCTTATATATCTCTGTCTTATACATGAGACAACAGAGAACAGATTTATCTTTAAAACTATTCTAATTCTTTCACATCAAATTTTAGTTATTATTTCCCTAATTTGCTTTATTTTGTTTGGTGTATTTCAAATCACACACAGGCTGCTTTATAACATTCCCCAATGTTACAAACTTATAACTTCCAAAGTCATGTTAAGTCATATTTCATGAATTAACATTTTTTAGAAAAAGTCTCAATTAAAAGGTTTAAAAATATTTTCATAACATAGCTATGTCTTCTAATCAGATACGGCAGTACGCACCTCTGTTTCTTCACGGGTGTTTTTTCTGATTTTTTTTTAAAGACAAAGAGGAAATGTTAGTAAAGTATTAGCATGTGCATGTGAGTACTAAGTATGGCACTGATCTGTGATAGTTTATACTAACCAAAGGGGGGAGACACCCTAAAAGCTCAACCACACTAAACAGGAAGGGAGATCAATAATCCCTGCCTCTGCTGTTTAGAAGGATGAAAATGGACCCTAATTCCAGACAGAGAGATATGTAATAGTTTGATCATCTATACCTCAGTCCATGCAATTAAAGCCAACTTAATTTCTGGGGAAGAACAGCCAGCAGGAGTACGAGCTGGGTGCCAGGGCCTCTAGATTCAGGGAGCACAGATTTTATTCTTTGCATGGTCTTCTGCAAACAGGAAGCCAACCAAGCTCCCCTCCCCCCGTGTCTCAGCAAGAGCATGCTCCGTAACAATAGTTCAAAGGAAAGCTCTATTCTGCAGTTGCACTGATTGTTCTGTCAGCTGACCTCTGCAGAAGGGAATTGCTAACCGCTGCCTGGCTCCTCAGCTGACAAATGAATGATCGCGGCTCCATCTATTTTCACTATGGCTGCCTCTAGCCCAGGTGCTCAGACAGAGAGCCCGGTGTGACATCTTAGATCAAGATGAATTGGCACAAACTCCTGATCCAAGATTGTTTTATACCATTTAATTTAGTTTCTTCCCCTGCCTGGATGAGCACAGCTCTGGTTATGGATTTCTATTCTAATGTACTGAAGCAGGGCCTGAAAGAAGCCAATGAAGCAGCTGCTGGAGCAGGGGGCTGCGGGGATACTGATCAATAGGCAAGGCATTGACCCCAGCCGGTCAGCCTCCGCAGCGGCCGCGGCTCCGAGGGGGCGGGGGCGCGGGGCACACATGGACGGCTTCCATAGGAAATGAAACAACAGGGGCATTTGGAGGGCTCCACCTCCACCACGGCCCCCACCTTCTCTAAGTTCCTTTTGTTTAATTACCTCAATCTTGTCCTAACTCTCACTCGTCCAAGGAGGAATTTGATACTTTGGGGAAGTTTTACTAATGTTCTTTCAAACTGCCCTGGGTAGATTTTATTCTTTAGCTAGCAGCAAGAATCATAACAGGTGCCCTCTGCTAAGTGGCCAAAATAGGAAATCTTAATTAGCTGTCAAGTACCCTACTTGGTGTAATTTAAAGTTTGGCATCCTCACAGGCTCATAAGAGCGCTGTCCAACTGGCTGTGAACACTACTGATGCTGAAATTCCATGGTATTTAATTTTTATCAGCACTCAGATCTGAAAAGATGATAGCTCTTTGTTAACAGGGACAGAAGTCAGGACAAGAGAAGGATCCCCTAAAAGAGACACTGACTGATTAGTAAATGTCTAAGGTGATAGACGTCCATCCCCGCTACTATTCTAACAACCACCTAACAATTTCTGATTCTTTTTTTCAAATTTGGAAACATTGAAAATCACTAGCTTTGCCTGTGTTTTCTCCTAAATAATACAAGATACACACAATTAACTGCAATGTTTTCCTACAAATAGACAACCAAATGGGAGATTCTGAGATATTAAAAAATAAAATAATTCTGGAAAAGTAGATCTTTCTACAGTTTCATTTGTCTCATGAAAATTTGGTGTTTTTTCACAGAGACATGGCTCCATTTAATCATGCTAAAGGGTGACATGGAGATCCATTTTCTTGACAGGACGGTTGATCACCCTATCACAGTAAGAAAATTAATACCTTCAGCTAGCCCTATGTGGAAAACAGAAGCTACATGCAATGGTAAAGGACATCAATGTTCTATATTTGAAGCTGCAAACAGAATACTTGTTCTGTGTGAAAATAATGTTTCCTCATTATTGGGTGGCTTTAAACAAAATACGAGCCTTTGATTTTATTAAGACAACCATTTAATTCATACAGTGTTCCTCAAAAGTACATAATTGTCTTTAGATTTAGCATAATTGACTCTAGATTTTCAGGAGCAGGAGTAAACCCTTTACTTACAGCTTAACTAGAACACAGGTAAAATATTTGAGAAGTTTAAGCTATTTAAAGGGCTGTGAGATATTGATTGCTTCATTTAAAAAGCAGTCAGAGAGTGCAACGGAGAGGTCAAGATAAATTTAACAGTTTGAAGCACTTTACTAAATAACTCTAAAGATCATGTTAATTGGCTTTGTGCAGTTTCAGGGTAAAATTAATTTTATCCTAGCTTACAATAAGAGGATTAAAAGACATATTAAGTTCTTCAGTTTTAACTGGAATAGGAATCAATGGATTTGAATTAAGGCTAACAGCGGTTTTATGAGAGATGGCCTACCAGCAGACACTTTATATCTGCTATTAGCCATATATTGATGGGGCGCTATTATTGTATTAGGTATTAAAACCTTTGAGAAGAAGACACCACCAATTACTACTCTGAGAATATACTTTAAGAATTGGGTGATTTGACCAGGAAAAACTGTCATCAAAAATTTGATTCTTTGTTTAGGGTTCAGGATCAGATGCTTATTATAGCTGACTTATCTATGTTATAATATCTATAATTTTAGTAAAAATAAATGAAATGATGCAGTTAAATTCCATCAGAATTCACGTCAAGATTATAACTATATTTAAAACCATATCACAAGCATATCAGTAGGGTTTTTTCAAACCAAAACATTACATCCAGATTAATTTTAGCATATCGATGTTATGTCAGAAATTCCTGGCAATAACAGAGTCCAAGTAACATTCATAATGATACAAATATATTCTGAATTCAATATAAATTTTTATATACTCTAACATATCACTCTCAAAATTCAGAAATGTCTATTATAATAAAATAAAAATACAATTAAAAAATTTTTTCTTCACTCTTTCATTATTTAGTAACATGTTTTGGAACTCCATCATAGAAAAACAAATTGCTTTTACTATGCACTTGCCTAGCAAAGCAAAAAATACAACTTGTAGTTATTAAGGTATAAATGTTATATATTAATAAGGGCTTTGTAAGCCTTTATGGGAATGACTGGGAAAAAGTAATCGCACGATCTCACAGCAGAAAACTAAAGGACAGCAGGCAAAGACTACGTATAATACTAATTTGGATTAAGCTAGAATGTAGTTTTGTTGTAGCTCTTTACAACTCTTTTATTTGCAATAAAGTGTATTTACTGATATTAGGTTATGATTTATTATTAAAGAACAATAGTAAATTTAGCAAAGTGAACTTTGTTAATATTGGCAATCTTAAAGACAAGAGAACTTTCAGAATTGAGACATAGTATTTACTATTTATAGTGTGCAGCTCTGCAAATATTACCCAATAAAATTTTTTTCTTTTTTCAGACAAGTAAAATATTCTTCTAAATCTTCATTTTTATGTTTCTCTTTTCTCAGTCCCAATGACATATTAAACGTGATGTGGTATTATTAACTGATATTATGAAAACCATTAAATTGTATATTAAGTAGAGCTTAAAACAGTACAGGACAATAAAATATGTCAAATGAAAATATATTTTAATATATTTCTGAACATAAACAGAAGAACCTAAAAGAAACTAAATTTTCAAATGTGAATTGAGTTCTGTTTCTGAGAGGTATTTCAATCAAAATAATTTCAACTTACTTCTGACTACTATCTAAATTGATATATCTACTTGCCTAATGGAATATTAATTTATTTTTAAGATATGCTTTTTAAATAATCATTATACAATGCTAATCGAAAATGTTAATTTTACAATTAACATTAATGTTAATATATACATTGGAGTACATAATTATATGTACACACATAAGTATAGAACATTTTTAGCTTTAATGTCTTTATACCCTCAGCTAAAACTGTATTTTTGAGATTTTAAAATGAGAAATCTATGTTTTAAGTCATACAGAGAAAAATATTGACCCTAAGTGGAGTTTTTACAATTGTAAATAAATTGTTCCCACATGTTTAGCCGAAGTATTTTCCATAGCTACTGGCTGCTACTTTTAGGGTTGCTTAAGACTGGATAGAGCATAGCACAATAAAAATGTCAAATTTTACTCCATATGCAATTGTAATCATCTAAATAAGCTTTATTAGCTATTTATAGCTTTAAATAAGCAAAAATCTTTTGATATTTATTTTTAAGACATATTGGTTTTAAAAAGGTATAGTATTCCAAAAACTAGATTTCCGCTATCCAATATACTACAGCTGAATACTGTAGTATTAGTTGAATACTTCAAAGATGCATTTGTTACGTGGGAACAAAAAAAAACATAGACTGGTAACATATCAGCACGTGAAAAAGAATTCAAAGATCTCACACTCTTTGGTGATGAATCCAGGTTTCATAAGCTCATAAGGAGAATCTATGAGTCCATGCCACTGATAACATATGTAATTAAGTTCCTTAAGCCATAAGCTTTTATATGAATGTTATATATTATTTTCACTTTTGTTGGCACAGCTTAGAGCACAGCAACATCTTTCAACGTTTACAAAACGTGGCAAATAAATTTTGATGATATGGAAAAACAAAATGGCAAATGGTTCTTTGGCCAACATGTAAATTTCTACCTGTGCTTCTGAAGTAAATAAAACAGAACACGGAAGTTTTTGAATCTTCCTCTCCTCTTGGGAGGGAGGGAGGGAGAAAAGATGTTATTGATTAAAAATGCAAACATAGGAACTTCATAATTTATTTCCAAACTCACATTATTACCAAAGCTAGTGCTGCCGGTGTGTGCAGAGAAAACTCCACATCAGCACAGCCATCTCCACTACTGCATTAAGAACCTGTTCTAGTTGCTCGGTGGCACAACTGCCAGTGTCTTCCTCACACCTACGGATGGAGCACATGTAAGCTACGCCCCAAATGTATGAGGCCTTTGATGTTTTTGTTGCTGCTGCTCCAATTCCCCCCTCACTTGAACACTGAAGTAAACAAACAAGCTGTTAATTTGTATGCATGCTCGATAGCCCCCTGCTGGACCATAATAGGTTCTGCAAACGCATACATCTTTCTGTGGCTGCTGATTAAGCCATTTTAAAATAGTGCCTCTCCTCACACATAGATGTACCGTGTGTGTGAGCATTTGACAAAATACTTCAAGTCTATTTTCTACAAAATAAGATAGAAGCAAAAGAAAGGCACACTCCAAAATGATCTTCTTTTTCAAAGGAAATTTAATATCATCACTATCTTAGGGGGTACGTCAATTATTTTAATAAGAAACCTTAAGCTTTGAGAGCAACTTGTATGTTTTATAGAGCAATTCTTGTAACAATTTCTTATCCATAACACAGACAAGTTCTACACTTAATTTCCACAAACAGCATTATCTTATTTTTCTCTTTACTGTCTACCTGATCACCAAAAATCCATTTATTTTCTTTTACTTTTAGTGCAAACATTCTAATTTTGGGAGAAAATCGGATTTAAAAAATTCCAAATATCTATCTAAGGCATGTATGTAATCAGGAATCTTGCAGCTAAAAATTATTAAGAATAATGTTCAATCCTTGGTTCACTTTACCTTTCAAGGGTGAATCTGAGATACAGGTCAAGTTTTAAAAACCACGGATTGTAACATTAAGAAGACCATTATTAGCTTTTTCAGAAGGAAAGAAATATTTCAGAAATAGTGGTTTGTGGCTTGTAAAATTACATAAGTCTGAAAATACAGCAAATAATTCTTAATTTTTTCAGGTTTAGAAAAAGGCAACTTTTACAATGAGATTTACTTGTAAAAATACTGGAATAGACACGATGATGTGTTTCTTTGAAAGATCAGATGGAACACATGAGCCAGCATTTGGTGGACTGTTAGAACACACTCTATGAAGAGTTCATATGTGTGCATTACAGCACATGGAGAAACAAGCTGTCACCCCTGAGGGCGTTCTTATTCATAAAGTGACAAGTTATTTATAGGACTCACTTAAAACACGTTTTCACATAGGTAATGTCTATCCACTCAGTGAGATAAAATCAGATCAAAAGGAATAACTGCCTTGTTCTACCTAGGAGAGGTTAACAAATATATCTGTTCATTTATAAGAAGTATTTGCAGTATTCATATTTTTGAATTAATATACATTTGGTCACAATAATTTAACAATGACACATCACTAAAAGTTATCATTTAAAATGTTTCTTTAAATAAATTAGAACTTCTAAGGGATTTCTTGCTGTTATTTTTCTCAGTAGATTACAATATTTTCTCTAATTTTGAGAAATAATTTACTTATTCACATGCTGTCTTTTTTCTTCTGCTTTCTTCACTCTAAGTGTTAAGCAGAAGTAATAAAGCAGAGTCAGGTACAATAGAGCATCTTGGGAATTAATGACCACAACTTTGAAATAACAGCAGATCTGGGGAAATGGGTAGCAGTGAAGCTGCAAGTAAAGTTTTATAGTCAAGACTTTAATAACCTAGTGCACAATTAGCAGAGATACATATGATTTTATCTTTTCAAAAGCATCAGATGAGTTATTAAAATTTGATATAGATTAACATACAATTCTTAACAACTAAATATAGAAACTTAAAGGAGAAATAAAATGAGAAAGAGATAAGAAATTTAAAGGAGAAATAAAAAGGTCAAATATATCTTTGACTTTTAACTTACTAATCCTACTAATAAATGATCAAAAAAGCAAAGCTTTGAAAAAGGAAAAAGCAAATAAGCACAAATTAACTAAAGCATTAGTATTAACAGTCTAAAATCCACTGAGAGAATAAACCATAGCCCCAAACTGTTAAGAATACACTCATTATTAGCCCGACCTAAAGAAAAAGGAGACCCCCTATAGTCTAAGGAATACATGTGTGTAAATGACATATTAGCACATTTTTTCCCAAAGAGACTTCTAACTAGTTTCAGAGAGCTTTAAGAAAAAGAAAACCTGAATTGCTTAAATCGCTACAAAGGACTTTAATTTCTAATCTGTACATATTTATGCTTTCATCATGTTTCAAGCTATATGTAGAGAGAAGAATTATGTGCCTTTTAAATTATTACAGATAATATTTAAATTGATTTACATTTTCTCATTTTATGACAGGGATAACTAGTCTATCAATTGGCTCTAGTTGTTATTTGCCAAATGCTTTTATCACAGACCTTTTTCCTTTTATTATGTACCTTCTCAAATAAGCATGAAAGTGAAAGTGTTAGTTGCTCAGTTATATCTGACTCTTTGAAACCCCAGGGACTGCAGCCAGCCAGGCTCCTCTGTCCATGAAATTCTCCAGGCAAGAATACTGGAGTGGGTAGCCATTCCCTTCTCCAGGGGGTCTTCCAGACCCAGGGATAGAACCTGGGTCTCCTGCATTGCCGGTAGATTCTTTACCATCTGAGCTACCAGAGATGTTCTTTCACGTAATTGTGGTATGTGATTTCCTATCAATTAGTTAATTCCATTTGTAATTTGGCTCTGAGTTGCCTATCTTGCACATATCAAACTAAAACAGCCTTTGAGTCTTGGCAAAATCCTTCCAATGTTTAACTGAAAAGTTAAGCATATACACTTAGACAACCTGGATATTGAAGTCATTGATTAGTTATGGATTGTGAGAAGCTACCACTCCTTAAGTGAACACTGAGAACAAAATTCAGTGTCAACCTATGCATGCATGCGTTCAGACAGTCAGGGTTTTAAGATGCCATGCTATTTTAAAGACTTTAAACAAACAAACAAACAAAAAAAACCTGCTCCTGCTACATGACAACACATAATAATTTCCTCAAAATTCTACCTGACTCACTCAGATCATTACGTTACTCAGGAGTTGTGAAGAGATAGCTTTATAATCTCTTAATTCATTTTTTATTAAGACAGAAAGTTCCATATGTAAAAACCTAGAAAATACATATATATTGATGCTTCATGCTTACGATTTTTCTCAAATAAAACTTTCTCCCAGTATAGCAAAATAAAAAATGAATATTTTTCTAATAGTTTACACAATGTTTTTGATTTCTACAAAATACTGTTATAATGACATAATTATATGCTATATAATCACTTTTCTTTTACAAAAGCAGATAAGCCATTAAGAATTTAAGGGAAAAGGAAACACACCAGAGTAGCATGTGTGAAAACATCTCCTAGGTCCAAGATTAGATGACTGTTAGTGGGAAATTTCAGAATTTTAGAGAAAAGGGGGAATCAGAGTTCTTCAAACCAAACAGAACCACATTTTACAGATAAGGAAGGTCAGGTAGGTTAAGTGTTGGAGTGACAAGCTGAAGGGCACAAAGAGAGGGGGCACTCGTGGCCTTACTCCAGACTATCAGACTCTTCATTGGTTGTAAGTCAATGTTTTGTTACATAGAAACTAGTCAATATTTGACACTTGCTCCAAGTATCTTCAAATGCTACATAATATAAAACATTTCTTAAAAATTTAATGAGAAAATAAAATTCATAATTAGAAAAAAGTCAAAATAAATTTTGGCCTATAGTATCTATTAATAATAATGTTATATTTATTTTCTACTGGGGTTGTCCATAACAAATGTAGAAATTTGGGGGAAGTTATTCAATCAAGCATATGAAGTAACTAGATTAAATTGGACTTTACATGGAATACATATATATGGCATATTGAAACATACTGAAAAAATACAAGGTACCTAGCAATTGTTACACTGTTGAATAATACATTATTTTAATATTTTGTCTTCGAAAAGTAATACTGTTTATGCTCAGTATATGGAAGAAAACAGTAATTAAAAATATAACTTTAAGTTTTTGTTATGTCTACATACCCTCCATGTAAGTTAATGTCTACTCTAAGCCAATATGCACAAATATTTTCCTAACTCACATACTGAATGCCAAATATTGCAAATAAATGTATGATCATTTCCAAAGTTCATGTCGTAATATCAGAGAACAGCTTACAGTCTCCATAAGGGTTAAGACAATCATTTTCTACTGCATACTAGTGCTATTCTAAGCCAATAGTGTGTTTAAATCCACACCAATGAAATCAATACAGCACTGTTCTATTCAAGGTGAGACCAAATAAACCTGTCTGAAGCTTTGAGAAATAGGCTTTGCAGTATACTTTGAGTGCTAAATGCCTTTCAGTCCAGAGATCTGTCATTAAATAATCATTAGCCATCATTCACTCTTCCTAAAAAGCTTAACATCTAAACTTGTTCAGCATCCACTAAAGCATTAGTATAGACTACCAAGTAAGTACTCATTAGCACTTAGGGATGTTTTTCAACCGCTCTGTTTTAACCATGTACTGTCTTATTCAAAAATACCCCCAAATATTAATACGTACTTACCACTAGCTTAGAGGATGATTTATTCAAATGATTAGTAAAAAGGACATCAATATAGTGATCAGCCTCTTGGACAGCATGGCATAACCCACAGAGTTACAATCTACTGTTTTCTGTCTGATTTAGCCAAATAAAATCTGATGTCTTTCCTAGCATTCAGTATTATATATAATTCAGCATCACATATAAGCTGAACAAAATTAAGCTAATTCCAACAGAGAATTCATCAGGAAGTAATCTTGGCTTTGATCTTGAATATATTTTAAAATACTACTTCTTTTATCAATGCTATTCATATCTTTTTCAATATATAATCATCTCAGTCGCTGAGTATCAAATATAATGGGTCCTGTATTATTTTAGGTATCATGAGGTATAGAGAAAATTAGGATGTATTCATCCTCTTTCTATTACCTGAAAGATTAAATAAATAATATAGAATGATCTATATTTATTAATGTTTTTGGACTGTATGCATAAATTTGATGGTCAAGGTAATTTTCTCTGTACTTACATAAGTTAATTCTTGTTCACTATTATACTAATCCTCTCAATTTCAAGCTAATATTAATGAAAATGTCATTTCTGAAAGACATTAATTCATTTTTCTTTTTTAAAAGCTCAAATAAAAATATATGGCCAGATACTTAGGATCTCATTTACAGTTTTACAACTTATCACTTTCAACCTAAATGAGAGTCATGATACTATGTGAACATTTTATTTAACTGGATGACATTTGATATCTTCCCAGGAATATTTAGATAACTAATTCTTTTAGCTTAATAGCTCACTTTAGGTACTTTAAAATGTCAAACACACATAATAGAAATACAAACAGTAATAGACACTTTCTAGTCTTTTAATTATCAGCCCATTTGATCTATGACTTCTTCATTTTTCTATCAATACCCCAAAATGAAGTTTCAGCTGCTAAGATACAAGCAAGTATTACACTGCTTGGATAGCTTGGTAAATGTAATATCATAATATTATATTTCAATGTATAAAATAATTCAAGGCTCAGAAACTAAAGAAGGTTATATAAACCAAATCTCATCACAGATAATTTTTAACGGTCAAATTTTCCCTTACAGGTAGCACTGAAATATCCTTTCAATATACCATGGAATATAAAACTCACCATTCCTTTTCACTCGTTAAGGTACGTTGAGAGCTACGTTGAGCAACTAAACAGTTAACTAAAAACCAGTAACAGTCTAATCATTATAAAAAGGAGACACTTCTTTGGAAAAATTTGTTAAAAAGTAGTAAAACTAAAACTTATCAGCTTATGTAAAAGTATAAAAGTACAGTGTGCAGATAATAAGTGAAAAGGGTAATATTCAAAATCAGCATCAATATTATCTATATAAATTACACTTTCATAGAAGAACTTTGACTCTCAAAAAAAAGCTGAAAAGTTTTTCAATAAATTAATAAAAACAGAAAGTTCTACAATTATAACAATTTGCCAGAAAATGTAGTATTTTTTAAAAAATGTATAATCTATAAAAGCCATACCACTGGACTTGACTTTGACCTCCCTCCTTGAAACAGGCAAACTCTTTCAGAATCTCAGGTCAGTTCCCTGTGTCTGTATGGCTCAGACCCTTCGCGGTCCACCTCAAACTACCACAACATTGTTAGTTAGCTATACTCCAATATAAAATAAAAAGCTTTTCTTAAAAAGAGAACCTCAGGCAAATTCTCATTTTTTTCAATCTACAAAACACTGCTAGCAAAGTCAGCAAAGACTGACAAAGCACCTTCATCCCTTTCAGAATCTGTGCCATGAATCTCTCACTGCTAATCCCTTACTGACTGCAGAATCAATATTTACACCATCTATTTGTACCAATCAACATTCATGCTACACTAAATTTTAAGTAATAAGTTTTATTTTTAATCATTACAATTGGTTAATTACTGTAAAACAAAACTGATTTATTATCTATAAAATTAAATTTAGCCTTTTTTTAAGGTAAAAATAAGAAAAGGGATTTTATTTGCCTTCCTAACAATACAATTGTTTTGTATATACTAAACAACTACATTGTGAAAAAGAAGCAAAATGCTGTTTTCAAATAATTCATGCCTTTAAAAATATGTTAGATTAACTGTTAATACAAAAACATGATCAATAAAAGCAATTCATTCTTGACTCTCAAATCTCACTGGTTATAGGTGAAACTTCAATAAAACCAGTACTCTTTTGGATTTTACATTTTGAAGCATGATTACTATTTTATTGAAAAGTATATAGAAGTAACAACACTATTTTAAATTACAGTCATTTTGAAACTAAGTTGCAACTTATACTGATTCCTTATGAACAGACTAGGTTCTTATTGGAAATCAATTGGAAGGTAGGTAAAATTAGATAGCCATGGTTACCAGAATATCAATAAGAGATAGCAATATACAATTCTAAGTCTTATGCTGAAGTAAAAAGATACTAATTTTTTTGCAAGCAAATGTTTAAGATGCAAAATGTATTTCCAATCATATAGAATCTGAAATATACAATAATGAAAAAACATTTTCATTATTTTCATCAAAATCATTACCAAAACTGGATTTTATTTTATGTTTTTCATTTGAATGTTCTAAACACTAAAATAACTACACTAAAATGTCAGGACATAAAATAGGCAATTTAAGCTTTATCACATTTCAAATATTTAATTAACGTAGATAATAAAAGGTAAATTAAAAAAATTCAAAAAAGATAGTGAATCTGCTATACTGAATCTCAGAGTTGACTGTATAAAATTAAGATAAGAAATAGAAAACAGAGGGACAAATTCATGACAAACATTTAAATGTCACTGTACACAGAATTAATTCAAAAAGCCAAACTTAAAACATAACTGTTCCTTATGGGATATTTTCAAAGCACATTACATGATACATTTATACTTATAAGTTTTAAAATAAATAATATCAAAATCTTCACATTCAAAAATAAAGCATACAGAGTTTTAAGATATATAAACATAACAGCTGACAACAGTAGTGCTTCTGAAAACTGTTCTAGTTTGCTTTTGAATTTTTCATTCTTTGTTAATTACCACTGGCTCCACTTAGGCTTATTTGGAAAAGGTATAACTATAAAATATTATAGAATATACTAATATATACTAACAATCCATCCTATTTACTCTTTAAGCGTAAATGTAAAAAAAAGAAAGACATACCTATAAGGTACCTATAATCACTGAAATCTTTTTTTATGTAAAAGTATTGAAAGAATTCAACAGCATAATTGTTAGTGTCAGGCAAGAGTCACATTCTAGTCAAAGCTATTAAGCATGCATTCCTTATCCTAATTAAATGTTCAAAATGGCTAGATTTGATTGTCATAACAGAGACAAATCAATATTATGATACTTTTTTTTTTTAATATTTTTCAAAACCCCTAAACACCCTGCTCTTTCTTACAGAGGCAAACACAGAAGATCACTAGGTTCTTGAATTATGCTACCGACAGTCCTGTTCAGAAATGAAAGGCCAATACTGTATTAAAGAAAAAAAAATGAAACCACAAATAAGTAACAGAATTATTGCGGGCCCGACTGTATCGGAGAAGCTCAGTACTGGACTGCTCGGCTGCTGGAGGAGCTCCAGAGAGTTAACCTGGTGTGATAAAAGACTTGACAAAGCAATTCTGACTGTGTAGCAATGCTAAGTTGTGGACTAATACGAGAACAGGAGGTCCAATCGCTGTCTTTCACCAAGCGCAATTTACACAGGGCTTTATCAATAGCCTTAGTGCTGAATACAGAACACACTCTATTTGGCTTTCAGTCAATTAAGCTTTAAGCTGTCAGCAAACAAGACTTTTAAGTTAATTTTGAATCACCACGAATCAAGTTGAAGGTTGTGAAAGGGCGGCTCACACGCAGGCATGAAAAAAGGCAGTTTAATTGCTTCTGAATGGCTATTATATGCTGCAATTGGCCTATTGAATCTTAGATGATCTATTTATTTATCAAAGTGCAACCATCAAAGATTTGTAAAAGAGTGAATACTCTGAATTGTACATTCCCTGTTTTGCATAAGAAGGGATATGTCTGCAAAGGTCTGAAGCAGTCATATTTTTAAAGCATATTTTATTTTTTAATGTAAAAATTCTGTGAAATGGAAATCAGCAATACAACCTAACATGAAAATGGAATCACTGTATTTCTAGGAAAATAAAGATATATCATTTTAAAAGGTATACTTGCTACCATGAAATATTTTCATGTATTATTTGATATCAAATATACTATTAGAATATAAATACTCCTTTATAAATGTTCACATTATAAATGTTCATCAAAAAAGAGACAGAAAAAGAATTATAAAATTGAATTAAGTCAAAGGTTTAAAACCTCTTTTTTAGAATTCCTTAAACTGCATCATTAATTGTGTGAAGGAGAACACCAAAACATATCATTTTAATACTGAGGATTTCTCAAGAAGATGGTATAATCAAATTAAAAGGATTATTATATTCCTAATACTGCATAACATCTTTTTTTAAAAAAATTCTGTGGCTGACCACAATCCTAATCAGTTTTTTCCTGCAATTATTTTTTTTCAATTGCATGCATTCTGTTTATTATTATAGGGTTACTCATGAGTGCTGGATGTGTATATTGATTTTTTTATTAGAAAAGAGCACTGAAGCATTAGGGCGACGGGGGGGGGGGGGGTGGGGGGGATGCTCAGATTTTATAAACAGATGTAAACACAGATCAACGTCAGGGATGGTAAGATGGAACCATTCTGCTTTGGCTGAGATGTGCTGCAGTTTTTTGACATGTTGGACCCTCAATGGCAAACATATTGAAACACACACTCATGGTTGATTTACATAGGGAAATCATATGGAGATGAATGGTTATAAATTATTCACGTCTTATAAGAATTTGGATAGAATATGGGCTAATTTTAGTATTCCCTCAAGGACAGTCACATCTTCTTGGAAGACTGGACCCATCACTCTCCACTTCCAGTCAGCAGAGGTGATGGTTGGGAAGCAGTACTGACTACCACCATTCCAGGAACTACCACACTTTCAGGGGCTGAAATTCAATGAAAGAGTGCTAAAACCCTTTCTCCTTCTCTCTTCTCCCATCCATTATTATAAAATACTCTTGTTTCTTTGCCTTTAGATTCACAAAGTATAATCATTTACTAGTTACGCCTTACAAAAAAATCGATGCTACTAAAACCATAAACATAAAGATGCTAAAGGAGAGAATGCCGACGTGATTTCTAAGGGAAACAGGAGGAAGAAACAGATTAAGATATAACATAGTAGAAGCCACTTGAAAAGTGGACATTCTTGTCCTGTCATCATTAAGAAATATTAACAAAGGACTTGTGTTCCATGGTCCCAAAGGTGCATTGTGCATCTGCTAAATTTTTGTATTTTATATATTTATATATACACACACACACACACACACACACACACATATATAAGTTTTTGGAGAAGGCAATGGCACCCCACTCCAGTACTCTTGCCTGGAAAATCCCACGGACGGAGGAGCCTGCAGTCCATGGGGTCGCAAAGAGTCGGACACGACTTCCCTTTCACTTTTCACTTTTATGCACTGGAGAAGGAAATGGCAACCCACTCCAGTGTTCTGGTCTGGAGAATCCCAGGGACGGGGGAGCGTGGTGGGCTGCTGTCTATGGGGTCACACAGAGTCGGACATGACTGAAGTGACTTAGCAACAATATAACTTTTTATTTTATATATTTATATAGGACATGAGGTATTCCAAACACCTTCATGTTACTCATACAAACACCCACTCATTTTAAGTGGGAGGGGGACAAAACAGGCAACCAGACAATGTCCTCCACCTTCCTGCAGCAGACATTCAGGGAAGGAAGACACACACACAAATAACCACAATTTAGAAAGTGTGATAATGCAAAAGACAAGAGACTGACATAGAAAATCAGGCAGGAAACAATGAACTTGAGACAGAGAGATCAGAGACTGGGAAGCTTGGGCAGAGAGGTGGCGTAAGTCACCCAAGGCTCACAGCCGGTTAGTGATGGAGCCAGGATGCAAACCAAGTTAAAAGCCAGTTAAAAGCCAGTGCTTTTAACTAGTACCCTAAGGAAACCATATAAGTCGGTGTACCCAGGCTTCCCTGGTGGCCCCGTGGTGAAGAATCCACCTGCCCATGCACTGGTCCTGGAGGACCTCCCGTGCCATAGAGCAACTAAACCCATGCATTGCAATTATTGAGCCTGTGCTCTAGAGCCTGTGAGCCACAACTACTGAATCCCACACGCCCTGCAGCCTGTACTCCGCAACAAAAGAAGCTACCCGCCAAAACTAGAGAGTAGCCTCCGTTTGCCGTAGCTACAAAGAGCCCAAGTAGCAACTGAGACCCTGTGCAGCCAAAAATAAACATTTTTTTTAAAGCTGGTATAATAAACCCTTTCTTCAAAGATCTCAGCTCTTAACAGAAGAGCAAAGATAAATTAACAAATAATTGAGAAACCCAAGGAAGAAACTAATACTTGTCACTAAGCAAGGGTAACAACAACAAAAAAGTTGGGTACTCAGGGAAGTTGACCTCAACTGGGAGAAGGGCAGACCGAACAGAGAAGGGTCACCGGAGACAGGTCCCCAAATCCATTTCGATCTGACAAGAAGAAATGGGGATGCAACTAAAGAATAAGAAACTATAGCAAAACTGGAGGCATATTTCAACATCATCCCATTCACACCCCCAAACCCTACCCCTCCCCTCTGCCTCCAGCCTATTTCCCCTCTATCCTGCTCTATTTTGTCCCCTAGTACCTACCACCTGCTAACATACTAGAAAATATATCAATACTTGTATTTATTGTCCCCT
The DNA here is from genome assembly GCA_935064755.1 of Tragelaphus eurycerus. Taxonomy (NCBI): domain Eukaryota; kingdom Metazoa; phylum Chordata; class Mammalia; order Artiodactyla; family Bovidae; genus Tragelaphus; species Tragelaphus eurycerus. The sequence continues at coordinate 6,398,289 of CAKXYN010000023.1, forward strand.
CCCCAACCTCTTCTCCCTGCTAGAATGGAAGATGCATGAGAATGGGGATTGAGATTTCTGCCATTTTGTTCACAGATGTTGATGAAGAGTCTAGAACAAAGCCTGGCACATAAATGCTTAATAAATATTTTCGAATGTTTAGTAAAAAGTAACGAACAGAGCACACAAGCAGAACAGCTCTGGTATGTCCAGGAACCAGGAACCAGGTTGCTTTAGTCCCAGATAAAGATCATGAAAGCAATACATGGAAGCTGAGTCGAGAATGTGACGTAGTTTTAGAATACACAGCTCTTGAATACCAAACTAAGGACATCCAATTATATCGAAAAGCAATGAAAATCCAGTGGAAAAAATGAGCATCACATGGTAATCATTAGGACACCCAATCCATCAACTGCATTTAAGAGATCTAAGACATGAGAGACAACAGACACTGAAAGCTACACCCTAGGGTGGTGGCCGTGAGCTTGAAAGAGATGGAAAAGAGCAGTCAACACTTTGTGGTCATGTCTCTGTGTTTAACAGAGCGAACAGGCAACGGGGGTGAAGAGCCAACCATGATTTTACGGTTTCAAATCTGGGTGAAGGGTGCCCTTAATAATCTCAGCTTAAACATAACTGAGTTTAAAGTCTCTTAAGGATATTGAGGTGAAGTCTAGCAAGCGGCTGAACATAAAAGCCTGGAGCTCAACAGAGAGATGAGTTCTGGAGTGAGAAAGCTAGAAGTTATTCCTGGTTAGGTGGGAAGTGATGCGGTGGGACCCACTGAGTTTATCAAGGAAATGGAGACAGAAGAGAGGACTGCGCAGAGAACCCAGGGAAAACCTACTCAACTTCAGGGGGCAGAAAAGGAGCCTAAGAGACTGCAAAAGGGCAAGTCCCCTTTGACCTTCTCCTTCTGACGAAGCTCAACACAACCTTTCAAGTCCACCCGGACACGGCGGGTGTTGGCTGACCTGTCCTCCATGCTCCCAACCTCACGGTTCAGTTCAGTTCAGTTCAGTCGCTCAGTCGTGTCCGACTCTTTGCGACCCCATGAATCACAGCACACCAGGCCTCCCTGTCCATCACCAACTCCTGGAGTTCACTCAGACTCACGTCCATCGAGTCAGTGATGCCATCCAGCCATCTCATCCTCTGTCGTCCCCTTTTCCTCCTGCCCCCAATCCCTCCCAGCATCACAGTCTTTTCCAATAAGTCAACTCTTCGCATGAGGTGGCCAAAGTACTGGAGCTTCAGCTTTAGCATCATTCCCTCCAAAGAACACCCAGGGCTGATCTGCTTCAGAATGGACTGGTTGGATCTCCTTGTAGTCCAAGGGACTCTCAGAAGTCTTCTCCAACACCACAGTTCAAAAGCATCAATTCTTCAGCATTCAGCTTTCTTCACAGTCCAACTCACACATCCATACATGACCACTGGAAAAACCATAGCCCTGACTAGATGGAGACTCACAGTAACACTAAAAGGCTATTTTTGTGTGATTTGCCACTTTATGCCACTTTCTGCCCCTGTACCCTCAGAATGCATTCTCAGGTACCCCAGGGTGCATGCACATGCACACACATATGTATATATGTACATATGTGTGTCTGAAGGGGTATATAATATTTCATGCTGCCAATATGTATGTATGTGTGTGTGTCTGAGTGTGTCAAGTCATTGAACGCTGCCAGTACGTTCCTGGTCCACAAAGAATTCCACGCTGGGAAGCCCCACTGGACCAACACTAGCCATATAATCTGTCTCATTCCTAGGGACATAGAGAAGCCTGGTGAAGCCTGGTATAACGCCATGGGCTACAGTCTGTGGGGTCGCAAAGAGTCAGACACGACTGGGCATGCATAGGGCGCTCAGTGCTCGCTTAAAGCTGACAAGGAAGTGATTAGCAGGAATAAAGGCAGATATCGCCTTCATATTACATAACATTATATAAGGGGGACATGCAGAAGCAAAGATATTGGAATAGCTGCAATCTCAGCTAATAGTCTGTACTTTTCAAAAGTGTACCAGGGGAAGAGTAAAGGACAACAGTAAAACGGCATTTAGCTCTTGCTTCAATGCGTTGCTTTTTCCTTAAAGAAATTTTAGGAGGTACAGAGACTATTCAATAGTTTGTTAAATGTCATAAGTGTCAATACAGAAAAGTCTTAGTAACTGTAGGATAATACTTAGAAACATAAACTAACAATAAATCTCTTACCTAAGAAAAAATACGGATCATTCTTATTTAAATTGAAAAGGATTTTAGAAGTTACAGGGCCTCCACAAAAACGGAAACTGATTTTCTTTAATAAGATATATGTACACAAAGGCACATCTGCTGTGAGTCAGAGTGCTTGGAGTACGTCCACACACACTGATTTATTCCACAGTCAGTCTTAGAAACTTTAGAAGATTGCTGGAAGTCGAGGGAGGTCTTAGTCACACTCCTCCAGTTTCCTGAAGAAATCTTCCGTAAGCTCCCCCTGGCCACCTGGCCTGTCTGCACTCAGCATTTCCCAGGAGGACTGCAGCAACTTTTCCGACTGACGCCTCTAGGACATGGAACTGGTCATTAGTGGCTCAGCTCCTTCCCTCTCATTGGGATACACTGACTTGCAAAGAGTGGACAATCTGCTCTGCTCTCCAAATCTTGAGTATTCAAGAAGCAGGCACATGAAGGGGAAAGGCAGAGATTTCCCAGCACAGCTTGTGCTGAATAATTAATTTGACTGTAAGATGTATTATGGAAGAAGGGCCAAGAATAACCAAGACACTTCTGAAGAAGAAAATGAGGGAAAATATGTCCTACTGGATGTAAAGACTATTTATAAAACTATAGTAATTAAAACAGCATGGCTTTGGTGCAGGGATAAATTTACAAATAAAATAAGGAGCAAAAAACGAGGGTCCAGATACGTACACATTATCATGAAAAAAGGTTATTTATATGAATAAAATCAAAACCGCAATTCTACCTTACACCATAAATAAAAATTGACTATGGGTGGATCAAAAACTTACATATTAGTAGCAAAAGCTTAAAACTTTTGAAAACATAAATGATAATATAGGGAGGATTTATTAAGTTCCTAAAATAAGTAGGTATAAAAGATGGATAAATTCAATTACATAAAAATTAAGAACTCCTTTTCTTCAAGACCACCTTATAGAAATGAAAACATAAGATACAAACCAAGAGAAGATATTCATCATAAATACAACTGACAAATTATTACTATTCTAACATATGAAGAACTTCAATTAGAAAGACAATGACCCAATGGGGAAAAAAACGGGCAAAAGACTGGAACAGGCATTTCACAGAAAGGGAAACACACGTGCTCAGTTGTGTCCGACCCTTTCCGAAAGCAGGACTGTAGCAGGGACAGGCCCCTCTGTCCGTGGGATTCTCCAGGCAAGAATACTGGAGTGGGCAGGCTTTCCCTTCTCCAGGGGACCTTCCCGGCCCAGAGACTGAACCGGAGCTGCCTGCACTGCAAGCAGATTCTTCACCTTCTGAGCCACCAGGGAAGCCCATACACAAGCTCAAACTCACTAGTACAAAACAAAACACAAGCCACAGGTTCAATAAGATAACATTTGCTACTCTTTCGACTGGCAAAACTGTAAATGTCAGAGGTTGAAGAGGATGTAGATAGATAAAATTTGTCATATTCATTAGATAAGAATTTGATCAAAAAAGAATTTGATCATTCATATGTTCTAAGATATAGCAATTCTAGTCCTAGATATATACCCAAGAGAAAATCATATATACATATATAGAAGACAGGGATGCCTTCATAACAACACTGTTTGCAACAGTAAAAACAAAACAAAAATTCCTAACAACTTAAATGTCCATCGGCAGAAAAACAAATAAACAAATTAGAATTGTTTTTCCTATTCAGTATTATTAAGTAGTAAAAATAAGTGAACTAGAGCCACATACAACATGAACTTTGGAATACAATGTTAAGTGAAAAAAGCAAATACAAAAGACTTCATCTACTGCGAGCTTTTCATAAAGTTTCAAACAAGTAAAACAAAGCAATATATTGTTTAGGCACTACTGTATATGAGACAAAACAAACAGAAACCAAGGAAACAGTAGACATAGGAGTGCTGACCTCTAAGAGCAGGCAGGAGGATGTTACAGGGTAAAAACACATGTAGATATAAATTAGATATAAATGATTAGCAATATTCTAGTTCTTGGTTGGGAGGGTGTGGTGGGTTCAGGTGTGATATAGTAATTAAAATCAGTTAATTGATTAAATAAAATATATTTAAACTTAGGTCTGTAAAATAAAACACATCTTCTAATTTAATGGATCAGTGATGACTATTTTTATTTGTGTGTCTGATTGTTTATCTAGGGTAAATAGGGGAAACAGCCTGAAAGAAAATGGGTAATGAAAAGGCACACTATTTGTATATACTGCATGCAGCCTTTTAAATTATTAAAATGAAGGTTAAGAATAATGCTTATGATATAAAGTCAAGTAGGGGTTTAAAACATTAGCATACAAAATTCTGTATTCCCTACAGTAATTTTAAAAATGCATTGTAAAGACTGGAAGACATTTAAAACTATGTCAACAGTTACTTTCTTGAAAAGAGAGGTATTTATTTTCTTTTTCTGTTTCCTATAATTTCTACAAGGTAATTTACGTTACAATTATACTTTTAAAAGTATTTAAAATTGTTCACAAGTATAAAGGAAAAAGATCTTTTAGGTAATTTACCTGAGCTCTATTTCACCATAAACTAATAATAATAAACTAATGATTATAAGCTTACTAATAATTCAATAAATTTAGATCTATTTGCGTATTTATGTAGGACAAACAAACTGTATGACCATGGAAACTTTATGATAAACCTGCAAACATCAATTTTCAACATAAATCAAATGACAGGATTTTTTTTCATAAAATCATGGTGAAGTTCTTATTTAATTGGAGCTTCAAGTCTATCAGAAAAGTGTTTACATTTAAATTCTGAAGGAATGTAAAACATCTACAGATATTCAGCCACCTAAATATTCGAGTCCACCTATCCATTCACGAGTGTATGTACTCTCGCTGTCCTGCTCAGTCACTGAGTCATCTCCGACCCTGCAGCCTCGTGGCCTGTAGCCCTCCAGGCTCCCCTGCCCATGGGATTTCCCAGGCGAGCATGCTGGAGGGGGCTGCCATCTTCTTCTCCGCAGGACCTTCCCGGCTCGGGGATCGAACCGGCACCTCCCGCACTGGCACTGACTGACAGGCAGATTCCTCACCGCTGAGCCAGCAGCACAGCCCAGCATGTTCACGTACATGTGTGTACACAACTCTGTCACACATACGAGCTGCACTTATACCTGTTCAACTTATACCTGTTAACACACTTGTTCAAGCCTTTACATTAATGTGCCCCAGAATGCCTTAAAAAAATTAAGGATTATTCTGGCAATATGAAAACGAATGCTAACCTCTTGATATTTGGGTGACGATTAAAATGTAAGTTTCTAAAATGGACACTAAAACAAACAGACGTCATCAGCAGCAGCACATGGTGCTTTTCTGAAATACCCTTACCTTTGTTTCTAATACTGGTTGAGCTACAAGCTTAAATGTCTCCCTCACAATTCTGCCTGAAGGGAGCCGCCCTAGATGCTTCATTTTACACTGACACAGACATGCTGGGCTTCCCTGGTGACTCAGGTGGTGAAGAATCGCCTGCAACGCGGGAGGCCTGGATCCAATCCCCGGGTGGGGAAGAGCCCCTGGAGGAGGAAATGGCAACCCACTCCAGTATTCTTGCTTGGATAACCCCATGGACAGAGGAGCCTGGCGGGCTACAGTCCATGAGGTCGCAAAGAGTCAGCATGACATAGCACAGCATAGCTACAGACATATCAGTCAAGCAACAGCTAGTATGTCAGCTCTTTCTACTGTTTTTTTCACATAATAATATGTTTTTCTATTCTTAAATCAAATTGTTCACTTTAAAATGGTTAACTTTATGTTACGAGTTCCATCTCAATAAATCAAAATCTTTCAATATCTAAATCAAATTCTCAAGCTATTTTTTCCACTTATTTTTTAAGCCCACTCGTAGAGGTTTCAAAAGTAAGAATTTTTTACACGGTAATCAAAATTAGATGTTATAGAACTTGTTTAAAATTTTACAATAGCAAATTGTTAAATAGATTCAGCTTGTGACATTTTTACTTAAATTTGTTGGTGATTACAGCTGATGAGAAACATTAATAAATCCAATAACATTTTTCTACACGGCCATTTTGAAATGTCAGCCATTGCTGATCGATAGACTTCTTTGGCTCACGAAATGGTCACAACGACTAATTTTGAAGATCTCTTTACAGGTCTTATCCATAAAAAGCTTGATCGAAAGAGTTACTAGTGTTGTGAGCTATTGTTTTTCACTACAGAAGGAGCCAATTACATCAGTGGCCATGGCTATGTTTGTTTTTAAAATGCAAACAATAAAAGTGTGAGCCTCTTTTAGATTAACACCTCCAAATGAAAATGTCTTCACTGCACTGACATCTGTCACTCAGATGCCAACTCACACACCTGACAAATGAAAAGTGGCTTACGCAAGCTCATTGTGTGACAGATGTTCAGTCACAACTCTGAGCAGCTGCCTTCGACTACCTGTAAGACACCTATGATTTTCCTGTAAGCTGTAAAAATTCACAAAGGAATTAATACATAAATAAAACCACAATCCTGCTAAAATTCTAATAAAAATAGTCTCAAGAAAATAGCATTAATTTATATAACTTGAAGGTATATCTTGGTATAAAAATTCCCAGTAGCAAATGGTTAAACCATAATCTTAGAAGTCTTATTTGAAAGGCCTCTTTCAAAGAAATGAAAATTATGACAAAGTGCAAATTGTCTAAAACAAAGGAATCCTTTCTGCTCACACTTATCTTCTTTTACATATAGTTTTGTGAGAAAAATATTAAGGGATGCAAGAAAGAATCAACATATTCATATTTAGCATCTGAAGAGGTTAAGTCTATTTCAGATTTTGAGAAAAGCATGTACTTATGGGGTTGTTCTGTATACAATCACTGTTGCTGGATATGGTGGATGGTTTCTCAAGGAGGAATTAAACGCAAATTAAAAGCTTCTTTGATCTCTGAGGGGCCGGTGAGGGAATCGCATCCTGAAATCTGTGCTGACAGGACCTGCCCTAACCCCTGGCTGAGCCCCCGCAGGAGCCCGCCCAGGAGCTGACTCCTGTGGCTCCAGCATTGTCCCCAGAGCTGGGCCAGGCGCTGGCTGGTTGGGAGTGGCAGATGGTTTCATTTGTTCTATATTTTCACTCTTCACCAAAATTTAGGTGAATCCTGGCCAGAGACCAGAGGAAAGGACTATTACTTGCATCTGTTACTTTTACTTCAAAAGGAACCAACTCCAGTTGGAAGAGAAAAAGGAAACGTCTGAGAAGATTGGCTTTGACTACTGTGTCTACACCAATGACACGAAGCTCTCCATCAGGCTTCACATTTTCTTTTAAATTAAAATTATGAAGTTTTAGAAAAGATCTCATCTTTAGAAATTATTCTCAGAAAGTATATGTAAGGTCCTTTTCTTATTTCATGAATCATATGCATTCAATCACAAATATCCAAAGTTCATTCAAAACAGTAATTACAGAGGGCTCTAGATTATTTTTCTACCACAATATAGTGTATAAATAATCTGATACATATCTGATTTACTATACGTTTTTGCTAACTGTAAAACTTAGTAACAAGATCTAGATTTTAAATCCAACAAATCAAGCATTTACACATTCTTATAAACACTCCAGCAATAAATATTTGTTATGAAAATTACAAAACATGCAAAGTCAGAAACATAATTTTTTACATATTATTGAGATAAACATAACTTCCTGATACCCATGGCCAGGTGGTTATATCTGCTCTGTCATATGACAATTACCCTGTCAGTAATGACTAACGTGACCCCTGAAAATCCTGAAGATGATTACTGCCATAGGCTGCTAATTAAAAATTATATCTCCAATATCACTGCAACTCAATGCACTTCAAGAATGATTTAAAATCTCTTTGAATGCTTGTAGGTTAGACTCAATGCCACAAATTTAAAACTCATTATCTTAAGCCTATACTGTCCATAAATGTAGTGTATCCTGATGTCAGCAAGGCTTCTAAAGAAATCTCTTGGAGTTGAAAAAACAAACCTATATAGTCCTGTGAAATCTGGTCATTAGGGTGAGCAGCTCCCCAACCATGTGCTGGAGGAATCTTGTTGAGGCCTCGTCCACAATTAACTGGCTAGCATATGACAACACAGCCTGTGTGTTCATCTCATTCACAGAGGACACAGAGCTGGAGGAAGAACTAACCCACTAAACAGCAGAGGAAGGGCTCCTGGTCTGGATGATGGGCTGAAGCCAACAAGACAGAATTCAAAAGAAGATAAATATCAAGTCCTATTACAGCACTTCATGTAAAGATGGAGTTTAGGTGATTTCATATTTAATAACAGTCAAAAATGCAGAATGCCATCTACAGAAGACAAGCCTTCTAGAGTCCAGATTAGCCAGAGTAACGGCCCCACAGGACTTGAGCTGCTCTGCTGGTGGCAGCGCCATCAGCCCTGCATGTTAAACTCCAAGGAGCATTACCTGCCAGACTGGAGGAGGTGCAGACAGCAGGAAGAGGGAAGGGTCTAGAAACCAGGTCACAGGAGAAGGTGCTGAAGAAGAGAAATAGGACATCGGAGGGGAAATTCTCTCATACACGCGCATACACACAACAAGCAAGATATGCAAAGAATGACAGTGCAAGCAGTGAACCCACACACAGTAAGTGTGTCTGCTGCGAGAGACCTAAGGTGACCTCCCGTGAGTTACACCCTTGCATGGGCACAGGTCTGGGACTTGCTCCTAACCAACAGAATACAGCAGGTAAAGGGATGCCATTTCCATCATCAGGTTGCATTGTAGGGCACTCATCATTAGATTACCATAAGCATGCAGTAAAGAGACTCCTGCTGATACTGAAGAAGCAAGCTGCTTTGATAGGAAAAGCCCACAGAGAGGGCCACATGTCACAGACCCATGGACAGCAGGGAGCCGTGGATGACTTCTGGGAGCTGAGGACATCAGTCCTACAACTGTGAGGAACTGAATTCAGCCAACTGGCATGATAAATTGGAAGAAGGGACCTAACTTTGGCCACAATTCCGACTATAGCCTTGTGAGACCATAACAGAGGGCATAACTAAATTCTGCCTGGACACCCTGACCTTGGGGCTTCCCTGGTGGCTCCCTACTGGTAAAGAATCTGCCTGCCAAATGCAGGAGACATGGGTTTGATCCCTGGATCGGGAATATGGTCTGGAGAAGAAAGTGGCAACCCATTCCAGTATTCTTGCCTGGAAAACTCCATGGACAGAGGACCCTGCTGGGCTACAGTCCATGAGGTCTCAAAAGAGTTGGACATGACTTGCAACTAAAAACAACACCCTGACCCTCAGAAACCGTGAGATTTTAAGGTGCAATATTTATGGTAGCTTATTACATAGTAATAAAAGAATAATGCAAAATAAAAGAAGAGGCTGGATAAAACCTTTATGTTTAGAGATGCAGTATGAGGAATTCCTTGTAAGGGGAAAAGACGGGTCCAGAATCTGGCTACTGGATTGCAAATTAGGTCTTTCCAACTCTATGATCATCTAGCAGAATTGGGGGTGGTGGTGGTGTGTGTGCAGATTTTATATGGCACATGAATGATACTACTATTCTCCACACTAAATTCACAATAAAGCATTTATGCAACAACATAAATTATTTCAACTGACATTTGTACATATAAGCATTCACCTTATTGGATGTTTTGTCTTACTGGAATATTTATTTTAATTGTAAACCTAAAGGATTTTAAATAAGCAGAACATTTAAAATAAACTTAAATACCACTCTAAGAAAAGTGACTTAGAGTGTTAGAGTTAGCGTTTGTTACCTTTCACCATCTTCCCTCCCAGCAGCACCATCTCTTGTCAGTCCTGATCCTGCCCTATCCCATTCGCATACATGCCCTGTATTCACACACAGTCTGTCTTCTGCCTTCTTCCTCTGCCTCCCAATTTATTATATTACAGTTCTTCTTAAAACTATGACATCATATTCAGTGTTGACATTTTCTTGAAGATATGCATGCTACTCACAGCTTAACCATGTGGTTGATCAACCGTGATAACATTTTCAATACTACTTTTTTTTTTTTTTTGCTTCTATGAAGTCAGTAATTCTCTTTTGTTGCTGCTGTTAACTTGATTTCCTGTATCTTTCAATCATTTATCTCCAAATTCTCACCCAGTTATATAAATCTGGAATACAGGGAAGAAGGCAAAGAAGGAGAGAGATCAAGCCCAGCCTGGGAAGTAAAACATGAGCTTGTCAAATATTTGGAACATACCTTTTAAGAAATTGAGCTAAAAGGTAAGCATTCTTCGCAAGTATGAGAGTTGCATTAAAAGTTTCTCCTTTTTATTACTTGGCAAGACTGTTAATGACAGTATATGAAGATTTTCTTTTATTCTTTAGATGTTATCATCTTTTAAAAAATCTGTATTGCAGCATCATTGACTTACAATGTTGTGTTCATTTTATCGTCTTTTAAATATGCTTTCTTAAGTCTAGTAGTGACTTTCAGCTAAATGGCTGAGTCAGATTCTTCAGAAAGGAATCTCCATGCTGTTCTCCATAGTGGCTATATCAGTTTGCATTCCCACTAACAGTGCAGGAGGGTTCCCTTTTCTTCACACCCTCTCCAGCATTTATTGCTTTTAGACTTTTTGATAATGGCCATTTTGACCAGTGTGAGATGATCCCTCACTCCATTTCTTCAACAATGGGGGATGTTGAACATCTTTTCATGCATTTGTTAGCTACCTGCATATGTCTTCTCAGAGGAATGTCTGTTTTTAAGTCTTCTGCCCACTTTTCAATTAATTAGGTTGCTTACTTTTCTGGTATTGAGCTGCATGAGTTGCCTCCATATTTTGGAGATTAGCTCTTTGTCAGTTGTTTCATTTGCTATTATTTTCTCCCATTCCGAGGGCTGTCTTTTCACCTTGCTTATAGTTTCCTTCCTCGTGTAAAAGCTTTTAAGTTTATTTAGGTCCCATTTGTTTATCTTTCCATTACTCTAGGAGGTGGGTCATAAAGGATTTTGCTGTGTTTTATGTCAAAGAGTGCTCTACGATTTCCTCTAAGAGAAAAACATGTATAGTTTCCTAACTACAGTTATAAATATAGTTTCACAGTTTTATAATTTCTGGCCTTACACTTAGGTCTTCAATCCATTTTGAGTTTATTTTTGTGTATGGTGTTAGCAAGTGTTCTAATTTCATTCTTTCAACATGTAGCTACTGAGCTTGCCCCACAGCACTTATTGAAGAGACTGTCTTTTCTCCATTTAATTTTTGCTTCCTTTGTCAAAGATAAGGTGCCCATAGGTACACGGGTTTATCTCTGGGATTTCTATCTTACTCCATTGGTCTATATTTCTATTTCTGTGCCACTATCATACTGTCTTGATGACTGTAGCTTTGTAGTAAAGTCTGAAGTCAGGAATGGTGATTCTTCCAGCTCCATTCTTTTTTGTTAAGGCTACCTTGACTATTCTTTAAAACATTAGGCATAAAACTACCATATGACCTAACTATCCCACTACTGGGCATATACTCTGAGGAAAACGTAATTGAAAAAGGCACATGTACCCAGTGTTTATTGTCGACTACGTACAATAGCCAGGACATGGAAGCAACCTAGATGTCCATCCACAGATGAATCGATAAAGAGGCGGTGGTACATATACACAATGTAATATTACTCAGCTATAAAAAGGAATGCACTTGAGTCAGTTCTAATGAGGTAGATGACCCTGGAGCCCATACAATGTGAAGTCAGTGAGAAAGATAAAGACAAATATCATACATTAATGCACATATATGGAAACTAGAAAGACGGTACTGATGAACCTGTCTACAGGAAAGCAATGGAGACAGACACAGAGAGCAGACTTTTGGACCCAGTCGGGCAGAGAGAAGGTGGGATGATTTGAGAGAGTAGCAGTGAAACATATATTATCATATGTAGATAGTCAAGTGGGAATTTTCTGTATGACACAGGGAAAAAAAAATTGGTGCTCTTTGACAACCCAAAGGGGGGGGTGGGGTGGGGTGGGGTGGGGTGGAATGGGAGGTTCAAGATGGAGGAGACATCTGTATACCTATGGCTGGTTCATGTTGATGTATGGTAGAGACATCACAATATTGTAAAGTGATTATCCTCCAATTGAAAATAAAATAAAATTTAAAAAGATTCTTCAGAAGTGTTTTCAGCATCACCAACTCCCTCCCACTCCTCCCTTACAGTTCACCACTGGCCAAACATGAGTTTGAATATGCAAAATAAAATCTTCCTTAGCTACCTTAAGTATAAATATCTTTTAAAGCTGTCATTATTTCTATTTTATAAGTGATTCATACTTCTTGGTCATATTCAATTCAGACAAGAAATGTGGCAAAAAAAAAAAAAAAAAGAAGCCCTATAAAAGTGTTTAAGAGAATATAATAATTGATCTATATTTCATGAGGCAGTTTTTGGGAATTTCTAAAACTTTGCACAGAAGTTTGGGTGCAGCTTATTTCTCTAACTATAAAGTATAAATTGATGTAATAAATTTATATTCCTGGGAGTGATAAACTACCTGAAAAAGATCATCAAGTCATCAGGAAGAATTAATTTATAAATGATTCATAAGTTAGTAACAAACCATTTATTCTATTTATTAAAAGCAAATCATTTCAGGATAACAGCAGTAATGAAGAGAGGCTGTAACACTTCTCCAGCACTTACTGTGTGCCAATGGCTCTGCTAAGATTATATGCATCATCTCATTTAATCCTCTAATAATCTCAATTTCATAATCTCAAATTATGAAATCCTCAAATTTCAGGTGAGAAAACAGGTCTGGCGTGGTCATGTAACCTACACAAGGCCATACAGTGAATAAGCAAGGAAGCTAAGATGTGAACAGAGATGAGATATCAGGGCCTATGTGGCAACCATATTTATTCTAAAATATTCAGATTATATATTTGCTATGACAAACCAGCTTTCCATCCCATGGACTTCAATGTGTTTCATTTTGCTTTACATTCCTATGAAATCACTCGTGGACACACATATGAAATGTAAGTTTTGTCTCACAGTAACATGAGTTTATTAAACTTCATGAATAATAGTTCTTCAGGTAAAAATTACCCCCAAATAATAAAATGCAACCAGCCGTCAGTCTTGCCCTTTGGAGTACAAACTTCACCCTACATTCAACAACTAGTAAGTATTCAAAACCTAGAAGGTGAGCAAAAATAACTGTTGAATGAAAAGAAAAACCATGGAAGCAGAATTAAGCACGTGGGCATGAAGCCAATATGTACCATCAACATCATAAATCCCTTTACTAATAAGCCCTGCTTTAAAGTAACACACAGCACAGATATAAAACCTGCCATGCTCCAAACGAACACACTTGACCTGACAACAGAACCTTGATCCTGGATGGTCCTCCCAGTCTGTCACCTCAAGCCAGGAGCTGGAAGCCATAAGGCTTCATTTCAAACCAAGTTCTGAAGCGACAGCTTTAGCTCAAGCTTTTCCTCTCGTGTCTCTCCACCTATGCCACAAATGCAGGGTCACCTGAAAGGCAGTTCCTACCCTCGCCTAATTGCCAGAGCTCTGAACCCTCCTACCTAAAGTCTGTCATAGGTACATGTATATTATGTATGTGTATGTGTGTGTAGAGATACATGTGAACATAAAACCTCTCCAAAATTATATCTTCAGCCTCTCAACAAGGATTCTTGCTTTATTAAATCCTCCCCAGAATGTGCTGATAGAAAAATACAAGGTACATATTAGAGTTCTGTTGAATCAAATGGGATATTTCTTATAATTCTTTTAGGGGATACCAACAACACAGAAAAATATGTATATACAAAAAGGGCAAGACTTCCCTTTTTGTCCAGTGGTTAAGATTTTGCCTTCCAATGCTGGGGTGTGGGTTTTGATTCCTGGTTGGGAAGCTAAGATCCCACATGCATCATGGCCAAAAGACCAAAACATTAAAAAACAAAAAAGGAGCCATATTGTATCAAACTCAGTAAAGATTTTAAAAATGGTCCACATTTAAAAAAAAAAAAAAATTTGGTGAAAACAAGCAAAGAGAGAATAGCTAATTCAGTTTCCTGAATTCTTTTAAACCAGGTTGACTTCATTTAATTCACACATTATTATTTAGGATATAACATAATCCAAAAAGAAAGGGCAAACATTCTCACTTGTGAGGGGAGAACTTCCCTCTCCAGTATATTACATCATGGACAGAAAATACATTCAGATATTCAAATTCTTGACTGTCTTAACCTCATATAGTAAATATAAACCTATGTGATTTAAGATTTCAAATTAAGAATAAAAGTCTTTATGCTTGACAATTAATTTTAATCTAAAAAGTCATGGGGAGAATTCAAGGATACTAGTCAATCTATCTTTTTGTATATTAAAAGTGACTAGAAACTGTCAGGGGGAGAAGGCAACGGCACCCCACTCCAGTACTCCTGCCTGGAAAATCCCATGGACAGAGGAGCCTGGTGGGCTGCAGTCCATGGGGTCGCGAAGAGTCGGACACGACAGAGCGACTTCACTCTCACTTTTCACTTTCATGCATTGGAGGAGGAAATGGCAACCCACTCCAGTGGTCTTGCCTGGAGAATCCCAGGGACGGGGGAGCCCAGGGGCTGCCATCTCTGGGGTCGCACAGAGTCAGACATGACTGAAGCGACTTAGCAGCAAAAGCAGCAGCAGAAACTATCAGGAAGAAGAACTCTTCAAACTGCACATCTATTTTAAAGCCTGTTTTTCCCCTTTAACATGGTTTGCACAGTAAAAGTAATCATTCACAGGTATGACATAAACTCTGTGAATTATGAGACGATGTTGTCATTACTTTTGTGAATTACAACTTTTGGTCATATGGGCTTGATATCAATTGTAAGGGCAATTCATGTAATATACAGATATATAATAGTGTGCTGCAATCTAATGCAATTCATTCTTATCCGAGAGGTATTACTACAGCTCACAAAAGGCCAAACTTTAAGTTTATCCTGAAGGTTACTCACTCACATGAAAGGTTTTTCTTTTAACAGCTCCTATATTCGTATCCAATTAAATATTTCTTCTTTGTTCCTATTCATCTATGCTAATGTGTCTCCTCCCTGCCGCAGCCCCGTCCTGGGATCTCAGGCGAACACTGCCGGAGGACTCCATTGGTCTAAGTTTATAAAACAAAACACATATACTATTAAATCTAAAAAACCAAACTTTAAGCCTTTATAATCTCATATTGTGTATGTATGCTGGTGTAACTATGTGTATGGCTTTACATAAACATAAAATAATCCCAATTTTAGCTACAAAATATGTAAAACTGTTTTCTTATACTAATTATCCAAGTTTATTTTTAAGAAAACAGCATGTCTTTTTGTCACAGTTTGAATATTTCCTTGTACTATATTAAACATTAAAAAGACATTTCTATGTCACAGAAAGAGAAAATGATATGCCATGATGAATATATTTTTCTCTTTTCTTATATGATTATTTAACTATCTGGTTTTGAAAATCCCTTCCATTTAAAAGCACAACCTCCTAATGCATCTATCTAGGGAATCTACAAGAACAGCACCAGCGAACCCATGTGCAGGCCAGGAGTACAGATGGAGACACGGAGAACAGACGTGGACACGGCAGGGGCGGGAGGGGCGGCTCAAGAGGGAGGAGACGTGTGTGTATGCCTACGGCCGATCATGTGCATGTGCGGCAGAAACCAACAAAATATCGTAAAGCAGTTATCCTCCAACTAAAAATAAATAAACAAACAAAAAAAAAAACCAAAACAAGCTCTAGAGGCAGATGGCCTAGATTCAAACCTGACTCTGCCATTTCCCCTCTGTGGGCCTTATGTGAAAAGTTACTTAATCGTCCTGTGCCTCACTTTCCTCCTTTGTAAAACAGAGGTGATAATAAGGATAATTACAATTGAGTTCTGAGGATTAAGAAGAGCCCAGAGCATAGACGGATACTTATTAGGTTCTTATTAAATACTAGTGAGCTATTGTGATAGTTATTAAAGTTTCTGATTTTTAAATGTTGTTTTAGAACAGCTTGCTAAGATGATATCAATCATTGTTTACCTGACCAACCCCTCGATGAAGCATTATACAGTCAATTACATATACATTAAAAAAAAAGTGCTATTATTAGAAAATATTGTTATAAAAGATTCAGAGCCAATGTAACAGCTAATTGAAGTAATGTGTATTATAGTACTTCTGATTCTTCAGGATATTTAATTCATTCAAATACACAAACACTTTCTTGGTCAAAATGCATTGATATTATGCAGATTTTCTGTCTATAAATGTCCCAAAACTGTTTTAAAGTGAAGCTGAAGACTCTAACGGGATTTATTAGCCACTTTTTTTCCATCTGTGCTCTTGCTTATTTCCTTTTGTGCTTTTTCGGAGGCAAGTCACCTCAGCTCAACCCTTTTAAACATAAGCTTAAACATAATAAATCAGGGTAGGTTAACTTGCAATTTTCAATGAACAATAAAAAGCAAGTTTTCATAGTGCTAAATGACTGACTGCAGACCCCTAGGAGAATGGCAAAAAATACACTACGCACACCATCACACAACGGGATTCAGCACTCTGGTTCTTCAGGGGCATGTGTTAAACTCGGAAAACTCTGGAAAAACTCTGTATTTCTCTCTTTCCCATGAGTACCTCCCCACGTCCCCATCTCCACCCAACCCCATACAAGCCACCCTGCTTCTCCAGTGGTGGGGCCCCAGCCCCAGAGTGGTCTCTTGGATAATGGCTACTCTGGTACCTCTAGTTCCAGAAAAACCATAAGATTTTTGGTTTTCAGTGACAGAACTGAGCTTAGTAATAAGGTGGCATAGCTCCCAGGGTAAGGGGAGAAGCACAGAGAGAGAGATAATGAGGCTCAAGAGGCAACTCAGACCACTGCTTAAAAGCACAGAATTTAAAGTCTAGACATGAGTATTCTTTGTGGAAATGGACAAGGGGAATATCACTGGGAGGTGTACAGGAGGTGTATTTTACAAGAAATAGTAGCAACTATCAGTGGACAATGTTGGAAAGTGGGAGAGCAAGGATTACTCTGTCATTTCTGGCTTGGGTTTGGGGTAGCTAAAGGCACCCTCAGTGACGTCTTTTATGAGACCTCAATACAAAAAGGAGATAAATTTTAGAAATAAATATGAGCTCATTTTGGACTCGGTATCTAGGGATCTGTGGGACATTCGGGCAGGGGGACACATTAATCTGACACTCAGAGAAAAAGCTTAGGTTGGAGATATAGACTAAATAGTCTTTAACAAGCAAGCGGCAGCTAAAACCAAAAAAAAGAAACTCAATCACCCAGAGCAGAAAATATGAAAAGAGAAAATGAAGGAAGAAAAGCCATACTTTGGACTATATTTTAATATTCCTGTCAACTCTCAAATACCATATTCAGAAATAATCTAGTAGTGATGGAATTCTAGTGGAGTTATTCCAAATCCTGAAAGATGATGCTGTGAAAGTGCTGCACTCAATATGCCAGCAAATTTGGACAACTCAGCAGTGGCCACAGGACTGGAAAAGGTCAGTTTTCATTCCAATCCCAAAGAAAGGCAATGCCAAAGAATGCTCAAATTACCACACAATTGCACTCATCTCACACGCTAGTAAAGTAATGCTCAAAATTCTCCAAGCCAGGCTTCAGCAATATGTGAACCGTGATCTTCCTGATGTGCAAGCTGGTTTTAGAAAAGGCAGAGTAACCAGAGACCAAATTGCCAACATCCACTGGATCATGGAAAAAGCAAGAGAGTTCCAGAAAAGCATCTATTTCTGCTTTACTGACTATGCCAAAATCTTTGACTGTGTGGATCACAAGAAACTGTGGAAAATTCTGAAAGAGATGGGAATACCAGACCACCTGATCTGTCTCTTGAGAAACCTGTATGCAGGTCAGGAAGCAACAGTTAGAACTGGACATGGAACAACAGACTGGTTCCAAATAGGAAAAGGAATACTGAGCTGAATATCCTGAACTGAATATCCTGTCAATGTGTGCTAAAACTGAGTTATAAACACTAAGCACCAAAAAGTATTTTCCTTTGCATTTTCACGTCTCAGTTTTTTTAAAAAGTATATGAAGGTAAATTAGTTGATATGACATATTTCAGAAAACTACAAAATCCACACTTATTTTTCTTAAAAAAGGGATCAGATCAGATCAGTCGCTCAGTCGTGTCCGACTCTTTGCGACCCCATGAATCGCAGCACACCAGGCCTCCCTGTCCATCACCAATTCCCGGAGGTCACTCAGCCTTATGTCCATCGAGTCAGTGATGACATCCAGCCATCTCATCCTCTGTCATCCCCTTCTCCTCTTGCCCCCAATCCCTCCCAGCATCAGAGTCTTCTCCAATGAGTCAACTCTTCGCATGAGGTGGCCAAAATACTGGAGTTTCAGCTTTAGCATCATTCCTTCCAAAGAAATCCCAGGGCTGATCTCCTTCAGAATGACTGGTTGGATCTCCTTGCAGTCCAAGGGACTCTCAAGAGTCTTCTCCAACACCACAGTTCAAAAGCATCAATTCTTTGGCGCTCAGCCTTCTTCACAGTCCAGCTCTCACATCCATATATGACCACAGGAAAAACCATAGCCTTGACTAGACGAACTTTTGTTGGCAAGGTAATGTATCTGCTTTTGAATATGCTATCTAGGTTGGTCATAACTTTCCTTCCAAAGGAGTAAGCGTCTTTTAATTTCATGGCTGCAGTCACCATCTGCAGTGATTTTGGAGCCTAGAAAATTAAGTCTGACACTGTTTCCACTGTTTCCCCATCTATTTCCCATGAAGTGATGGGACCCGATGCTATGATCTTCATTTTCTGAATGTTGAGCTTTAAGCCAACTTTTTCACTCTCCATTTTATTTTCATCAAGAAGGCTTTTTAGTTCCTCTTCACTTTCTGCCATAAGGGTGGTGTCATCTGCATATCTGAGGTTATTGATATTTCTCCCAGCAATCTTGATTCCAACTTGTATTTCATCCAGCTCAGCATTTCTCATGATGTACTCTGCATATAAGTTAAATAAACAAGGTGACAATATACAGCCTTGACGTACTCCTTTTCCTATTTGGAACCAGTCTGTTGTTCCATGACCAGTTCTAACTGTTGCTTCCTGACCTGCATACAGATTTCTCAAGAGACAGATCAGGTGGTCTGGTATTCCCATCTCTTTCAGAATTTTCCACAGTTTATTGTGATCCACAAAGTCAAAGGCTTTGGAATAGTCAATAAAGCAGAAATAGATGCTTTTCTGGAACTCTCTTGCTTTTTCCATGATGCAGTGGATGTTGGCAATTTGGTCTCTGGTTCCTCTGCCTTTTTTAAAACCAGCTTGCACATCAGGAAGTTCACGGTTCACATATTGCCGAAGCCTGGCTTGGAGAATTTTGAGCATTACTTTACTAGCGTGTGAGATGAGTGCAACTGTGTGGTAGTTTGAGCATTCTTTGGCATTGCCTTTCTTTGGGATTGGAATGAAAACTGACCTTTTCTGGTCCTGTGGCCACTGCTGAGTTGTCCAAATTTGCTGGCATATTGAGTGCAGCACTTTCACAGCATCATCTTTCAGGATTTGGAATAGCTCCACTGGAATTCTATCACCTCCACTAGCTTTTTTTTTGTAGTGATGCTTTCTAAGGCCCACTTGACTTCACATTCCAGGATGTCTGGCTCTAGGTCAGTGATCACACCTCGTTGATCATCTGGGTCGTGAAGATATTTTTTGTACAGTTCTGTGTATTCTTGCCATCTCTTCTTAATATCTTCTGCTTCTGTTAGGTCCATACCATTTCTGTCCTTTATCAAGACCATCTTTGCATGAAATGTTCCTTTGTTATCTCTGATTTTCTTGAAGAGATCTTTAGTCTTTCCCATTCTGTTGTTTTCCTCTATTTCTTTGCATTGATTGCTGAAGAAGGCTTTCTTATCTCTTCTTGCTATTCTTTGGAACTCTGCATCCAGATGCTTATATCTTTCCTTTTCTCCTTTGCTTTTCACTTCTCTTCTTTTCACAGCTATTTGCAAGGCCTCCCCAGACAGCCATTTTGCTTTTTTGCATTTCTTTTCCATGGGGATTATCTTGATCCCTGTCTCCTGTACAATGTCACGAACCTCATTCCATAGTTCATCAGGCACTCTATCTATCAGATCTAGGCCCTTAAATCTATTTCTTACTTCCACTGTATAATCATAAGGGATTTGATTTAGGTCATACCTGAATGGTCTAGTGGTTTTCCCTACTTTCTTCAATTTTAGTCTGAATTTGGCAATAAGGAGTTCATGGTCTGAGCCACAGTCAGCTCCTGGTCTTGTTTTTGCTGACTGTATAGAGCTTCTCCATCTTTGGCTGCAAAGAATATAATCCATCTGATTTTGGTGTTGACCATCTGGTGATGTCCATGTATAGAGTCTTCTCTTGTGTTGTTGGAAGAGGGTGTTTGTTATGACCAGTGCATTTTCTTGGCAAAACTCTATTAGTCTTTGCCCTACTTCTTTCCGTATTCCTAGGCCAAATTTGCCTGTTACTCCAGGTGTTTCTTGACTTCCTACTTTTGCATTCCAGTCCCCTATAATGAAAAGGACATCTTTTTTGGGTGTTAGTTCTAAAAGGTCTTGTAGGTCTTCATAGAACTGTTCAACTTCAGCTTCTTCAGCATTACTGGTTGGGACATAGACTTAAAGTACTGTGATGTTGAATGGTTTGCCTAGGAAATGAACAGAGATCATTCTGTCATTTTTGAGATTGCATCCAAGTACTGCATTTCGGACTCTTTTGTTGACCATGATGCCTACTTCATTTCTTCTGAGGGATTTTTGCCCGCAGTAGTAGATATAATGGTCATCTGAGTTAAATTCACCCATTCCAGTCCATTTCAGTTCACTGATTCCTAGAATGTCGACATTCACTCTTGCCATCTCTTGTTGGAACACTTCCAATTTGCCTTGATTCATGGACCTGACATTCCAGGTTCCTATGTAATATTGCTCTTTACAGCATCGGACCTTGCTTCTATCACCAGTCACACCCACAGCTGGGTATTCTTTTTGCTTTGGCCCCATCCCTTCATTCTTTCTGGAGTTATTTCTCCACTGATTTCCAGTAGCATATTGGGCAGTTACTGACCTGGGGAGTTTCTCTTTCAGTATCCTATCATTTTGCCTTTTCATACTGTTCATGGGGTTCTCAAGGGAAGAATACTGTAGTGGTTTGCCATTCCCTTCTCCAGTGGACCACATTCTATCAGATCTCTCCACCATGACCCGCCTATCTTGGGTTGCCCCATGGGCATGGCTTAATTTCATTGAGTTAGACAAGGCTGTGGTCCTAGTGTGATTAGATTGACTAGTTTTCTGTGAGTATGGTTTCAGTGTGTTTGCCCTCTGATGCCCTCTTAAAACACCTACCATCTTACTTGGGTTTCTCTTACCTTGAGCGTGGGGTATCTCTTCATGGCTGCTCTAAAATATTCATAATAGTAAACTCATATTTTGTAGTAGCCAACATTTTGAAGTCAATCAGAAGAGTAGTGATAACAGTTTAGAACAAATGATTTTAAAACTACATTGTTCTGAGACTATCAGTTATAAATTAAAGAATGAGAAAGGCAAAGGGTAAAATGCAGAAAGTCTTATTCTATTTACTAATTATATGGCTTCTATCTCTCTGCTAAGAAAGTATTTTTGATTTCTGAATATATAATACCCTAAATTTTGCTCTTTGGAACTTTAACAAGATGAATTTCCTATCTTTCAGTCAAAACAAACATATAAACATTTTATGAACAGGGCCTCAGTAAATGGTAAAATTAACAAATCAATATTTAGTCTCAGACAAGGCGTGCTTTCTAGCTCTATCTTAATATACTAGAAATGTTGACTTTGCTCTGTGAATCTATGTTAAGGTGTCAGTTTTATGTTGGTGACTTCAAAAAGCTGGATGGAGCCACACAAATTTCATTTTACAAGTACATAATAACTATTTACATTATGAACACTAATTATATTTACAGTCTTAACATCATACTAGTTGTAAATAATTTAAAGAACAAATTGTAAAAGAACATTTAAAGAATACATGCTGATTTTTTTCCCTTATGGGAGATAATCTCTTGCTCTAACTTTAGAATAACAAGTTTGCCTTCTAGGCAGCAAGACAGGATGGTTGGCAAATGTCAGGCTCAGGCTTGCAATCCTAAGCAGTGAAGGTGGACTGTGACATCATCTCCCATTTCAGAAGAAAAGATGCCAAAGTTAAGCGAGTCTGAGACTGTGGGGCAGGTTGGGGTGGTGCTCAAGTTCACATGTGAGCTCTGGAATGAGGCAGGACACATTCTCAGTCCCTTGCACATGAACTCCCCTGAGCACGCTTCCTCATCTATCTGGACAAATAACCAGAATACACTTCAAAGAAATGCTGTTAGAATCAAGAATAAAACGGTTGGTACAAAGTTAACAACTTGATACTACTTTCAAGTTTTCTTACCTTTCTCTATTTTTTCTTTATTCCATAGCATTTCTCATCCTTTCTATAGAAATTAAATTTTACAAGAAAGTACAACAGAGTCAACACGCCCAGCCGAATTTATGTATCATCGCTGCACCCGTTGTGAGCGGCTCAATCTATCCACTGTGCTGCTGATCTAGCATCAAGTTGTCTCTTTTTGACAATGTCAGTGGCTCCTGACCCTTGATTGCCGTTATGTGGTCACTTTGTGTCCTTGTGGTATTGAACAAAGGGTAGGATGCTGCAGTATGACCCCAGGAGAACACAGTCAATTTCTTAAACGGATCCAGGCAGGTTTGTGAATGAAACCCGTCCAAAATTCTTTTAAAACTGATATTAAGGGAGGATGTTTTAAAATACAACATTTAGAGGATATATATCTTCATTCTCACAGAATGCTATCCTTTACCTCAATGAAAACCACATAAAAATAACCAAAAAACTCACCCAAAAGGTCTACCTTAAAAAAATAGATAACGATTTGTCTAAAAACTTATATATATATATATATATATATATATGATATATATATATCATTTATATATATATATATATATCAGGTTTTAAATGCGATTTACTCCATTAATATAATTATTACCTATTAATATTACAGTGAAAATAAGAACATGCTATTTACAAATATTTTTTATATATAAACATTTGAACTGGAATATCAAAAATAAAAGTATACATACAAAAGCAAATGCACAGGTATAGAATATGTGTGTGACTCTAAAATTATAAATAATCCAGAAACAATGCCATTCTTTGTACTTTCAAGAAAATACTATTATTATTAAAATAGATTTTAAATATACAGAGTATTACAAAACCTAAAAGAATTCCTTTGCTGGGGGCAGGGAGTATATTCCCCATGTATACTTTGTAATATTTTTTTAAAATGAGAAATAGGTTTTAATATTTTTTCTACATAAAATATTAATATAATATTGTTAATATTATATGTTATTAATCTAATAAGGCTTTGATATGCGATTTAAGACATTTGGTTAAAGGACAGAGCCTGATAAACCTCAGGCTGGGATGCTAAGCTACACTGCGGGTGTGTGTGGACCAAGGCAGTCCTGGCACTACTCTGTAGAGCCGATCAATAGATATTAGCTTTAAAAAGAGAGATTTAGAAAGAAGCTGCAGCATATTTTTGAAATGACAGGGTGAAGGTTTAAATTGTCTCAATCAAGGCTCAATTTTTCTTCCCAGTTTTTCCAGCTGTTCTCTTCCAGTTAAGACTCTTCATTTCAAATACATTTAATTAGTTCCAATTGATCATGGCCAACACTTGCACAGCTTTATCCATGCTTCTTTACTTTTATACAGCAAACACTAACAAAGACTGCCAAGCTCAGATCAAGGGTCACAAGACAATATTCATACCTTGTTCGCTCTCACCCAGAAGAAAAATTTCGGCTTTGAAATTCTGCCTATAGCAAAAGCACTAAAATATACTGCATATTTGAATTGTTATCTTGGTCAGCCTTTGAATTCAGTTAATTGGAGAATTCAGCCTCAGATTACCACAAAAATAAAATTAATACAGCTACGCATATTAGCCTAGCTACAGCAGTCAAATAAGGATTCATTCAAAATATAGGCAAATATCTCTGTCACGATATAATTTCTATTTTATTTTATGAGGTGATATTACGAGAGCAATCCCTTTTAAATAATCAGGGGAAACATCAGGGTTTTCAGGGTGAATAGCTGAACTGGCCAGTTTTCCCTTCTGCAGTACCTCTTGTGCTCTACAATGATGGGTAGCCTAAAATAAGATTATTCTGCTTGAAACAGGTTTCTCTCAAATGCACCTACCGTATTTTTCATAATGCAATTTATATAGGATTCTAGTCAATAAAAAGAAATACGGTTTTCTTCTAAACCCTCACAAAAATCTATACCACATCTTAATCAAGTCACACAATCTAAAGGTAACGTGAACAACCCACAGGCTGCAGTGCGCTGGTTGCTCTGACAACATGTTGAGGAAGTCTTTTTCAGTTATTTAAATTCTTCGGATCCTGAGCATTCTTGCCTCGAGTACTCATGGCAGGAAATGAGTAAATCAACTGATAAAGCCACACATCATATGCATTTAACTGAACTTCTTACAGATTAAAATATAGTTTATGTAGCATTAATTAACTCTCCAAACTAGATTTTCATTTTTAAGCTTCCTCATTTTTTTTAGCAGTAAAATAAACACAGAGTCACGTTCCCTAATTCTGACTCGTGACTTCAGCAGAACATAGTTCATAATTTCAATGTACTGATTTAATAATAGTTACTTGAGTCCTCAAAAATTCAGCTTTTCTTCCGAAATGGAAAGTGAGATATTCTGCTATTGCAAAGGCAACTTCTATTATTTAAACCATGACTTTTGCAGACAAGAAAACCTTTAAAATTTGAGGTAATAATACAACGTATCTATAATATTATATTTTTAAAGCAGTAAAAACTGAATAGAGCAAGAACTCATTTTTAAAAATCTACAGATTGCCTAGATGGGAGGGGAGTTTAGGGGAGAATGGATACATATATAGGAAAGGCTGAGTACCTTCGCTGTTGACCTGAAACTATCTCAATATTGTTAATCGGCTACACGTCAATACAAAATATAAAGTTTAAGAAAAAAGAAATAAAAAAATAAAAAATTTGCAAATGAAACGATATCTTCTAGTAGCTACTGAAACAAACCCTATAACTTACAGTATAAATGACTTTTAGCAAAGCTGGAAGTTTGAGAAATAATTTACATGTATATTTAAGGTGGATGATATTTTTTTAAATCAATGAACCAATACGTTAAAAACCAAGAGCCACTGCCACCATCATCACATTTTTTGCTGAAAACCAGATGTTCCTTGATAAAGTCAACTACAGCAGTGGTACAGTCCATAGGTTTATTAAATACAGGCTTTGAACATTTTCAAGAGAGAATAGTAGACTCCTTCAACTTCTTCCCAGTGAAGGAAGTTTAAGAGCATTCAGGTGATAACAGTACAGAACCTGTCACACACAGCTTTAAGAGCAAAAAGGGAGGAAAAAAGCCAACTTCCCTTTAGTTTTTTTTTTTTTTACCCCCTCTTCCTTTAATGACTGTTGAAAATTTTACCGACACTTTGCGAGCATGCTTCTTTTCAAATTATTACTATTAAGTTAATATTTCTTGCTTCACAATAGTTATAGATTTATTTGGTCAGATTTTATTTTTTAACCATCCACACCAAAATCAAGAGCTTATCATTCTTAATACCAATACAAATAGTATACTGGGCTTCCCTGGTGGCTCAGACGGTAAAGCGTCTGCCTACAATGCGGGAGACCCGGGTTCAATCCCTGGGTTGGGAAGATTTCCTGGAGAAGGAAGTGGCAACCCACTCCAGTATTCTTGCCTGGAAAATCCCATGGATGGAGGAGCCTGGTAGGCTACAGTCCACGGGGTCATGAAGAGTCAGACACGACTGAGTGATGTCACTATAAATAGTACACTAGGTTGTTTTATCCTCTGTGCACTCAAAGAAACTGAGCTGAATGCATTTGCATATTCAGTAATCAACATTGCTCTAAGTCTATAAAAAGACGGGTTGAACATAATGCAGTGTGCAGCTTTCCTAAATTTTACCACGTCTGATTATGTGATTAATAATACAGAGAAGAATGCTCAATACCCAAACAATGTAAGTAACTATTAAAAAAGCATTCATTTCTACCGTACAGGTAGAAAGAGTATCTGTAAGTTTCCTCAGGTAGACTATGTTGCATGTATCACTATTACAACTTCAATATTTTCAGTCTATCCTAGGGCGTGCTGCAGTCCATGGGGTCTCAAAGAGTCAGACATGACTTGGTGACTGAACAACAACACTGCTGTAACTGCAAAACCTGTCACAACATAAGAGGCGTGCTCCTCTACATGTCCCCGCACTCTAGTAATGACCCCAGCCTCTAAATTAGAAGGTCCCTGCAAAATCGGACACACAGCTAGCAGGCTCATTGTTAAGGCAACAACAAGCAAACCTGGACCAAACAAACAGTTCTGCTTCTTTCTACTTCACAATCAGAAAGAGCACTAAAGGGTCTCAAAAAAGCAAGCATTCCAACAATGCAAGTTTCCACCCGTGTACTCAGTCCTCCTATAAATGACCTAGAAGCATTTTCCGATATCAGATAAAGTTCATCAAGATGACATTAAAGATGTCTCTTCTTACCAGTCGTGATGTCATCATCCACAAGGTCGTGCTCCTCCTCTTGGACTTTAGCTTCTGGCCCCGAGGCATCAGAAGCAGTGGTGATAGTCTGCATGGCTTCTGCTGAGACCCCCGCTAAAACAAAGGAGAAGAAGAAGAGCTAGTTTATAAAAAATTAAGAGAAGTGGACCAAAACTCTTAAAGCGGTTTAATTTACTTACTGGATGAAAATGCAGTATGTTAAAAATATATATATCATATATTCATTCAAATTAGGAAGAGAGAGAGTAACGAACCAAACACTCATGTGTGCGTTCTACCGCTTTATATGTAGGCACATACATGGATGCAAGCCTTATTACTTTTAACCAAGATCTGGGAACAAAAAACTCAAGTTGTATAGTTTCACTTGCTTCCTTTCAACATGTTTACTAGTTATTTTAGGAGATTTAGACACAGTTATGCCTTAAAAAAAAAGAGAAAACCTAGAAAGTGAAGGACTATTTTAAAAGTTTGCTTCTCTTTAATATCAGTTTGCTTGTAATTTGAGGGATGGGAAGAGGGATGATGATAAAAGAGGGATTTGGGTTCTGGGTCTTTGAAAGAGACCTTAAACGTAATGCCCCAAGGGTATAATAGGTGCCACTAATGGTGAAGAACCTGCCTGTTGATGCAGGATACAAAAAATATGCAGGCTCAGTCCTTGTATTGGGAAGATCCCCTAGAGGAGGAAATGGCAACCCACTCCAGTATCCTTGCCTGCAGAATTCCATGGACAGGGGAGTCTGGCAGGCTACAGTCTATGTGGTCGCACAGAGCTGGACCCGAATGAAGCAACTTAGCACTCATGCAAGAATTAGATAGAAGGTCCGGCAATTCCTGAACTGAAAGAAACTGACCGAAAGCTGACAGGTGAACTAGATGAGGGCACCCAAAACTTCCAGTCTCCAGAACACCTGAGAACTTGAAAGAACTTCCTACAAATGTCTTTTCCTAACTCACCTATTTTCCCATTCTAGATAAAACACAGATTCCCCCCACTATCTGGAAGTAGTGCATTGCTATGACAACAAAAGAGGGATACATGTTCACAGAATCACATGATATTGAGTACAATCACTGTGATGTCCTGTACGTATCTGTGGTTCTTCCTTATCTGTGGATATTCAACCAACGGTGTTGGTTGGCTCACGTAATGCTGTAGTACTTACAAGTGAAAAAGAACCACATGTAAGTGGATCCACTGAGTTCAAAGTAAGGTTGTTCAAGGGTCAACATACAAGTGAAAATAAAACTACAGATCACTAATTCTCATGAATCTAGACTCAAAAATCCTCAACAAAATGTTAGCAAGTAGAATTCAACAACACATAAAAAGAATCACATACCATGACAAAGTGAGATTTATTCAGTTGGGAAGCAAGCCTGGTTCTATACTCAAAAACTCAATGCTATCCAGTATTTTAACAGACTAAAGAAGAAACAATCATATGATCGTGTCAATTATTTGATAAAATTTGACATCGTGATTTTAAAAACTCTCAGAAAAACAGAAATAGAGGAAGAGGGGGAACTTGTTCAACTTAATAAAGAGCACCTATTAAAAATGTAACATTATATTTAATGGTGAAAGACTGAACGTTTTCCTCCTATGATCAAGAATGAAGCAAAGATGTCCACATTGTTGCTCTTATTTGACACAGCATTAGAAATTCTAGACAGCACAATACAGTAAGAAAATAAAACATGTACAGTTTGGAATGAAGTGATCCCATTCAAGATAAAAACAACTGTCTACGTGGAAATTTAAAGGAATCCACAAAACAAACAAAGTGAGTACAGCACGGCTGCAGAAAACAAGGAAAAGGGCTTCCCTGGAGGCTCAGTAGCAAAGAATCCACCCACCAGTTCAGGAAACAGAGATTTGACTCCTGATCTGGGAAGATCCCACATGCCTCGGAGCACCTAAGCCCATGCACCTCAGCCCCTGAAGCCTGCGTGCCACAGAGTCCGTGCTCCACAGTAAGAGAAGCCGCCGCAATGAGACGTCCAGGCAATAAAGAAATACAATTTTTTAAAAAAGAATACAAAAAATATTTTAAAGCTCACATTTCTATACACTAGCAATGAACACATGGACACCTAATTTTTAAAAAATTCTATTAATAATGGCTCAAAAAGACTGAAACACTCAGATGCCAATTGAAAAAAACATATACAGGAATTGCATGCTGATATCTACAAAACACTGATGAAACATCAAAGAGGCCTAAATAAATGAATGGAGAGATATACCATGTTCTAAGTTGAAAGAGTCTATATATTTAAGATGTGAAATTCTCCATATATAGGTTTAGTGTTAACTTCTATCAAAATTCCAGCATGATTTATTGGTATATAAAATATATATATATATAATTCTGTCTCTCTCTCTATATATATATAGACAAACTTCTTCTAAAATTATTTAGAAAGACAAAGGAACTAGAATATTTTTTAAAAATTGGAAAAAATACGTATAATATCATATATGAAACGAGTCGCCAGTCCAGGTTCGATGCACGATACTGGATGCTTGGGGCTGGAGCACTAGGACGACCCAGAGTGATGGTATGCGGAGGGAGGAGGGAGGAGGGTTCAGGATGGGGAACACATGTATACCTGTGGCAGATTCATTTTGATATATGGCAAAACCAATACAATATTGTAAAGTTAAAAAATAAAATAAAAACATTGGAAAAAAATAAGGTAGGAAAAAAATGTGCCCCATTTCAAGACTTACCAAGTTGTTAAAACTACATGGTTTTAGGTTCACGGACTAGAATAGAAAACCAGAAGAAAACACAGATGTGCCCAATGATATTTGACAGAGGTGCAAAAGCATATCAATGGAGGAAAGACAGTCTCTTCCACAAATGGACTGCTATAACTGGATAACCGTAGACAAAAATATGAACCCTGACCTAACGTTCACACCTTTTATAAGAATTAACTCACAGTGAATCATGAACTTACATGTAGAACATATGACCATAAAAATTTTAGGAAAAAAAAAAAAGAGAAACCCTTGATACCTGAGGCCAGACTTGACACCAAAAGCACAACCCAAAAAAGGAAAACTGGTGAAGTGAACTTGATTAAAATTTAAAACGTGTGGAATTTCCCTAGTGGTCCAGTGGTTAAGAATCTGCCTGCCACTGTGGGGAACATGGGTTCGATCCCTGGTCTGGGAAGATCCCACAGGCTGAAGAGCAACTAAGCCCATGCACTAAACTACTGAAGCCCCCACAGCTAGAACCCGTGCTCCACAAGAGAAGCCCCCACAGGGAGAAGCCTGTGCCCCACAACTAGAGAACAGCCCCTGCTCACCACAACTAGAGAAAGCAAATCTAGAGAGGCGAAAGCACATGTGTGGTTGCTTAGGACTGGGAGAGAACGTCCCTGGTGGCTCAGCGGTCAAGAATCCCCCTGCCAAGGCACGGGACATAAGACTTGCTCGCAGGTTAGATCCCTGGGTTGGGAAGATGCCCTAGAGAAGGACATGGCAACCCACTCCAGTATCCCTGCCTGAGAAATCCCATGGGCAGAGGAGCCTGGTGGGCTACAGTCCGTGGGTTGCAGAGTTGGACGTGAGTGAGCAGCTAAACAACAACTACAAAGGGCTGGGGGGATGCGGGCGAATGAGCAGGTAAACTAATGAGTCTCTGGTCTCTTTTCGTGTGATGACAATGTTCTGAAATTGATTCCAGCAATGGTTACGCAATTCTGTGAATACGTTAAAAAAAAAACACAAAAAATATTGGATGGTACAGTTATAAGGGTGAATTTGATGGCATGTGAATTATATCGCAAAGAAGTTTTTTAAAAAGTGTGCTTTTCTACTATTTCAGATCAATGAAGAAATCCACACCCCTTTCTGTGTACTCTTTTGATATGGTCTTTGCCATGAAGAAAACAGGGAGAAAAGAACCATATAGGATATTTATGCAAAAAAAAAAAAAAAGAATTCATCTGCCAAAAAAAAAGAAGATTTATGCAATAAGAAAACAAACTCCACCGTGAATGTTTTTCTTGTGTCAGGAAGGCTAATGTTCCATTTTTATTTTTTTTTTTTTTTATGTAATTTTTTTTTTTTTTTTTTTTAATTTTTGCAGGGGAAAATGGACAAAGGAAAGGATCAATGAGGGTGGGAGGGAAATGGGAAGAAAGAAGGGGAGTGATGGTGGGGAGGAGTATATGTAATTTCTTAACCAATGGCTTTCTGTTTTTAATTACAAAGAACACTTAAAAAAATCATGGTGAGTTCATCTTATATTAGGAGGTTTGTTCTCGAAATGAAAAGTTCAGAAAACAAAAAGTCCAGTTTGGGTGTCCTCATCTTTAGGCACATCTTGGTATTTTGTATTGGTAAATCTATCTTTACCACAATATATTATTTAGGACAGGGTCACATTTGTCATCTCTTCCTCCCTACTACCCAAAGTGGTACCAAACCCACAAAATAGTCAATAAACCTCTACAGAGTGAGCAAATAAGTCTTTTTTTTTTTTTTTTTTTAACTCTCCTGAGTGAACTGAATTTTTTGAGGCTCATAAGTAAATATGTTTTCCTCTTTACTTTGTCTATTACAGCCAGATTATATGAGTGGGGTGTTAAAGTCTCCCACTATTATTGTATTGCTCTAGAGAATGTCCTTTAGTTTTTGTTGGAGAAATGGTTTAGTGATGCAAAATTCTCTCAACTTTTGCTTATCTGTGAAGCTTTTGATTTCTCCTTCATATTTGAATGAGATCCTTGCTGGATACAATAATCTAGGCTGTAAGTTATTTTCCTTCATCACTTTAATTACGTCTTGCCATTCCCTCCTGGCTTGGAGAGTTTCTATTGAAAGATCAGCTGTTATCCTTATGGGAATTCCCTTGTGAGTTATTTGATGTTTTTCCCTTGCTGCTTTTAATATTTGTTCTTTATATTTAATCTTTGTTAATTTGACTAATATGTGTCTTGGGGTGTTTCGCCTTGGGTTTATCCTGTTAGGGACTCTCTGGATTTCTTGAACTTGAGTGGTTATTTCCTTCTCCATTTTAGGGAAGTTTTCAACTATTATCTCCTCAAGTATTTCCTCATGATCTTTCTTTTTATCTTCTTCTTCTGGAACTCCTATGATTCGAATGTTGTAGCGTTTGATGTTATCCTGGAGGTTTCTGAAATTGTCCTCATTTCTTTTGATACGTTTTTCTTTTTTCTCGTCTGATTCATTTATTTCTAGGATTCTATCTTCTAGTTCACTAATCCTATCTTCTGCCTCTGTTATTCTACTATTTGTTGCCTCCAGGGTGTTTTGGATCTCATTTATTGCATTATTCATTATGTGTTGACTCTTTTTTATTTCTTCTAGGTCCTTGTTAAACCTTTCTTGCATCTTCTCAATCCTTGTCTCCAGACTCTTTAACTGTGATTCTATTTTGATTTCGAGATTTTGAATTAATTTCGCTATCATTATTCGGAATTCTTTATCAGGTAGATTCCCTATCGCTTCCTCTTTGGTTTGGTTTGGTGGAGATCTATCCTGTTCCTTTAGCTGCTGGGTATTCTTTTGTCTCTTCATTTTGTTAAAATTGCCAAATTTAGAGTGTCCTTACTATATTCTGGTAGTTTGTTGAATTCTCTTTATTGAGGCGGTTTACAGGTCTTTTCAATATCTGATCTCTGCCTTGTTACAGAGGGGGCGGAGATGAACACCCAAATCTAAACCGGCCAGGTTCAGGCACTCAGATAATCCTCAGAAGCACAGACTTGGTTGAGTCTGCATTTTATGCCCTTCCCAGATCCGAGTAGCGCAGGTGATGAAATGTTCAGCGAGCGCAGGTGCTGCGACTTATCGCCTCTCCGCCGCTCAGTTTTCTGGGTATACAAACAGCGCACTTTCTCAGGCAGATGTTGACCATCCAGAGCCCCAAGAAGCGTGAGTCAGCACAGAAACCTACTCACAGTTCCGTTAGACAGTGTCTCTCTAGGGCTATAATTGCCCGCCTCTGGCCCTGGCTGCCTGTCACGGGAGTGGGACGGCCTGCAGCCGGCCAACTCTGTGCAGCCCTTTGTTCCGTAGGTAGTCCTGGTGGTGTCTTAAGTTAGGGCTGGCTTTTGATGTAGTAGATAACCAACAGTCTGGTTATTTCGCTCAGATAGCGCCCGAGATAGCCAGGCCAAATCCTTTCTCAAAGCAATGCAGGCCTCGCCGCTCCCCCTAGCCCAGCCCCTACTTGCCAATAGCAAATGCTGGTGTCTGCGCCAGTTCTCCGCAAAAGGAGTTACCGCAGGGCTCGTTTTCTCGTTTTGAAGACAATGAGCTGTCTTTCTAAGTGCCTGATGTCCTCTGCCGGCATTCAGAAGTTGTTTTATCGAGTTTATTCAGCATTCAAATGTTCTTTTAATGGATTTGTGGAGGAGAAAGTATTCTCCCCGTCTTACTCGTCCGCCATCTTAGCTCCTCCCCCTCCATCTCCATTTTTAATTTAAAAAATTATATTGTAATTAGCCTTCAATTCAAATAAATAAATTTATATTAAAAAAATTAAACTGCATTCCTCATTTTTACCATGCTTGTAACTCATCCTGTTATTTCTTACAGTCAAATTTTCTGGGTTATTTTGTTACCAGTCAATTAAAAAAAAAAAGATTGATTTGGATAATTCAAAATTCTATATATTTCATTTTTTTAAGTATCAAGTAAATATCTAAACCCAGTCAAATGGGGGTAATGGGATGATAACAAAATACCCGAGAGTCCAAACTCTTGTTGGAAGATAAATAAGAGACACTGATGGTGCAAAGACCCAATCACTAAAATCAGTTCTCAAACACAAACAGCGCAGATGATTTAAAACTAATTTTAATAAGCTTGTTTTAAGGAAATGATAGAAGTTTCTCCTTTTGAACTTTTGGACCATAAAGTTATGATAAAAGATAAGCAAAACCCATTACTGAACCTTTTTAAGCATGGTAATCATTACCTACAAAAAAAGGAAGGGGGGATAATAACATTTTAAAAAATTGCCCAAACCTAGGTATTTATAGTCTCCACAGGATTTAGTGACACTTTTCTACATTACTATCTTATGATAATAGGAGACGTTCTTCATAAGGCAAAATTATACGGCAGAAATCAAATCAGTGATTGCCAGAGGCAAGGGGTATGGTAGGAAGACTGACTATAAAATGGTCTAAGCAAATATTTAGAATAATGAAAATAATAAATATCTTAATTGTGACTGTAGAAATATGACTACCCACATTTGCCTAAAATCCACAGAACTGTACACTAAAAAGAGTGAATTTTACCATATATAAATTATACCTCAACAAACCTAACTATAAAAAAAATACAATAGAAGGTACTACATCACTGTCACTAAAGAGAATTGAGGTTATATCAGAATACAATGCTATTTTCAATGAAACACAAAGACCAGAAGAAAAGAAAAATGTATTCCTTTCTTCCTGGTATTAAAAAGCTAAACTTTTTGAAACATAAAAGTCATTTCATCACTATCCACTATCAGTAAGATGATGAAAATATTCCTGAGAAATACTAGGATACCTACATCGAAGCTTCAGCTTCTTGCACATTTATATTATGCAACATTATAAGTACTGTCAATTAATTATATGGCGGGACTTTGCCATTTTTTCATGTACTTGTTGTAGGTGATCTTATTTGTCAAACTATGCCATAAAATCTAAGACATTCACTTTCTGAATCTCTTCAAAATATCTGGCAGTAAAGAACATCTCATAAAGGTTCAATAAATACATTGAGACTAGAACTCAATACCTTCAATCACATGACACAAATTATGTTATTTAAATATACTATAAAATAATAGTAAGTGTGCTTTGGTGAAAAAGATATAATAAAGAGATACAATTTTTAAAAAAGACAAAACATTAATGGGAAAATGTGAGGCATTTAAAAAACCAAATCCAGATTCACAAAATTAAAAAAATGAATGTACATTATGTTGGAAATAGGTATCTGTAAATGGGTTCTACACTGTGAATCAGGAGGAAAACAAGGAAAGACATGGAATGGAGCAGAAAAGTGGTCTAAGTGTGGACACAGCAGAGGAAAGCAGGAGGCTGGGCTGTGGCACCAGCAAAAATAAAAAGCAGAGAGCAAGGAAGACTATGTGAGATCGCCGCACCATCCAGATAAGAACACTCAGACCACTGCTCATCGTGAGAGAGGCATGCAGACAACTTCTCGTTTGTATGCATATTTGTAACCACTTCAGAAAAACATTTTCAATGTAAATGTGGAAATACAATTTTCAAAATCAATGAAATGAAACTGCACTTGCCTTTATCCACCTGCAAAATCAGGAACAGTATTATAAAATTATTTCAAAAGCTTATAAAGTACCTTTATAAACCTTTTTTTCTATTGCCTAATATCCGAGTCATGACTAAGGAAGCGAACTGAAGACTTCAGTGTCATGTGATTAAATGAACAAAGATTAAATACTAAATTTTAATAGAACAAAATTTAAACCACAGGGCTATAACCAATGTTGCAATATAAAACCATTTAAGTTCATTATAATATTATTATTCTATTGAAGATTAGATGAAAGTGAGACACAATATTCCTGGACTCAGAAAGAAAACTATATACCACAATATTTATAAAGATTAACAAACAGTGTATTTCTCTTTCCAATTGTAATACAGATTTCCACTGAGATTGAAAAATGGATCTAAAAGAATAGCAGGTATTTTTTTTTCTTTCATCAGCCTTTCCCACTGTGGTTTCCCAGTGCTCCAATTAAAGTACACGAGGCAAGAATCTGATATGTAG
This sequence comes from Tragelaphus eurycerus, assembly GCA_935064755.1. Taxonomy (NCBI): domain Eukaryota; kingdom Metazoa; phylum Chordata; class Mammalia; order Artiodactyla; family Bovidae; genus Tragelaphus; species Tragelaphus eurycerus. The sequence goes on from CAKXYN010000023.1 coordinate 6,434,120, forward strand.
CTTTACTTTGAATAAAGTAAAATTTCACAGTGAGGAAGGGAGGAGGTGTGTATCTCGAGTTGATTTTCAGGCAGCAGGCTTGAATTTATTGGAAGCAGATCTCCGCAGTGAGTGACCGCACGGCTCCGCATTCCCCACGATCCTTATGACAGACAGACGGCCTGCCTCGCATTAATTCACTCCACACCACGTCTATCGATCCACAGCCGGTTCCCTGGTCTCTCCGCACACACTGCCTGTCTGGCTGCCTACATCCACATCAGCACATACACACAAAGGCCAGAGAAAGATAACCTTTTGCTTTCCATTAAAGACACAGTATCCACTTTTCCTTCCCCAATAACACCAAAAATATAAAATATGGCAGTACAGACGGCTCAGACAAAAGCCTTCCTATTAGAAATGGTAGAGATATTTACCCCTAATTCTACAGAGAGATCATTTCATCAAAACAAGTTAGTTTATTAAAGGCCACAAAGCAATCAGAGAAAAGAAAAGTACAGTTAAAAATAAAGAAAATGCCTGAATAAGAATATAATAATTATCTGGTAACACAGGTTTTGATAGTTGTTTTTAATGAAATGAAATACATTTTTCCCAAGTTACCTTCTTTTTAGAAAACTGTTCTCACATGAAATGTGATTATAAACAATTCTGAAAGCAGAAGAGACATTTATTGAAATATACACAAGGAATAGAAAACACAGTTAGGAAGGATACTATATCACCAGAACATTAACCTAAGTGGATAAAGCTTTATTATTCCTCTTTCGCAACAAAAACCTAAAAATGGTCCACAGTAAAAATTACACCAAATACTTTTAATTCATTGCATGCACTTTTTCAAAGATTTCTGTTTGATTTGCAGGCTATGAGCTGACTCAACACCAATTTTGGTTTCAGAGGACACAATAAAATGAACATTTATTTTTTAGCCTATAACATATTGAGAAACAAAGGCAAAACTGTACTCAAACATAAACTTAAAATAACAACCTATAACCCAAATTATATACCTCACAACAGGGCAAAATATATCTTCCTGGATCAGAAAGTACCTTTGAAACCATTTGTGACTTTTGCTGTTTTTTTGCTGTTGCTGTTGCTAGGATTACCCAGGCAGAAGTTATACCATCAAGTGGTAACAAAAAAGGTGCACTAAATATAGTACCTAAGCGTGTTGTTCTTTATAATCATAACGAATTGCTTTAGAGATTAACGAAAGGCAAACTGATGAAGGCTGTTAACGCTAAAGATGGCTGTGACACAGGGAGTGAGGATGCGGGCAGACCCGCGATCTGAAAAAGAAAGAGGCTGGCACTGCCCGTCCGAGCAAAGAGCAAAGCCACGAGGGAGAAGATGGTTCCCACGCCAAGTTCTCTCATCAACTTCAACGGCACAGAGTGCCCAGGCCACTGCATACCAGACCCCTGCCGCTGTACCAGATGCTAGTGACACAAAGGTGAAAGATACACCCTACGCTTCCAAGGAGCTCAGGGGTGAGGTAAGGCCATGGAGCCTCATGAACGAGATACAAGCACGAGACGTAATTTGATTTGTGTTTTAGAAAGAACTTTCCCAGGGTTCCTCTGGTGGCTCAACGGTAAAGAATGCACCTACCAGCGCAGGAGACGGGTTCAATCCCTGATCCAGAAAGCTCCCACATGCCGCGCGACAACTAAGCCCGTGCACCGCCACTCCTGAGCCTGCCCTAGAGCCCGAGAGCTGCCACTGCTGAGCCTGCCCTAGAGCCCGAGAGCCGCCACTGCTGAGCCTGCCCTAGAGCCCGAGAGCCGCCACTGCTGAGCTGGCCCTAGAGCCCGAGAGCCGCCACTCCTGAGTCCACCTGCTCTAGAGCCTGTGCTCAACAACAAGGGAAGCCACCGCAACTGGAGATCAGCTCCTGTTTGCCACAAAGAGGGAAAAGCCCACACAGCAAGGAAAACTGGCATCGCCAAAATGAATGAATGAATGAAGAGGATGCTCTCTACTGGAACAAGGTGAAGAATGATTTGGAAGGACTCAAAAACAGATACAGCAATAAAGCCAGGGCAAATCTTTCTAAGGTAGCAAACCTTACTGCTTGGAGCCCTACAAGTTCCTTAGAACTGCAAGGAGGAAAACGGAGGCCTCCTAGCTCTCAGACTTAACCTTTTATCTGCGAGGGTGTGTGCACAAGCACGTTGTGTTCAAGTTTTCCTTTGAACAAAGGATACCACTTTGTTCCAAATGTCTGAAAAGCACTGATCTCTAATTTTAAAAAATAAAGAGTGTATAAACGGGGAGAAAATCAAGAGCTGCTTTTATGGAGGAGGAGGACTGGACACAGGGAAGGATGGGCAGGGAGAACCTTCTGCCTCTTCTGGAATGATGGCTATGCTAGGTGGTGGTGATGCTGTCCAGTCGCTAAGTCGTGTCCAACTCTTTGCGACCCCATGGACTGCAGCATGCTACGCTAGGTAAAGGGGCTAAAGATGAAAAGGAGAAGACACAAGGACTTCAGAGAAACTTGGAGCTGTGTGGAAAATACAGATTTGCTAGTGAAAATACAGTGAGCACTTTCTGAAAGAAAAAAATCCATTAAAGTCTGCTTGGGATGGGGTGAAGAAGAGGGCCTATGTCAAAAAGAGCCTCACGGAAAGGAAATAGATGAGCTGCGTCTTAGAGCATGTGTGAGAATTTACATGGAATGACAAAAAGTGGGAAAAAAATATTCGAGGTAAACAGAACAATATGCGAAACAACCCTAATGTATCTACAGAAGTGGGTAGCAGAACAGGTGTGTGGAGAGGAAAGTTAGCGAGTGATAATCACTCAGTCGTGTCTGACGCTCTGCGACCCCATGGACTGTAGTCCACCAGGCTCCTCTGTCCATGGGGATTTTCCAGGCAGGAACACTGGAGTGGGTTGCCATTTCCTTCTCCAAATGGGGAGGCAAAAAAAGAGGTTAAAAGAACAGTTCTGGTCCAAGTTCTAAAAACAATGAGAGGCAGGGGGCTAACAGAAAACACAAAACAGGAGAGGAATATGTTTTTATTCTTTAAGGCTCCAGCATGGCACTTGGAGAGAACAGGTCCACAGGTGGTAACTATAATCATGGCTGGGGTTGGTGGCCATGCAATGACAGTCAGCAAGAACTTTAAGACGTGAGGTTTTAGGGGAAGTAAGGGTAAGCCTTCAACTGCTCTTTCTCATCATCAGCGTAGATGATCGGTTTGTGAGGGGCCAGAAGGAGCTGTCTGAAGACGGTTATGACGGCAGAGAGTTTGATCTATACTTGCAGGCAGTCCCAAAATGGCAACCAATGAAAAGCAACAGCTTCTGGCAATCCAGCCAAGCTGCTGTGTATCCTGGTATGCAACTCAGTGAAAACAAGACACGAGAGAGAGAGGTACGTCACCTATTCAATTCAATATTGGATGCAAGCGGTATAGCCGTAGCACAGCACCTGAGATATAACATGTGCTCAGTAAATAGCATCATTAGTATCATTATCATTCAGAGAAGGCAATGGCACCCCACTCCAGTACTCTTGCCTGGAGAATCCCATGGACAGAGGAACCTGGTGGGCTGCAGTCCATGGGGTCGCTGAGGGTCGGACATGACTGAGCGACTTCACTTTCACTTTTCACTTTCATACATTGGAGAAGGAAATGGCAACCCACTCCAGTGTTCTTGCCTGGAGAATCCCAGGGACGGGGGAGCCTGGTGGGCTGCCATCTATGGGGTCGCACAGAGTCGGACACGACTGAAGTGACTTAGCAGCAGCAGCAGCAGGATCATTATCATTGCTTTTATTATTACTAATTTTGGCTTACTTTATTAGATTATTTCCATCTCTAGAAGTACTTTACTACCTTCAGTATCCAACACTCAACTTTTTTTCTATTTGATGAATTCATTTGTCTTTTTAAAAACATTTATTAAGCATTGCCTTCCTCTTTTTAGAATGATATTTGCAGACATCTTAGGACATCTGTTTATATGTAGAAGCCACTTGAAGCCAGAAACAGAATAAATATTTACGTTTCAAAGAACCAATTTATCTTACGATTAGTTCTATCACTGCCAATCATACACACACAAACACACACACAGGAAAGCTTTTGACTTCTTAATCTCTTAATGCACAATGAATAACTGATTTGAAATCTCTTAATGCACAATGAATAACTGATCTGAAATACATGGGGCTCTTATTTTAATATTATTCTAGTAGATGACATATTTAATTGGCAGTAATACATTATAAGATCACACAAAAGGCATTTGTGATATTCTAATAATTTCTCACAGTAATTAGCTTAGATAAATATGATGTGCTCTGACTTCATTATTTGAGAATGTTAAGTTCTATAGATAACAAGAAAAACATTTGGATGGATGAAAGCCATAAGAAGTGCTAAGTATAGATGATAAATAAACAAGTTTGTGAGACTAGAGGCAAAATTCATGAGGTATATAAGAATGGACAGTAAGTTAATGAGCTGAAAGATATGCTACATGTTAAAAAGAATGAAGCAAGCAAGAATGCTACGTATAAACAGAAACACATGGAAAGACCAAGTCATCATATAAACGGGAAGCTGTAACACTTCTCAAAGAAAATATCTGCAAGACCTTGGGTTTGCCAATGAGTTTCTAGAGGACTAAAAGCATGAGTCACGAAATATAACTGATAATTGGGCTTTATCAAAATGTAAAACTTCTGTAAATGATGTTCAGAAAATGAAAGACAAGTTTAAAGATTGGAGAAAGTATTTGAAAAGATTACACATCTGTTAAAGGATGTGTGTATAGATAAGGAACCCTTAAGACCCAACAATAAGAAAACAATCAACCTAAAAGGAAAAAAAAAAAATGGGCAAAAGACTCAAACATGCATTTCACCAAGGAGGATTCATGGATTGCAAGCAATCACGTGAAAACATGTTCAACGTCGCTGGGCACTGACAGGACACCCTGAGTTGCTCAGCTGTGTCCAGCTCTTTGTGACCCCGTGGACTGCTGCCCACCAGGCTCCTCTGTCCCTGGGATTCTCCAGGCAGGAACACTGGAGTGGGTAGCCATTCCATCTCCAAGGGATCTTCCCAATCCACGGAATGAACCCAGGTCTCCTGCATTGCAGGTAGATCCTTTACCATTTGAGTCACCAGGGAAGCCCACTCACTAGTCATGAGGGACGTGCAAATTAAAATAACGAGATATTACTACATACATCTTAGAATGCCTAAAATTAAAAAAAAAATTAATTTCTTTTTAAAAAAGCCTAACTATATTGTGCTGGCAATGATACTGAGCAACAGTAAATATTAATACGATTTACTGCTAGCAAGAATGCAAAATGTTGCAGTTACTTTGAAAAATAGTTCGGCAGGGTTTTCTTTTATAACACTCACATTTATCAAATGATCTAGCAATTCCAATCCTAGATATTTACCCAAGTAAACTGAAATCTTGTCTATACAAAATCCTAAACATGAATAGTTTTGCAGCTTATTCATAATCACCCAAACCTGGAAACAACCCATATGTCCGTAAACAGGTGAGAGGATAAAAGAACTCAGGTATAGCCATATAATGGAACACTGTTTAGCAATAGAAACAAATGAAATATTGAGTTATGCAGTAGTTTGTGGAGAAGGCGATGGCACCCCACTCCAGTACTCTTGCCTGGAAAATCCCGTGGACAGAGGAGCCTGGTGGGCTGCAGTCCATGGGGTCGCTAAGAGTCGGACATGACTGAGCGACTTCACTTTCACTTTTCACTTTCATGCATTGGAGAAGGAAATGGCAACCCACTCCAGTGTTCTTGCCTAGAGAATCCCAGGGACGGTGGAGCCTGATGGGCTGCCGTCTATGGGGTCGCACAGAGTCGGACACGACTGAAGTGACTTAGCATAGCATAGCATAGCATAGCAGTAGTTTGGATGAACTTTAAATATATTTTGGTGAGTGAAAGACACCAAGCCTCAAATGCTACAAGTTGTATAATTCCTATTTATACTGAATTTTGGTAAAGGCAAAACTGCAAGGATAGAAAAAACTGGTGGTTGCCAAGGACTGGTGGAGGTAGGACTGATGCCAAGGAACTAAAAAGGAAATTTTCAAGGTGGTTGAAATATTCTTATGGCATTTTGATGGTAGATACCTGAACCTATTCATTGGTTAAAACTCAAAAACCTATATACCCAAACAGTAAACTCTGTTGCTTGTAAATTTAAAAAATGACAATTAGAAATTTACAAGAATGCCAGGGGACCCAGAATAAACTGCAGACTGTGACAAATGAACATAACTACACTGTAAGTGTAGGCATAACAACACAGAAGAGTGTAAAGAAAAAAAGGGAGTTGACACTAAGCAACTTTGCACAACAGGCCACAACCCTGCTTACTGTAAAGCTAAAGACAGAAAGAACTGTGCACAAAACTGTATCCTGATTGGTAAACTGGTTTTTTCACAGAGGGATGGGTTAGCAGTTTTTAAACTACTTTTTCATGTCTACTAGGGTTGGAAAAAACAAGTAAATCTATCATAGATAATAAGAATCAAATTTCTCACACTCAGAGAAAGAAATTACAAATATGAAAAGAGGAAGACTAGGCTGAATCCTGTGGTAGTGGATTAAAAAGGATATGTCAATATCAACCCATATCTATTTTAATAATATAGAGAGAAATAGGCAGATACAGAAACAATAATCATAGATATGTGGGTATACAAGAGCAGGTATGCACATATGTACTTCCTCAGTCAGTTCAGCTCAGTCACTTAGTCGTGTCCAACTCTTTGCGACCCCATGAATCACAGCATGCCAGGCCTCTCTGTCCATCACCAACTCCTGGAGTCATGTCCATCAAGTTGGTGATGCCATCCAACCATCTCATCCTCTGTCATCCCCTTCTCCTCCTGTCCCCAATCCCTCCCAGCATCAGGGTCTTTTCCAATGAGTCAACTCTTCACATGAGGTGGCCAAAGTATTGGAGTTTCAGCCTCAGCATCAGTCCTTCCAATGAACACTCAGAACTGATTTCTTCTAGAATGGATTGGTTGAATCTCCTTGCAGTCCAAGGCACTCTCAAGAGTCTTCTCCAACACCACAGTTCAAAAGCATCAATTCTTCTGAGCTCAGCTTTCTTCACAGTCCAACTCTCACATCCATACATGACCACTGGAAAAAACATAGCCTTGACTAGACGGACCTTTGTTGGCAAAGGAATGTCTCTGCTTTTCAATATGCTATCTAGGTTGGTCATAACTTTCCTTTGAAGGAGTAAGCGTCTTTTAATTTCATGGCTGCAGTACCATCTGCAGTGATTTTGGAGCCCAGAAAAAGAAAGTCTGACACTGTTTCCACTGTTTCCCCATCTATTTCCCATGAAGTGATGGGACCAGATGCCATGATCTTCGTTTTCTGAATGTTGAGCTTTAAGCCAACTTTTTCCTCTCCACTTTCATCAAGAGGCTTTTTAGTTCCTCTTCACTTTCTGCCATAAGGGTGGTATCATCTGCATATCGGAGATTACTGATATTTCTCCTGGCAATCTTGATTCCAGCTTGTGCTTCACCCAGCCCAGTGTTTCTCAGGATGTACTCTGCATATAAGTTAAATAAGCATGGTGACAATATACAGCCTTGACGTACTCCTTTTCCTATTTGGAACCAGTCTATTGTTCCATGTGCAGTTCTAACTGTTGCTTCCTGACTGGCATATAGGTTTCTCAAGAGGCAGGTCATGTGGTCTGGTATGCCCATCTCTTTCAAAATTTTCCACAAAGGCTTTGGCATAGTCAATAAAGCAGAAATAGATGTTTTTCTGGAACTCTCTTGCTTTTTCTATGATCCAGTGGATGTTGGCAGTTTGATCTATGGTTCCTCTGCCTTTTCTAAAACCAGACTGAACATCTGGAAGTTCACAGTTCACGTATTGCTGAAGCCTGGCTTGGAGAATTTTAAGCATTACTTTGCTAGTGTGTGGAATGAGTGCAATTGTGCGGTAGTTTGAGCATCCTTTGGCATTTCCTTTCTTTGGGATTGGGATGAAAACTGACCTTTTCCAGTCCTGTAGCCACTGCTGAGTTTTCCAAATTTGCTGGCATATTGAGTGCAGCACTTTCACAGCATCATCTTTCAGGATCTGAAATAGCTCAACTGAAATTCCATCACCTCCACTAGCTTTGTTCATCGTGATGGTTCCTAAGGCCCACTTGACTTCACATTCCAGGATGTCTGGCTCTAGGTGAATGATCACACCATCGTGATTATCTGGGTCATGATCTTTTTTGTACAGTTCTTCAGTGTATTCTTGCCACCTCTTTTTAATATCTTCTGCTTCTGTTAGGTCCATACCATTTCTGTCCATTATCAAGCCCATCTTTGCATGAAATGTTCCCTTGGTATCTCTAATTTTCTTGAAGAGATCTCTAGTCTTTCCTATTCAGTTATTTTCCTCTATTTCTTTGCACTCATAGCTGAGGAAGGCTTTCTTATCTCTCCTTGATATTCCTTGGAACTCTGCTTCAGATGCTTATATCTTTTCTTTTCTCCTTTGCCACTTCCTAGTTCTATCCAAAACGAGGACCGAGAAGCAATGAAATCCCAATAGCAACAAACAGAACTGGTACCCAGATCTTAGTTACTAATACCTCCTTAGTTATTAATACCCCATTGCCTGGGGAAATGACCTAAGACTGGGGTAGGGAAAAAAAAAAGAGGTAAGTGAGTTGCATGTTCTATGACAGAAAATAAGATGGTGTTTAAATAAACCAGTGGGATCATATCAAAATTACAGTGGATCAACTTAAAAGAGCTCCCTATGGTCAATACTGGGATAATTCAAGCAACAAATCGGCATTATAAAAGGTCTATTCCTTAGCTAAGTGCCTGCTAAGTGCTTGGTGCTGGGTCATTTGGGGACAAAAAAATAAGGTTCTGGACTTTTAGCCCCAAGGAAATCAAAGTGCAGAACTTACTACATGTATTTACTTTTATTGAACACATATATTCATTTATTTTTATGAACACTGTTAGTTCATTATCATGACACACAAATCATTTCTCAAAATTGTAATTATATATCCATTCGTGGACTATAAGGAAAGCAGTACAATGCTAAGCCTCAAAGAAAACTAAGTAAGCAGGTGCATGAAACGTTTCCTTTAGTCTGGACACGTAACAAAACGGCATCAAACTGCTGAAGACATAAACATCCATGCACCGCAATGAGCGTGATGCCTCTATACAAGTGCAGCATTATTCTACTGCACTCCACTGATCAAATCTCACAATTCATTTTAAAGACTATTCATATCTAGCCAGTGATTTAGAGGAGGACGGAAAGTTGAATTAACTAAGATAGCACCAATCATTGCCTCTGGCAGAGATTTTAAAGAAATAACTTGCAAACAAAGTTATAAAAAGAATGAAAAATGAATCAAATGAACGCTAAGATAGCAGAGAACCTACAATGTGCGGAGACTATAAACTTTCATTTTTTAATGAATCCCACCAAAAACAAAATTTTAAATATGTCTTTGAATTAAGCAGCCATTCTTAAATTAGAAGTCTCATTTTTTCCCCTTATCTGGCAGCAAGGGTTGCTAGAGGTAGGGAAGAACCAGGAAAGGAATTACAGAATCGCTGAAAATAAGCTATAATAAAGAAAGATGAGAAGATTAACAAAAGTACATCAAGTACTCTTGCAGAGAATGCCGACAATAAAGAACTGTGCTTTAAGGAGGCTGAATGAATGATCCCAATCCACTTGGTGTCACAAGAATCTGTGATATCTAATTTTGCAACCCCTGCTCCCCCACCACTAACTTCCCCTGCAGTGTTCCACAGCACATCTGTATATGTTCAGTTCTTTCAACATAAATAGGTATATAGCCACATTACCAGGATAGCTCACATATTCTTTTCAAATGCTACTTACTTATGATAATAAGTTACAAAAATAAAAAATGTAAGGTATGTATTTTTTAAAGAAGTGTTCTATTGAATATTATATAAAACATATACATAACTGTATTATAAATATTTGTGTATTTTAAGCTTTTTTAACTTTCAGAGCACCTAAAATAGTGTCAGAAATATTATAATAATTTTTTGAGAATCTGCAATGAGTATTCAAAAATCACAGTTCTGATGAATAAGGAGTTCAGTTCAATCACTCAGTTGTGTCCGACTCTGCAACCCCATGTACTGCAGCATGCCAAGCCTCCCTGTCCATCACCAACTCCTGGAGTTTGCTCAAACTCAAGTCCATCGAGTCGGTGACGCCACCCAATCATCTCATCCTCTGCTGTCCCCTTCTCCTCCTGCCTTCAATCTTTCCCAATCAGGGTTTTTTCCAGTGAGTCAGTTCTTCACATTAGGTGGCCAAAGTACTGGAGTTTCAGCTTCAGCATCGGTCCTTCCAGTGAATATTCAGGACTGATTTCCTTTAGGATGGACTGGTTGGATCTCCTTGCAGTCCAAGAGACTCTCAAGAATCTGACACCACAGTGCAAAAACATCAATTCTTCTGCACTCAGCTTTCTTTATAGTCCAACTTTCACATCCATACATGACTACTGGAAAAACTATAGCCTTGACTAGACGGACCTTTGTTGGAAAATAATGTCTCTGCTTTTTAATATGCTGTCTAGGTTGGTCATAGCTTTTCTTCAGAGAAGAAGGCATCTTTTAATTTCATGGCTGCAGTTACCAACTGCAGTGATTTTGGAGCCCATAAATATAAAGTCTTTCACTGTTTTCATTGTTTCCCCATCCATTTGCCATGAAGTGATGGGACCAGATGCCATGATCTTAGTTTTCTGAATGTTGAGTTTTAAGCCAACTTTTTCACTCTCCTCTTTCACTTTCATCAAGAGGCTCTTTAGTTCTTCACTTTCTGCCATAAGGGTGGTATCACCTGCATATCTGAAGTTAATGATTTTGCTCCCAGCAATCTTGATTCCAGCTTGAATAAGGAAGTAGAACCAAAATACCTGACATAAAGACCACAAACATGTGGTCTCAATTAAATTTAATTAAGACACTGTCATTCTGTTTCATTTATCCTTATTTACTTACAGTGCATAAAGAGAAATCTAAATTGATATAAAATTAAAATGCATTTATATAGTTTGAATTGCTCCAGCCTTTAAAAAAGCTTTAATATCACCTTCTGAATACACGTCTTTGACATTAAGCCCCTGTCATTTCCACTTACTGAGATTATCTTCCAGCTGTTGACACGTCATTGTTCTGGGAGCCACTGGGCACTTCAATATTTCTAAACTCTATCTATAACAGCTCTTACCACACTGTATTAATGCTCATTTGATTACCTGCTTTCCTAACAGAAACAATAAGCTCCATGCATCAGCATACACCCCGGGGCCCACAGCTGTATTTGTTATTGTTGTGTAGTCACTAAGCCATGTCTGACTCTTTCGAGACCCCATGGACTGCAGGCTACCAGGCTTCTCTGTCCATGGGATTTCCCAGGCAAGAATACTGGAGTGGGTTGCCATTTCCTTCTCCAGGGGATCTTCCTGACCCAGGGATCGAACTCACATCTCCTGTGTTGGCAGGCTGAATTTTTACCACTGAGCCACCTGGGAAGCCCACAGATATGTTTAGCCCTAAACAAACAGCTACCAAATGAGGGAGAGAAAGAGTAAGTTATAATTGTATCTCAATTTTAGAAGCAAAACACTAGTAAGTATTTTTGGTGGAAACTGCAATTTTAGAAAAATTAGCATATTTCAAGTAAAACCCCACCATATTACCAATGTAGAAATCTTTTTAAACTAGCTGAGTTTTTGTAAAAAGGATGACTTTAAAATCAATAGTCTTGAATGAACATACATAATCAGTAGATATATATGTGTGATTCAATGGTACTTCATTTTTAAATGAAGCATAACTAAACTTACTTCCCCAGAGTTATGAGACCACCTGAACAGGGAGAAGGGAGAGTGAGATGGTGGGATAATAAAGAAATCTTTAAGTGGAGATGGAAAAGACAGATATTCTCCCAGTGAAACCCCTCAGGGGCTACAGTCCATGGGGTCACAAAGAGTAGGACACCACTGAGCGACTAACCCTCATATACTTACACAGGACCACTTTTAATTAACCTGTATAGGAAAAGCTGGAAATGATACAGGGAATTCCAATAGCAAGGACAACTCCCATAATTTTGACACAAAATCCTGAAACAATATGAGAAAGGGTCAATAAATTGGGTTATGAGGGAGGAAAAAAACACCATAAGAAAAAGTTTTTAAAAGAAAAAATAACAAACCAGGAAATACTTGAAACATATACCATAAAGGTTTTTAATCAAACAATCTCACTTAAAAGTGAACCAGAGATATGAACCAGTACTTTAAAAGAAATATAAGACACTTACTTATATGAAAAGATGCTGAACTCATTCTTAATAAAAATACAAAATAAGACAATAAGGACAATAAAAATACAAAGTAAGACAATAAGGATTCTCATTCATCAGAGTTAAAACATCCCAAAAGCATGACAAAATACTCTTTTGGAAATGACAGAAAACAGCCATCAAACACAATCACTGTTGAGAATGCAAAATGATACAACTTCTATGGCGAAGAACTTGGCAGTATCTAACAAAAGAGTAAGCATACATTTATCGTTGGACTCAGCAATCTCACGTCCTGGAATGTATCCAAGATACACTATCAAAAAATGAAAAGGCATCTGCACAAGTCTATTTACTGCAGCCCTGTCCATACCATCAAACACTGGAAACAACCCAAGTGTCCACTGCTAGGAAACTCGTTGAAGAAAACATCGTCCACCCACACAATGGAACACTGCACAACCAATTTTTAAAAAAGGAGGAGCAGACCAAATGAGGTGCATTTCAGACAACATGTTGAAAGCACATACTCTGCAGCACTCTAGCTCCTATGAAGCTCTATTAAGAACAGTCATTTGCTGGAGAGGTAGAGAATATTTCACAGATTGCCATTCAGGACCATAAGAGTTATATAGAAGCTAAAAGTTGTTATGCATGATAACAAAATTTTGGAATTTCTGTTCGTCAAGGGAGAGTTTGTAATTCTGCCCTGTATCACTGTATGTGGGGAGTGGGATAGAGGAGGGGTGAGGAGGGACTCTTGAGAGTCCCTTGGACGGCAAGGAGATCCAACCAGTCCACCCTAAAGGAAATCAATCCTGAATATTCCTTGGAAGGACTGATGCTGAAGCTGAAACTCCAATACTTTGGCCACCTGATGTGAAGAACTGATTCATTTGAAAAGATCCTGATGCTGGGAAAGATTGCGGGCAGGAGGAGAAGGGGACGAGAGAGGATGAGATGGTTGGATGGCATCACCGACTCAATGGACATGAGTTTGAGTAAACTTTGGGAGTTGGTGATAGACAGGGAGGTCTGGCGTGCTGCAGTCCATGGGGTCGCAAAGAGTCGGACACCACTGAGCGACTGAACTGAATTGAGGAGGGAATCATTGGTTAGAGCAAGAGGCAGTGGAGAACAGTTAACCAATTTTTTAATGTGAATCTCATAAGACAAAAGAGGATGAGAGTTTCAGTGCACACAAAATAATTTTTCACACACACACACACACACACACACACACACACACACACACAGATTGAAACCTGAATAAAGAAACTATTTGATTTTTTTAATGTTTTATATTTTGCGACTCTGGTTAAGATTTTACACGTAAGTTTACTACCGAAAAAGTTTAAAAAGCACAGACTTTGTGGCTTCCTTGGTGGCTCAGTGGTAAAGAATCCACCTGCCAATGCAGGAGACACGGGTTCGATCCCTGGTCCAGATCTCACATGTCGAGGAGCAACTAAGCCTGTGCTCCACAAATACTAAGCCTGAGCTGGAAAGCCCAGGAACTGCAACAAATGAGCCCCACGCTGCAAGCACTGAAGCCTGCATGCCCAGAGCCCGTGCTCCACAACGAGAGAAGCCGCTGTGATGAGAGGCCCAGGCACTGCAGCCAGAGAGGAGCCCGCACTCTCCTCAAGCAGAGAGAAGCCTGCACAGCCACAAAGACCCAGGGCGGCCACAAATGAACAGATAAGGAAAGTTATTAAAATAGAAGTATTTTTAAAAATAGATTTGTTCATTTCTCTTCTTTTACATAAAGACAAACTGTGAAATAAATAAGTGCAGAACCTTAGTGGTGTCCCTCTGGGGTCATGGCTAATGCGTGGTGAAGCAGGAAGAGTCACCAGACTTTCTGACACCCCTCTTTCAATTGGCCTTCCCAACCAACAACTGGATTCAGTAAATCTGTTACTATTCATTAGAAAGATCCTTTGGGGAGGGAGGAACCAGTATTTTTTGCCCTACTTAGTGTCATCTGATTGGGAAAGTACACAGTGAATGGATACAGACTGTTAGCTGAGAAGGGAATAATGTCCCAGAGAATTACCTTCTGAGACTCACCCCTACTGCTTCTCCCTTTACCCTTCAAGAATACTGTGCCTGAATCTTTTCTTCAGAGAAGTGGACAGTGATGAAATGGGACAGGAAAGGCTTCTGGTTCCAAATGCCCATCCAAATTCTATATGGGAGAGCTTGGGATGGTCTCAGAACCCCAATCATATCTTTAAACAGGTTACACCCAAGATTGTGTGGTCACTTTTAACCTTATGTAAGTACTTTAAGAAAAGCATCCTGACACTTTAGATTAAGACTATAAATGCCTACTCCTCTACCCATCACCCAGCTTCAGAGGTTAACTCCTAGGTTAGCTCCTCTGACTTTGGTATTCTTTGTTTTGAAGACTCACCCTTGCTTTAGGAGGAAAAAAAGCAAGCGAAAATCAAAACAAACAAAACAACAAAGCAAGATCTGAGTAAGACCTGCTGCTGCTTCTAAGTCGCTTCAGTTGTGTCCGACTCTGTGTGACCCCACAGACGGCAGCCCACCAGGCTCCCCCATCCCTGGGATTCTCCAGGCAAGAACACTGGAGTGGGTTGCCATTTCCTTCTAAGAAAAAGCCTTCTTTACTTCATGCCTGAGATGGAAAAATATCTCAAAAACAGGCTACAATTTCTGTCTCTGTATCCACAAACTATGCCAGAACTTGTTTAATACTTGTTTAATGATGTTTAATTATCAGAGGGATGTAGTTTAAATACATTTCTTAAAAAACCAGTGGGAATATTCAGTGAGACTCATCCTTCCTCCTACATTTTCTTCCCCAAAGCTGAGTGCTCTTTAGTTCACGTACACATTTCAAATATAAGTCTGTCTCACCATCCTTTCCTAGTGAAATGCAAAGTCCTTTGATAAGAATGGTTATAGCACTGACAAGAACTGCAGAAACAATTTTTTAAAACAAAAAGCAATAAAATAGGTGGTTGCTTTCATCTCTAAATCAAGCAAGGAAAATCTCTTCAAGTGATGGTTAAGTTTCACAGAACAAACACAGAAAATATGTATAGAAAAATTACAAAAATACTAAGTACTGTTACAGATGGCTGGATTGGCATTTAACAGGCTGGAAGAAACCAGATCAATCTCAATCTTGCTGGGGTCAATTTGGGTGCTCAAACCAATAAAACAAATTTTTTTCTTTATGTCTGTGTACTAGAGGTGCTAAAATATTAACCAAGTCTGCAAATGTCATGCACAGTGAAACCATTTATAAATATTAAAACACATTTAATATACTTATTATATCAAAATCTGCTTAATAAAAAGACAGTAGATGTACTAAATCATTGGGAAAATATTACTAAGAAAAATAAAATACCATTCTTCCCCAAAAAAGCAGAGAACAGGAAGGAGAATGAATTAGGCAAAAAATATTTTAGCATAATTTGATCATTTTAATCCAAGAATTTACAAACAACACTAGAACAAAATCGACCTTTTTCCATTACAATATTATAGGTAAAATAGGTTCATATTATTTTCTTATAATAACTTCACTGTTTTCCTTCCAAACTATAAGATCTATTCTGTCTCATATGGATCATAGCAAGGCTTTGAACTAAAATACTAAAAACAATGTAATTATACATAATATCTAGTCAATATAAAGTGATAATAAAATTAGAAATATGTTGTAAAAGTGTAAACGTCTCACATCCCATCCAGGTTGGATTTGTTCATGCGTATTCAATATCTTAAGATTTAAAACATCACCAATTCAGCTGTTTGCCCTGTAAACACAAGTTAAGCAGGACTCTAAGTATCTGTACTGAAATAAGCTGTACTAGGATAAAGAAAATTCATACTCAAAACTTACTAGACACTTGTTCTATTACAAAGACATGCTCCAGGATTCATGTGCTGTAAAAGTGTTTTGTAAAGTACTTTATTTCCATTAGCATTACACAATTTTGTTCTTCAGCAAATCAGCAAGGGACTAATGGCACAAATCAATATCATACTGTTCAGAGCAACTAAGATTAGGTCATTTATTACAGCAAAGGCCACTAGAACCTCCGCTAAAGGTATAGCAGGCATTTCCATTTCAACACTGCTTTTGTACAACAGTGTGTCACTGGTTGGCTGAGTTTTTCTTTTATAAGTTATCTGCACAGGCTTAAGTACCTTCAACTTCTTAAAGCAGGTAGGAAGTGTACAAACTCCTCAAAGAAAGGCAGCTGTACCTCGTAAGGGCCTCACCACTGACGACAACTCCAGCAGAATTATACTGAAGGGAGGAAGGACAGGAGGCTGCTCAAAGAGGAAAAGGAGGGGGCATGAGAAAATAGCTAAAATTATTTCAAATCCTTTCCACTCCGGAAGTTTTTCCACAGGAGCCAGTGGATAACCAGGGTTCCCTGTCTGGAATATTTGAGAAGGGAGGAGGCAAGAAGCCCTAAGCCTGATGGAATCCCCTGACTTGCTCACTGTCCACCAAGGAACAAATCATTGAATTTCCTTCTACTCCACTCCCTGTTTTGTTCTACATTTAACATGCTTATTAACTGTCACCAGGCTCCTACTGACAACCAGACTGCTGGCTACACTGTCGGAGCCTCTTTTACAGGGGACTTGACCAAGCTTCATCCTGTGGCATGCCTAACCCCAGCCTTACTTGGTAACAGAGTTTTCTGTTTATTGCTTATTGCTTCAGCAGTAAGGTCTAAATAGCCAGTTGATCCAACAATGCTTTCATTTTAATTTACCACTTTACTACTTCAATTTCCAAAATGTGTTCACATGATGTAGGAAAATCACCCCAAATATTAAATAGTAATATTTAAATTTAAATATTAAGTCAAAGAACTCAAATCATAAGAAACAAACAGATTATCCTATATAGCTGTGACCAATTAAGAAGAAATTTCTCTGTTATTCTCTTTGGTGAGTAGCCAAATATAGATAAGGAGAACAGTTTAATGCTGTTAAATACATGATCAGTCTAAAGTACTTAAAATTAAGCTCAACAGCTCTGGCACTCTGGAAGAAGAAAGAGAAAGCAAATCCCTCAGGTCTCAATGAAACCGCTGCACATAGACACGTTACAACCACACAGCACTGTGCATAATACAGTTTGTCTTAAGACAAACCCTCTCTGCCTCACAATACAGGAATTCCCACCGAACATGAAGTACTTTTTATGTACATCACTTGGGCATAGTTACTACTTGCCCTTTCTAACCACAATGTGCAATCATTTCCAACTCAGGAAAGCTCATGCTTCAGTTTCAGCTGATTTACAAAACAGACATTAACTACAAAAGGGGTCTTTTTAGAATTATTACTTCTTCATAAACAACCAAATGATTTCCTCTATCTTTCCCCAATTTTAATTAGAATATATTTCCCCAAAAGACAGTAAATGGAGAATGGCACAGAAGACCTGAGAAAGCCGTCAAGTGAACAGAAAGTGAGACCCCACTCCCTGTGTGGGAGACTCCACCCCCTGTGTGGGAGACCCCACAAAGTACTGACACTAAAGTCTGGGGGGAGGGGTTCATCAGAGAGACCTTATTCCCAGCCAGTTTACTCTTCTTCTAAATTGAGCTGAAATAAGTTTGGTAACCTGGATTCTGTATGCCTCAGAACTCTGGAAATGGTAAAGCTACTAGGGGTGAGATAAAAACAGCCCAACAGTAATAAAACCAGGTACCAATTACTAGACAATCAAAAGAGGAGAAAGAAAAATATTTTTAAAAATAGAATACAAAATGCAAAAGGCATAGCAGTCTGGGTGCTTATGTTCAGGTAAGTCCACTCTCTTCAATAAGCAAATGGTGACCATTTTACAACCTAGGCCAAAACAATAATCCTGGCTACCAAGATGTTCACTAAGCCAAACACATTTTAAAGTATTTCATCACAAAGAGTTAATTTTTTTCTTTTTTTAGAATCTGAGCCTCTAGTGATTTTGAAACCTTCAGTTATCTAGGAATCATTCCTAAGAAGAGTCTTAGAGAATTCTAAACAACTGAGACATAAAGAAAACAGAAGGAAGGAGTGCTATGTTTTTTAAGGCCTTTTAGGGGCAGGGGAGGGGTGGAGAGATTCATTTAAATCATATTTAGCAATCCCCTCCCTATCCTTTTCCCCATCCTCTCCCCACCAGCAAACCCTGAAAATATTTGCCTGCCAGAGAATGAACTAATATTTATTTTTCTAGCTTCAATAGAGTTTTCCAGCACCTCTGTAATATACGGTTTCATCTTACCTTCTTGTATATTGATGGTCCATCCACATTTGTGCTCAGAATGACCACAACTTTATAATCATCAAAAACGTGACTGCAATTCCAGGTAAAAATAGGTACTAGAGTGTGGCTTGTTGACAGTCAAACCCAAAACATTTACTAGGAGTGTCTTTCATTGAACAAAGAAATCCTATTCTGTTTCCAAGGGGGATAAAAAGACGAGCCTAACCCTGGTAACCTTAACACAAAAGGAAGCTAAAAAGGCAGGGACTCAATGAGAACAAAGGATTGTTCTTTCTGATGACACCAATACATATTAAGCACGATGTGTTACACATCCTTCTATCAATATCTGAGATGATAAATTTGCAAATTAATACTACACTGGCCATAACTGCATAAAATTACAATAGCACCCTCTTTGGAAAAGATTTTGATTTATATAATGGTCGTAACTTTTATGTGTCTAACGTTCCTGAAATTAAAAGAAGTGATGAGCCACGGTGAGTAAGCAGAACACAACGTAGGAGAAATAATTACACTTGTGACCTTATACCCTGTAAGGTCACCCTGCTTCACAGGCCAGAGGAAATCAGGAACCATCAGCATTTACCTCAGAGCAGTCACTGCCCGAACGAAGGGCAAGTGTGGGTGTGTTTCATACACTAGCAGGTGCTTGACCTCACGAAAAATAAAAGTCAATCATCAGAATGCTACATGCAGAATGTCACAAATAAGAAATACACACAATCAGGTGCGACAAGACATTTTCCCTTCAAAATAAATCTGAGACAATTCATAACATTCTATCTTCACCTGCATCATAATATAACAGTTTCACAAAATAATAGAAATCTGTCCTTAGTAAGAATAATCAGCAGAATTTTTTTAGGTGTTTCGAAACACTTTAAAAAAGAGAGAAGAGTGATAGCTCAGAAAATATTAATACTTGCAATATTTACATTACTATCATAATATTTATATTACTACCATAGTAATGTAAATATGCAGTATTGTAATGTAAATACTGTAACGTAAATATATGTGATGTACGTAAATATATGTAATATAATGTAAATATATGCAATATTTCTATTTCTGGTCCTGTTACCAAAGTAAGAATCATCGTGCACTTATCCTCTATTTTTCCATCAGAAAGTAGGTATCAAAAGTTTACACCTGGGGGTCCCTGGGTAGTACAGTGGTAAAGAGTCTACCTGCCAATGCAGGGGACGCGGGTTCAATCCCTGGTCCAGCAACATTCCACAGGTGGAGAAGCAACCAAGCCCAGGCACCACCACTCCTGAGCCTGGACCCTCGAGCCCAGGAGCCACAGCTACCAAAGCCCGCGCGCCTAGGACCACACTCTGCAACGAGAGGCCCGCCCACCTCAACGAGAGCAGCCCCCGCTCTCCACAACTAGAGAAAAACCTCACTGCGATGGAGACCCAGGACAGTCATAAATACATAAATATCATTTTATTAAAAAAAAGCATTTAAAAAGTTTATACCCTGCTTGCATTGCTGTATGGGGTAAAATGCTTCCTAATAGGTTCAAGGACACAGCTCCATTATCAGAAGCAAAAATCTCCTGTCACTCAATTAGGACTTGGATTTTATAGAAACTTGTGAACTGGAATTTCATTTAAGGCAGAGCACTTTTTCCTTTTTCCTGCCCAGTGATTCCCAGTCTACCCTCCAGAATCCCAGGGCAATGTGAATTAGAGTGGACTCTGAGGCAGTGACAATGAGGAGGACAAAACAGGACAACACCAGAAAAGGACGGGGACAGTCAGCGCACATCCACTGCACGTACGATGCGCTGCACTGTACGCTCTGCAAATGTTTTTCCTTCACTACCCTCAACAGTTCTAAAACTGGCTTCTGGCCCACTGCTTTCCCCAGACTCTCAGACAAACCTGCAAAACGCTCTTATTGCCGAATGTACCTAAATAAAACCCCACAAGACCCCAGTCAGAGATGACCAGTTGAGCTGAGCTGTCATCTAAGTCACAGCTCAATCACCTACTGAGTGCGGAGTCAGAACAAGTTCCTTCCCACTCGAAGTGACAGCCCCGGACTCCAGATCTCTAAAAGGAAGGGCCATCAGTGTTCATGAGCCCGGTGTAAACTTCCGCTCTTCAGCTAAACGCAGTTCCTGAGTTTCAGACAAATATCTAACAGAGAGGGACTCTTTAGCTATCATAACTCCAAATTATGACCAAGCTCAGTTATAACTTAGAAGCTGCCAAAATCGCTTAGGCCATTATTGCATATGTTTGAATGCTCGGCTGATTCACTTATAAGAAAATACTTGATGTGTGGTGTGTTTACCAGATGTATTGCTTAACATTTTACCTACTTTAGTGATTAAATAGATATCTATGCTGGAAAGAGGTTTTAGGTTTTGAAAAGACTGCTTTCCGCTGTAACTTGCCACAACCATCATTCCTCACACACTGATGACAATAGGGGAAGCAATTTCACCACGAGCACGTTTACGGCAGGTGTGGGCTGCCCACCAGCTGGCTCCGTAACCTTTGATCCCTTCGGACAGCAAATCTGCTCAGCAGCCCTATGCGGCCATTCCTCATTTGTTGTATGCTTTCTTCTCTTTCACACATTCAGAATCCCCACTCCTTTAGCTTGAAATCCTTTTATTAAAATAGAAAGCTCTCGGGAAAGCAAACTAAAACTAATTTAACACTCAGTCAGTGTAAAAGTTCCAGAATAGATTACTACAGCAGGAGTTGTTAGTGTGAGACGCTTTAGTTACATGTAGAATGCATATTTGTTTACTCTTTCGCTAAAAATACAATTTTACAGTAAATGATAACATTAAAGTTTTAAGTAGGTCAGCATTCAGTTAATTTATAAAGTACTCCTAAATGCTGTTACTAAATACCAAGGACTTTTATTTACATAAATGGAAAGGTTTAAATTTGACACAAGAACAAGCTAGCTTGTGTGTATTAAACAATGATTAGAACCACTCTCTTCTTTCCAGGAAAGATAAAATAAAACAGCATCCACCACCACTGCTAATGGCATTTCTCTAGCCAAACTGTCATGAACCTGTACTAACCTCTAATGTTTTTCTTAGACTTTTATATGCAGTCTGTAATTAAGGGTTAGAATTGTCTTTTATTCCCACCCTATCTGCATTTAGGTCTGGGCCCCATACCTCCTTCTATAACAGCTTCTCATTTATTTATTACTCTGTAATCTGTCTCCCACTCCGTATTAGTCTACTATAAAGATTTCTCGAAAATGTTTCTCAATATTTCCTAATTTCCATATTGTTCTCCTTTTAAAAGAATCTCTAGCAATTTGCTCTTTAGTTGCACCTTCAATCTACTTTACAGTACTATATTCATAGTACGTCCTTAAATTTCAGGATCTTGTATTCAGTAAGGTTGATGATGAGCTGAAGAGCTAATTCTATTTTCTGGAATATTAGAAGTTAATAGCTATAAATTACTGAACAAAGAGCACTGTGCCAGACTGCTTTCATCCCATTTTTAAAATATTCTACAGATTTTTTAACCTATACATATTTCAATAAGAACTTTAAAGCTAATACATTATATAGAGTCCATTGCCTAAAGACCTTGGGATTTTTAACTTCTTTTTATTAAAAGAGAAAAATTCCCAATAAGCGAATAAAAATCAACACTCTCTCAGTAAAAAGCCTGTATCATTTATGTAAATAAAATAAAAGATTAAAGAATTTAACAAGAGTTGTTCATGTGTGATGTTCTGGTTGTATGTGAGGTATATATTTGTACTTTTATAGATTATAAATGTATTTATTTAACAAAAATATAGAGCTTACAATGGCTTAGGTACAGTTCCCTGTACTTATCCAAGATACCCCCATTACATACTCAAATTATCCCATAAAGTCTTACTATATATCATCTTCATTTTAATCTGTGACAAAACTGAGGCAGAAAAGGGTCACGTGTCCAAGCTCACAGCCTTAATCAAACAACCAGTATAGTCACCACTGGCAAACACCTGGTAGAGTTACCTCAGATACAACAGTTACAATCCTTTTCAAATTCTGTTTTTACTGTCCATCTTATACAATTATATACTGTCTGTCCTGACACGTACAATGAGCATCTCATCAACAATAACTGGTATTGACGAAAGGCCACTTAAAAGGAAGCACCTAAAGCCCAGGACACATGTTCACAGTAAAAGAGCTTTTTTCAAAGTTTCATTGAGACTTTATCATTAAAAAAAAAAAAAAGTGAAACTGATCTATTTTATCTTATACACAATATAACAAGTTAAACATTTTAATTCTGAATTCTTCTTTAGGAGAATAAAGAATGCATTAAATGATGAGTTGAGAATGAAGGATACTTTTCCTAATAAGAAAAAAATTATCATAGCCCACTATAACTTTTCTTCAGTGCACTTCTGACCTAGCAGCATGATTGCAATTTTTTTTTTAATATTCATTTATTTATTTGGTTGTGTCGGGTGTTAGCCACAGTGAGGCTCGTGGCTTAGGTGCCCCACTACACGTGCAATCTTCTTGTACCAGGGATCAAAACAGCATTCCCTGCGTTGCAGGGGGGAGTCCTTACCACGGGGCCATCAAGGAAGTCTGATTGCAAAGATTTTACAAAAACTATTTCAGAATTTCAACAATTTTTCCCAAGACCTTTCCTAATCCATTGATATTATACTCTTTTGAAAGAATCTTTCAAGTCAAAATCCTTGCTAATTTTCTCTTTTCCCATAGAACACTGGTCTAAATCTACCAGATAATTCTTGCTGCTGCTGCCAAGTCGCTTCAGTCATGTCCGACTCTGTGCGATCCCATAGATAATTCTTAAGCACTCACAATTCCAACCTCTACTTAGAAAGGATCTGCCTCGTATTTGCACTTGCATATTATCAGATCAATATCTAACAAGTTGGTATCCACAATTATTGTAATGAAATGGGCAGAGACAGATGCTAGTGTTAAATAGGGTAGAATTTTCAATTAAGGATTAACTTTATAAGGGGTCAGTCCATTGGTGAATATTTCTATATTTACATAATTTTTCACTTAAAAAAACAAACTCCAAACTATAAGGATTCAGAAAATGAATGAGCAGAATCTGAGGATCCCTGTTTTCACCTGAAGGTCAACGATTCACTTTTGCTGAGGCAGTAGCAAGCAGAACTGTGAGTCTTGGTACTTCCCTACACATGCACGAGAAGCTCTGGAGCAAAGCGTGAGTTCTTACGTGATATGACGTGGTCCATGTACTGAGGTAAGTAAGGAGCCCAGGTATCAATGGCCTCCTTTCGTCCTGCCTGCTCAATTCTTCTCAGTTCGGCTAGAAGCAGGGCCTGTGCAGCTTCTCTGACCTAAAACCACAGACCCAAGTGCAAAGAAAGGAAGCAGACCAGTGGGTGAGCAAGTTCATGACGAAAGAAAGCTAGAAAATAGACAAACCACATTTACTTACATGGGAAACACTACACTGAAGTGTGTTGTAGTGCTAATAAAGTCAAATAAATTGGATACAAGCAAATCAAAGATATTTCAATTAATTATCTCACTTAAATATGCTTCTAACACAGGATACATGTATATGTAAGGCTGAGTCCCTTTGCTGTACCTAAAACTATCACAACATTGTTAACTGGCTATATCTCATCAAAAAATAAAAAGTTCAAAAAAAAACCTTAACATTAATAGAACAGTGTTTTGTCTTAAAACTTCATTTTCCGAAGCCTGCACAAAAATATTCTTGTACTTTTAATTTGGCATTTTCAATCTTTTAAATTTCCATGTAAATATTGTTTAAAAAAATCAGTTACAAGTATTAACTGTTGAAGACATGTAACCTTGTCCAGTGGATTTCTTTCTATTATAATGCTAAATAGGCATTGTTTACACAAACATGTATGTTTCACACAATCCATGACTACCTAAGACAGGCTTAAACACTATGCTTTTAACAAACAAGGGAATAAATCCCTGTGAAATGGCAACAGCTGTATGAAAGGAAACAATTTTTGAAAGTTGTATTATCTCAATTTTTCTTTCAACGTGGCCCGCTTTTACTTCATAGCTTGACTTTAGTTTTGCTTTATTTTGGCCAAAGTGTCACAGGCAGCAGTTTAGTGGCACCAGGCAACTGTCGGGTTACGCACCAGTTGACTTATTAACTAGTCAAACCTGAAAAGACAACTCAGTAGGGTCTGTTAACAGACCCTAACTGTTAAAAATTGTTAACAATTTTTAAAAATAAGAATTGTTTTTCATTATAACTTCAGAAGTGAATTCAAACACCGTTTAAATGCAAAACTGAAAATCCCAGTATGCTGCAATTCTACTTGGAGGTGAGGGAACAGAGATCAGGAAAGAGGCAAAATGTCACTAAATTTGGTCAATTAAAAATCCTGACTGGCATAAACTGCTATAGCTATATTCAAATGCTATAAGAAGCAAAATCCCCATAAAACATTTCCAAGTCCCTGGTGATATGATATTCTGAGCCGTATCTGATATTGCATCAGTCTGTTAATACAAAATAACAGCCACCATTTACTGAGCTCTTTCCCACCCATGTGTCAAGCTCTGTCCTTACTGCTCTACGTGCATTATCTTATTTGAGCCTGACAGCAATCCCGTGAGGACTAGATTATTATCCCTACTTTACAAATGAGCTTCAAATAGGTTAAGTAAATCGCCCAGGGTCACAAAGTTAATAATTGGCAGAACTGATACTTAAACCCGGTCTCTTCTAATTCCAGAGACCTTCCCCTTCTCTTCGAACACAGGACCTTCCACTGGACTGTGGTTATTCACTCAGAATTTGATGGATGTGATTCTGTTAACACCTGAAACTGCGACTTGTGGAGAGGTGGATTATAAGTAGTATGTCTGTGTGCATATATGTGTATGATCCGTATAGAAATCAACACTTAAGAAATTGTTCCACAAGTATATAAAAGTTTTATCAAATATTCACTGGGTTAAAAAAAAGTAAATAAATATGCAAACTGAAACATTACTTTTTAGAATCACTGGATCCGTATTTTCTATCACATAGCAAACAGGTGATAAGAAGCTAGATAAACATTTTTGCTTCAAATTTATACTTGTCCAGTGCCTTTTAAGTGTTTTCACTTTCTATCCACATCACCGCAGTATTACCTCCAAGCATCGATCCTGCCATCTCCGAGCCAGCATCTCTAGCAGCGGGGGCCTGAACTTGTCCAAGCCCAGCAGGTCTGGCAGCATAACACAGTGCATGGCAGCCAGCTGACTCCATCCTGTTAAAATGCAACCAGTTACAGACACTTCATATTTCCTAATGCAGACAGTTTTCTATATCCAAGTATACCAAGCCTAAACCAAAAGGGCAGATCTGCTAAGTTATGTCATGATTTCAATTAATTATTAGATATTTGTGCAAAGACATAACAAATGCATCTCACCTTTAAACATATATCATCTCTAATTTCAGCTCTAAGAACTCTCAGTTTTAAAACAAATAAAAATAAATTTCCACAGTAAGTATATACAAATTCTACAAGAAAAGCACCTTTGTAAACAGCCCCTCTAAAATAAGACATTATGTTCAGGTTTAGAGCTGAGCTAGAGCTCTAGTTCTGAACCTACGGACAGTTAAAAGGGCATTCACACAGATAGCCACAGATAGGTTCGTGTCACTTAAGGCCTGGCCATCTGGTGCTACCATAGTATCAGTCAACAGAGATGTCTTCCCTTCTCTGTTAGAGGGTCTTTAATTAAGGTACTTATTGAACCCTTTTCTTACAAAATGATTCAGAAGTTTAGCCACAGTAGTAACTGAAGTAAGTAACACCAATTTTGAGAGGAAAAAATGAATTCCTATACCCTCCAAGATAAAAACTTAATCTAAAATTTATAAAATTTTAAGTATCATCAACTGTAACCTATGGGAATAAAAGCCATTTTTTCCAAAATTCTATTCTATAATATGGAAATTGATATTAATATAAACACAAGAAACAATGGAAACCACTACCATATTTAAAAGTACTAGTATCCAGACATTCTCAAATTATATTTCCACCCTATTTTAAAGGTGCCCATATTACAAGGAGAGTTACCTGTAAATATAGAATTTTAGCAAATCAGCGTTTTGAAATAATCTAAGCTATAGTATTCTTAAACTGCAACAACAAAAGCCATAAAATTCAAAATGATTATTGGGATTGTTAAAAAGAGGGTGAAAAATGCAAGAATGAGACAGGGTGGGGGGCGGGGGAGGTGGCAAGGCACCTATGTAAACATGAATCCTTTCCGTTAGGAAATTCTCAACAACTGAGAATATATACTTATATTCATTAAGGTGATAAACACGTACATTTTAGATTACAATTTATTTTCAACAGAGGACTATATATACACACATATGCATACATATGTGTATATATAAACTAATAACTACCTAAACTTCTAAGTTTTAATATCTCATGAAGGTATGAAGTATATTTATAAACCAAACTTTAATATGAAGATGATTCTCACCATGGTCCAAAGTCAGTAGTTTATTTTTGAATTAACAAGTCTCCACATTTTACAATAGTTTAACAAATATGACCCTAATTACTTAAAATCCAGTCTTAACATACAACCTTAGTACAGGTCTATGATGGGGAAACAAAACAAACAACAAAAAAAAAGAGTTCTACTTTTAAGTTTCCATGCTTTTTTTCCCAAAGAAATGGTACTTAGAACACGGATTCTGTACCTTGTAGATACTGTATCTTTCTTTTCGTTTGAATAGACTAGTATTATTGCTTTTACTGAAGAATCAGAATCATCCTGGGTTACATATGAGAGTCTGTAAATTTATTCATTTTTATATCATACAAACTGGTGAAGATTGAGCCCAGAATGAAGAGAGAGGATATAACTCAGAGCTCACAAATTCTACCAAGCTTCCAATTAGTATAAATGATCCTACATGGCTCTTGGGGAATAAATATTTGTGGATTCCATTCACATTCTCAGAGCTCCAAAAATACTTTCTTTGCCCTCTAACCAGGGCACATGCTGTGTACAGAGAACAAAGTCTGTCTGGCACTGAATAATGATACAAGGAAAATAAAATCATCAGCACTAACACCAGAAACCACAGGGCAAACCCCATCATGGAAACCAATCCCCTTCTTCATGCCTAACTTCATATCAAAGATGAGCATCTTTGCACTTCTTTAACAGCACTCTAGATTACAGGAAACACAGCTTCTACCAGCCAGGAATCACATTACCTTTCTATAACCGACCCTTATTGGCGTTAGCGAATCAAGTTAAAAAATGGAAACTTAGGATCTCATACATAAATAACAAAGCAGATGAATGTATAAACTCGGTAAAAAGGACATGTCATATTAGAAAAAAGCACAGAATTGGAAGAAAGTTGTTAGAAAGTTGAGAGAGAATACCTTCATTTACTAAGAAACAGGTATGTAAAGCAGGAGTGGAAGCAGGGTCAGAGCCAGACTGATCAGCCTCAGACCGAGCGGAAACGACAGGCGTGGCCACTTGCAGAGGAAAACAGAAGAAATAAGGAGGAGAGAATTGAGACACAGCAGTTTCTGGAAAAAAGCTCAGTATTAGTGAAGAATGAAAAACAAAGTGGGCAAAATATAATAAATGGAGAACTGAAAAATGATGTTTTAATCAGAAAGGTATGATTATTAAGGATCATGGCAGTAAAATGATATATTTTATTGAATAGCAATCACAGTGTAATTCAAACCAAAAGCCATTTATAGTTGAATGATGTGTAACCTAATATAAAAAACAGTTCTAAAATAACTAAGGCTACAAGAGATTATGACGACAGACATATTAAGAATCGCCAAAAATGTAATTCAATTTTTAAAATGTATCACACAAAGAAAAGTTTATTTTGGTCTACAGATTGTCAATTATATTTTTTCTAATAATTTATTTTCTAAAGCTATGTCTAAACTATTTTTTAATCTCTCAAACCAACATTCACTGAGATCATTTCAATTTTCTACACTCAATTTATAAAGACTCAATTTAAATGATACCAACTTATAAACTATAGCAACTTTAAGTCAAATATGCTTAACTCTTATTGGAAGACTCCTAACATAGCTCCACTCTTTAAAAGTGGAGTTTAAAAAATATGATATGAATGCTTTTTATTCTAAACTGTTATCATCTTTATACAATAGATGAAACAACCCCTACCCACCCCAAAAAGTTACGTTACCAGGAAAAGGTTCAGCTTAAATTATCACATGAAAAGCAAAAGGACCGTATGGCACACACATTCTACAACTGGAGGTCAATGTTAAGATTTAGAGGTCACCATTTGACACTTCCTTCCTATGGAGAAATTACCATATGTCATGCACAAGCATCTTCAAATTAATCCCTCTCCTTTCTTCTGTCATTGAACAGCAATAGGTTTGGGCTCCTGAACAGATTAAACATTGTCTGCTAAATGATATGTTTGCTTTTCATGCAGTGAAGTTCTTTTGTAACTACAGGACAGCTGCATGAAAACAACTTTTCATAATTTCCACACGAATGCATCATAATGTCAATCAGGCACGTGTGAGGTAAACAGGAGAATCAAAGTATAAGAGCAGAAATAAAAAACAGAAAATCCAACTCTATAAGCCCCAGGAAGTTCCTGTTGCATACATGAAAGTTTTATCTGGGAAATTATTTTTATTATAATAGATCTGTTTCCTGTTCCTTATGAAATTCCAACTATCTTATCATTTATGCTTATGAAAGGATTAGAATTACTCTCAATTGCATATTTCATAGGGCTTCCCTGTGGCTCAGCTGGTCAAGAATGCACCTGCAATAAAATCTAAGAATTCCATTTTAATCTTGGAAGGAAATCCCCAATATTTCTATATATTCTATTGAGTAGTTTTTCACTTTTAAAAGCAATTACAAATTTAGTAATTATGGCCTACAAATTATTCACTTCCCCATGCAAAAAGCTGGTAAGTCTTTGGCAGCAAGGAGTAATTTATAGGTGTTAGCTTTCATGCCACCAAAATTGTTGAGCAAGTTCCTCTGGTGGTTTCCAGTAGGTGAGGCTTTTCAATAATTTCACTTTAAATAAAAGAGAAATAACTGTTATCCCTGAAAAGACTATATTAACTTCATCTGACTTTATCATTAATTCTGAAAGGACACTGGAATGGAAAGGTGAGAAAATTCAATTCAAATAAACCAAAGTTTAGGAGTGAGTGATCATTCCCCTAGCTAGGTCAAAGAAGAAGTGGGATTAAACTAGAATGTTTTCCCTAAATCACAAGTCTAAAGGAAACTAGAAATACTACTGGCAAAACAGCTAGAATATGTCTTAATAGAATAATGCTCAATGTATATAACTTTACTTTTAATGAGAGAAATAAATGCTCTGAGTATGATAATTTTGGAGTCCTATTTAAATGATACTGCATATAGAGAAAGCCATTTACAATTTCCTTTAATAAATTCTGTGGACACTGAAAATTTAAAAAAACAACTGTAATAGAAATCAAGGAATCAGAATTACTATGCTTTAAAAATCCTCTGCATCACCATCAAAAAATACTCTATTCAGACTACCTCATAACTGAAACTACAGAATCTAGAACTGTTCTCATAATTCACTGAGAATCTTGAAGTTAAACTCTATTAGGGCTTTTAAAACTGTTCACATACAGGAAAACCAGCAATAGAAATTAGAAGAAATAAGTACCACTACCACAATAAAAAGCTCAAGATTTAACGACATATAATAAACCTGAATAAGTTATGTAGGGCACTGAATATCAAAAATTTGCACCATAAAACATAAGCAAGCAATTAATTTCTTAGAAAAGCTGCCATTCAACTATCAATTTGATTCTCTTATTCAGGATCAGTAAAATACAAGGAAAAAAATCACAGCACAGCCTCAAAATGGCGACCGAACTGACACAAGTTCTCTTTTTTAACCTGGGAAAGTTAAGTAATGGTGCAGCTAAGAGCCTCTTCACAAACGCTCACCCTCACGTGAAGAGACAGATGAAGGGAAACGTGTGACAGCACGCATGCGCGCACACAGGCGCATGCGCACGCACAGGCGGGGCTTCCCCTTTACACGGCGGGTACAGAAGCACTCACTACGACGACAGCCACGGTTTCTGCTTCTGAACAGGTCCACTCGACTCTTCATTCGAAATCTAAACCTAAGCTCCCTACTTCCCAACTGCCATTGTGATACTAAAAGTCTACGTAGGAGAGAAAGTGCTCTCTGTATGTTGGCAGCCAGTGGTCTCTGTATGTTGCTCCAAACCTCATTACGCGCCAGCAGATGGACATAAACAGTCTCTGAGGACGATTTTCAGAAGGAGAATGAAAAGAAAACCGAGAAGGTGCAGAAAACCACATACAATGCAAAAAAAGAAAGTTCCCAAAGCTAAACACTAAAATTACAAAGAACATTATTTCACAGTAAATCACTTTATCTAAGGCAGTGCTGCCTGAGAATCATGAAGCTTTGAGAAGAAGCGAAGAAAGCGTGCTGCTGCTGCGGCTCAGTCACTAAGTCGTGTCCAGATCTTCGCGACCCCATGCACTGTAGTCCACCAGGCTCCTCTGTCCATGGGATTTCCCAGGCAAGAATACTGGAGTGGATTGCCATTTCCTCCTCCAGGGGATCTTCCCCACTAAGGGACTGAACCCATGTTTTACCACTGAGCCACCTGGGAAGCCAGAAGACATGAAAAAATTAGAAATGAGAAAATAGAGTCAATTACCATGTACGTAATAGAAAGGCCTTCCATACTGGGTATGCTGTCTAATATAGAGATCTTAGAGCAACATCTGCCTTTTTATAAACTTCTCTTATGTCTAAACTTTTATCTTCGGTAGACAGGAGTTCTCGTCATCTTTTAAATCAACATGAAGCATTAGGATAAATCATTAATCAAACACCATAAGGAAAAAAAAAGGATATCCTTAAAACACTGTAAGAGAGCACAAATAGCTGAAGGCTCCAAGGGAACACAAAGCTCCAGGCAGTAGGAAGGATAAGGACCTAAAGCGAATGAGTAACCAACCCAAGATGGTACTCAGACAAACGTCAAGGCAAAATACATAAGTGCTGATAATGCTTGAAACATACAGTGACACTGCTTAGCCTCTAGATCACCACTGGATTACATCAGAATGGGAGTACGTTCAGATGGAGGGGTACTTTTACGTTGGCATACAACTTCAACCAGAGTCAAAAACAAAACAAAACAACCTTCTGTAAAAGGTCTCCTTCATTACTAACATCCAAAATAAATAAATGAGAAAGACAGAAACCAAGCAAAGAGAGTTCATTATGGTGAAAGATAAAATTATAACATAAACACTAACTTGAATTAGATATGTGAAGGCTATTAAAATTTTCTTTCATTTGATTAACATAATCAGTGCCTATCCCATGCCAGGTACTGGGCTAAACTTATAAAAACTTACACAGATTAGACCAAGATGTTGCTCTCAAAGTAGTCAGAGTCTGGAGGAAAAGCAAATAAGCAGTCGACTAAAATCATATATGTAGATCTCCTCCACCACACACAAACTCCTTGAAGGTGGGGATCTTGTGTCAGCCCGTACAGCCTCAGCTCCCAGTGACTGACACATTGACCCCAGAGGCATAAGGAGTAGGTATCTACAGATTCATTCATTCAACAAATATTTGCTGAACTCTTTTTATGTACCAGCCACTGTGCGAGGCACTTGTGATAGATAAATCACTGAACAAAAAAGAAAAAATGTCCCTGACCTCTGAGCTTCCAAAGCAGACCCAAGTTAAGAGTTTCTGCAATTAAACTGTAGCTGCAGCACTTTTTTAAAAGGTACGTACGTTTAAACACCAAGTTTTAAGGGTTTCACAGGTCAGTTCGTTAGCCTAATATATAATATTTACTCCAAGGTTTTTGCTGTAGATGCTGGAAAAGGATGGTAACTATTGATTATAACTAAACAACAACTACCTGTTCTAAGTTTAGAAAACCTAAATTGAATACACTTCTGAAAAACAAAATTGCAAACAACGTACCATAACTTTAAATCTTTTTGTTTGTTTTAGTTTTTTAATTTATTTGGCTGCATCAGGTCTTAGTTGCAGCATGTGGGCTTATCTGGAATCTTCCTGGACCAGGGATCAACCCCATGTCGATCCCTGAATTGTAAGGCAGATTCTTTTACCACTGAGCAACCAGGGAAGTCTGAGCATAACTTTAAACCTTTAAGTTGCCTAGACTTGCCTCTACCTCTACCCCTGAGCAGAGATGTAACTACTAACATAAAGAAAGGGTCACAGTCGAGATAAGCACTAGAGACACAGACCAAAGACTTTTGCCATGAGATTATTGAGTTGATAAAGAGAAGTACAACGTGTAAGAACACAGAAAAGCTTAAAGCCACGGGCAGATTCAGGAAGGTGTGACCCTGAACAAAAATTCAGTTGTCTGACATCTCTGATCCCTTTCTCAAGTGAGATGTTTCATAAACTGCAAAATCAAGTATCTAATAAACACTATATCAAAAAGTACATGACTGTCAGTAAATGTTAATTACTGGAAAACACTGAATTAATAAGCAAACTGCTAGACAAAATAAACCTTTTGTGAAGAAATTATTTGCCCATGACATACCCTGATACTGTTTATGAGAAATTAGGTTAGCAAAACTCTTTATATCATCTTTATTCTCAGACCCAAATTCCCAGCTAAAGCCTTAATCCCATATAGATTATTTTGGAGCTGAACAAGTATTAAGCAACATAAAGTAACAGTTTATCAAAAAGAAGCATATTCCTGTTTGCAATCCAACTTGAAAATAGAGTGTGAGTCAGTGTGGCTATAGGAGTGGTCAGGGGAAAAAAAAAACAACCATAAGGGAAGAGGAAAAATGTTTAAAAGAAAACCACAGGGAAAGGAGTCAGAGTAGAATGATGAGTCCATATAAAACTCTCCTGAAGAGCAAAGAATCAAAGCCCTTATCTCTACCACCACTTTGTAATATATATTGGTTATTTATGTTCGTGGGTTATCTACCAGAGGGACACAAACTATTAAAGACAATATACATCAGTTTAATCTCTCTATAACAAAATAGAGTTGTTTGGAAAAAAAGTGCCTAACAAATATTTATTAAAAAAATATTACATTTCAATATTCAAATAGAAAGTGAGTTTTATAATGCCATCCTAAAGTATTTTACCATGCAACTTTCAGTACAGATTGTTAACCTCCATTTCCCTTAAATGACAACCCATCTGTGCTACTCCAAATGGAAATTTCTAAATCAATCATCTTAACTAAATGCTGTAAAAAAGACAATTTTTAGTATCTTCTTCACAAAACTTTAGTTCTTCTCTCAAAACTCAAGACTTTTCTGAGAGGAGCAACATGAAAGCATTCCAACTTTAAAATCCTCATACTATCCAGGTGGGTAAATTCAATACCACAATGTGGAGAAGTATATAAAATGCATCATTAATCAAAAGAAGTAACAATTCGAAAGGTTTATGCACCCAATAAAGAGAGCTTCAAAATATATCAAGCAAAACCTGATAGAAATGCAAGGAGGAATAAACAAGTCCACAACTGCCACAGACTTCAATACCTTATCTGAAGAACAGCATCAAGCAGATAGAAAAACCAGCTAATGTACGCTCAATGCGAACACTCACACAACGTGGCCTGACAATTCTTATGAAACACTCCACCCAACAGAGCAGAACACAGTGTTCTGAAGTGCGTGTGGTCTGCTGGCCAAGAAAGACCATAATTAGGGCCATAAAACAAGCCTAATAGTCAAAGAATTCAAACCATACAAAGTTAGTTATCTGACCATAAATTAGAAGTCAAGAGCAGAAAGATCTCTGGAAAGTTCCCAAATGTTCATAAATTTAACAATAAATTACCCGTGGGTAAAAGTGAAAAAAAAAAAAAAAGAAAACTTAAAAGGAAAACATACCAAAATATGTGCAACACATCTAAAGTTGTACTTAGAGGTAAATTAATAGTGCTGACTGCCTATATTAGAAAAGAAGAAAAGTTTTGTACCAATAGTCTCAGGCTCTGCTTAAACTAAAAATTACGAGCAAATTTAAAGCAAAAGAAATAATATCAAGCAAAGCAAAAACAAATGAAATAAAAAACAGAAAAACAATAAAAACTGAAGAACCAAAAGCTGATTAAGAACTATAAAACCGCTAAGTTACTAGACAGACTAATCAGAGAGAAAAAGAGAAAAAAAACACAAATTATGAATAATAGAGGATGCCATTTCAAATCCTACAGATCTGACATTGAAAGGAAAATAAGAGAATGTTAAATAACTTGTGGCCAATAAATTTGACATAAACTTCCTACGTTAGAACAAGACAAAGAACAACAGATGGTTCAAAACTGGGAAAGGAGTATGTCAAGGCTGTATGTTGTCACCCTGCTTATTTAACTTATATGCAGAGTACATCATGCAAGATGCCAGGCTGGATGACTCACAAGCTGAAATCAAGATTGACAGGAAAAATATCAACAATCTCAGATATGCAGATAATACCACTCTACTGGCAGAAAGTAAAGAGGAACTAAAGAGCCTCTTGATGAAGGTTGAAAGAGGAGAGTGAAAAAGCTGGCTTAAAACTCAACATTCAAAAAACTAAGATCATGGCATCTGGTCCCATCACTTGATGGCAAATAGATGAGGCAAAGTGGAAACAGTGGCAGACTATTTCTTGGGCTCCAAAATCACCGTGGACAGTGACTGCAGCCATGAAATTAAAAGACACTTGCTCCTTGGAAGAAAAGCTATGATAAACCTAGACAGCTACTAAAAAGTAGAGACTTCACTTTGGTGCCAAGTCCATCTAGTCAAGGCTATGGTGTTTCCAGTGGCCGTGTATGGACAGGAGAGTTGGACCATAAAGAAGGCTGAGCGCTCAAGAATTGATGCTTTCAAAATGTGGTGCTAGAGAAGACTCTTGTGAGTCCCCTGGACAGCAAGGAGATGAAACCAGTCCATCCTAAAGCAAATCAACCTTGAATATTCATTGGAAGGAGTGCTGCTGAAACTGAAGCTCCAATACTTCGACCACCTGAGGTGAAGAGCCAATTCACTGGAAAAACCCTGATGCTGGGAAAGATTGAGGGCAGGAGGAGAAGGAGGTGACAGAGGTTGAGACGGTTGGATGGCATCACCAAATCAATGGAGATGAATCTGAGTAAATTCCAGGAGATGATGAAGGACAGGGAAGCCTGGCATGCTCTAGTTCATGGAGTAGCAAAGAGTCTGACACGACTTAGTGACTGAACAACACCAATCATCAAAGTTCACCCAAGATGAATTTTTAAAAAATCCTAAATAGCTCTAGGCATTTAAATTTGTAGTTAAGAATCTCTCCATAAAGAAAACTCTATGCCTACATATTTTCACTGGTAAAATAGATCAAATAAGTAAAAAAAAAAAAAAAAAAAAACCACACACACACAAAACAGTATCGGTTTTACACATGCCCATCCCCCTCACCCCCAAAAAACAGCAAAGCAAAGAGGATAATATCCTATGTCATTCTGTGAGATCAGCACTATACTGTTACCAAAACTGAAGAAATCATTATTGAAATGAAAACTCTAGACCCCAAATCCCTCATGACTATTAACATAAAAACTCGTAACAAAATTTTAGCAATTATATCCAATAATCTATAAAAAGCATAATTCATCATGACCAAGTGTGACCTTTCCCAGGATTGCAAGGTTTTTTAAAAACTCAGAAGTCAATGTTTTTGTACTTATTAAGAAAATAAAAGAGAAAATTCATTTGATAATTTCAACAAATGCAGAAAAATCATGTGACAAAATCTAACATTCATTCATAATTTTTAAATCTCTGCAAACTAGGAATAGGAGGGAACTATTCAACTCAACTAAGAAAAACTTTACAGCTAACATCATACTTAACAGTAAAAGACTGAACGTTTTATCCCTAAGATTGGGAATGAAGCAAGGATGTTAGTTCTACTTCAACATCTTTATGTTAACCCATGCGATAAAGAAAAATAAAATGCATACCAATTAAAAACAAATAAAACTGTCTTTATTACAGATGACATGATTTCTGGCATACATTCTAAAGGAATAAGGGCTTAAAAATCAGTAAATAATCATCAATTTTTAAAAAGTTTTTAAAGTTAGTAATAACCAGGGCATCCCTGGTGAATCAGTGGTGAAGAATCTGCCTTGCAACGCAATGGACACTGGTTCAATCCCTGGTCCAGGAGGACCCCACATGCCATGGAGTAACTAACTAAGCCTGTGCACCACAACTACGGAGCCTGTGCTCTAGAGCCTGGGAGCTGAAACTTCTGAGCCCACACTGCACAACTCCTGAAGCCTGCGTGCCTGCAGCTCGTGCCCCCAACGAGCAGCCACTGCGGTGAGAAGCCCACGCAGCCCCACTAGGGGGCAGCCCCGCGCCACAAGCAGAGAAACGTCTTCATGCCTCAGTGAGGACTCAACACATCCAAAAATAAGCAAATAAATAATAAAAAAGAACCCAACATACACTGGTGATAAATACTTAGCAAAGGAATAGTAGAGCTAATTTTTTAAGTTATCTATAAGAGCATATGGAGCTAATTTTTTAAGTTATCTATAAGAGCATATGGTGGTGAAGTTGCTCAGTCGTGTCCGACTCTTTGCAACCCCATGGACTGTAGCCTACCAGGCTCCTCCACCCATGGAATTTTGTAAGCAAGGGTACCGGAGTGGGTTGCCATTTCCTTCTCCAGGGGATCTTTCCGACCCAGGGACTGAACCCAGGTCTCCCACATTGTAGGCAGACGCTTTACCCTCTGAACCACCAGATCAGTAGGAAGTATCATAATTATGGAAGCTTAAAAGTTCTCCCTTTGATACTGGGAATAAAGAAGTTGTTCCGTATGATTTTCCATGTGATCAAAAGAACCTACAGAAATGTACTACCTTAATAGGTTGAATTTTGCAAGATGCTTTGATACATGGTCAATATACAAAAATCAACTGCATTTCTATATCAGAGGGACAGAAAATGAAGAAATTTATTATCAGTTACAAAAATATTTTTAAAATCTAGTACCTAGGAATAAATCTAACAAAAGAAATATAAGACCTCTACATAGAAAACTATATACAAGAGTTATGATAGCTGAATAAAACCTAAATAAATGTAGAGATATATCGAGTTGATGGCTTAAAGGAGTGAATCCCATTAAGATAATAATTCTCCTATAAAATGATCTACAAATTCAATAAAACTGAAGTTAAAATAGGTCTTTATGGCAACAATAAAAAGGTTCTAAAGTTTATACTGAAATTCAGTATACATTTTATAAAGGGCAAAAACAGCCAAGATATTCTTTAAGAAGAACAGGAAGGAAGACTTGATCTATTAAATATCGTCTTATTACGGAGCCACTGTAATTAATGCACAAAGATACACAAACAAACCAATGTGCTCAAACAGCTCAGAAACAAACCACATATGTAAGCACGCCTTGTTTATGACAAAGAGGGCACTGCAAAGCAGTGGGGAAAGAATCATCTCTTTAATAAATCATGCTGTACAAGTTTGGGATCATAATGGAAGTAAAACCAAAAGAGGACCCCTTGCTTCATATAATACACAAAATTAAAGTCTAGGCAGATTGTAGATCTAAACGAGAATGGTAAAGTAAGACAGTTTCTAAAAGAAAACAGATAAGAATATCCTCATATGAGAGTAGGAATATCAGGGCAATCTCTTAAAATACACAAAAATAATAACCAGGAATGAAAAGTAGTGGTATACTAGATATACTAGCCACAGCAAATGGCTCAAGTGAAAAACACGGAAAATATTAAGCACTGGATAGGACAGCTCACCAACTGTGTATGAGGGGTCTCACTTCATGGATCCATACCCGACCTAACACGGTATTTTCCATCTTTTCCCCCTTAGCTGGTTTGATGGGTGTATATTTGTCTTTCATAGGAAAAGATGTTAGCATTATCTACAATTAAAGCTGAAGATAAATATATGCAGAAATTCCACTTCCAGTTACAGATGCAACAGACAAACTTCCTAAGGTTCGAATACAAGAATGTTCATAGCAGAATTATTTATCAAAACCAAACGCTGGATAATCCAAATGTCTACTGACCAAAAAAATGGATAAAAGAGTTGTGTTCTATTCACTCATCAGAATACTATCCAGCAATAAAATAATGAAAATAAACAAACATAGTCACATGCAAGAACACTGATAAATCTCAAAAAAGTAGCCAAACACAGAAGAATACATACTCCATGATGA
Organism: Tragelaphus eurycerus; assembly: GCA_935064755.1. Classification (NCBI taxonomy): domain Eukaryota; kingdom Metazoa; phylum Chordata; class Mammalia; order Artiodactyla; family Bovidae; genus Tragelaphus; species Tragelaphus eurycerus. The sequence goes on from CAKXYN010000023.1 coordinate 6,473,145, forward strand.
CTGAATTCATGTAAAATTCAAAACACAGGCAAAACTAAACCACGTGTTGAGAGATTTGAACTTAGGTTGTACAACCATAATGGAACCAAGTAAGTAATTCCGTTACAAGTCAAGACAGTAGTTACCTCTGGAAAGAGGAAGATACACTGATTGAGGGGAGCATGGAGGCGGCTTCGGGAGTGCTGGCAATGTTGTTTCTTGTCCAAGGATGGAGTTACAAGGGTGTCTGGTCTGTAAAACTCACTGAGCTGTACATTTATGTCTTGGGCACTTTTCTGTGTGCATTTTGCACATACACAAGTATAAAAAGCTGTCTAATTAAACTCTTACATAACAATATAAACTACTATGAAATGAGCATAAAGGTTTGATGAGAGGAAAGGGAAATATGAGGGGTGACCACGTGGGGCTAGAAATAACGGGTTGCAGTAGCAAAAAGAGTTGGGGGAGCTTATGTTCCATAATGAGAAGCCAACACACAGTGCCCAAAACTAAAAACACCATTTAAGGATATTAAAGTAATCGCAAACAATCGGCTAAGAGGTAAGAGGACTTGTTCTAGGAAAAGAGGAAAATTGCAGATGTGAAGTTGGAGGCCTGTTCATCTAACTTACAGAACGATCACTGACTCTCTAAAACCTTAAAAAAAAAAAACAAAACCCTACAAAGTCACCATCACAAGCAGAAACTTCACGGTCCCATCTCTTGCTCACTTTTTCACTTCTACCACATTCTATGAGAAACGGCATTAACCTTTAACCTAAAGGAAATTTCTCTAAGCAGGGCTTGCCCCTACCCACCAACTCTGATTAGCTCACTTGTGAGTCTTAAAATAAATATAAAAGAAAATAAAGGAAGAAAAAATCTTTCTTGTAACCCATAATGAAAAATAAAGCTACAGACCAAAGTTAAAGTATATAACGATTAAATAAAAAGAGGAAGAATTTCCACTGTGGATTATAATGCGTGAGCTACCGGCAAAGGACAGAAGAACAGCTATAGCAGGGAAATATGGATGTGAACGTTTGTAATGTAGTTAAAAAATAGGTGCATAACTTACAGACTCAAGATACACACAATTAAGGCACTAGCATTGTCAAGTTAAGGTGCCCCTAATGCATAAAAATTAGGCCAAAGACAGTACAATAAAATTATGTGAAATACGCTCGTTTATCAATTTCTAAATAAATCTGATTTATTTTTAACTGACATCTTAATTATCCATATTTACATCTGGAATATAACAACTTTTCTTTCTTTAACAATCTGAGACAAACAAAATGTTATGATTATACATTAGCTATGCCTCCTCAGTTTCTAGAGCTGAAATGTCATGTCAATTACTTATATTAGATTTAATTTTACCTTGTTTAATCTGTCCTTGCACAATATGACTGGAAGTTGGAGGGGAACCCCTTGCCTTAGGAAGGTCTGGGGTGCTTGGTCTAGGTGGCCTTTAAAAAGAAGAAGAAAATGCATGTATATATCATACACATTCATAGTTTCATAATTCCAGAGCCATTCAAAATATTAAGCTCCCTAGTTCCAAATGAATTGCAATAGAAACACATACAGAACCTTTCAATTGCTGTACCAAAAAGGGTTTTGGTTGTTGTTTTTTTTTCTTTTTGCTTTGTACCTATTAACATTTTCCATTTCAGATTTTAATATAGAAATTAAATGATTAGCAAATAGCAAGTAAAACTTTTACATCTACAGTTTATGCTTTAAACTAGTTTAAGAAATATTTAATCTACTACCACTGACATTTAATATGATAATTAGCCCTTCATTTTTCAATATTATTATGCTGATATTTCAGCCCACTCTCTATCATTGGTCCAAATGAATTTATGGAACAATATATTGAGTTCCATAATTACCATATGTAAAACAGTCAGCCAATGGGAATTCGCTGTATGACTCAGGGAATTCAAACCAGGGCTCTGTAACAACCTAGGGGGCGGGATGGGGAGGGAGGGGGGAGGGAGGTTCAGGAGGGAGGGGACATGAGTGTACCTGTGGCTGATTCATGTTGATGTTTGGCAGAAACCAACACAATACTGTAAAGCAATTATCCTTCAATTTAAAATAAATAAAATATATACAAATATCAAATAATTCAGCCCTAAAGTCTGAAAAAGGCAATAAGGCATTAAGAAATCTTGGTCTCCAAGGCCGCCTGTTCCCTTTTGAATTCTGGTTCTACCACTTACTACTTGTGTGACCTTGGACAAGTTACTTCTCTTCCATGTCCCAGCTCTATCATCTGAAAACAAAAGGATAATAAAAGTACCCACCTTACAGGGTTAAGAGCATTAAGGAAGTAATACTTGTAAAGTGCTTACAACAGAGCCAGACACTAGGCAAGTGCCACTTTAGTAGCTGTTAAATTAAAAAAAAAAATTCTAAATGTGGTCAACTCTCAATAAAGTATAATAAAACCAGAGTTTAAAAAGTTGTCTTCGTGACTTCTGGAAAATAAGAAATACGAATTCAGGCTAAGTATTCTAGAAATATTAAAAGAATACTGTTTCGCATTTTAAAAAGTTGTTTTCTCTTTTCCCATTGAGAAATTCTGACTACTCACAAAATTTCTGAAACCAATCACTGAACACTTACCATTCATTACACATGTGTCACAATAAAGAGAAGCATTTTAACCAAATGTACATCTTGAATTAAATGTCAGTGCCAACTACAGGTAGATATAATCCAAGATGATATTTACTGAAGACAGTCTATAAGATATTTGTTAAAGCTGAACTCTGACCTACTCTTTCATTCCAGCATTTTTTTAAGATAGCTACTAAGTATGTCTGAGTACAGATAGAACTGTACACTTTGATTATATTTTAACCCATGCATGTTGTAGTTAAAATTTAAAGGGGAAACACTGAGACGACACAAAAATGCCAAGGCTACCCTCACTGCGAAAAAGGTAATAAGACATGATAAAAAGAAAACAGGTTTCTTTTTTTTCTGTATCGTAAGGATAAAAATCAAGCTATCAAGGTCACACCTGGTAGGGCCCTTCTTCATATGATCACCAATAAAAGTTGCATTGGTCATACTCATCAAGGTGTTTGCCAAAGATATGACAGACAGGAGATGCTGCGTGGTGACGGCCCGGGACAAGCCGTAGGTCCCCTTCCCGACGCCCTCGGTGGCCGCCAGCTTCCTTCCCACTTCGGCTTTCCCGCGGGACAGTTTACAAGCCGCCTGGTTATAACCCGGAAGCATCAGGGACATGTGACCTCCTCGCGATAAGAGGCCAAAGGACACTGTGCAGTGGGGTTTCAGCATCCCCAGGCGGTCGAGGCACACTTCGTCCAGGACCTCATTCAAGCCCCAGGCGTGGAGGCAGGACATGAACAACTTGGCGGTGTCCATCGTCAGGTTATACTCCAGCAGCGTCAGCGGCTTGGACTTGCTGGCCCGATACTCAGGGTCGCTGTCTTCCCGCCTCTGCCGCACCGCCTCCTCATCCTCGTCTTCGTCATCCAGGAGGTGCTCCTTTATGTTCTCTTTGATGGTTTCCTTCACTTGTTGGAAGAGGACTGCTGCTCGTTTTCCGGTTAGAAAAGAGCCCCCTTTGTCTGAACTGCCTGATGCTTTCTGCAGATTCTCTGGGGAAATAAGCGTCGTGTTCGGCCTAGAGGCTTCTTCAGTCAAGAGTTGAATAATCAGCGCTTCCACATCAAAGAAGAGCACGTGTATGTCCGGGTCTGTTAGGTTTGTCTTTATTGCTTGAACCATCAGGGAGTTATGCGAATATTTAGGTAAATTTCCCTGCAACAGATATTTTGAAAAGATGGTTATAATTCAAAGTATTTCGTGTCATGCCTTCATTAATGAACGTACATAGCTGAAGGAATTTAGATGCTTATTAAGCTGTTTTTTTTAGGTACCTGTATCATTAAAAGGAACAAGGCAGCTTTGTCAATCAGCAGCATGTAAAAGATATGAACTTAAAATCAGAAGAACGCCAAGCTGAAATAATTATAAAATTGTCAATTTTTTTAAAAGAAATGAAGTTGTATTATTGAAGCAGGGAGTCTTTTTACTCATGCTGCTGCTGCTGCTGCTAAGTCGCTTCAGTCGTGTCCGACTCTGTGCGACCCCATAGACGGCAGCCCACCAGGCTCCCCCGTCCCTGGGATTCTCCAGGCAAGAATACTGGAGTGGGTTGTCATTGCCTTCTCCAATGAGCAGGTTAAAAATTGTTTCAATAACTTGAATGCAAGTTCTAGGTGTGAGAATAAGCCACTACTGTTCCCCCTGAAAGAGTAATCCCTTCACCACCGCTGGGCGTCCTTTCAGTCGCTGCGCCTAATTCCCGTTTTACTTTACCTTCAATCTCTCCGTGTTCGTGGATTCTTTTCCCTCAACAGAGAACGTGTTCAAGCCCACTTGCATTCTTCAAACGTGCTATTGTTTGACCGTGTTCCTTCTTCTATTTCTTTCCCAGTCTACTGCCCCTTTTAGCCAAATGTAAGGCAAGTAGTAGATGAATCCAGTGGAACCTCTTTGGTCCCTCTCCTCATTGACCTCTTTGCGTATCACTGACTGTATTCATTATCTCTGACACTGCTGATTTTGCTAAGAGAAAGTATAAAAAGAGATTCCCAGAGAACACCTTCTTGCTGAAACTTCTAAATCTGACCACTCAGGCAGAGGCCCTGAACACTCGTTCTTGCTCCCACAACACAACTATCGCCTATTTGTAATGGCTCCTAATTTCCATCACCAGCCAGACCAGCTCCTGAAGGAGTTTCAATCCTGCATTTCCCGCTGCTTTTAACTGGATGTCCCACAGAGCCTTGTATTTAACACGTCCAAACCCCCACCCTCCCACTAAACCTGCTGCACCTCCCAAGTCACAGGTTGAGAATCATTCTCCTCTGTCGCCACCATCACCACCACCACGTCCAGACCCTTCTTTTCTCTCTTCCAAAACGGATTCACCACCCCACTCCTCTTTCTCTCTCCTCACTCCCGTCCAGTCTCTGTGAGCCACAACACTTCCTTCTGAAAAGCAAATCTAATCATGTCAGGCTCCTGCCAAAAAACTGCCCCATTATCATGGATTATTAAGAGAAATGAAAAATACAAAATTAAAAAACTAAATCAAAATATAGGTGAATATATCTGATCTCAAGATGAGAAAGGACTTGCCACATAGACCTAAATTTCAAATTCACTACTAGAAAAATTGAAGGCAAGTAAGAAATAGGAATAAAAATGCACCACAAATAAGACTGGTAAAGTTACAATCTATATTAAAAAATGAGTGCCAAAATAAAAGGGAAAGATATCATACAGGTCAAGGACAATTCACAATAAAAGAGACAAATAGTCAAGGAATAAAAAGGAAAACAGACTCAAACTAGCTGTTAAGGAAATAACAGTTAAAAAACCACAAGATACCATTTATAAAATTAACAAACAGTAAACATGCAAAAAATTGCTTAGCCAGGAGCACACTGAAGGTCAAACCCACACACTGCAGGCAGGCAGGACTTGCAACAGCAGCCCTTTCGGGAGAGTAGGGGTGTATGAGCCCTTAACACTGTTTGACCAGTACACTTATTTCTAGAACCCTATCCTAAACAGTCAGAAACATAAATATTTACGTGCAAAGATGTCTGGTGAAACAGTGCCCATTACTTTAGACGGAAAACAACCTAAATGATCTAGCCATAAGGAAATAAATAATTTAAGCTGATCATACAATAAATACTGTCATCAAGACAAATCATGCTTCCTTGGCACATTTAACCACATGGCAAAATGCCCGTATTCCAATTTTAAGTGAGATAAGATTACACATGAGCACACACGTACACACATACACACACACACACGCTATACAACAGAGCTAAAATTCTGATTTCATTTCTTTAATGCCCAAGTATGTATTTGCGCACGGTGACAAACACTGGAAAGATATACATGGAAATGTTCCTGTTACTTTTTGTGATGCAATCATATCAGATCTACATTTTCTTCCTATTTCTATATATTTCTTACATTGTCTATAATCAATATGCATTTTCATAAATAGAAAATACAGTTCTTGGATAAAATGCTAAATCCTTAAGCACAACATTCAAGGTCCATTACAACTCGATGCCAAGTACTTTCCCGCTTTAGCAGACAGGTTCCAGCGCCATAACCGCACTCCCTCACCCACTGATCCCCTTCTTTCTTTACCCAAAATACTCTTCTTGGCTCCACTCCAATCCCTTCTCTTCCATCAAGATCCTAATTCTCCCAGGGAAAGTTAATCCAAGCGAACCCAGTTCCCATAACATTTTTTATACACATCACAAACCTGTACTCCTTGGCTGTATTGATATAATTAGCTATTTTATGTATTTACATGTTCCTGTTCTCTATAGGAACTATGTCTTACTCATCATGTGCAATCCCACGCCTATCGGAGTACCTGGCAAAATAAACAACATTATAAAAATCTTTGTAAAACTATTTTAAGTTGCTAATCAACTCTTCTACCACAACATTACACTAACTCCCCTTACATGGTCTCTCCTCTATCTTAGTCCTCCTCCCACCTGACTACGTTCCTTTCCTGCTTAAGAGGCTTCAACAGCATTTTATAACCCAGGGATAAAATCTTTGCAAAGACTTCTTTGCAAAGCACAAAACAGCCTCCAAAATAGACGGCTGCCTATTCCTCCAATTTCATCTCTAACTGCTGCTGCTGCTGCTAAGTCGCTTCAGTTGTGTCCGACTCTGTGCAACCCCATAGACGGCAGCCCACCAGGCTCCCCCGTCCCTGGGATTCTCCAGGCAAGAACACTGGAGTGGGTTGCCATTTCCTTCTCCAATGCATGAAAGTGAAAAGTTAAAGTGAAGTCGCTCAGTCGTGTCCAATTATTCGCAACCCCATGGTCTGCAGCCTACCAGGCTCCTCCGCCCATGGGATTTTCCAGGCAAGAGTACTGGGGTGGGGTGCCACTGCCTTCTCCTCATCTCTAACTACAACCCTACAATCTTCCACTGAAACCAAATTAAGCCACCTGTGCCTTCCAGAACCACACGGCCAAGCCATTTGTGCCTCTGCGCGGCTCACGCCAGGATGGCACCCCTTTCTCATCCTCACTGCTGCCACTCAAGCCATACTTCTCCCCCTCAAGAAGCAGCTCAAGTGGCTGCTCTTTCTAATTCTGGAAAACTTATTTCCAGAATTATCACTAATTCTGCTCACTTTGTATAAACCTCTGCTCTGAACTGAACACATGGTGTTTAAACGAAGGTAGAAAATAAATATCATTTCCATACTATAGCTTAAGAACCTAAGGTGCATAAGTAGTATGATAAATTTCCACTACACAAAATATGAAGTTAAAAAAAAAAAGCAAGACTTTGTGAATTCCATCCCGGTATTTCATTTATGCTGCATTCACCTACGTTCGTGCAAGGCACTAAGGATACAAAGATAAATAGATGATTTTCTAGCTATGGAACCCAAAACTAACAAATAATGACATGACTATGCAGTATGAGTGGTGTTACAAATAAAGGACAGTGGAAGGTGCGATAAGAAAACAAAGTACTGAGTCCACTCGGGTGTCAGGGGCTCTTCACCAAAGGGCAGAAAAGTGAGAAGGGACAAAGGCAAGAGAAGCACAGGAGGGGTGCTGGTGTCGGTGACGAAGGCAAAGAACGCAAGGCATGGCCCGCTGAGAGCAAAGAGGGCCACACTGAGGCTTCTGGACGTCCCCGTGCAGGCTCAGGAGCCACTAAAGCACTGCTTCCCTGAGAACATCAGGGATGCTTGCTAAAGTACGGGTTCTGGGGCCGGGCATCAGACCTGAATCCGTGTCTCTTGGAATGGATCAGAATCTGCCTAATGAAAACCCAAGATGACTTTCTACAGTAAAGCACAAGAAAAAGAGAAAGAGAAAATGAAGTCGCTCAGTCGTGTCTGACTCTTTGCAACCCCATGGATTGCAGCCCATCAGGCTCCTCCATCCATGGAATTTTCCAGGCAAGAATACTGGAGTGGGGTTGCCACTTCCTTCTCCAGGGGATCTGATTCCCTATGCAGGGATCACACATGTGTCTCCCGCACTGCAGGCAGACACTTTACTACGTGAGCCACCAGGGAAGCCCGAAGTGTGAGAACTATTACGTAAAGACTTTAATAAGGGGAGTAACATGATCAAATTTAATTTCATAACTATTCCTCTACCAGCAATGTTGGCTGCAAAGAATAGATCCAGGTCATGAATACAAGCTTGAAGCAAACAGAAGCCACCCAGATGAGCAGAGACAGAAATATGCAATTGCACCAGGAACTAGACGATGGGCTGGGGTGACAGGCGCATGCGTTACCGTCTTATTTCTCGCACCACTTTCGTATTTGCTTTTCCAAACACTGACTGTAACGTCAAACACTATGCTTGATGTTGTGCACCTGCTGACACTAACTGGAATGAATGAGACATTAATTATATATTTATAGTAAAAACACTATACTTAAAGTATCACTAATATCAAAACTACTAACAAGGAGAGCTAGAACATACTGAGCTGTTGCTATAACCTGGGCACTGTGCTGAGCCTTAGGGCCGGTTATGTCACAGCAAAATGTATTTTTCATCAATATTAGGTAGACAGATGTGGCACGATGTTTGAGGGAATAACAACATTAGGTAAAACACAATACTTTAGTAAATACTGTCTTTCCAGTTAAAAAATCTACAAAATTATTTTAGGAGAAAGAGAATCAATTACTACCAAAGAGTAAAAAAAAAAATTTAAAAATCAAGCATGCTCTGTAATTCTTGAAGCAGCAAGACCTGCCTGAATGAGGACACAAGGTCGTCTCTGAAGCTCCCTCCTCTGATGCCAACCACACGCACCCCTCTCAGTACCCAGGACCTGCCCAGGTGCCGCCTCTCTCTGGGAGGCGTGCCGGCAGACAGCCTGTGTGCTCGGACAGACGAGAGGTTATCTGGGATCTGGCACCCTGGGATCTGGGCCTGGTTGTTTGCAACTCCTCTCATCGACCTCTTGGTCCTGCTGATTGTATCACTGTGGCAAAAACTATATCTAATGGCAATCCACAGTCAGAAAGAGAGAGGGAAGAGAGAAAGAAGGCAAACAACAATGAAGGCAGATGAGAACAGAGGGAGACGGGAGGAAAAGAGGGCAGACAGAGGCTCAAGCCCGCGTCCTGCAGATGAACTACAACTTGGAACATCACCAAGTCCCGCATGTGACCTGTAACGCCTGACCACGGATTTCACTGACTAGCAAAGTCTTATTACAACAAAATATAGACACAAGCAAAGTTGTGAGGGTAAGACTTTAGCTACATGTACACACTGCTATCCCTCACAGCTCAGTCAGTAAAGAATCTGCCTGCAATGCAGGAGAGCTGGGTTCGATCCCTGGGTTGGGAAGATCCCCTGCAGTAGGGCATGGCAACCCACTCCAGTATTCTTGCCTGGAGAATCCCATGGACAGAGGAGCTTAGCGGGCTACAGTCCACAGATCACAAGAGTTGGACACCACTTAGTGACTAAACCACCACCACCACCACACATTGCTGTATTTAAAATAGACAACTGACAAGGACTTAATATATGGCACAGAGAACTCAGCTCAATGTTGCCTGGAAGCCTGGGTGAGACTGGAGTTTGGGGGAGAATGGATACATGTGTATCTATGGCTGAATCCCTTTGCTGTTCACCTAAAATTATCTCAACATTGTTAATTGGCTATAGTCTAATACAAAATAAAAAGTTTCTTAAAAAAAAAAATTAGCTACATGCATGAAGATGGCAGAGTTGATCACGGGCATGTCTGATATCCAGTATATTACACTAAGATTAGCTAAAGAAAAATAAACAAAAACATCTACCAAACTCCAAGGACCTCTTGGCTGAATCATAAGATATACAACATACAGAGACAACTAACTCCCTCAATCATCTTACATTCTTAATTTCAAGAACAGGCCAACTGATCCTAGAAATTCTTTAACAGGAATGTTATGTGTTTGCTCTGTCACCTTTATTAAAGAACATCTGAAATGTGTGCTCACAAACTCATTTTTGTATTATCATGGAGGAAGATTAAATTCAACTCAGCAAATATTTGCAGAATGCCCATTTTCTACAATATGCTTGAGAGGAAAAAAAAAGCCTCTGTACTTAGGGCAATAATGTTAAAACTTATTTGAAAAAGGCCAACAGAAAATCTAAATCATGTGGAATATACAAATGAAATGGCCTTGGGAAGTAAAACCCAAGGTAAATGCAAAACACATATACACTTACGAAGCTAGTTAGACAGATATATTTGATATTTTACTGTAAGTTCTTTGTCTTCTGTATATGGAAAATACAGATTTAGTCATTTCATATAAACAAGGAACTTGACTTAAAATATCACAGAAATGCACAAATAAGAAACAATTATTGGGCTGCTTGGTCATCGCTGATAGTGAACCTGGGGCAGCGGATAAAATTGTGTCTCAAGTGAAAACCCAAGCAAAGTGACAGAACTGTGATCATGGGATCAATCTGTATTCAACCTCAGGTATTTTTTAGCACACGCACATACATGCACAGCATAAAGCAGCAGCCCCCAGCAACAGTAACAGACAAGAAACCAAACCAGTTATCTTACAGTCTGCACAGAAGGAAATGTTGATGTTATCCTTTCTACAGCATTTACTGTTATTATATATTTGAATATGTGCCAGGTTAAGTCATGTCTGCTGAAGCACCTGATAACTCTGTCCCCTAAAACCAATGACATATTGATACTCCAGCCTTATTTCATCTTATCCACTGACTAAGAGACAACTGAAACTTTGGCAATAATTTTACTCTTGCACCATTTACTTCAGTGGTCCCAATTTAAAAGCTTACTTATTTCTGAACTGTTTTTTAATGTCATGATTTTGGGGACAATTTTTAAAGTTACCTGGTAAAATAATTCATTGTTTTTCCTGAAAGGGTCCTGAGTTCAACCTATAGTTCAGATTTCTACCTAAACATTAACTTGATTTATGAAGTTAGCACTAAACATCAGCTAATTTTGATGGTAAAGTGGAAAGAAGAAAAATGGATGATTTTTTTTTTTTAAATTTTGAATCTCCTCTGAAACCAGAGATGAAGGATACTAATAAGACTAGGAAATGTTATCTAACACACACATACATACAAGCCTCTACAAATATAGAGTTCTAAAATAGAATATAAGAGGTGGGAGGGGGATTCAGGATGGGGAACACGTGTACACCCGTGGCGGATGCATGTTGATGTATGGCAAAACCAATACAATATTGTAAAGTAAAAAAAAAATAATAATAATAATAATAATAAAATAAAAGAATAAAAAATAAAATAAAATAGAATATAAGATACGTATATTAATAGATTTTATAAAATAACTATGTAGATATCCTTTATAATATATGCTCTAAATAATTTTTAGGAACTAAGTATAGAGTACCAGCTTATTATTTAAGAATAAATTTGTAAGAAAAATGAATAAATAATTTTATTCTTGATTATGGATAGAATATTTTATTGAATAAGGACCTTTAAAAGAACTTCTGAAATCTGATGCATAATGTTGAATACAGAAGTTTCAACAAATAAAAACACAATGATGTGTTAATGTACTTTTAAAACATTCTAAAATTCAGTAAGGAGGAAAATCCCACCATCTGTTATTTTAAAAAGTAGGGTTTTAATGTCAATGATTTTAAGGATTGGGGAAAGGGAAGGAAGGCAGGGAATAAGCAAGACAAAGGAGGGAAGAAGGAAATACAAAAAATTAAGGACCAAGAAAATGTGTTAAGACTGAGATGGAGATTTGGTGCCCTCTGCTGTCATATTGTTGTTACTGCACACTAACAGGAAAACAGTAAGATGAGCTTTCCCTCAGAATCCTGTTTTAAGTTGGAATTAGACAATATACTTACTCTAAATATTTGATTTTGGATAGAATGAGATTTTGTGATTAGGTATGAATTACAAGATACTCATTAGATGATGTTATTTCACGTCCTTTCATGTGTTTTCATTAACAAGTATATTAATAAGCATAAACCAAAAGAGAGGTATTTTAGTTATTAAGGTTTTATGTATGTGTCTGTGTGTGCACATGCGTGCACGTTCAGTTATGTTGGACTCTGTGTGACCCCCATGGACCACAGCCCACTAGGCTCCTCTGTCCATGGGATTCTCCAGGCAAGAACACTGGAGTGGGGTGCCATTTCCTCCTCCAGGGAATCTTCCTGACCCAGGGGTCAAACCAGAGTCTCCTGCATTGGCAGGTGGATTCTTTTACCACTGAGCCACCTGGGATGTGACAAGGTTTTATACTGTACACTCAGTATACAGTATACTCAAGAGTACACTCAAGTATACTCTTGCCTGGAAAATCCCATGGACAGAGGTGCCTGGTAGGCTGCAGTCCATGGGGTCACTAAGAGTCAGACACGACTGAGCGACCTTCACTTTCACTTTTCACTCTCATGCATTGGAGAAGGAAATGGCAACCCACTCCAGTGTTCTTGCCTGGAGAATCCCAGGGACGGGGGAGCCTGGTGGGCTGCTGTCTATGGGGTCGCACAGAGTCGGACACGACTGAAGCAACTTAGCAGCAGCAGCAGCAGAATTTATTTCATAGGACATAAAATAAAATGTAAATTACAAGTTAATTATGTGATAAATAAAAACACTTTTTATAAAGAAACTTTCTTCTAAAGATATTTCTACAGTCCAGGTCTTACTGGATAATATTGGAATAACAGTAACAGCCAAATGGCATTAACATATTAAGACATTCCTAGATCAATATGCTAACTTTCCACAACACTAGCACAAGGGGAATGACTTGCGACTCTTCCCAAAGGGCCAAAGGACCAAGTAACAAGACTGAAGCCCTTGACATGGGGGCCCTACTCCTCCCACTTCTCTCTTAGACAGATCTTTACATGAACCACTCAACGTCTCCAGCATTAATTCTTCCATCTCCCAAATAAAAGAAAGACTACTTACTTCAGAGAGCTGTTTTCAACAGCTAATAGATAAAAACAAGCAGTGTTTCTCTTGCTGGGGAAACAGAGATAATAAAATCCAACTTATTTTATTCAATATTGCAAATGAATATGTTAAAGACACATGTGAAAAGTTTAAACCACTAAAGGAAAGAAACTGTTTTAAGGAAAGAAATTGTTTGAAGGGCTTCTATTTTGTATACAAAACTCAACACATTTGTGAAAGAATGGAACTACAATGAGATTCTGGGTAACTGATGTGTAAGAGAAAAGATAGGACTAAATGCTAACAAAATGAAAAAGAAAAAAGAAAACTTCTCTAATTGCTCCTGGGTCACTGTGGCAAGGAATCTGATTTCAGAAAGACTCACACACGTCGACTCTCAGGCCTGTGCTCAGCCATGTCCAGCTTTTTGCGACCCCGCGGACTATAGCCTATAAGGTTCCTCTGTCCATGGGATTCTACAGGCAAGAACACTGGAGTAGGTTGTCATGCCTCTTCCAGGGCATCTTCCGGATGTAGGGATGGAACCTGCGTCTCCTGCATCGACAGCCGGATTCTTTACCACAGCGCCACCTGGGCGTCTACCCTCTTCTCCCACCACTGGTCTCAGCACACGCTGCGGTCTCTGACCCGTTCACTGCCCTGCCCACATCTGCATGCCACTTTCTATGCCTGGGATGTTCCTGCCCATGCTTCTTCCAGATGTCAAGCCTCCAGGCAAGCGACCCTTCAGAAAAGCCTTCCCAGCAACCCTGCAGGGCGGTTGGTCTCCTTGGGCTCTGTCGCACCAGGCTCCCACGGTCTAGACGAAAGCCCAGCCCAGTGAACGGCCCAGTGCCCCCAACACTGAAGCAGGAACTCCTTGGGGCCAGCGTCTGTGGGGTGCAGGCTAACACACTTTCCACTGTTCTCGCCTGGGGCCCTCTCAGCGTGCGCGCTCAATACTGGCCAAATGAATGCAATCAATCAATCAATCAATCAATCAGGAGTATCAAACAAGTGTGCACTGAATACCTACTGAGATCAATGTTTGCAAACACACTGCTCATTTAACTTCATTACAACATTACACCACCACCCTCCCCACACACACACACACACACACACACACACATACATATACACACCCTTTAAAGCTAAAAACAAACGGAAGCTAAGAGGTTAGTCAGTCACACTGGTTTCACAGCTTGTCAGCAGTCAGGATGGGGCAGGAAGTCCAGGCCCTCCTGTATCTACTCGACCTTTGATTCTAGATATCAGAGGTTCTCAGTGTCCCTTCTGCAGAGACTCGGGAGATGGGGGGCTGGGAGATGAGGGAAAAGGTGAACCCAGCCAACATTAATCAACCTTCAAGCAGTGGCTTGCTCACTATAACACAGTGGGCACTGCTGGGCGCTGGAAACACAAGAAAAAACAAATGGTCCTTTGAGGAGCTTAGATAGAAAGCGGTGGATCTCAGCCAGGGGCAGTTTCCCCTACAGCCCCAAAGGACACTGGCAACGTCTGCAGACATCTTCGTGAGTCACAGTCTGGAGAGGGTACTGGTGGCGTGTGGTGGGCGGAGGCCGGGGGCGCCAAGAAACACGCCGCACTGCAAGGACAGTCCCCAGAAGAGAGCACCACAAGCCCAAACGCCAGGAGCGCCATCGTGAAGGAGCCCAGATAAAGAGCGCATCAGATCAGATCAGATCAGTCGCTCAGTCGTGTCCGACTCTTTGCGACCCCATGAACCGCAGCACGCCAGGCCTCCCTGTCCATCACAAGCTCCCGGAGGTCACTCAGACTCACATCCATCGAGTCAGTGATGCCATCCAGCCATCTCATCCTCTGTCGTCCCCTTCTCCTCCTGCCCTCAATCCCTCCCAGCATCAGAGTCTTCTCCAATGAGTCAACTCTTCGCATGAGGTGGCCAAAATACTGGAGTTTCAGCTTTAGCATCATTCCTTCCAAGGAAATCCCAGGGCTGATCTCCTTCAGAATGGACTGGTTGGATCTCCTTGCAGTCCAAGGGACTCTCAAGAGTCTTCTCCAACACCACAGTTCAAAAGCATCAATTCTTCGGCGCTCAGCCTTCTTCACAGTCCAGCTCTCACATCCATACATGACCACAGGAAAGACCATAGCCTTGACTAGGCGAACCTTTGTTGGTAAAGTAATGTCTCTGCTTTTGAATATGCTATCTAGGTTGGTCATAACTTTCCTTCCAAGGAGCAAGCGTCTTTTAATTTCATGGCTGCAGTCACCATCTGCAGCGCATAAACAAGCGCATCTCCTGCTTCGCTGTACCGGTACACCAGAGTGAGCACCAGGCCAGAAACACAAACCAAGCGCCAGAGCATCTGAGAAGGCTCAGCTGACTCTGCCAAACTCAGCGGCATCGCCTGAAAACCTTCAGCACCTTTGCGGAAGTAGTGGTAGTCAAACCGAGGCTCCTGAGATGAGTGGGAGTAGCCGGGCGCGGGCCTTGGGAGGGGTGGGTGATGGAACAAGGCCGCTCCGCACGCTGCGGAGAGCGGAGACAGCTGACCCCTGAAAAACTCGGAGGCTGGGGGCGTCCACCCATCCGAGCAGTCAAAGCTCCGCGTGTAATTTACAGTCAGCCCTCTACAACCACGGTTCCTCTTATCCACAAATTCAACCACTCCTGCATTGGCGTGCTGTGGTGTTTCCCATGAAAAAAGGTTCCAAGTGGACCCGCACAGCTCAAACCCCTGTTGTTAAGGGTCGTCAACTCTACTACATTTACTGAAATATAGGTGAAAAGATTGGGAGCCAATTTCCATCAGACTGTGAAAACCTAGCATCCTGCTTTATGACCGTGAATCCCTTCCTCTGTCTGTGTCCTACCCCCTCCTCTAAACCCATCCACTCCCAGAGAAAGCGTGACTTTCACCAAGGCTGATCACTGCTAGGGGACTGAGGTGTGACCGTGATTAAGAAAAACAGGTATCTTGACACAAACTAAGGAGAGAGAGACTGTGGAAGAAGAATGGCCAGATCTCTGAATGTACAGGCCTCCTTCCAGACCACCGCGATCAAGCGAGTGATGCCACAATAAAGTGATTCACGTGAACTGCTTCATTTCCTGGTGCACATGCACGTTATATTTAAACCACACTGTAAGTATCACAGCATTATGTCTAAAAACTGTACCTACCAAATTCAAAACACTTTATTGCTAAACAAAACTGAAAAAAAAAAACAAATCAAAAACCTGTTAACCATAACCTGAGCCCTCAGGAAGTCGTCATCTATTTTGACGGTGGAGGGTCTGCCTCGATGCTCATGGTCACTGACCTTACCAAGGTGATGGCTGCTGAAGCTGGGGTGACTGTGACGATTTTTAAAAATAAGAAAACGACGCAGTTTGCTGCATCGATGGACTCTTCCTCTCATTAACGATCCCTCTCTACCGGGTAACACTGTTTGACAGTATTTTACCCACAGAACTTCTTTCAAAATTGGAAGGCAATCTTCTCCAAACTCTGCTGCTGCTTTATCAACCTAGCGTATGTCACAGTTTAAATCCTTTGTTGTCATTTCAAAAACCTTCCAACATTTTCACAGCAGTAGATTTCATCTGCATAAACCACTCCTCATCGCGCAAGTTTCATTACAAGGAGGCAGCAGCTTGCCCACGTCTTCAGGCTCCATTTCTAACTCTCGCTCTGCTGGCATTTCCACCACATCTGCAGTTCCTTCCTCCACTGACGTCTAGAACCCCTCAAAGGCATCCATGAGGGTTGGAGTCGACTTCCTCCAAGCTCCTAAAAAGGTTGATATTTTGAGCTCTTATCGTGAATCACAAACGTCCTAAGGCATCTAGAAAGTGAAGTCTTTTCAGAGGTTTTCAATTTACTCTGCCCAGATCCAGCAGAGGAAGAACCAAACATGCCAAATATAACAGCTACAGCCTCACAAAATGCATTTCTTAAATAAGAAGACTTACAAGTTGCAATTACCCCCTTGGTCCATGAGCTGCAGAACGGGTGTGGTGGTAGCAGGCATGAAACAGTGTGGCTCCTGATGTGCATCTCCAGCAGCGCTCTGAGGAAGCCACCAGGCGCACTGTCAACCAGCAGTCGGATTTTGAAAGGCACCTTTTTACTCTGGGCAGCAGAGTCTCAGTTGTCTCAGTTCAGTCCAGTTCAGTCGCCCAGTGGTGTCCGACTCTTTACGACCCCATGGGCTGCAGCACGCCAGGCCTCCCTGTCCATCACCATCTCTCGGAGCTTGCTCAAACTCACGTCCATTGAGTCAGCGATGCCATCCAACCATCTCATCCTCTGTCGTCCTTTCTCCTCCTGCCTTCAATCTTTCCCAGCATCAGCATCAGGGTCTTTTCTAATGAGTCAGCTCTTTGCATCAGGTGGCCAAACTACCATCTCAATGCTGGGCTTAAAATACTCAGTAAACCATGCTGTAAATGGATGTGCTTTGTTGTTCCATTCACAGAGCACAGGCAGAGAAGATTCTCCCTGTTTCTTAAGGGCCCTAGGGTTTTCAGGATGATAAATGAGCACTGGCTCCACTCCGAGTCACTGGCTGCATTGGCCCCTAACAAGAGTCAGTCTGTCTTTGGGCACTTCTGTAGCCAGGCCCTAAGTTCTCCTCTCCAGCTATGAAAGTCCTAGGTGGCATCCTCCTCCAGAAGAGGGCTGTCTCATCTGTGCTGGAAATCTGCTGGTCTCGGTGGCCACCTTCACTAGAGGTCAGGACTGGATCTTCCGGGGAAGTTCTGTAGCTTCTCCACCAGCACGTTCTCTTTCATGTCACAGAGACAGAGTCTTCCCTTAAAACTCAGGTTCAGAAAATGAAGTTTTCCTCCCCCAGGTCAAAGCCAACTGCCTTCCCTCTGCCTTGAAAATCTGCCATCTTCCCATCCCACGTGGAACCCAGCGTCACCGGCTGTCTCCTCCCAATCCTAATCATGAACCTGCCTCTCTCCTCTGGCTCTGTACCCTTAATCTGCAGTCGAACCTGTTTCCAAGACTGCATTCCCCTCTGGCTATTCTCTTTCTCCTCCCTTTATCCTGCAAACTTTTCAAAAGTGTTCTGCACTTGCTATGTCTATTCCCACACTTCCCATTCAGTTCTTGAAGTGAACTTAAAGTTGCTCAGTCGTGTCCAACTCTGTGCAACCCCATGGACTATAGCCCTCCAGACTCCTCTGTCCATGGGATTCTCCAGGCCAGAATACTGGAGTGGGTAGCCATTCCCTTCTCCAGGGGATCTTCCTGACCCCAGGAATCAAACCAGGGTTTCCTGCCTTGCGCACAGATTCTTTACCGTCTAAGCCACCAGGGAAGCCCATTCACTCCTGAACACACCGCAATCCAGCTTCTGGTCCACACATCCTAGGAGGACAGTTCTGGAAAAGGTCACTAGTGCCCTCACAGACACACATATCTCAGTCCAACGGTCATCACTGACTGCGTTTGACACAGTTGATCGCTCTGCCCATCCGGAAACACCCAACTCCCTGTCTCCAAGTCCGCAATCCTCCGGGTTCTCCTCTCACCCCCTCCTCTCCACGTTTCCTCTCCTCCCCTTCGGGTCGGGATCTTGAGTCTTTCTCAGCCCATCTGCTCTCTCTGAGGGACCTCGTCCACTTCGAGGTGGGCCCGGGCAATTCGTCCACCTGGATACTCGCCACCACACCCTCCCTCAAGTTCTCCCCACTCTGCATCATAAACAAAGCAATTCTACATAAGCCCTGCAAAACCTGAGCCTACATTCACCCTCACACCGGGCAGAGCCACTTCTAGTCAATCAACCAGTCAGAAACCTGAGTTCACCTCCCTTACCCACTTTGCCTGACAAATCACGTGTGCTGTGCTTAGTCACTCAGTCCTGTCTGACTCTTTGCGACCCCATGGACTGTAGCCCGCCAGGCTCCTCTGTCCATGGGATTCTCCGGGCAGGAATACTGGAGTGGGTTGCCATGCCCTCCTCAAGGGGATCTTCCCAGCCTAGGGATCGAACCCAGATTTCCCACATTGCAGGCGCATTCTTTACCAGCTGAGCCACCAGGGAAGCCCAACACATCACTAGGTCCTGCCAAACACGGCTCACAAACCATCCTTCAATTAATACTCTCCCCTATGTATCCTCAGATCTGATGTAGGCACTGGCTTTCACAAAAAGTTCTTTTTAAGGAAAGGATTCTAAGGCTACTTCTTTTTTAAGTTTGAAAACTATTGAGGTAAAATAGAATGCTTTAGGGCTTGCCAGGTACACACAGATGGCTCACCTCCCCCCACCGCCCGTGTGTCTTCGGCTAGCCACCAGCTCCACTAAGCACACGGGTCAGTCCCCACTCCCCTCCCTGCACCTGCCACCCGCTACTCCCAGATCACACGCCACCCACCCACACCCCCGCCTGATGATATTCCACTCATTCTTCAATGCCCCCTCCTCCAAGAAGCCAGTCCTGATCACGTCAGTCTAGGCCAGGTGTCCAAAACACTTTCTGGGTCTCCCTGGCCATCTCACTACTGCACTGCATTGCATTTATCTGTCTATATTTCCTGAGGGGGAATAGCATGTCTTCTTCATTTGGGCTCTCGAGGGCCTAAAGCAGTACTTAAGAGCCAATAACAGTTTCCTGAACTAGACTGATTCAATTATTTTCTAACAGAGGCTACAAAAGTCAAGAACTTTGACAATATGTTGTATGGTCTAATAAAGAGCAGATTTCCCAATCACATTAGACGGGAAGAAATTATTTCTTACCCAAAGAACTAACATATTGGTTTTTAGTCATGAATCTTTACACTTCTATCAAATTACTTCAAAATACCTTTGTCGTTATTTAATCACTCAGTTGCATCTGACTCTTTGTGACCTCATGGACTGTAGCCCGCAAGGCTTTTCTGTCCATGGGATTTCCTAGGCAAGAATACAGGAGTGCGCTGCCATTTCCTTCTCCAGGGGATCTTCCCAACCCAGGGATCGAACCTGGGTCTCTTGCATTGCAGGCAGACTCTTTAACACTGAGCCACGAGGGAAGCCCAAATAGAAAGTATGTTTCCTTTAAATTCAAAACCACCCTGGTATGTTACTAGTGTGACCCAGAAAAAATATATTCACAGATATGCTTCATCTAGTTCAAATAATACACAGGTAAGATTTTAAATGTTTAATACGATTTGTCTTTAACTAATTCATCTCACTGAATTTTATACTTACTCTCAAGAATACAGAGACTGAAGGGGATTCTGGGAAGATCACAGCAGTGACGCCAGCATAGTTACTGGGTTTTTCGAAATCCCCCCATAAAAACAGACAGAGCAACTAGATGGCATGACTGAAACCCACTGAGAACATTTTCAACAGAACTAAGTGATGAAGTACACCCATAAATTCCAAAATTCAAGTGGATGGGAAAGGCCACCAACAGCTACAAAGCCCACCTGGGGTCAGGCATGCTGTAGGAAGGAGGGAAGATGGAAGCAGGAATGTATTTGAGAGCTCTGCCATGAAAACTCTGTAAGAGCCAACAGATACCCGTCTGAAAAACAAATCTGGAAAGAGCAGCTGAACCTGGGAGAGCCTCACCTACCTCAACAGCAAGTGAACACGAGAGTCCACAGTTGTGAGAAATGTGAGGCTGGCCCATTAGCATCCCGAGGCCCTTGCAACACTGGTGCCTCATGGCTCCCTTCTAGGAAAGGATGCCCCGGTAATGAGAAAGTGCTAAGAACGTAATCAAAATGGACAGGTAATTTAAAAAAAAAAAAAAGTAAGGCGAAGAACAGTGCCAGAAACGGTCAGAAAGCAAGTCACCATCTTACTCTTACTGAACCATGTGAAACAACAGAAGGAGTCCTGTGAAGCTAAAAATGCTGCCTGAATTAATCATTTTAAAAATCCAGGAAAAATTATACCACAAAGTAATATTCCAAAAAGTACTGAGGTCAAATTATTGCAGGCCGAGAGAGTAAGATCGGGACTTCCCTGGCGATCTGGTGGCCAGGATTCCATGCTTCCACTGCAGGTGCGCGTATGACCCCTGGTCAGGGAACTAAGACCGTGCACGCCACGTGGCACGGCCAAAAAAAATAAAATAAAGCCACTATTAGAGAGAGAGAGACAATAGAAGCAAGAAAACAGACGTGTTTAAGAAGCAGACTGAAATGAATATGCTATTTCAAAACAAGCTAGAGAACATTTTTAAAATGAAAGAACACCACAAATAAGAATTAGAAAAATCAGAAATGAAATGACTGAATTTAAGAAAGAATTAAAAATAAAACATCACTTTGACAAAGAAACCTAAACAGAAAGAAACACAAGAATAAATAAACACAGCTGATAATGCCTGAGAGAAGCAGAAGGTGGAGAGTAAAAACATACTAAGAATCAGAAAGAAAATGTGGGAGGTAAGCTGTTGGTCGGCACACCCAAGAAGAGATTCGGGGTGGGCAGGAAATTGTCCACATAAAGGGGGAACTGAGCAAATCCGTGCACGGAAAATACTGGGTGAGGCTTCTCACAGGTGAGAGCAGAGTTACAACATGCCAAGAGGGGAGCCTGGAACAAGCTCTGTGGTGTCTGCTTAGAACTGGAGGTCATGGGGTTAGCCCAAGGTATTTCATATATTTAGGAAGACAGAAATATTTAAAAGATACATTTGTTTGAATCACTGTATATGCCTTGTAAACATATTATCCAGCTCTGTCTTCTGAGAGGGACTGGACGCAATGTCATTGCAGGAGCCATGAGCACACAAAGCATCCAGATTCGGTTTCTAATTATTATCCTCCACTAAGGGGACTCACTGGTCACACAGGCACTTAATAAATCTTTCTTCTCCTACAGTGAGACATTCACTCCCCTGTTCCCTTAAGGTTCGGCTGCTTAGCTAGGTCTCCCTAACTTTATTAACAATTAGACAGTAATTCAGTTCAGTTCAGTTCAGTCGCTCAGTAGTGTCCAACTCTTTGCGACCCCATGAATCGCAGCACGCCAGGCCTCCCTGTCCATCACCAACTCCCGGAGGTCACTCAGACTCACGTCCATCGAGTCAGTGATGCCATCCAGCCATCTCATCCTCTGTTATCCCTTTCTCCTCTTGCCCTCAATCCCTCCCAGCATCAGAGTCTTCTCCAATGAGTCAACTCTTCGCATGAGGTGGCCAAAGTACTGGAGTTTCAGCTTTAGCATCATTCCTTCCAAAGAAATCCCAGGGCTGATCTCCTTCAGAATAGACTGGCTGGATCTCCTTGCAGTCCAAGGAACTCAAGAGTCTTCTCCAACACCACAGTTCAATTAGTGTAATATAAAAATTTTATCTTAATAACCACTTAGAAGAACCCAAAGCTGAACTCATATATAAGTATATAATAAATATACAATTAACATATTCATATTTTTTAAGATATTCATTAAAGTTTGGGGACAGAATGTTAAGCAAGTTTAATTGATTCTCCAAAGGTCAGACATATCATAAGAATTTTTCTAAGGCTGAAAACAGTTCACCAGAAAAGCCTGGTATCTGTACATAACGTCATTTGACTTGTCCCTGTCTGTACTGGACAAGTGCCCTTTTCACAATGAATCATAAAGTCAATTCGATCAGTACAAATTTTTTTTTTTTTTTTTTAACAGAATGAATTCTGCAAGCAAAAGACATAGAGTATGTTCTCAGTAGGTTATATCTGACTTCTAAATCCCATTCTATCACCTAGTTACAAAGAATACAAAGCTATTGACCTTTGCAAATATAGCCCATTCATTTTTTCAGGGTTTTGACAAGAGAGAGAGACATGCAAGGTAAAAGATAAATCATTCTGGCCACTTTTCAATTTCTTCAACTTCATTCTTTTTCAACATAAATAGGGTGATTCTGATTGATACAATGCCTAAGATGTGAAAAGTGAAAGTGAAGTCGCTCGGTCGTGTCTGACTCTCTGCAACCCCACATGCGGTAGCCTACCTTGCTCCTCCATCCGTGAGATTTTCCAGGCAAGAATACTGGAGTGGGTTGCCATTTCCTTCTCCAGCCTAAGATGTAAGGAGGCCAAATAAAAAGTTACACAGAGTAGGCCTATGAAATGAATTCCATGACCACAAGTGTTTTCTAGCTTCATTGATAAAATTCTACTGGCCCAAGGCATCCGTCAAGATCACCTCACCAAGAACCAGTGTCTGACAAATGCTTTATGGGAAAACTTGTCAAAAAGATCACCAGATATGCCCAGACGTGCTTCTTGCCATATTCATTTATGCATTCCTCAAATATCACTACATGCCAGTTACAACCCCCTATTTATTTATATCGTACAAGTCCTCTAACTCCTAACCCAGCAGAGCACCTGTTCTGAGTTGAATGATGGGTTAAAAAAAAAGATGAGACTACCTTCAAGGGATTATTACCACTTCCTTTTTTTATTTTTAGTTTTAACAAATATCACTCTTCTTCCACTGAAAATGCTGCTGCTGAAAATAACTTATTATATTCACCTCCCTTTTTTCATCATTACAGATTGTAAGGGAAGAATTTTTAATAAGGGTGAACTCTCCAACTCCATTCTCAGCAGCATGTCCTCTTCCACGGCCCCACCATTAACTCCCTCCACCAGCAAAAGGGTCAGTGAGCTCCCAAAGCATAAACTCTGCTCTTAATCCTGCAACCACTGACGAAGCTAACTCTACTCTCTTCTTTTCCTCTAACAGCAAACTTCTTCCACGCACTGCACCTCCACTTGATCTCATGTTCATTCCTAACTCGTTGTATCCTGACTTCTGACCCAAATATCTCTACCAAAACAGCTCTTAATGATGAGCAATGACTTTATTAATTATTACCTCCATATGCTCTTTTTTATTCCCAGTCTTGGTGTTATTTCATTTCTCTAATATACTGTCAACCTTTACTTCCAAGAATTTGCTTTCAATTACATGTGTAACCTAGATCACTGGAGGTTACCTGTCCAAGGTCACCAAAAGGCAGGAAATCACTGAGATGCAACTGGAACGGAGATACATCTGTCATCAGAACTTGGCTTCTAAATCACTCCTCTGTTCCGCTTTTCAAAAATGAAGCAAAGGTCATTCAACAGGGGAACTATATCCACAACCTTGATAGAATAATGCCATCTTCAGATGCAAGGGTCAGCAAACTATGACCCAAGGCCAAATTCAGCCCACTGTCTATTTTTGTTAATAAAATTTTATTGGGAGCCAGTCAGTCATCCATTTACATAGGGTCTCTACCTTTTTTTGGGTTTCCCTGGTGGCTCAGATGGTAAAGGATCTGCCTGTAATGCAGGGGACACGGGTTCGGCTCCTGAGTCAGGAAGACCCTGGGAGACGGGAATGGTTGCCCACTCCAGTATTCTTGTCTGGAGAATCCCATGGACAGAGGAGCCTGGTTGGCTACAGTTCATAGGGTCTCAAACAGTCAGACACAACTGAGTGACTAAGCACGCACGCACGCACGCATAGCTCCTTTAATGCCACTATTATGGCAGTTGAATCACCGTGACACAAGAGATATAGGCCACAAAGCCTAATTGTTTTCACTATATACCCTTTACAGAAAGAAATGTGCCAATCTGTGTTCTGTCCAAACGTCCTTTAGGTTCATCACTGGGAAATTTGAGGATAGTAACTGAAGCATCAGGCTCTTTTCTAAGTGCCCAGCTCCCCACATGAGGTGGCCAAAGTACTGGAGTTTCAGCTTCACATCAGTCCTTCCAATAAATATTCAGGACTGATCTCCTTCAGAATGGACCGGTTGGATCTCCCTGCAGTCCAAGGGACTCTCAAAAGTCTTCTCCACCACAGTTTGAAAGCATCAATTCTTCAGTGCTCAGCTTTCTTTATAGTCCAACTCTCACATCCAAACATGAAAAACCATACTGGAAAAACCATAGCTTTGACTAAACAGACCTTTGTTGGTAAAGTAATGTCTCTGCTTTTTAACATGCTGTCTAGGTTGATCATAGCTTTCCTTCCAAGGAGTAAGCATCTTTTAATTTCATGGCTGCAATCACCATCTGCAGTGATTTTGGAGACCAAAAAAATAAAGTCTTTCACTGTTTCCCCATCTATTTGCCATGAAGTGATGGGACCAGATGACATGATCTTACTTCTCTGAATGTTGAGTTTTAAGCCAACTTTTTCACTCTCCTCTTTCACTTTCATCAAGAGGCTCTTTAGTTCTTCTTTACTTTCTGCCTTTAGGTGGTATCATCTGCATATCTGAGGTTACTGATATTTCTCCCAGCAATTTTGATTCCAGCTTGTGTTTCATCCAGCTCAGCGTTTCTCATGATGTACTCTGCATAGAAGTTAAATAAGCAGGGTGACAATATACAGCCTTGACGAACTCCTTTTCCTATTTGGAACCAGTCTGTTGTTCCATGTCCAGTTCTAACTGTTGCTTCCTGACCTGCATACAGATTTCTCAAGAGGCAGGTCAGGTGGTCTGGTATTCCCATCTCATGAAGAATTTTCCACAGTTTCTTGTGATCCACACAGTCAAAGGCTTTGGCATAGTCAATAAAATAGACATACGAGTTTTTCTGGAACTCTTGCTTTTTCCATGATCCAGCAGATGGATATTGGCAATTTGATCTCTGGTTCCTCTGCCTTTTCTAAATCCAGCTTGAACATCTGGAAATTCACCGTTCACGTATTGTTGAAGCCTGGCTTGGAGAATTTTGAGCATTACTTTGCTAGTGTGTGGAATGAGCACAATCATGTGGTAGTTTGAGCATTCTTTGGCATTGCCTTTCTTTGGGATTGGAATGAAAACTGACCTTTTCCAGTCCTGTGGCCACTGCTGAGTTTTCCAAATGTGCTGGCATATTGAGTGCAGCACTTTCACAGCATCATCTTCCAGGATATGAAATAGCTCAACCGGAATTCCATCAGTTCCACTAACTTTGTTCGTAGTGATGTTTCCTAAGGCCCACCTGACTCTGCATTCCAGGATGTCTGGCTCTAGGTCAGTGATCACACCACTGTGATTATCTGGGTCATGAAGATCTTTTTTGTACAGTTCTTCTGTGTATTCTTGCCAACTTCTTCTTAATATCTTCTGCTTCTGTTAGGTCCATACCATTTCTGTCCTTTATCAAGCCCATCTTTGCATGAAATGTTCCCTTGGTATCTCTGATTTTCTTGAAGAGACCTCTAGTCTTTCCAATTCTGTTGTTTTCCTCTATTTCTTTGCATTGATCACTGAGGAAGGCTTTCTTATCTCTCCTTGCTATTCTTTGGAATTCTGCATTCAGATAGGTATATCTCTCCTTTTCTCCTTTGCTTTTGGCTTCCCTTCTTTTCTCAGCTATTTGTAAGGCCTCCTCAGACAGCCATTCTGCCTTTTTGCATTTCTTTTCCATGGGGATAGTCTTGATTCCTGTCTCCTGTACAATGTCACGATCCTCCGTCCATAGTTCATCAGGCACTCTGTCTGTCAGATCTAATCCCTTGAATTTATTTGTCACTTCCACTGTATAATCAAATCCCACTCTAAGGGATTTGATTTAGGTCATACCTGAATGGTCTGGTGGTTTTCCTTACTTTCTGCAATTTAAGTCTGAATTTGGCAATAAGGAGTTCCTGATCTAAGCCACAGTCAGCTCCCAGTCTTGCTTCTGCTGACTGTATAGAGCTTCTCCATCTTTGGCTGCAAAGAATATAATCAATCTGATTTCAGTGTTGACAGTGATGTTCACATGTAGAGTTTTCTCTTGTGTTGTTAAGAGTGTGTTTGCTATGACCAGTGCATTCTCTTGGCAAAACTCTATTAGCCTTTGCCCTGCTACATTTTGTACTCCAAGGCCAAATTTGCCTATTACTCCAGGTGTTTCTTTACTTCCTACTTTTGTATTCCAGTCCCCTGTAATGAAAAGGACATCTTTTTGGGGTGCTAGTTCTAGAAGGTCTTGTAGGTCTTCATAGAACCATTAAACTTCAGCTTGTTCAGCATTACTGGTTGGGGAATAGACTTGGATTACTGTGATAATGAATGGTCTGCCTTGGAAACAAACAGAGATCATTCTGTCATTTTTGAGATTGCATCCAAGTACTGCATTCAATACAGTAATATTCTACTTATCACCTTCTTGCTCTTCCAGTGAAAGAAGGAAAAAAAAAAATCACAGGACAGTAAATTCTCTATCTCTGATTGTAAAGCTGTTTATATCAGGCAAAATTAACCTAATTAACAATATAAAATATCTGTTACTTCCAAATAGCCCAATTGCCAGCATTAACCAGGAGAAAACTGGATACTTTCTATATAGTATTCCCATTGAGGTTTTACTTTCCATTGAGACCCATTGGAAAAAAAAAAAAAGATCCAATTTCCTAGAGTAAGTCATGTACCACTGAGCGGCTCTTAGTTACTTTTCGTTTTGTTTTTTTTTTTCATAACTTTGGGTGGGCTCTATTTCTCTGGAGGTTTGAAAGCCATCCAGCAAATGGCTCTTTAAATATTCCCCTCAGGAGGAGCCTCTAAGTCAACATGAGAAAATAGTTAGAGAAATCCCTAATGGTCCGGCCAACATACATTTTTCATAAAGTGATTATCCTCCCGCAGCCTTGGCTTCCTAAGCCTTTCTCCCCTTCTATAATTGTTTCCCTTGTAGGCCAGGCAACAATTACCACTGCTACAGGCTGAGGAGGTTCACAAGCAATATATTTTACAATACGTAAGTGTAGTGTCTCTGATATCTGGTGCTTTTATCACTAATTGCCCTATAAAATGCGCTATTAAAACAGGGACAAACAAGACTGTAAAAAATCACATAATGGACCATGACCACTTACAAAAGCCATTCATAAATGTTACTGTACCACTTATTCCCCTTCAATTTTCTAGTCATATCATTATTTTTCCAAAGTTTTACTTCTAGGGGCTATCAAGAAGAAAAAGAATATATTTGGGAATTACCAAACTTACACATTTGCCATTGGAATGTATTGTTTTATAAGTTTGCTTAATATCAGAATTATACAGACAATGTGCCATGAACAGTGAATTCCTAGGGAATATCCACATGATCTCCTGAAAGAAATTATAGGAACAAGTGCATTTCAGTCTGTTTTCATTCTACAGAGCATGGGACAGAAAGCATGAAAAAAAAAAACCACAGAAGGATTTCACAATTCTAATCTATGAAACATACAATATAACAAAGAAAATAAAACATTAATATCTTGAGAAAAGACAGAATGATCAACTATTTCTGCCAATTATTAGAGGACACAGGTCAGTGGAGCTGCCTGTAGTAAATATTTCCTATGTCATTAGCACTCACTAATTCATGGGCAAATTTTCAAATGTGTATACAATCCTTTCAACCCCTTTGTTATTTATACACACATCTAATCATTTAAAAAGTAGGAATCAGGAATAAAAGAGAATGAAAATAAAAGTATTTGGTGACTCATTCACAATTCTAATGAATTCTTAGATGGAACTAGGAATTTTAAGTGTGATTCAGATAAAACACTGGGATGGTCTCTAGGTTTCATTTATCCATTTACCAGAGACAAACTAGTTCTAATAATACCCAGAACACAAATACCACAAAGGAAATAGTGCCTAGTGTCTAAAAAACTAATGGTAAGTAGCCAATTCATGAACTGGGGTTGACTCTTCTTCTTTTAGTGAGACAATGTTCTGTTAACTAAAGAAGTAACTGGGGGTTAATTTTAACTATCAGGAAGGAAAGTGTGGTTGAGTTTGGGTCTCGCAGAAAAATGCCAGCACTTGTGTAATCTCACCATACCTATTCTCTCATATTTTCTTAAATCTTGTAAATGACCTAACATTAGTAAAATCGGAGCCTATTTTTAAAACACATGATAAGCCACAATTGTTCCTAAGTTGTTACTTTTTTCTCCTGAAGATATCACTAGTCCTAAACCTTCCAAAGGAAGACTCTCAAAAAGTTAAGAAGATGGATTATACACAAACTGTTATTCTAATTTCAGAAACTGAAGTCACTCAAGTCTGTAGCAATCATTTTAAAATAGTTTGAATAGTAAAAACAAGTTACTTTTTCAAAATGCCAAATACTGGAAACACTCCAAAACTGTGCTGGATAAACCTGCTTAAAAATCAGAAGCTTAGTATTCATCAGTGTCATCTCCCCAAGGTGCTTCCCTAAGACGTGTCAAAGCTGTGTCATTAAATGAAGCTGAATGGGGACACGTGAGCCCACGTATAAAACTTACTTTGTCAGATGCCTCAGAAGCCAAGAGGTTGGTGGCAAGAGTCTGCAGCTTGTGATGGGCCATGTTCTTCAGGGCAGCGAGGCTGCGGCGCGTCATGGCTTGTTTGAGGTTGATCGCCGGGTGGCTCAGAGAGTCGACAGCAGCAGGGGCTGCTTCATCACAGGCGTTCAGGATCTCCACAGCCGTGATCCCCATCACACATCGGTCCAGCGCTCCTGGCAGACATGGGCACGCACAGTCACTACACGACTCTGGATGATTAACGTCCATTTTTTTAAGAAAGGAAAAATGCACGGACATTTTTTAATGTAAGGATATGTTTTATCAGTGCCTGCCAGAAACATTTTCTTGTCCTTCCTTCCTCTAATGATCTCCCACGTAGCATTACCTGCATCCTTTCCTCTCCCTTAAGACCCCTACGGAAGAAAAGCTCAGTAAACTTGAAAACGCACAATAGAAACTATAAAATTAAACACAGGAAAAATAATATCAAAAATGAAAATACAATCCTCAAGCTCTGGGCAATTTCAAGTATCCTAATAGGCACATAATTGGAGTCTCCAAACAGAGAAAAGAGAGGGGAAGATCAAAAACATATTTGAATAAATAATGGCCAAAACCTACCAAATTTGTTGAGAACTATATACCCATAGATTCAAGTACAACAAACCCTCAGCACAAGAAATACGTAGAAAACTACAACTAAACAGCTCAAAATCAATAATAAAGAGAAAATTTTCTAAGAAGTCACAAAAAATAGATATAGCATATACATAGAGGAACAAAGATAAGGGTTATAGCAGATTTTTCACTGGAAGTAACACAAGCAAGATAGTGGAAACTGAAAGGGATAAACAAAAAACTGTCAACATAGAATTCTATACCCAGAAAGAAATATCTTCAAAATGATGGTGAAATAAAGTTTTTCAGATATACAGAAGATGAAAGAATCACTCATAGACCTGCACCACAAGAAAAATATTAGGCAAAAGGAAAGTCCTTCAAGATAGAAATCTGGATCTATACAAAGCAATGAAGAGCAAGAGAAATGCTAACTACTTGGGAAAAAAAGGAAAGCTTTGTTTTTATATTCATTTCCTAAAAAGAGGGCTTCCCTGATAGCTCAGCTGGTAAAAAATCCACCTGCAATGCAGGAGACTCCTGCAGACTCCAGGTTTGATTCCTGGGTCCGGAAGATCTGCTGGAGAAGGGATAGGCTACCCACTCCAGTATTCCTGGGCTTTCCTGGTGACTCAGCTGGTGAAGAATCAGTCTGTAATGCAGGAGACCTGGGTTCAATCCCTGGGTTGGGAAGATCCCCTGGAGAAGGGAAAGGCTACCCACTCCAGTATTCTGGCCTGGAAAATTCCACGGACTCTATAGTCCATGGGGTTGCAAACGGTTGGACACGACTGAGCAACTTTCACTTTCACTGTTCACAGTTAGAAGTATATTCATTTAATATACTGCTTAAATGAATAAGCAAATAGAAAGAAATAATGTTCCAAATGAGTGAAAATCATGAGCAACAATATGCATGATATAAAAGACAAGAAGTAGTACATAGTGACCCAATTATTTTTGGTTAGAACTATTCTCAACACAAAGCAATCAGTCTGTATGAAAGAACAGGAGATAAGACAAAGGTAGAAACGTACCATGCTGTGGAGGGTCTTGTCTTAAAGCATATGTGAACTAAAATTGTTTATGTTTTTGTCTTTAAGACAGTGGCATGAATCAAGTGTGGAATTTGCCAGGAGAGTACACGATGGACTAGAAGGTAGAAACAGAAGACAGAGAAACCAATAAAGATAGCATTAAAGTGAAAGCGAAAGCTGCTCAGTCGTGTCCGACTCTGTGACACGGAGACCCCATGGACTATACAGTCCATGGAATTCCCCAGGCCAGAATACTGGAGTGGGTAGCCTTTCCCTTCTCCAGGGGATCTTCCCAACCTAGGGATCGAACCCAGGTCTCCCGCATTGCAGGTGGATTCTTCACCAGCTGAGTCACAAGGGAAGCACAAGAATACTGAAGTGGGTAGCCTATCCTTTCTCCAGGGGATCTTCCCGACCCAGGAATCGAACTGGGGTCTCCTACATTGCCAGCAGATTCTTTACCAACTGAACTATCAGGGGAGCCAAAGATAGCATGGGTGTTAAAAAATATAGCCTGATATAAAAATAGTACACTATAAAGAAAAAAGGTAGGTGATGGCTACCTAATGGGAAGGACTTAGTAATTAATTACACAGAGGAGTCACAGGAGGAAGGTTGAAAAGAAAGTCATATTTTCAGTCTAATAACCTCTTCCTTCAAAATTTCAGAGTGAATCCAAAAGGGAAATAAGAAACTTCACTTGACTAGAAAAGTACTATTTTTCTTCTTACCATTTCATCCTTCGTGTCTCTGCCTATCCTATCTTACAGTGGTTGCTTGTTTGTTTTTAATATTTGGCCATGCCATGCAGGATGTGGGATCTTATAATAGTTCTGTTTTTCGACCAGGGATCAAACCCATGCCCCCTACATTGGGAGTTTGAATTCTTAACTATTGGGCATCAGGGAAGTCCTTATCTTATTTTTGTAATAGAATGAAAACAAAAATACAGAAGATAGAGAAAAGTCAATGATGCTACGTCATATCCTGTGAAACAGAAACATAATATCAGATCTCTATTATATTATATCCTGCAGGCAAAAGGTCAAATATGTGAAGAAAATACTTGGAGAAGGCAGTGGCACCCCACTCCAGTACTCTTGCCTGGAGAATCCCATGGACACAGGAGCCTGGTAGGCTGCAGTCCATGGGGTCCCTAAGAGTCGGACACGACTGAACGACTTCACTCACTTTTCACTTTCATGCATTGGAGAAGGCAATGGCAACCCGCTCCAGTGTTCTTGCCTGGAGAATCCCAGGGACAGGGGAACATGGTGGGCTGCCGTCTATGGGGTTGCACAGAGTCGGATACGACTGAAGCGACTTGGCAGCAGCAGCAGCAAACTCTTTACTGATAACAAAAGATAGGACTGAAGTACCACCTCCTGATTCTCTTTGGTAATTTTAATAACAAGGCAAAACCATCAATTTAAATAAATCAAAATAAATGTTTTTGGATATCCATGCTTTATATATGTTGTGCCAGTAGACATATTAGTTCATATTCTATTTTATTGGATACTTAAGTTTAAAGAAATGATTCAAACACATATTTCATGAAGTTATTACAAAAACAGGAATATTTCAGAAAACTTGAAGGGACAGGAATAAACGAAAAGAAAAAAGGTAACAGAACGAAGTAAACTGGTAAGACTTCATACACTAATTTCTAATATTTGGCAATCACTGCTGGTGTTTGCAACTGTACAAGAACAACTGACAACTGTCCCTACAGGAATAGGCATATGATGAATCACTTTCAATATGAAGCAAAAATGATAAAAAGTGCGGATAACAATGGTGTTAAGGCTCGGTAATGGTCAGATAAGAAGAACA
Organism: Tragelaphus eurycerus; assembly: GCA_935064755.1. Classification (NCBI taxonomy): domain Eukaryota; kingdom Metazoa; phylum Chordata; class Mammalia; order Artiodactyla; family Bovidae; genus Tragelaphus; species Tragelaphus eurycerus. Next base: position 6,505,897 of record CAKXYN010000023.1, read on the forward strand.
GCTTGCAGCACCAGTCACTACCTGAAGCAGGCCACTATCTCCCAACAGACAGGATGCTGACCTTATCAGAGGCCTGTGGGAACACCACCACATGGTTCCTGGGAACATCAGATGTGCAGAATAAGAGACCTGAACCCTGCAGAATGCTCCACGAAGAAGCAGCCACCATTCAGGTCAGTGACCCACCTTTTTTAATAAGTTCGTAAGCAGGAGTCAAGATGTTGAACTGGCCAAATCTTGTTGCTGGTTGTTATACTAACTTTCTAACTACTCAGAGTTTTGAAGGATTAATCATTTCCATGGCTTCTGCTGCTGCTGCTACTGCTGCTGCTAAGTCGCTTCAGTTGTGTCTGACTCTGTGGGACCCCATAGATGGCAGCCCACCAGGCTCCCCCATCCCTGGGATTCTCTAGGCAAGAACACTGGAGTGGGTTGCCATTTCCTTCAATGCATGAAAGTGAAAAGTGAAAGTGAAGTCACTCAGTCGTGTCTGACTCTTAGCGACCCCATGGACTGCAGCCTACCAGGCTCCTCCATCTATGGGTTTTTCCAGGCAAGAGCACTGGAGTGGGGTGCCATGGCTTCTAGTAGGTAGCCATTCCTTTCTACGGGGGATCTTTCCAACCCAAGGATTGAACCCAGGTCTCCGGCATTGCAGGCAGATTCTTCACTGTCTGAGCCACCAGGGAAACCCCCTATTAAGCACTATTGCATATAATTAACAGAGAAGGCAATGGCAACCCACTCCAGTACTCCTGCCTGGAGAATCCCATGTACAGAAGAGCCTGGTAGGCTGCAGTCCATGGGGTCCCACAGAGTCAGACACCACTGAGTGACTTCACTTTCACTTTTCACCTTCATGCATTGGAGAAGGAAATGGCAACCCACTCCACTGTTCTCTCCTGGAGAATCCCAGGGACGGGGGAGCCTGATGGGCTGCCATCTATGGGGTCTCACAGAGTCAGACATGACTGAAGCGACTTAGCAGCAGCAGCAGCATATAATTAAGAGGATAAATAAAAGAACAAAAATTTTGGACCTCTATCTATCTAAGTTTTGTATTACTAGCTTTAACTTCATTTCATAAGGAAATGAACACTGAAAATGAAAACTACCCATTTGAAGAGAAAAATAACCAAAATGCTCCATGAAATTGTAAAGTTAAGACATTTTTAAGTGCTGTTAAGCTAGAAGCATCAGTGTAATTCAAAATGGCAAACAGAAAATTGCACAAAATGCCTGAGTAGTTTTCAGGTAATATGATTTCATCTGTAAAAATACATTCCCAAAACATGAAGCAGAGGCAAAAAGTATCTCTTCAGAGTTTAAACACATTTCATACATCAAGCCTGGGCCGAATCTGATTTATTTTTGCTTCATTTTTTATTTATTTAATTAATAAATAATGTCAATACCTTCAAGATGTGCCTTCCTGGCTCCCCAGGGACCTTTATATCACTAGCTAAAACCTGAACAGCAAAGAGGGAAAAACAGCGTACACCCCCTATTATGGCTGAAGTCCAAAATTTATTCTGCTTCCCTAGCTTCATCTTGATTTAAGAACGCCATATTGACTGATTGTTTATCAAAATCCTCCTGAAGGTCAGAAGATAATTGGCCAACTGCAATATTATGTACTGGGCTTAATTATAGTAAACCGGTTATAAAAATAACATTCTCAGTACACATCCAGTCAGGAACTATTTGTCATTTCCTACTAGGGAAACTACTGGAAAAGTAATTCTGTCTTCCAGTAAGGTCTCATCTGTAAAGACTTTCATATTCTTTGTAAACATCCTTCAAGTATCTGAAGTATTCAAGTATCATATATTTCAGCATCTAAGAAATTCAGAAAAATTATATTCTTTATCATATTAATGTTTAAAGTTCTAGACAAGTTTAATATACTCTTGTATTTACAATATGTCAATTGTTTATATATGCAGTATTTTAAAATAATGTTTTATTATTATCAGCACTATAACTGTCTTTAATCAGATCAGATCAGATCAAAAATCTCTAAATAAAGGTAAGATCATATCCCCAAGGCCAACAAAGTAACAAGTTAAGCATGTTTGTTAAATAACAATAATGGGAAATATACATGCAAGTACACACACAAAATACACAAACATCCATGGACATGCACCTCCTGCATCTACTGCATACCAGGTAAACATTACATCATTTTATTCTCTCAGGAACACTGTAAAATGGAAAATGGGAACTGTTATTATCTTTACTTTACAGATGAGTAAACTGAGAGACTTGCCATGGATCACAGTGCTGCCAAGTGGTTGATCTTAAATTCACACCAAGGAGTCTGACTTCAGCGAAAAAGTGAAAAGTGTTAGTTGCTCAGTCACGTCTGACTCTTTGGGACCCCATGGACTGTAGCTTTCCAGGCTTCTCAGCCCATGGGATTCTCCAGGCAAGAATACTGGAGTGAGTAGCTTTTCTGTACTCCAGGGGATTTTCCCAAGCCAGGGATCAAACCTGGGTCTCCTGCATTACAGGTAGCTTCTTTACTGTCTGAGCCAGGGAATCCCAGAGCCCAAGGCAAACTCTGTAAATAGTTAACCTTAAACAACACAGGTTTGAACTTTGCAGATGCACACACACTTGGATTTCTTTTCTCAGTAGTAAATACTACAGTACTACATAATCCTTGGTCATTTGAATCCAAGAATGGAGAACCACGGACATGAAGAAAACACGGGAATGGAGGGCCAACTTTAAGTTATACACAGATTTTCAACTATGAAGAAGATGGGGTCCCCAACCCCTATGTTGTTCAAGGGTCAACTGCATCTGGTTTGTAGCATGGACCACATCAGCGAACATGAAACTGCTGCTCCGCAGACAGGGTGCAACAGAAAGGAACACAAAACAGGATACAAAATTACATAGGTATTACAACAGCAAATCCGTTTTTTAAAATGTAACAATGAGACTAGAGAGAAATGTGTCCACGTTCACCACTGAACAATGGTGAATCTGAGTTCATCTTTCTTTTCTAATGCCTTGTACTCTCTTGAGCTTCCCTTGTGGCTCAGCTGGTAAAGAATCCGCCTGCAATGCGGGAGACCTGGGTTCGATCCCTGGGTCAGGCAGATCCCCTGGAGAAGGGAAGGGCTCCCCACTCCAGTATTCTGGCAAAGAGTCGGACATGACTGAGCGACTTACACTTTCACTTTGTGCTCTCAAAATATGACAAAAACTAAGAACCTGTTTTACAATCAAACCAAAAAAAAAAAAAAAAGTTAAATGCCAAAGTAAAGAAGTCTGACACTCTTCAAGAACACTTCCTCTTGTCAAAATTGCTTGTGTACTATCAGAGAGAACCAGGACTCCAAATGAGGGATAGGTGAAGATGATGGCTACTTGCTCCAAAAAGACCTGTGAGCTCTCCCTCTTATACCACCTTCCAAGCCAGAAATATACGCATAGTCCGATTTCAAACAGGAGTATTTAAGAAAACAAGAAAAAGTTTCAGAGAGAAAAAGGAAAAAATAGTAGAAATATTACATAGCACATACGTTCTTTAGGAACATAAAGAAAGGTTTAACTCACTGATAGATGACTTAGGATAGTAAAAGTTAGAAATCACTTAGCTGTCTGGTGTCTGATGTCTGTCCTAAGTTGAATATTGTCATCAACCACATTTCTCTAAAGATCAGTGAACTACTCTACAAGTATCTGAGAGAGTACAACAAATATTTTAGAGGACATCTAAATATTTCTTTGTTGATAATTATAAGAACACTTAGAAAAAGCGGTGATGAGAAACACAAGTAGCAACCTTTTGACATTTCAGGGGTTTTTCCTCATACAAAAGATTTTCATTTCTAGGAAGCCGAATATATGCATTTAACTTCCTAGTCTCATCTGTTCTTACCAGTATCCATTTGCCAGACATACACGGAGCCGTCTGAACATCCCACCACCAGGTAATCATCAGAAGGCCTCCACTTGATTACTTGAATGGGGAAAAGATGACGGGACGCCAGCATAATGCACTTTTTCTCCCGCAAACTTAGAAGTCCGACTGAATGGTCACTGGCTACAGAACAGATGCAGTGCTGCACTCTTGCCTGAAAGGAAAAACAAATCTCAATCACATCTGGATTAAATTCGAGTAACATGGATCTGGTCCTCAGTGAAATCAAAATTAGTTACACGTTCACCGCTGTCGAGAACACGAACCACAACACCAGGATGTGTCAAAATTTTCTTCTTTTGTATAAAATGCTCAGTTCGATCATCACAACACTTTGAAAAAGACTACATTAAAACGAGTTTTAAAAAGGAAGAGACACCTAGAAAAAGCTGCCGCTCAAATTTGAAGATGACCTTACTAAAATGATTGCTACATACAAACAGACAGAGCGGGAAAGAAATTGACCTGTTACGACGTGTTCTCTTTCCCCGTCTGAACTTCCCTTTGCGAGCAGCTGGAGCTGTGGTCTGCAGCGCTTCTGTCTGTGACTCTGTCTTTTAGACCCAAGCTCTTCCCTGCTCCTTTGCTCAAAAACAATACCCTCACGCTCCCTCTGCCACAATCACTTCTGAAGAGCCGCCAATCACTTGTATTATCTGTAGGTGTGCTTCGCAGCTTCCGCCTAGAACCTCGGCAGGCACACGGCCTCAGCTAACACACAAAAGCTCAGTAAGCAGCCTTCTCTGTGCTTCCTGCTCATCCCTGCCTTGTGCCCTGCCGTCCCTTTTTAGAACAAGACGGAATATAATTTAAACAATCAAAGACGGTAAAGAGTTTCAGCAACTACCGAGAACTGAATCCACAATGGAGAAAATGAAAAATCAGTCTTTATGTGTCTGAAAGACCATGTACAAGCAACCTAAAACTGTGTAGTGAATTATTAGATTATGCTTCCGGTTCACATCAAGGTGAACCCGTATGAAAATAGCCATTTGAAACTCATTACTGTGGCTATTTATTGAGGAGGAGAGCTAAGGCACTATATGTTAAGACATATGATCCCTTCTATAGGCCTCCCTTGTGGCTCAGCTGGTGAAGAATCCACCTGCAATGTGGGAGATCTGGGTTCGAATCCTGAGTTGGGAAGATCCCCTGGAGAAGGGAAAGGCTACCCACTCCAGTATTCTGGCCTGGAGAATTCCACAGACTGTATAGTCCATGGGGTCGCAAAGAGTTGGACACAACTGAGCAACTTTCAACTTTCAACTTCATCCCTTCTATGGGATCCAAAGAAATTTCTCAAAGCTCACTCTGCTGTGCTTTGCCTGAGCAGACTTTTTGGCTAAAGAACAGTATCTCCCTCATTGGGAAATGTTGACATGTTATCAGATGAGAAAAAGCAAGAGGCATGGGCAGGGGGTGACCAGATGTGCATGGAAAACACAAGTTACAGTTGTTTTTATCCACAGACCTTCTAAGAACCTCTAACCTGTAGCAGGAGTGTAATTGTATCTACAGAGGGTCTACAAATATCTACATTCATTTGACCAACATAATCTCATAAGACACAGTTTTTAAGGAACACACTTTGGGGAAGGCTGCTGCAACTGATTCCTTTGATGTTTTGGCTACTAAGAAACATAGGCCTGAATTTTCCACCCATAACAGAGAGGGGTGTGGGCATACATTTTTGAACGTGGACTCTTGGTGGTCTCATCTAGTTTCTCTCTCATTTTCTCTTCACTGTGATTTTCCTTTATTTTTATCTAACTAAATACTGTTTATTTCCTGTAAACAACCCAAAATCAATTTTTTAATGAAGCGGAACATTAGAAAAAGAGAGAAAGATTTAACTTGTCACTTTGTTCTTTAATTCAGGTGTTTCCACCTTTGGTACTGTGTTACTTTATTTGTGCTTTGTGTTCTATAATGATATAAAAACTATAATCAGCATAGTAGCTATTTACTAATTTTCAAAGTTAAGAAAACTAAGTTCAGAAAGATCATGTTATAAACTGTTACTAAAACATCACATAGAATTTTCTTCACATCTTTTAAGCTTATTTATTTCATGCTTCCTCATAAGCATAAAACATTTCCTTCTTTAAAAAAGACATTAAGGACTAAAGGGTAGCTGACTATGGCATGTAAAACTTCACCTTGTAATTAAACAGTACGTCAAACTACAGTGGCAAACTACAAAAGTATCATTTAAATAACATGGCAGAAATATAACATAATGTCTTAAGTTCTAATTACTTCACACTACATAAGGTATTTTTCACTTTCACCAGACATACTGATAACAGAAGACAATAGTTTAGGGGGAATAAAAAATAATAGTTTAGTACAATGGCGTGTTTGCATTTCTACAAATAATCATTAATACTGACTTTGCATTTATCAAATATATCCATCACTGAATTTACAAAAAGATGACTGCCACATGAATGGTTGACTATTTTGTATTTGGGGCTTCCCAGGTGGCACTAGTGGTAAAGAACCCACCTGCCAATGCAGGAGACGTAAGACACTTGGGTTCCATCCCTGGGTTGGGAAGACCCCCTGGAGGAGGGCATGGCAACCCACTCCAGTATTCTTGCCTGGAGAATCCCCATGGACAGAGGAGCCTGGCGGGCTACAGTCCATGGGTTCGCAGAGAGTCCGATGCAACTGAAGCGACTTAGCACGCACATACATTTTCTATTTTGCAAAAAAGTAGTTGTTTTATTTTTCTTACCAGAGAAAACAAATCTAACAGTGATCATTTTCTCTGTGTATGAGGCACTGCAAAGAACTGTTTCTAAACGATGTTCCTTTCTATCTACTCACACCCTTTAATCAGGTACTGAGGAGAGAACATGCCCTCAGTCACTCAGAGTCATATCCAACTCTGTGTGTGCGTGCGTGCTCAGTGGCTCAGCCGTGTCTAACTCTCTGCAACCCCATGAACTGCAGCCCACCAGGCTCTTCTGTCCATGGGATTCTCCAGACAAGAATACAGGAGTGTGTAGCCATTTCCTTCTCCAAGGGATCTTTCCGACCCAGGGATCAAACCCGCGTCTCCTGCATTACAGGCGGATTCTATACCGCTGCGCCACCTGGGAAGCCTCCTCAATCTTTTTTTTTTTAATTAAATTTTATTTTGCTTAACTTTACAATATTGTATTGCTTTTGCCATACATCGAGATGGATCCGCCACCAGTATAGACGTGCTCCCCATCCTGAACCCTCCTCCCTCCTCCCTCCCCAAACGATCCCTCTGGGTCGTCCCAGTGCTAATCCTTAATTAATGTCATACCTCTAACTCGCCAACTTCCCAGTCCCCAAGTTGACAACCATTTCATTAATGTTCACATACATTCCTATCATTCCTTTTCCTAGATAAAATGAGCCCTAGGCGGGGGTGCTGAAGTCTGTTTGTTAAAAAGGTGAACTTTTTATAGATATTCTTTACTCTGGTGTTTTTCAAATTATGTTCTACTGGTGGATCTCAACATCTGAAGTGGTAACAAAACTGAGAAGCACTGACCCACGCGTTCTCTCTTGGCCAAGCATCTCCGACTGCAGTTTACAACCTGCAGTATCCCTGCTCTAACGGAGAACCTGACCTCTGGCACCAAATCCTCAGGAGAAGTTTTACTGTCAGAACTGTCACTTTTGCCATTTATATACAGGTGAATAATTTTTTTTAATTCAAGAAAATGCAATCGATCCTCATAATAAGATTTAAAATCTCTACATCATGTTAGCACCCTTACTAGTAAAACACAAAGCAAAATTAAATCTTTTAATTTTAAAGCAGAGGGTCTACTTTTAAAAGTAGATTGTGCAGTGTACTTTTCTGAAGGAAAAAATAACTAAACTCCAAAAATTCTAGTTTTTCATTCTCACATGATATGTTCTTTTCTGACATGTGCATTTACATTAAGTACGTTTTAAAGAGTAGTTCTGCTCTTTACTCACACAGTGCAAAAATGGTGAGAACTGGTAAATGACATGCCCCATCCACAAAAATGTGTTTAGCCCCAAATAAAAATGGTATCAGTTCAGTTCAGTCGCTCAATCATGTCTGACTCTTTGTAACCCCATGAATTGCAGCACGCCAGGCCTCCCTGTCCATCACCAACTCCCGGAGGTCACCCAAACTCATGTCTATCGAGTTGGTGATGCCATCCAGCCATCTCATCCTCTGTTGTCCCCTTCTCCTCCTGCCCCCAATCCCTCCCAGCATCAGAGTCTTCTCCAATGAGTCAACTCTTTGCATGAGGTGGCCAAAGTATTGGAGTTTCAGCTTTAGCATCATTCCTTCCAAAGAACACCCAGGACTGATCTCCTTTAGAATAGACTGGTTGGATCTCCTTGCAGTCCAAGGCACTCTCAAGAGTCTTCTCCAACACCACAGTTCAAAAGCATCAATTTTTTGGCACTCAGCTTTCTTCACAGTCCAACTCTCACATCCATATATGACTACTGGAAAAACCATAGCCTTGACTAGACAGACCTTTGTGGCAAAGTAATGTCTCTGCTTTTGAATATGCTATCTAGGTTGGTCATAGCTTTCCTTCCCAGGACTAAGCGTCTTTTAATTTCATGGCTGCAGTCACCACCTGCAGTGATTTTGGAGCCCAAAAAAATAAAGCCTGACACTGTTTCCACTGTTTCCCCATCTATTTCCCATGAAGTGATGGGACCAGATGCCAAAGCCAACGTTTTTCACTCTCCTCTTTCACTTTCATCAAGAGGCTTTTTAGTTCCTCTTCACTTTCTGCCATCAGGGTGGTGTCATCTGCATATCTGAGCTTATTGATATTTCTCCTGGCAATCTTGATTCCAGCTTGTGCTTCTTCCAGTCCAGCGTTTCTCATGATGTACTTTGCATATAAGTTAAATAAGCAGGGTGACAATATACAGCCTTGTCGTACTCCTTTTCCTATTTGGAACTAGTCTGTTGGTCCATGTTCAGTTCTAACTGTTGCTTCCTGACCTGCATACAGATTTCTCAAGAGGCAGGTCAGGTGGTCTGGTATTCCCATCTCTTTCAGAATTTTCCACAGTTTATTGTGATCCACACAGTCAAAGGCTTTGGCATAGTCAATAAAGCAGAAATAGATGTTTTTCTGCAATTCTCTTGCTTTTTCCATGATCCAGCAGATGCATATTGGCAATCTGATCTCTGGTTCCTCTGCTTTTTCTAAAACCAGCTTGAACATCTGGAAATTCACAGTTCACGTATTGTTGAAGCCTGGCTTGGAGAATTTTGAGCATTACTTTACTAGCGTGTGAGATGAGTGCAATTGTGCGGTAGTTTGAGCAGTCTTTGGCATTGCCTTTCTTTGGGATTGGAATGAAAACTGACCTTTTCCAGTCCTGTGGCCACTGCTGAGTTTTCCAAATTTGCTGGCATATTGAGTGCAGCACTTTTATAGCATCATCTTCCAGGATATGAAATAGCTCAACTGGAATTCTAATACCTCCACTAGCTTTGTTAGTGGTGATGCTTCCTAGGGCCCACTTGACTTCACATTCCAGGATGTCTGGCTCTAGGTCAGTGATCACACCATCATGATTATCTGGATCGTGAAGATCTTTTTTGTACAGTTCTTCTGTGTATTCTTGCCACCTCTTCTTAATATCTTCTGCTTCTGTTAGGTCCATACCATTTCTATCCTTTATCAAGCCCATTCTTTGCATGAAATGTTCCCTTGGTATCTCTAATTTTCTTGAAGAGATCTCTAGTCTTTCCCATTCAGTTGTTTTCCTATATTTCTTTGCATTGATTGCTGAAGAAGGCTTTCTTATCTTTCCTTGCTATACCATCCATGCAAACAAAAATAAGCATCTGAAGAGTTAGGTCGAGTTTTACTGTAATGAGCAAATAGCCAAAATAATCAAGACTGAAAACAGCCAACAACAAAAATCAGTATTACTAGGCCTAAGAAAGCACAGTTATTAGAGGTACTTAACTCACAATGAAAGTTCTTTGCTTTTAAAACATGGATTTAAATAAATTTAATTTTTAAATTAAATTTTTCTTCTTTCAAGAAAATGCTAGTCCAATTTGTGTGAAGAAAACTCGCCTAGAGTAGAAGTGACCCAGATACAGTTAAAATCTCATTGATTTTGATCCCACTAATTAATTCTGAGTTGACAGTTACCTTCGCAGGCTGTGTAAAAACAAATTAATGGTCTAAACAAAGCAAATGTCTAGCCTATTTAAATGTAAAAGGAAAAAAGGCCATTCAAGTACCACTTTGGTATTAATTTTAATTCAAACAATAAACAGAGTAATGATAAATAATTCTCAACTACCTGTTAAATGAAAGCATTTAAAAGATTTGCTAAAACACAATTAACTTGGTTTTTATCCTCAAAATTATTGAAGAAGCACTTCTTAAAGAATATTTCATAGTTTCTATCACTCTGATTTAGGCCTAGCTTCCTCACAAATAAGCTGAATTAGTACAATTTTTATTACTAAATTATTAAATTCTAGAGATCTCAGTTACTGAACATTTACTTCACCTATAATGACTCATTCTATAATTTGATTGATTACATTCTACTTTACTTTCTTCCATTTCAACCTGGAAAAGTCACCTAAATCTGACTTAACCCCAAGGATATTTTAACAAGGAAAAGACATTTAAATTGTGCATGTAAAGTAATAATACAAAGAACTAAAAAATGTGAACCTCTTTTCTTTAAATTATTTGAAAAACATTTATGTTCCAAACTTGTTTGATCAAATACCCATTCATCAGAACTCTGTAATGTATCCTCACTATGTGTATGTTTGTAAATGGAATACGTATGTGCGTCAACACATCATGTATATTGTAAAACATGCTCAAGAGTATATATTTTCAAAGGATGATTCAGTTTAAATAAACAAATTTAAGATGAAATATTTTCTTAAATGTCTTGCTAAGAACTTTATGTTAGCAGTAGCCAATACCTCAAAGCATAACATTTATCTTTAGAAAGGTTTCACTGTTAATGACAGTAAAGGTAAATACATATTTTATATGCTGAGTGGCTCAGTTGTGTCTGACTCTTTGCGGTCCCATGGCCTGCAGTCCGCCAGGCTTCTCTGTCCATGGAATTTTCCAGGCAAGAATACTGGAGGGTGTTTCCACTTTCTACTCCAGCGTATTTTTTTGACCCAGTGATCAAACCCAAGTCTCTTGGGTCTCCTGCCTTGGAAGGGAGATTCCTTACCACTAGTGCCACCTATAATCAAGAATTTTATGGCTGTCCTCTTGCCAGATTGATCAAGGGATCATTGTTTGAACCTGATAATGCGGCTAATAAAAGGGCATTTCATTTTCACTGGAAATATCTCCCAGTGTTATTTGTCCCACTCATTTTGTGATGGCAGGGTTAAGACCTGTACAGCATGATCCACCAGCTCTCCTAGACAAAGGCACTGTCACCAGGAACACACCCGATGAGAGCACTGAGGTCCCCCAGAGGCAGCAGGCCCACGCAGAGCCCACGTGACACACGCCCGTCTAATGCGTGAACCAAGGGGGGCATGGATGTCCTTTCATCCAGTAAATGTTCATAAGCTCAAATTGTTAAGGTTAAAAAAAAAAGAAGAGGTTTAATATTTCATTCCCTTGCTCCAATCAACTATCTCACAGATTCCACTTTAGTACCTGCGCTATCAACTGACTTATAGGGTTTAACACATACTATTTGAAAAAAAAATTTTTTTGTTATGGAACAGAACAAAACTGTACAGAATGGACTGAGCATCTGATCAACTTGGTCAGTACATTACAGGTAAATATTATTCAAAATCATGTTCCAACCACTCTATTAGTTCTTTCTGAGAAGGAAAAGGCACCAACAACATCAAAAGTTAATTAAAAGCAGGGGCTAACGAAAAGCAACAAGTAAAAACATTTAATTTGATTTAATAAAAAAAATTAAGATAATTGGAGCAAGGAAAAGGAGGAAGATATTGAACTGAAGCAAATATATTCCAAGGTCAATTATTATTTTTCAAATAATTCTGATCCTCAACCAATAAGCACTATCTGAATTTGCCAGTAAATAACCCTCACGGTACATTAGTGCTGAGCAACAGAATGCCACAAGCCATCACAGGATCTGAGAGTCAGAAAGTACCACCTAGGTCATCCAGCCTGACCTCACGCATTTTACAAGACTTCATTTTAAACCGTTCCCAGAAACCTCTTATGTAACCCGTTCCTAAGCATCTGCCATGAATTACAGAAACTAGAGACAGCTAGTTCATTCCACCCACCAGCTCTCTGGGGAGATTATTCTGCTTTCCAACAATTCCCAATGTAAATTTATATATATATATATATATATATAAATTTATTTCTGCTTTTGCTAATTTGTTTTCTAAACTAAATTGTTCTTTTCTTCTTATCATTCCAGGAGCAATCTCTTAGCTGCCCAAAACAAATTTTGTCTGAATATTCTCTAAATATATGAACACTCACTAACTATTGTCTCTCCTTTTAAATATGCCCATCATTCAACAAGCTATAAATGACTAGCTTCTTTCACTCATAAATCAATCCCACTGTTCTCTCAATCATTATTTCTTGACTTCCCAGAACTCTTTCTCTGGAACATAAATGCACAGTTAAGATGCATCACTTATCACTTTTAAATATTCTACATGAAGTGGAAAAAAAAAAAGCCTACCAATGTTAAGCGCATTTCCACACTTTCACAAAACTAGATAATTTTTTTTTCAGAACTCCATAGCTCATCCTTCTTAAAACATGGAGGGAGGGGGTAGGAAGCTGTTTCTTTCATAGGTATTTTAGAAAATAAGACCACGTGGTCCAACTAAAGCACTGAGCAACAGACTAATAGGATACTTATGTTCTACATGAAAATAAGACTTTTAGGGACGAGTTTTAATATCTTTGTTCATTCACTGCATACAAAGAATAACAACGAAGAAATAGAGGACTAGTTAGATTCCATCTCTCTTCAACTGCTTCCTGATTAATAAAACAGCAAATAAATATGAAGAATTTAATGGATGATTACAAAGATATCCCCTATCAGAGAAAAATCTATTTAATAAATGACATTGAGATAACCTGTTATTTTAGGGAAGGACAGATGATTTTTACCCTTTCCTCACCCTATAGACATAAATAAACTTCCGAGAGATTAAAGTACTTGATGTTTGTTTTAATCCAGCCATTGCTTTTTAATAAAACGTCATCAAATTTCTAAACGGGGTAAGATTCTAGGATTTAAAAATATGAAAGAAGCTAAATAGAAATAAGGATAAAATAGATTACATAGGAATGGAAATTATCCCCAGGCTAAAATAAAATCAAAAGTAAGTAAAGTCAGAAGAAAATTCCAACAACAATAACAAAAAGCACATTAGCTAAATATTTCAATTAAGTTAATCACTAATTAACTAAGCCGGAGAAGGCAATGGCACCCCACCCCAGTACTTTTGCCTGGAAAATCCCATGGATGGAGGATCCTGGTAAGCTCCAGTCCATGGGGTCGCTAAGAGTCAGATACGACTGAGCGACTTCACTTTCACTTTTCACTTTCATGCATTGGAGAAGGAAATGGCAACCCACTCCAGTATTCTTGCCTGGAGAATCCCAGGGACGGGGGAGCCTGGTGAGCTTCCGTCTATGGGGTCGCACAGAGTCGGACACGACTGAAGCGACTTAGCAGCAGCAGCAGCAACTAAGCACTAATTAGTGTTTAATATATTAAGCACTAATATCTCCAAGAGAAACAAATGAGCAAAGGACAAACTATGTCTCAAAAAGAAACAAAAATTCACTAAAATCCTTATAGAAAAATTTCATTATCTCTAGTAATCAAAGAAATGCAAATTTCAACAATAAAATACTCTTTCATTCAATTTAGCTAATGACTGTAGAAATTATAATACTAAACAACCAAGATTTATTGAGGTCTTACTTTGTGCTAGGTATTACTAGTCTAAATGCTCGGCGGTAACTCATTATGGTCTCACGACAACCCTCTGAAGTAGATCCTATTATTATTTCCATCTTACAGATATAGAAACTGAGGCAAGGAAGTAAATAAAAACATCTTGTGTAGGCAAGGAACCATGAAATAGGCACTGAGGGTAGAAAACAATTTGATAATCAACCTCAATATTCTTAAAAATGTTAATACTGTATTACACAAAAATTCTGAGGCTCTAATCCAAAAAATACTCATGGAATTTATCCAAGGAAATAATCATAAATGAGAACAAGTTTTACAAAGATATTCAATATTATTTACAATAGCTCAAATTGGGTACAATCTACATATCCAAAGCAAGAGAACTGCTAAGTAAATGCTATATGCTCATATAATGTAATAGTATACAATCATTAAAAATTACTTTCACGAACAAGTGTAACTTGAGAAAGTATTTGTTAAAACATTAAATGAAGATGCAATGTGCATCGACAACTATATCTACAATATAATCACAAGCACACAGTCAATGTACTTTAAATGGCCAGAAGGACGGCCGTGGACAGCCAGCAGTTAGGACTCCATGCTCCACTGCAGCGGGGTGGGCTGGATCCCTGCCTCAGGGAACTAAGATCCGGCATGCCCCACAGAGTGGCCAAAAACAAGACTAAAAGGCTAGAGGAAAAGATATCAGAATGTGAATTGTGGTTGGTTCTCTTTTATGTAGAAGGATAATAGTTATCCTTCTTAGTTACCTGTTTTCAAAACTTTGAACTATGTATATGTGAAATTCATAAAATTGCAGTAAGAGTTTACATTATATTCCTAAAAGCAAGTAATGTGTGACAAGGAAAAGAAGGTAAAAGGGGGCTAAAACTCCAAATCTAAGTAATCAAAGATGAAAAACTAGAACATAAATTACCAAAGAACTGAGCCATGCACAGTTCTCTGAAGAAAAATCTGAAACATGGGAATTGAAAAGAATGGCTGTTTTTGTCTACAAAGTGAAAGACAATAAATTAGTCCTTTAAAATTAAGCATGCATCAAAATCATACTTATGTAAATCAGTAATTAATAATATAGTCAAAGTTGGAGAAATGCAACTATTTTTCAATACACAATTACATCTAGTAGGGGGTGGAATGTATGAAGGTCAAGTTCAGGCCCTCAGGTTGGACTGAAAGAAGGTGAAAGTCACTCAGTTGTGTCTGGCTATTTGCGACCCCGCGGACTATAGAGTCCATGGAATTCTCCAGGCCAGAACACTAGAGTGGTTAGCCTTTCCCTTCTCCAGGGAATCTTCCCAACCCAGGGATCAAACCCAGGTCTCCCGCATTGCAGGCGGATTCTTTTTTGTGTGTGTGCATAATAAAGTTTTATTACAGTATAAAAAAGATAGAGAAAGCTTCTGACATAGGAATCAGAAGGGGGAGAAAGAGTACCCACTTGCTAGTCTTAACGAGGTTATATAATCCAAAGAATGTCTGGAGATTGCAAAAACCTCATCAGACCTACTCCCATAATTTACATTTTAAGATAACACTGTCCTCAGGCAGGATACATCCTTGTAAAGACCAGGTCTACTCCCATAACTTACATTTTAAGATAGATCAGATCAGATCAGATCAGTCGCTCAGTGCTGTCCGACTCTTTGCAACCCCATGAATTGCAGCACGCCAGGCCTCCCTGTCCATCACCAGCTCCCGGAGGTCACTCAGACTCACGTCCATCGAGTCAGTGATGCCATCCAGCCATCTCATCCTCTGTCGTCCCCTTCTCCTCTTGCCCCCAATCCCTGCCAGCATCAGAGTTTTCTCCAATGAGTCAACTCTTCCCATGAGGTGGCCAAAGTACTGGAGTTTCAGTACTTTAGCATCATTCCTTCCCAAGAAATACCAGGGCTGATCTCCTTCAGAATGGACTGGTTGGATCTCCTTGCAGTCCAAGGCACTCTCAAGAGTCTTCTCCAACACCACAGTTCAAAAGCATCAATTCTTTGGCGCTCAGCCTTCTTCACAGTCCAACTCTCACATCCATATGTGACCACAGGAAAAACCATAACCTTGACTAGACGAACCTTTGGTGGCAAAGTAATGTCTCTGCTTTTGAATATGCTATCTAGGTTGGTCATAACTTTCCTTCCAAGGAGTAAGTGTCTTTTATTTTCATGGCTGCAGTCACCATCTGCAGTGATTTTGGAGCCCAGAAAAATAATTGTTTCCCCATCTATTTCCCATGCAGTGATGGGACCAGATGCCATGATCTTCGTTTTCTGAATGTTGAGCTTTAAGCCAACTTTTTCACTCTCCTCTTTCACTTTCATCAAGAGGCTTTTGAGTTCCTCTTCACTTTCTGCCATCAGGGTGGTGTCATCTGCATATATGAGGTTATTGATATTTCTCCCAGCAATCTTGATTCCAACTTGTGTTTCTTCCAGTCCAGCGTTTCTCATGATTTACTCTGCATTTAAGTTAAATAAACAGGGTGACAATATACAGCCTTGACGTACTCTTTTTCCTATTTGGAACCAGTCTGTTGGTCCATGACCAGTTCTAACTGTTGCTTCCTGACCTGCATACAAATTTCTCAAGAGGCAGATCAGGTGGTCTGGTATTCCCATCTCTTTCAGAATTTTCCACAGTTTATTGTGATCTACACAGTCAAAGGCTTTGGCATAGTCAATAAAGCAGACATAGGAGTTTTTCTGCAACTCTCTTGCTTTTTCCATGATCCAGCGGATGTTGGCAATTTGATCTCTGGTTCCTCTGCCTTTTCTAAAACCAGCTTGAACATCAGGAAGTTCACGGTTCACATATTGCTGAAGCCTGGCTTGGAGAATTTTGAGCATTATTTTACTAGCGTGTGAGATGAGTGCAATTGTGTGGTAATTTGAGCATTCTTTGGCATTGCCTTTCTTTGGGATTGGAATGAAAACTGACCTTTTCCAGTCCTGTGGCCACTGCTGAGTTGTCCAAATTTGCTGGCATATTGAGTGCAGCACTTTCACAGCATCATCTTTCAGGATTTGGAATAGCTCCACTGGAATTCCATCACCTCCACTAGCTTTGTTTGTAGTGATGCTTTCTAAGGTCCACTTGACTTCACATTCCAGGATGTCTGGGCTCTAGGTCAGTGATCACACCATCGTGATTATCTGGGTCGTGAAGCTCTTTTTTGTACAGTTCTTCTGTGTATTCTTGCCACCTCTTCTTAATATCTTCTGCTTCTGTTAGGTCCATACCATTTCTGTCCTTTATCGAGCCCATCTTTGCATGAAATGTTCCTTTGGTATCTCTGATTTTCTTGAGGAGATCTCTAGTCTTTCCCATTCTATTGTTTTCCTCTATTTCTTTGCATTGATGGCTGAAGAAGGCTTTCTTATCTCTCCTTGCTATTCTTTGGAACTCTGCATTCAGATGTTTATGTTAAAAAAAAAAAACGTTTTGTTTTGTTTTTATATAAACATTTTAAGATAACAGAAGGTTTAATCCAAAGACTGTCCTTAGGCAGGATATATTATTGTTATATAATCCTAAGGAATGTGGAGAAAGAAAAAAAAGTTTGTCCTTACTTCCTCCTTGAGAATTCCAGACCCCTCTCTCCTTGGGGACCCCTAGACTCCTTATCAATCTATCTAGGAAATGACTCTGTCATTCCCCACTTCTCTTTTAAGAGAATAATGTTGCCTAGGGAAAAGGGGCATCGTTCTCGTTTCATAACTGCTTCCGAGCTGACAAGGGGCGTTGTCCCTAAATTGGTGAGGCAACATATTCTCCTAATCCTCATATTGAGGATATCTGATCCAGGGGCCCCAAATAGTAGTTGGAGGAAGTTGCAACAGTAGCAGGAGTTTGAGCAACCATTTGTATGCAGGCTGATTCTTTACCAGCTGAGCCACATGGGAAGCCCAGGTTGGACTCAGATCAGATCAGATCAGTCGCTCAGTCGTGTCCACTCTTTGCGACTCCACGAATCACAGCACGCCAGGCCTCCCTATCCATCACCAACTCCCGGAGGTCACTCAGACTCACGTCCATCGAGTCAGTGATGCCATCCAGCCATCTCATCCTCTGTCGTCCCCTTCTCCTCTTGCCCTCAATCCCTGGCAGCATCAGAGTCTTCTCCAATGAGTCAACTCTTCCCATGAGGTGGCCAAAGTACTGGAGTTTCAGTACTTTAGCATCATTCCTTCCCAAGAAATACCAGGGCTGATCTCCTTCAGAATGGACTGGTTGGATCTCCTTGCAGTCCAAGGCACTCTCAAGAGTCTTCTCCAACACCACAGTTCAAAAGCATCAATTCTTTGGCGCTCAGCCTTCTTCACAGTCCAGCTCTCACATCCTTACATGACCACAGGAAAGACCATAGCCTTGACTAGACGAACCTTTGTTGGCAAAGTAATGTCTCTGCTTTTGAATATGCTATCTAGGTTGGTCATAACTTTCCTTCCAAGGAGTAAGCGTCTTTTAATTTCATGGCTGCAGTCACCATCTGCAGTGATTTTGGAGCCCCCAAAATAAAGTCTGACACTGTTTCCACTGTTTCCCTATCTATTTCCCATGTAGTGATGGGACCGGATGCCATGATCTTCGTTTTCTGAATGTTGAGCTTTAAGCCAACCTTTTCACTCTCCACTTTCACTTTCATCAAGAGGCTTTTGAGTTCCTATTCACTTTCTGCCATCAGGGTGGTGTCATCTGCATATCTGAGGTTATTGATATTTCTCCCAGCAATCTTGCTTCCAACTTGTGTTTCTTCCAGCCCAGCGTTTCTCATGATGTACTCTGCATATAAGTTAAATAAACAGGGTGACAATATACAGCCTTGACGTACTCCTTTTCCTATATGGAACCAGTCTTTTGGACTACTCAGGATCAAATTCCAGCTCTGCCGCTTGCTGTGTGACTGTGAGCAAGTTACTGAATCTCTGAGCCTCACGTCTCCATACAATGTGGTTAACAGCAAAAACCACACCTCACAGAATCACTCTGAATTAAATGAAATATACACAAAGAAATCAGCATAGAGACTAACACATCATGCATACAAAAGATGATATATTTAATGTTATCTTTACCATTATTAGTGTTATAGCAGTATATACCACAAATTCTGCTTTTTAAAATGTAGTTGTACCTACTTTCTGAGGCCATTGCCAGTGTTTAGGTATTCAAACACGAAACGTGGAGACAGCTATAATTTTTCTATTACATGAGTTTCCCCTTTTCTATATTTTCTTCTCATATTAATAGCTCTGTTTTAGTCTGAATAGTTCCACTTACATGATCATTACCATCACTCACATATTATCTTAATGTTAATGAAGTTTTCGGCACTTTTAACACTTTGTGTCAACAGAAGCTTTCCATACAACAGCTCAATGACCACCTTCCACTGTTACTGTATATTTCCTCATCACACATTTTTTTCCAATGAATTTACTTGGTAATTTTTGACTTCATCCCTTTAAAACATAAAAATAGTTTAATTTCATTCTATATTTATGGGTTTCAGAGGCTGAGACAGTCAAATCTGAAGACTCTGAAGACAGTCAAAAGTTCTTTTAAGGAACTCAAAAGTGTTTTATCCTTTCCCCTGCCCTACAGCAGTCAGCTGTCCCAGTTACTGTCCAACGCAGACCCAAATCTGGAGGATGCAGAGCCAGGAACTCCCTCCTCCGTCACTAAGCGCCTCGCTTCTCAGACTGCACTGAGTTACAGGCGTGGGGCTACTCGTCCTCCTCCTTTCTGCATCCCACCCTGAACTTGAAGGGCCCCGTTCATCTTTAACTCTCAATCTGCCTGCTTGGCTTCAACCTATTTATTCCTGGAGGTAAACTACTAGAACATGGATGCTAAAAATACCTCTTGTTTCACAAAGGATCCTGGCTTGCTTTGGCACCCCACTCCAGTACTCTTGCCTGGAAAATCCAATGGATGGAGGAGCCTGGTAGGCTATAGTCCATGGGGTCGCTGATGGTCGGACACGACTGAGCAACTTCACTTTCACTTTTTCACTTTCATGCATTGGAGAAGGCAATGGCAACCCACTCCAGTGTTCTTGCCTGGAGAATCCCAGGGACAGGGGAGCCTGGTGGGCTGCCATCTATGGAGTCGCACAGAGTTGGACATGACTGAAGCGACTTGGCAGCTGGCTTGCTTTTTAAGTCTGTGTCAAAGAACACAGAGAAACCTAACCTCCACTATTATATACCTGGCCCTTGAGAGTACCTGGAAAGTCACGCTCAGTCACTCAGCTGTGTCCGACTCTTTGTGACCCCATGGTCTGTAGCCCTCCCAGCTTCTCCATCCATGGAATTTTCCAGGAAAGAATACTGGAGTGGGTTGCCATTTCATTCTCCAGGGTATCTTCCAGACTCAGTGATCGAACCCATGTTTCTTGCATCTCCTGCATTGGTAGGTGAGTTCTTTACCACTCCACTACCTGGGAAGCCTACCTAACTGAAGAGTTACCTTAAAAAGTAACTCATATTTTTCTAACAATTCCTGCCATCTTAACATAAATCTGAATTCATTTTAAAATTGTTTTATGATTAAGCTATTCAAGAAAAATCGTCTTTGCTCTGTGACGTACTAATTCTCTTCAACCCAAAATAGAGTTGATATAATCAACCATGTCATTACAATGTTTAGCAGTAAATCACTTCTCAGAGATCAGATCAGTCGCTCAGTCATGTCCACTCTTTGCGACCCCATGAATCACAGCACACCAGGCCTCCCTGTCCATCACCAACTCCCCGAGGTCACTCAGACTCACATCCATTGAGTCAGTGATGCCATCCAGCCATCTCACCCTCTGTCGTCCCCTTCTCCTCTTGCCCTCAATCCCTTCCAGCATCAGAGTCTTCTCCAATGAGTCAACTCTTCACATGAGGTGGCCAAAGTACTGGAGTTTCAGCTTTAGCATCATTCCTTCCAAACAAATACCAGGGCTGATCTCCTTCGGAATGGGCTGGTTGGATCTCCTTGCAGTCCAAGGGACTCTCAAGAGTCTTCTCCAACACCACATTCAAAAGCATCAATTCTTTGGCGCTCAGCCTTCTTCACAGTCCAACTCTCACATCCATACATGACCACAAGAAAAACCACAGCCTTGACTAGGCGAACCTTTGTTGGCAAAGTCATGTCTCTGCTTTTGAATATGCTATCTAGGTTGGTCATAACTTTCCTTCCAAGGAGTAAGCGTCTTTTAATTTCATGGCTGTAGTCACCATCTGTAGTGATTTTGGGGCCCAAAAAAATAAAGTCTGACACTATTTCCACTGTTTCCCCATCTATTTCCCATGAAGTGATGGGACCGGATGCCATGATCTTCGTTTTCTGAATGTTGAGCTTTAAGCCAACTTTTTCACTCTCCTCTTTCACTCTTTCACTTTCATCAAGAGGCTTTTGAGTTCCTATTCACTTTCTGCCATCTGGGTGGTGTCATCTGCATATCTGAGGTTATTGATATTTCTCCCAGCAATCTTAATTCCAACTTGTGTTTCTTCCAGTCCAGCGTGTCTCATGATGTACTCTGCATAGAAGTTAAATAAGCAGGGTGACAATATACAGCCTTGACGTACTCCTTTTCCTATTTTGAACCAGTCTGTTGTTCCATGTCCACTGACTATTAACAAAAATAAATTTCATGCCCAATGTAACATTCTCTGCTACTAAGAATATGACTAAAGATCTAAAGAAACCTCTCCAAACAGAAGAATATCTAAGTTGCTAGATTAGGGGGTGGGGGGTATCAATAGGACTAACATGTGCACACTACTATACACAAAGTCAACAACAATGACCTACTGTACAGCACAGGGAACTGTAAATTTCTTGTAATAACCTATAATGGAAAAGAATCTGAAAAATAATATTATATATATAAATGAAACTGAATTACTTTGTTATAAACCTGAAACTAATACAACACTGTACATCCACTATACCTCAGTAAACCAACCTCATAAGACAATGATGAATTAATTAATTTCTATGATGTTTGACACAATATTCGCATAGCTAGAATAGGAATATAATCTGTCTCATTACTGTTGAAGGAATCCCTCACTGACAGTTCATATATTACTGATTCTCCCAGGTTCCTACAAAAGAGACAGTGTACTATGCTACTTGAATATATGTATATTGTCCATAACAGGAAAAATTTATCTTTTATAGTGAATGAAATAGTATGATAGCAGTGAAAATTTGAAAAACATACGGGAATCAGAATGGATAACCAACACAGTACAGTATCGGCATATTAAAGCATTTGTGCTTTCAAAATGAAAATGAGCGTTCTCCATTCATACATACTCTACAAACGGCTACTTATAAGCCTAGAAAATTAACAAGGTTTAAAATATTATAAACAGAATGAAGAATTATGAGGGTAAATAGGGATACAAACCTACTCCTAAGTTTTTGAAGAACAATTTGGCAATAACTATTCAAAAGACTTTAAAAATGAATATGTCCTTTTAGGAAGAAATTCCACATTTAAGAATTTATCCTCAGAAGTGATTCAAGATGTGCAAAAATATTTAGTTATCCTAATTTTCAGCCCCACTGCTGACAACAGAAAAAAATGTTAGAAAACATCATTCTGAAATTTCTGATCAGTTCAGTTCAGTCAATCAGTCATGTCCAACTCTTTGCAACCTCGTGAATCGCAGCACGCCAGGCCTCCCTGTCCACAAATTATAAACTATAATCAAAAATGATGCTGTGCTGAAATACACTCAGTGGCACAAGAGTGGCCAGACCTTCTTTAGAAAATATATCGTCTATAACGATATGTTATATAATTTTAAAAATAAAAATTAATTTCAAAAAGATGACACTGAATACATAAAAACATATGAAAACAGTCTCAAAATCTAAGAGAATGAGGTGTCACAGGAAAAAAGATACCACAACAGACCATGTGCACTGGGACCTATTTTAGAAAAAGGTTAGTTCTGCTGCCCGCTTTTGGTTCCTTTACATCACCAAATTTTACTCTACTTAGCTTCAGGGACCATGCTAAAATTACAGGCACTGCTTTTTAAATGTAACATCCAAACTGAATTAATAACAAGAATCCAAATTCAAAAAGGTAAAGATAAGGGCTAACTGGGGCAGAAGCTTTAGGAGCATGTTCAGAAAGAAAGGACAACATATTAAAAAGAAAACCTAATTAGTCAACTGTTCTTGCTGGCAGTGAACATCACAGGCAGTGAACATCACACACTAGCAAACATATCATCACACATACCAAACACAATTACCATGTCTGTTGCCAAGATTGTCAAATGAAAGCAGAAACAGGTTAAAAGCCTGACATTCGCATTTTCACAAACCCATGCTGCCCCCTTCTGGATAATTTTGGAGGTATGTCACAATAAAAGTTTAATAAGATTTAATGAGAAGTATACTCTTGGCTGGAAAATCCCATGGACGGAGGAGCCTGGTAGGCTCCAGTCCATGGGGTCGCTAAGAGTCGGACACGACTGAGTGACTTCACTTTCTCTTTTCACTTCCATGCATTGGAGAAGGAAATGGCAACCCACTCCAGTGTTCTTGCCTGGAGAATCCCAGGGACGGAGCCTAGTGGGCTGCCGTCTATGGGATCACACAGAGTCGGACACAACTGAAGCAACTTAGCAGTAGCAATAAGAAATAATCAGATTTTTAAGGTGCTTCCCTGACAGCTCAGGTGGTAAAGAATCCACCTGCAATGCAGGCCCCGGTTCAATTTCCAAGCCGGAAAGATCCGCTAGAGAAGGGATAGGCTACCCACTCCAGTATTCTTGGACTTGTAGCCCAGGGAAGTCAAAAAATCATTTTTAGGTAATCTTTAGAAAAAGGTTAGTTCTGCTAACCTTTTGAACTAATTTTAGAAAAAGGTTAGTGATAATCATCAGTTAAAAAATCATTTTTAACAAATCTTTTAAAGACCTAAGCCTACATGTTCACACTAGGAAACACATATATATGCTTCAAAATGTATTTTGAAACATTTTCCAAAATTTACGTTCTAAATAAAGCATTAGTAAAAAACTCTGATAATCCAACCATCCATGCCAATGAGAAAGGGAATAATATATATTTACTAAAAGTAAATAAAACATGACAGTTTAAAAAGTCAGTTTTTGTTCCCTTCGATCCTTCTTCCCCCCACTCCCAAAAGCAAACAGAATCTAAATTTAGTACGTATCCTCCCATTCAATTTTCATAATTTACCAACAGAAGCCTTAAAACGCCTGCCGTCTCCGGCGCCGCCCCTCCTCAGGCTCCCGGGCACCAGGTGCCCTCTCAGTCCACACTAGCCTAGGGCTCAGACTGTGGAAATTCACTCAAGCCTACTTCCGACAGCTATTCAAATCAGGAAAGCATTCTACCTCTAGCCACTCTGTGCTGCTTAAATGTCTCAGTTATTAGAAGAATATTAAACTAAAATGCTATATTTATAAAGTACAAAGCACAGTGTAAGACACAGAGAAGAGGCCAGTGGGCCCCACTGGGGGAGGGGGGAGGGGAGGAGCGGGGAGAGGAGGATGCGAACCACGAGGTGTGGGACAGGAGTGAGCACGCACTGTGCAACACGGGGAATAGAGCCAGTACTGTGCACTAAGTGTGAATGCAGGGTAACCTTTGAAAACTGTATAAAAACAAACAATTAAACAACAGTATATAGATGGGCTCTCTAGAATTATAAAGTACTGCTCTCAGGAGGAAGGGAATGACATAGCTGGAGAACAAAAGGATATTTATTAATATCCTTTAATGCTTTTTGCACTTAGTATTCCTATTTATAAAATATTTTAAGACACTACAGTCAATAATATCCAAAGTGCAGATGAAAACTGAAAACAGTAAGGCACCTAAAATGTTAACAAGCCTGCTTTTTAGGAGATTTTTCTAAAAAGTCTCCTATATGAGTATTTGAAGTGGCAATAATATTTAACAATAATATGAAGGTTCCACTTTAAATCTGAATCCTATTAAAACTGCCTATAAAATCTTATATATATCTGCATAGCAATATATAAGGTCAAAAATCACTCACTTAAAAACAATAAACACAACTTGAAATGACAAACAAAAATGACAAAGAACTTCATTTTATATTATGTTATATAATTCAAACAGTATTTTAGTAGATAGTTTTACTTC
The DNA here is from genome assembly GCA_935064755.1 of Tragelaphus eurycerus. Taxonomy (NCBI): domain Eukaryota; kingdom Metazoa; phylum Chordata; class Mammalia; order Artiodactyla; family Bovidae; genus Tragelaphus; species Tragelaphus eurycerus. Next base: position 6,530,963 of record CAKXYN010000023.1, read on the forward strand.
TATTTCTTCTCATATATATGTATATTTCACAGGCATATATAGTATACCCACCTCTCATACACAGATCAGATCAGATCAGATCAGTCGCGTCGTGTCCGACTCTTTGCGACCCCATGAATCACAGCACGCCAGGCCTCCCTGTCCATCACCATCCCCCGGAGTTCACTAAGACTCACGTCCATCAAGTCAGTGATGCCATCCAGCCAACTCATCCTCTGTCGTCCCCTTCTCCTCCTGCCCCCAATCCCTCATATATACATGTACATATTTCTTTCACATTATGGTTAATATATTTTGCTTTCTTAATAAACCAAACCACACACACACACACACACACACAAAGTTACCTCAAACTGAATTTTTTCTCTACAGTCCATAATCTTAAGGAGAAAGAAACAGAAATGGCAAATAAACTAACATCAGCGATCTCAAAACCACAAGTTCCAGCACCCTCCGTGAAGTCAACACACAGTCACATCTCATGGGTTTTCTGAAAGTTTAACAAAGCCCCTGGTTTCTCTGAGCACCCACGAGACACCCCTACCCTCACCCACCTGAGCATTTCGTTCGGATCTCTCCTTTGTCGTTTATAGTCGACACTGTAACAGACTTCCTTAAATATTCACCTGATCCTCCTCCTAAAATATGTTTACATTTCTTGGAACACTGAAATGCATTACTTGGAAGATACTAATTCTACCCAAAAACATTCTGGTTTTTTCCCAATAACCCTTTGGCACTTCACAGTCTTGAATTACTTCAATATTTTGTACCTCAAAGCATATCTTCAGGAAACTTTTAGATTTTCTTTAGTGTACTTTAATTCTTTAAAACAATCTGTATCCATATAAAAGTTAAATCTCAGCTAACCAGTTTATTCAGTGAATCAAATTCAATTTCAAAGCACTCTGCCTAAAAGGAGTTTTACAGTTTTGGAAAAAAATATATGTATATGTAAAATTCCTCTAAAAATTGAAAACTAAAAACCTTTAAAGAAAATAAACATAAAATCTGTTTAAAGTAGGTACTCTACATAATGCTATAGGCAGTGTTTCCTGTCTAAGAAAATGTTGAAATTTTTAAATAATTAAAATTCCTATAGTTTATTAAAAATAAATATATAGGGTCACTGAGTCTGGCACTAAATTAATGCTAATGTATAGCAAGAATATGGAAAGATTTTGGAGAAAAAGATGCTAAAATAGTATAAAGATGAAGGAGTGGGGAAAGAAAGGATGACAAAGAAATGCCTAGAAGGCAGGCCAATAAGATGCGCATCTGTGGGGCCATGGAAGGGCACACAGCCTGTCCTCAGAGCTCATCTCCAGCCACAGTGTCTTTTCTACCCAGCAGGCAGGATTTCACTTTTTGTTCATTCTCTACAGAGGCTAGGAAACAATGATTTTTGCTCAATACTTTTTTTAAACAACTTTCTACATTTTAGTAAACAAGAAATGACTATACATTAAGAATGAAAATCTCATCATAATTGTACATCTTAATGATAATTTAAGTCATTTCTAAAATACAACCAGCATTTCTGTTTTAGAACATCTTTTCCTGAAAAAAAGACTTACAAGAAATCAAAACTCACCTTCTTTCTCAACCTACCCGAGATAAAAACCAAAACTCTTACTACAATCCAAAAAGCAGATGACAAACCTTTTAGTATTGTAGTAAATAGTCACAATCTTCCAACCAGATCACTTAAAAAGTAAAAATATTTTTTGCTAAAAGAGAATGACATTGGATCAATTTCTGAGACGGACAATTTAAGCATTAGAGATAGCATTTGATGTCACTAACTCTATAATCTCAGCAGAACAGTCATTTGCTAAACATTCAGCAAATATCAAATCCTTAGCTTTTTATTAACCAGTTAGGGCTCTCTGATTTTCAAACACATTAGCTGCTAGGCCTAAAACGACCAGCTAAATGAACAGGTTATTAACTAGGCAGTTGTTAATGCCTAGTCATTATTAACTAGGTAGTCACTGTTTACATCTTATATTATCACAAAGACCAAAGCAAATGTGTCTTAATCAGCACTTTTGAAAATTAATTAAAAAGAAGAAAATTCTACTGTTAAACCTATAAGCAAATTATTCTCCAAGAACCAGACTTCCCTGTTGGTACCTCTCTTCCTCACACTGTCCAGGCAACCAGCTCCTCTGGCTGGCGCCTCGTCTAGTGAGAAGACCACTTTCTGCTTAGTTGCATATATGTCCATATCTTAGCTTTTACTCACTATGAAATATTTCTAAATGCAACTGATCAAAAACATTTTATTATATTAAATACGCACTTGAAATTTTTAAAAAAGAAACCAGAAAATGTGCTCACATACATAGGCTAAAAATATACACATGTTAATGCAGTTCAAAAGGAAAATATGACCCTATGTAAATTATTCAAAAAACACTTTCCTTTTAATATTTGTAATATACATATGCATATGTACATACACACTCTAGTATTTTCAGTGCATTCTTATGAAAACAAAAAACAGCCAGATCAAAATGGTTGCTTTAAACTTAGGAATAAAATAATCTACATTATCAACTTCAGCATTAAAAAATTAGATGTTTCACCAAATTTGCAGTCAGATGTGAGAAGAAAAACCTATATTTTACTATGGGGCATAAGGACTGTAAAATGAGGTTCAAGACAAGGGTTCTAACACTGCTTAAACTTAGTAGAATTACAATGATATCTATTTCACTAAAATAAACATAAAATTGGTTATTTAAATAGATTTAAATAAAATGGATTTAATGGATTTAGACAAGGCAGAGGAACCACAGATCAAATTACCAACATCCGTTGGATTATCAAAAAAGCAAGAGAGTTCCAGAAAAACATCTATTTCTGCTTCATTGATTATGCCAAAGCCTTTGACTGTGTAGATCACAACAAATTGTGAAAAATTTTGAAAGAGATGGGAATACCAGACCACCTGACCTGCCTTCTGAGAAACCTGTATGCAGGTCAAGAAGCAACAGTTAGAACTGGACATGGAACAACAGACTGGTTCCAAATAGGAAAAGGAGTACGTCAAGGCTGTATATTGTTACGCTGCTTACTTAACTTATATGCAGAGTACATCCATCATGTGAAATGCTGGGCTGGATGAAGCAAAAGCTGGAATCAAGATTGCCAGGAGAAGTATCAATAACCTCAGATACACAGATGACATCATCCTTATGATAGAAAGCAAAGAAGGACTAAAGAGCCTCTTAATGAAAGTGAAAGACGAGCGTGAAAAAGTTGGCTTAAAACTCAACATTCAGAAAACTAAGATCATGGCATCCGGTCCCATCACTTCATGGCAAATAGATGGGGAAACAATGGAAACAGTGAGAGACTTTATTTTTTGGGGCTCCAAAAATCACTGCAAATGGTGACTGTAGCCATTAAATTAAAAGATGCTTACTCCTTGGAAGAAAAGCTATGACCAACCAAGACAGCATATTCAAAAGCAGAGATATTACTTTGCCAACAAAGGTCTGTCTAGTCAAGTCTGTGGTTTTTCCAGTAGTCATGTATGGATGTGAGAGTTGGACTATAAAGAAAGCTGAGCACCTAAGAATTGATGCTTTTGAACTATGGTGTTGGAGAAGACTCTTAAAGAGCCCCTTGGATGGCGAGGAGATCCAACCAGTCCATCCTAAAGGAAATCAATCCTGAATATTCAATGGAGGGACTGATGCTGAAGCTGAAACTCCAATACTTTGGCCACCTGATACGAAGAACTAACTCATTTGAAAAGACCCTGATGCTGGGAAAGACTGAAGGTGGGAGGAGAAGGGGATGACAGAGGATAAGATGGTTGGATGGCATCACCGACTCAATGCACATGAGTTTGAGCAAGCTTGGGGAGTTGGTGATGGACAGGGAAGCCTGGTGAGCCATAGTCTGTGGAGTCGCAAAAAGTTGGACACGATTGAGCAAATAAACTAAACTGGCTATTCAAATTAATACACAAAAATTTTTTACAGTGATGAAGATTTTTTTAAAAATGAACAACAAACTGGAAATAAAGAAAAAGGCAAAAATTTGTACAAAGAAGGAAGAGATTAATTAAGTACCTAAATTTTCACATCTGGCAGGGGAAAAAGAAAGAGACACACACACACTGGTATAGAACTTCCTACACCGCCACATGTGTCAAATCAAATGAAATCTAGCACTGGCAGAACATGGCAGATAATATACACTATCATGAAGATCACGTGGGCAAGCAGAAAGGAAAATTTCCTGGGTCTTTGAAATGAGACTCCTTCCGAACAATGGATCAGATACATGAGTTAAATGCTTTTCATTTCAGTAAGACAATAACTGGTGAAGGGGTTTTGATAAGCATGAAACGTGTGATAAAGACGGTATATTTGCGTGTTTATGTACATGGGTTCATACACACGTGTCTGTGCTGGGGAATAGTGATTCTGCACACAAAGGCAGCTAATCACATGAGTAAGTTCACATTAAACACACAGTAAAAGAAATTACGGGTCTGTTATTCATCTGTCCTAAGTCCTCCTAAAATTTCCTATTTCTAAAATTATGAGACTTTTTATATTTGACACCATCAGCTAATTTACACACACATCATGAAAAAGCAATCTGCTTTCATAAAAGTATGAACAAAATTTTCCAAAATCATTATCAGTGCCTATTACTCTTCCCCTTGTCACAATAACTGTTTATTTAAATGTATTCTATTTTAAGTATTGAGAAGTATTTCATTCAAGCTATAAAAGCACAGGGTCAATATCTTTTTGCTCAGATGGAGGTGAGAATGATGAGACTACTTTGATGAGCATGACTTTAGGGATATTTAAAATACTTCGGAGCAAAAAATTAAAACTCCTATAAACTTATTCTAAATTGCTACTATGCTTCAGGGATAAGTCATGCCATTTAGGCACGAATTACAGGAAAAAACACTATGTCCATCTTCTATTTCTATACGCCCAATAGTAATAATCATAGCTTTGCCTAAACATCATATGTTACCACTATTTAGTTTTATAATTACAAGGATTTTTTTTATTAATTCTTCCATCACACTTTAGATTACTCTGGATTTCATTTATATTAAGTCACAGTTCGACTCTACCATAGTGAAATAATCTTTCAGGTTTAACTTACACTACAGTTTTCAGGTGGAACTAGAAGCTGAGTGATCTCGCCACCGTGGACACAGAAGATATGTTTCATTTCTCCAGAAAATATGTCCCAAATGATGACCGAGAAATCCACGCCTCCAGATATGAGGTATCTTTGATCATAACGTGCTGAGGCCTGATGAGGGTACAGCAAACATGTGACTTTGCTCCGATGGCCACGGAGTGTCCTGTGAGGCGGCCAGCCTGCAAGGGAGGTTTGGGATTTAAAGCGGGAAAAGTCGAGTCTTCCAAAGTTTCAACAAAAGTAGACAAGAATCTTCAGACTAGTTCTACGTTTTATCATTAAAAAGTCCCTTTCACACATATTGCTATTCGACAGTATTGTTCTAAAAGATTACCAGTATTACTGATAATATGATACTAAGTATGCCAGAGATACCTAATAATAAATGGCAACTATTAAACATATATCAAAGAGAAAAACTGGATATTTCTATTTATAGTCATTGTGCTAAGTTGCTTATTAGAGACCCCGTGGACTGCAGCCCGCCAGGCTCTGCTGTCCATGGGATTCTCCAGACAAGAATACTGGAGTAGGCTGCCGTTTCCTGCTTCAGGAGATCTTCCCAACCCAGGGATGGAACCCATGTCTCTTGCATCTTCTGCACAGGCAGGCAGGTTCTTTACCACTAGCGCCACCTGGGAAGCCCTGCATTTACAGTCAGTAACACACACAGAAGTCGCTCAGTCGTGTCCGACTCTTTTCGACCCCATGGATTGTAGCCCACCAGGCTCCTTGGTCCATGGGACTTTCCAGGCATGAATACTGGAGTGGGTTGCCGTTTCCTCCTCCAGGGGATCTTCCTGACCCAGGGATGGAACCCGGCTCTCCCGCATTGTAGTAGACGCTTTACCGTCTGAGCCACCAGGGAAGTCCACCAAAAACACAGAAGAGTAGTAGCGAGTTTCAAAAGGATGTCAGTTGGGATCTGTTATAGATGAGATCCACTTCCTAGAAGTCAACTCGCCAATTACATGCACAGCTGGAGACAAGAGGCTGCAAAAAGGTCCAACCGGAAAATATCTCAGGTACCCAACTAGATCCAGTGATTCTGCATTAAGTGGTGTTTATTCCAGTAACAGACATAGACTTCAGTTGATCCTTGAGCAACACAGGCTTAACCTATGTGCAGGTCCACGTGTACGCAGATTTTTTTCAATAAATACATACTATAGCACTACACAGGGGCAGTTGATGGAATCCAAGAATGCACAACCACAGATACAGAGGGATCTGTATCTGTCTGTAAAGTAACACGCAGACTTTCAACCGTGCAGAGGACCAGCACCCCGGACCCTCTGAGTTGCTCAAGGGCCACCTGGGGTGCATTTTATTAACTGCACGTTACACTAGCAGCTACAGAGCACACTGACAACCACGCTGAGGCACTGTGATTGCTGAAAATGCAGAGTGCAGACCCTGTCAAGTTCACGGTCACAGAGCTCTCCTAACACTGCACGCGAGCAGGTCTGCAGGTACCTCTGCGGAGCATGTGCTCGCCTTGCAGCAGCTGCACGATGGCCGTCTGCGTGGCGGGGACGATAACGATGCTTCCGTCTTCACGGCCACAGACGAGTCGTCCGTGGGCGGGTATGTACACACTTGCCGTCACCTTGAGAGGTTCGTTACTATTGGGGATCACGCTCAGTTGATCTATAATTCCAGCAGGACATGGATTCAGTTTATCAAATGCTTCTTGCAAACTAATAGACGTGGTCATTTCCAGCCCTGTGGAGGTTTTATGTGGTAGAAAAGAAACATTTGAGCATGTTAGAAAATGAAAAAAAAAAAAAATTCAACATGTAAAAATAAACATGCTTACAGTGGATTCAGTGAAATACCAAAGAATAACTGTCATCAACTATCATTCTAAGAATAAAAGGACATACTACGTTATGCACTTCCTATACAGTGGTTACTGTTCAGGTTGTTCAATTAGAAATATTGAGAAATAACCGCACACGATTTTCTAGAACCTCCATTACCTTCCAGTTTATCAGGTGTGTCCGATATGTTCCAAATATTCAATCTTCCAGAAGAATCACCCTGAATTAATAGTTTGTGGAAGTATTCTTTGCATCCATAGAAGAATCGAGTCACAGGAGGACAAATTAACAACTGTAAAAAAAAAAAAGAATTGTTCAAATTCCCTTCTCTATCTTTTAAAACAAAATATTTCACAGATAAAAGTTTCTTCAGATTAGGATATAAAGTACTTCATCTCAGTACCAGAGTTTAAAAAAAAAAGTGTATCTATAGAATGAGTATTCAATAATATCTTAATTAATTTTGTAGCATTGATATAAATAATGTCAACTAATACTCAATCCAGTACACATAACACAAACATTCAAAGAACCGAAAACTATATTTATATAGTCTTTCTCTAGAATTAATATTTTTATCCTTTTTCTCTGCTTTATAAAAACCACAATGCAATTATTTAATTGTCTATTATTAAGCAATGACTCCAAAGACATACCCCTCTATACCAAAAAGAAAATTCTCCACTTAAAAGTTCAAAAGGAGAGAACTGGTAATCTAAACTTTCTGCCCATTCCTTATTAGCTATTCACCAAGAATGGCTATAAAACTAAACTACCCTGCTTGTACCACTAGAAGACTCTTTTTTTTTTTTGTAATTAGATTATTTTTCAACTAATAGCACAAAACATCCCTGGTGGCTCAGTGCTAAAAACTTTGCCTGCAACACAGGAGACCTGGGTTCAATCCCTGGGTCAGGAAGATCCCCTGGAGGAGGGAATGGCTACTCACTTCAGTATTCTTGCCTGGAGAATTCCATGGACAGAGGAAGGTGGCGGGCTACACCCCATGGGGTTGCAAAGTGTCGGGCACGAATAAGCAACTAATACTTTTCACTTTTTTCATTTGATCACATTTTTCATAACCCACTTGAACCAGGCCTGATATGCTAGCTATAAACTACTAGGAACAAAAACCATTCATTAGGATCTTGCATATACTTTCATTTTTAAAGCACATTATTTTCTGTTTAAGATCCTGTATCTTCAGTGAGACCACTTATTTGAAAATACTAAATAGTGGTGGACTCCTAAATTTAAATTTTCGATGATTAATACACTAAAACTTGAGTATGAAAGTATGTAAGCTTATCCTGAAAAGCAGTTAAGAAACAAAAGGCTTCAGTGCATAGTTATAGTTAACAAATAATCTATATTCAGTATCAATGCTAAAAAGCATTACCCTATAGAAATTACATGCATTAAGCACAGTCAATTATTTGATTTAACTTAAAGTCTGAAAATTACTAAAAGTTTGACTAATAAACAACAAGCTTAACCAGGGAAAGTTGCTAGTATAACAACTTTTTGTTGTTATAACCAGTATTCTATATTACAATGTGTATCTCGCACAACATAATACATATATTTTAATTTAAAATAAATTGGTGAGCTGATACTTAAAGAAATATAATATGCATTTGTTTTGTTTCATGTTTTGTTTGTTTTTTTTTTTTTTTTTGCTGCACAGTGCAGCTTGTGGGATCTTACTTCCCCGACCAGGGATTGAACCTGGGTCCAGCAGTAAACACCAAGTCCTAATCACTGGACAGACAGAGAATCTCCATCATGTGTGTTTTCTATGTGAGTCATTATCCCTTAGTTTAAGTGGAAATAACTGTCTAGTTTGCTAGCTTTACTTGTCTAGCAATAAGTAGCAGTTTAAGTTAAGAGAATAAAGGACTGGTCATAAAGGATCTTAATTATACATGGATGGGTAAATTCTATATATTCAAAATATTCATGGAAAATGGCAAGGAATCCCCTTGCCATCCCTCCACATAAAGATAGAACAAAATATCCAGCAATCCCACTGCTGGGCATACACACTGAGAAAACCAGAATTGAAAGAGACACGTGTACCCCAATGTTCATAGCAGCACTGTTTACAATAGCCAGGACTTGGAAGCAACCTAGATGTCCATCCGCAGATGAATGGATAAGAAAGCTGTGGTACACATACACAGTGGAGTATTACTCAGCCATTAAAAAGAATACATTTGAATCAGTTCTAATGAGGTGGATGGAACTGGAGCCTATTATACAGAATGAAGTAAGCCAGAAAGAAAAACACAAATACAGTATACTAACGCATATATATGGAATTTAGAAAGATGGTAACAATAACCCTGTTTACGAGACAACAAAAGAGACACTGATGTATAAGAACAGTCTTATGGACTCTGGGAGAGGGAGAGGGTGGGATGATTTGGGAGAATAGCATTGAAATATGCATAATATCATTTCTGAAATGAGTCGCCAGTCCAGGTACGATGCCTGATAACGGATGCCTGGGGCTGGCACACGGGGACGACCCAGAGGGATGGTATGGGGAGGGAGGAGGGTTCAGGATGGGGAACACATGTATACTTGTGGCGGATTCATTTTGATGAACGGCAAAGGCAATACAATATTGTCAAGTTAAGCAAAATAAAAAAAAAAAAAAAAAAAAAGAACAAAATGCTCAGAATGAAAAAGCTATAGAAACCCAGATCATAAGTAAAGGAAACTTTATTTCCAAAACCAAAGCTTCTTTCTTAATGCTCAAAGAACACAGAGTTGAAAACCCATTACTAAGTGCATTTCAACTTTAAATTGATATTAAGTAGGTTTTTAGAAGCAATGCAGGAGGCCTGGGTTCGATCCCTGGGTTGGAAAGATTCCTTGGAAAGAAGAAAGGCAACCTACTCCAGTATTCTTGCCTGGGAAACCCCAAGGACAGAGGAGCCTGACGGACTAGAGCCCATGGGATCAGAGAGTCAGAGACAACTGAGCAACTAACAAACACTACAAGTCATAATAAAATTTGTTTTTTATAGAGGAAAAATTCTTTTTCTTCTTTATTTCTAATGCCTAATAATTTAAATCACTTCATGATTTGGGAGAAATACTGCAATATCTTATTCAAACAGTAATCAGTCAGCATTATTACATAATTATCTTTGTCATTCTAAAAGTACATCTGTCACTATATTTAGAACTGCATCAGTGTAAAATCAATTTATAACATCAATATGAATTTTATCAAAAAGTCATTGCCACACTGTAATCAGTATAAGATTACTTTTATTCCTGGAGAAAAGTGAATGCCTATATTATAGGCATATTATGCATGCATGCCTGCTCAGTCATGTCTGACTCTTTGTGACCACATGGACTGCAGCGGACCAGGCTCCTCCGTCCATGGAATTTTCCAGGCAAGAATACTAGAGTGGGTTACCATTTCCTCTTTCATATAGGCATATTATGAGCAAATGCACAAATTATGCTTATAATAACTGACCATGTCAAAATGTTTTTTACAACATCTAATAGAGTGCCTTGAATGGCAATCAATCTTTGAAGTGCTTAGCTACCAAAAGACACTAATAATTATAGTTGCAGAAATTTTTCAACACAGCCACCAGCTATAAATGATACCTGACGAATTTTACCTCTTTATCTGTTCGATCCAAGAGGCCATGCTGTACTGGAGGGATTAAAGTCTCAACTGCTTTCCCCACATCGCTGCGGAATGAATCACTGGCTGGAAGGCAACTGAAAATGAGGAAAATACAACATTCAGTAAAAAATACTGACATTGAATATTTCATCATACCATATGATGAGTTTTTTTCACAATGGACAATATATGGATTTTTTATAGTTAATGTAATATAGGCATTAAATTAAATGTTATTAAAATATCTTACTCAAATAAAAATCCACCTAATTGTTGTGCTCAGATATTAAACTATAATTACAAACTTAAGTTTTCAAGTTTTTTTTTACCTAAATTAAATATTTATACCTTCTATATTTCCATACTTTCAGATTACATCACAAATTTGGAATCGCTTGCCTTTTTTTTTTTTTTAAGAGTTATATTTTATTTGGTGGGAGTTTTTAGGACTTCAAACCCGGGAGACAGCATCTGAAGTAACCCTGAAAGAACTGTTCCGAAGAGGCAGAGGGGGAGAAGCCAAGTTATAAAAAAGTTTGCAACAAGGGGCAGGTAGTCTAAACATCAAAAATTATTGTTAATTAAGGAAAACCAGTTATCTCAAGTTAAGGAATTTAGCGCTTTTCTTTGTATGCAAGAGCCTGGGCTCACTGAAATCATGCAATCTCTCGCTTCTGATTAAAGTCGTAACTCATTATTTATTGAATACCTGGCAGGTAGTTTGTAAATATAACTCTGCCCATTTTCAGTCCAGATGATGACTTTATCAGCTGAGACAAAGTCACCTCCTGTCCACGTCTGCCCGTTTTCACTCGGACCCGAGCACAACAGGGAGTAGTCTCCAGCATCAAATACCTACGAGGAGTAAGAGATTCATGTTCAAGTCCATGTTGGTGTCATTTAAGTAAAACACAGCAATATTTTAATTGAAATGAAAACTTCTAGAACCATATTTAATAACCTCAGGGCTTTATAGTTGACTACCTCAGTTAAAGACATTTTGTCAGTTAACCCTGGGGCACAGTTACCTTCAACAGGGCAACTATGACACGTCCCCAGCCTCCAGTGGGCAGGCAGGAGACTGTGCCAGCAGGGGTCAGGGGTGCTCCCTCCACACAGACAGGAATCCTTAGCCTTTCTCATCTAAAGGGAAGGGTGCTCCATCACATGACAAGTACCCAACCTCCAGGATGCATGCTGAAGACTCCCAGTTTTTTCCTATAACCAGTAACAATGTTTCTAACGAAAACCTCTTAACACCAGAGTGTTAGAGGGGAATTCACTTTACCTTATTTCATCAACGTCTTAAAATAGTGTAAACAGGACATTAGCAGATTCAGTTTTATTATTCATAACTCTCACATACAATAGCCACATCCTATATTTCATCAACAACACAAACTCCTGATCTTCTGTGACCTTACATTTACAAGACACGTCCAAGTCTGCAAAATGCCTTTACAATCATTTTCTCATGTGACTCTTAGAGTCACTGCAGGAGGCAAGCAGGCAGGCAGGTATTGCTAGAGATAAAAAGCTGACCCAGCGAATTCCCTGGCAGTCTAGTGGTTAATGACGCCGCACTTCCACTGCTAGGGGTGTAAGTTCTCAGTCCCTGGGCAGGGAACAAAGAACCCAAAGCCGTGAGGTGCAGACAAGAGACAAAACGAAGCCTGACACAGACGAGGGTTAGGGCACCTGCTCAAGGGCCCACATCCAGCAAGCTGACAGGCTAGGACTAAACCCTCATCTTATAAGAGCCAGCAACATTTTGTACCACACTCACTGTTTGAGGAAAGTATATACTGTGTTGCTAAAAAATTTCCCCAGGAGGAATGAGTAATTCAATGGCCGAGTTTTTATCTTACTTTGCTTTAAAGAAACAACAATGAAGTTGCTGTGCAGACACTCTTGAGACAAGAACAAATCCTAGCCGAATTCACCATAATTTGCTATAATATGTATCAGAAATACAACACTAGCACTACACGAAGAGCCAAGAAAAGTCCAAGACAGTTTGGACACCAGCCCTCCAGCCTTACGATCTATTAAAACAAATTACGAAACTATCAAAGATAAAGTAATAACAGTATTAGTTCATGAATTAGTCCAGACAAATCAACAAGTCCATAAACAGGTCCTAGAAAAAATGTAGGAAAACAGCATATTATAAAGGTTTAAGAATCGAAAAATGAATTATTCAACAAATGGCATTAGGAACTGCTGGATCCATTCTGATATCCATTGGAATAAAGATAAAATTGGATCTGTAGCTCATAATTCACACAAAATAAATTTCAGATTAAAGATTCAAAGGTATATAAAATAAAACCATACAAATATTAGGAAGAAAAAAATTTTTTTAATCTCAGCTTTGCTGAGCCCTTTAGAACATATCATCAATCATTTTTAAAACCATACAATAAAATATGACAATTTAACCATACAAAAATTGAAAACTGCTTTCTGGTAATAACTATCTGAGAAAGTCAGATAGTCTTCAGAGTCCCTTGGAGAGCAAGGAGATCAAACCAGTCCATCCTAAAGGAAATCAACTCTGAATATTGGAAGGACTGATGGAAGGACCAATGCTGAAGCTGAAGTTCCAATACTTTGGCCACCTGATGCGAAGAGTTGATTCATTGGAAAAGAACTTAATGATGAGAAAGACTGAAGGCAAAAGAAGAAAAGGCTGGCAGAAGATGACGGTCAGATTAGCATCACCGACTCAACGTACATGAATCTGAGCTCTGGGAGCTCAGTGAGACGGTGAGGGAGACGGTGAGGACAAAGACGGTGGGAGACGGTGAGGGACAGAGAAGACTGGCGTTGCAAAGTCCATGGGGACACAACTTAGTGACTCAGTCCAGTTCAGATCAGTCGCTCAGTCGTGTCTGACTCTCTGCGACCCCACGAATCACAGCACACCAGGCCTCCCTGTCCATCACCAACTCCCCGAGTTCACTCAGTCTCACGTCCATCGAGTCAGTGATGCCATCCAGCCATCTCATCCTCTGTCGTCCCCTTCTCCTCCTGCCCCCAATCCCTCCCAGCATCAGAGTCTTTTCCAATGAGTCAGCCCTTCACTTAGTGACTAAACAACAACAAATCTACGAAAGTCATGCTGGTGGGCTGCAGCACCGTCCGCATGCTGCGTTTGTATGCATTCCCCTGATGATTTATGAAACTCAGCACCTATCTACATATTTACTGTCTACTCGGCTCTGCTCTCTTAGCTATCTCGCATTGGGTGGCCTGCGTTTTCCTTCTTGATCTGTAGTTGTTTTCTTATTGATAACAGAAGAGTCCCTCGTCATGCTGCACACCGTGGCTCTCCTCTCACTCTGCGGGTTGTCTTCTCACTCTTGTGTGGGCATTTCAGAGAAGGCTGCCCTCACGTGGATATAAAAGGCTTACAGTGGGCACACAAGAAACTGGTATTAGCTACTGCCTCTGGGGAGGGGAAGGGACATATCTGGGGGGAAAGGGGTGCCTATTTTTCACTGTATCCTCCTGCAGTCTGTTTTCATTTTTATTTGGATATGCTTTAAACTTTAAGACAAAGGAAGGATCCCAGATAGTGAACGACAGCTGGGCAGCTGCTAGCCTTCTTCTCTGAGCTTTTACCCAAACAGCCCTTCCATGGTGGGGCTCCTCTCTGACGCAGGACAGCATGGCAGTGATGAGAGCGGCGGCCACAGCCAGGCTGCCCAAGCTGTATAACCTCAGTCACGTACAACCACCATCACTTGTATAACCTTAGCCAAAGCAGCCACCCTCCTCATGCCTCAGTTGCCTCATCTACAAAATGGGCAAAGCCACCATTCCTAGAGTGAAAAGCAGCTTCAAAAGTGGCCCCACCAAGGGCCGACTCCTGGTTTTCCATCCTTGTGGAAGCCTCTCTCCTGAGTGCAGGCTGCATCCTGTGACGTTTCTAGAGAACTGAACGCGGCAGAGGGGATGTGAGCTCAGCTCCGGGGCGGGGGTCTCGGCCACACCTCGATCTCAGCTCCGGGGTGGGGGGGTCTCGGCCACACCTCTTGCTCACTGACTTGGGAGGAAAGACAGCTGCTGTGTTGTGAGCTGTCCCAATGGAGAGGCCCACATGGCAGAGAGCTAAGGTCTCCAGCCCACCGTCAGCAGGACCTGACAACTGTGAACCAGCAGATGAGTAAATCTGGAAGCTGAGCCCCTGCCAAGGTGAGCCCTGGGACGGGGTGTTCGTCCCAGTCGAAACCCCTTCATCCTTCATCACACTCTGCGAGAGACCCTGGGCCAGAGGTACCCAGCTAAACCATGCCTGGATTCCTGATCACAGGAACTGGGTGATGATTCACATTTGTTGTTTTAAACGACTTACTTTTGAAGTAATTTCTTATGCAGGAATAGGTAACCAATATACCACCCCTCAGATTGTTATTTCCAAATAACACATGGAAAGCTTTGGAAAATATGGTAGGCACTATGGCAGGTGATCAAAACTTGCTGCTCTTTTCTATCATGGAAACACTAAAGTCTAACAATGTGAAAAGCAATATGCACCTCTCACCATTAGCTCTAAAGTGACAGAAGACCTTCTTGACTCCAAGACATCGGAAAAGGATGGCACTTGGGGATGAAAACCTACAAAGATATGTCCCAACTTGCAGAAAACTCACTGCCATTGCCCAGGCCGCACTGACAAGACAATGAAGAACATGGCAGCAAGACACAAAAATTAAGAACTAATAAACACTGACAGGCTCACTCTAGGGACCAAATCAAAAAAGGCAATGATGCAGCCAAATTCCATACCTCGGAGTGTATCAAAAACAGACCAAATATTTAAAATATTTGAAACCAAGCGTTCAAACATTCTTGATTACCATGTCAACAATTAACCTTAAAACACTTTTTAAGAACAAATTTTAAAAATTAAAAAGCAACTTTTATTCTTCAACATTCACTTTCATTTATCCTGGGGAAGCACATTCATACTGTGTCTTCAGGGCACACGTTTCCCCCTTCCCACCTACCTCACCTGCCTTCTAGACATGTTGCACCAAGCTTCTCCTTAAAATTATCTTTTGAAGGCTGATAAACCAAAATCTTGAAGGGCAAAAATGCAATTTCTTACTTATGTACAGTTATCTTACCCTCCAATACTTGGAGCACACCACCAAAAGTGACCTTTGTGTGAACGCACAGAAAGAGATGCTTTGGCAATTCTGACAGTAAATCGGTTTGGATTCTTCCTCAAATATTGGCTCAGTATCCTGAAAAGAGAAATATATATTTGTAAAAACCATAGGGTTGGCAGGATTGTCAATTTAAATTATCACACAATGATAAAGAAAACAAAACAAAATAAAGACATCACTTGATGTGCTCATCAGTTTAGCCCCTCATGTTGAGGACTAATGTAGTAAAAGGCAGCCAGAATGCACCCTGATGTCATGTGGGCGCAGCGTATTTGCTGCAAAGCTGCTCAAGATTAACAGACTAAGGAGAGTCAGAATGTCATCACTGGCAATGACAGATGCTAAAAATTTTAGTTAATCTTAATTTCTGTCAGTTTTTTACATAAGCTTGTAGGTTAAAAAAAAAGAAAACATCATTTCCTCCAGTTTCTCCCAGATTCAATGTCTAAAAATTCCCTAACAGATAAGATTAGTATCTCTTGCCAGATACTTGATCTGCCTTTCTTACTGATAAAAAGTAAGAAGGAATTCAAGTCTAAGGAACTCAGAGGACTAAAACTGGCTTTATACCCTTTTTGCAGTGGTTTGCTTTTTTCCCCCTGCCTCAAGCAAGCTAACTTTTCAATTTAAACAGAAGCAGCTGAGGAAAATCCTCTTCTATGCTTCTCTACTCCATATCCTGTACAATAAATATGTTTCTCTGTTTTGCATCCTTGATAAAGCAGATGTCTACCATCAAAAGGGAAAACAATAATTCATGTACAGAGATAGCATTCTAGGGGAATCTTCTGACTATGTCAATAAGACTATGGAAAAGGAAAGCTTTTTCTTTCCTCTTTAAGTAAAAAAGGGAAGCAGCCTATCGTGACTACAATGTAAGACTCCTCAAGAACAAGAACAGAGAACACACTTCCGGCCTCCTTTGTCTCACCTGCAGGTCACTTATTTCCGAGGTGACAATCCACACCTTCAAGATGCCCGTCACTGAGAGTGCCACCACGGTGTCCTCTAACCGAGAAGGAAGAAGGAGCTGGTTACAAGCGTAGTACAATTGCTTTCTACGTGGGAACATGGTCACAATGGTGACGTGGACCACGGTTTGCTCTAATGAAACTAAATGACAGCATGTTTTACAATCAGCATGAAAACCTAACTCTAGGTTTTAGGAAATAACAGAAACCAGATTTTGAGACACAGGTTAATAAAGATGATCAAACATGCGGAATTCAAAGAAAACCTGTTTTTAGCTGCTTGATTTCTTATTTCTAACTTGCAGGCTTTAATAATTTCAAACATTCTTTATTACCATGTCAACAATTAACCTTAAAAAACTTTTTAAGAACAAATTTTAAAAATTAAAAAACAACTTTTATTCTTCAACATTCACTTTCATTTATCCTGGGGAAGCACATTCATATTGTGTCTTCAGGACACACGTTTCCTCCTTCCCACCTACCTCACCTGCCTTCTAGACATGTTATTGCACACTGCACTCTCCACAGACCATGAGCAAGGGAAAGACGTGATATAGAACCTAAATTCATCAGCTTCGGGTGACGGAAAAGTCACAGCAACACAGCAGTATTCATGAACTCTGAGAGGTGGGGCGTTAGGAAGCTGTCTAAGGTAGGCTCCAGAACAATGGAGGGATGTGTTAAAAACCACATTTTCTTCACTGATTAACCACTGAACTGTGGATAACCGAACTAACCTACCTTAAATTCAATTTGCTTATCTGTAAGCAAATATAAATGAATAACATAACGACAGCACTTTCCTTAAGTTATGAGAATTAAGACACCACAGGTATAGCACTCAGCCCATCGGTACAGATTAGTCATCACTGTTATTGAAAAGAATTGCTTACTATCTTTCAGTAAAAATTTTATTTGTACTGCCTGGTTCCCTAGGCAAGTTTAAGTGCTGAAATGCACTGATTACAATTCCATGATCACTGTATAAAGAAGCCAGAACTGCTCACAAATGTCAATTATAGTAAAAGTGCAATATACCAATAAATCCAAAATTCTCAAATGTCCACACACTAGAATATGGCAAAGTAGATTAAAAATGTGTATGGTAGCAATGTTATAAACGGACAACATTTAGAATTGTATGTACAGCACAACATTTTCCATTAAAGTTGCATTCTACCCTGTTCAGACCATAATACAAGCACATATATTTCACAGATGGCTATTTCCCACGCATTCCTCAGATCAGATCAGAGATCAGTCGCTTAGTCGTGTCCGACTCTTTGCGACCCCATGAACCGCAGCACGCCAGGCCTCCCTGTCCATCACCAGCTCCCGGAGATCACCCAGACTCACACCCGTCGAGTCAGTGATGCCATCCAGCCATCTCATCCTTTGTCGTCCCCCTCTCCTCCTGCCCTCAATCCCTCCCAGCATCAGAGTCTTCTCCAATGAGTCAACTCTTTGCATGAGGTGGCCAAAATACTGGAGTTTCAGCTTTAGCATCATTCCTTCTAAAGAAATTCCAGGATTGATCTCCTTCAGAATGGACTGGTTGGATCTTCTTGCAGTCCAAGGGACTCTCAAGAGTCTTCTCCAACACCACAGTTCAAAAGCATCAATTCTTCAGCGCTCAGCCTTCTTCACAGTCCAGCTCTCACATCCTTACATGACCACAGGAAAGACCATAGCCTTGACTAGGCGAACCTTTGTTGGTAAAGTAATGTCTCTGCTTTTGAATATGCTATCTAGGTTATTCATAACTTTCCTTCCAAGGAGTAAGCGTCTTTTACTTTCATGACTGCAGTCACCATCTGCAGTGATTTTGGAGCCCAGAAAAACAAAGTCTGACACTGTTTCCACTGTTTCCCCATCTATTTCCCATGTAGTGATGGGACCAGATGCCATGATCTTCGTTTTCTGAATGTTGAGCTTTAAGCCAACCTTTTCACTCTCCACTTTCACTTTCATCAAGAGGCTTTTTAGCCCCTCTTCACTTTCTGCCATAAGAGTCGTGTCATCTGCATATCTGAGGTTATTGATATTTCTCCCAGCAATCTTGATTCCAACTTGTGTTTCTTCCAGCCCAGCATTTCTCATGATGTACTCTGCATATAAGTTAAATAAACATGGTGACAATATGCAGCCTTGACGTACTCCTTTTCCTATTTGGAACCAGTCTGTTGTTCCATGACCAGTTCTAACTGTTGCTTCCTGACCTGCATACAGATTTCTCAAGAGGCAGATCAGGTGGTCTGGTATTCCCATCTCTTTCAGAATTGTCCACAGTTTATTGTGATCTACACAGTCAAAGGCTTTGGCATAGTCAATAAAGCAGACATAGATGTTTTTCTGGAACTCTCTTGCTTTTTCCATGATCCAGCGGATGTTGGCAATTTGATCTCTGGTTCCTCTGCCTTTTCTAAAACCAGCTTGAACATCAGGAAGTTCACGGTTCACATATTGCTGAAGCCTGGCTTGGAGAATTTTGAGCATTACTTTACTAGCGTGTGAGATGAGTGCAATTGTTCGGTAGTTTGAGCATTCTTTGGCATTGCCTTTCTTTGGGATTGGGATGAAAACTGACCTTTTCCAATCTTGTGGCCACTGCTGAGTTTTCCAAATTTGCTGGCATATTGAGTGCAGCACTTTCACAGCATCATCTTTCAGGACTTGGAATAGCTCCACTGGAATTCCATCACCTCCACTAGCTTTGTTCGTAGTGATGCTTTCTAAGGCCCATTTGACTTCACATTCCAAGATGTCTGGCTCTAGGTCAGTGATCACATCATCATGATTATCTGATCACATCATGATCTGATCACATCATCATTATTATCACACATTCCTACATAAGGCTTTATGTGTGCGTGTGCTACGTCGCTTCATTCCTGTCCAAGTCCATGCGACCCCATGGACTGTAGCCCACCAGGCTCCTCTGTCCATGGGACTCTCCAGGCAAGAATACAGAGTGGGTTGCCATTTCCTCGTCCAGGGGATCTTCCCGACCCAGGGATCGGACCCACAACTCTTCTATCTCCTGCCCTGGCAGGAGGGTTCTTTACCGCTAGCGCCACCTGGGAAGCCCTCAAGGCTTTATGTGCCTGTGTACAAACTACTTCTTGTGCCAGAAACATCACGACCCCACATCTGACAAACTCCCCTTCACCCTTCAAAGCTTGGACGAGACGTCATCGAATCTGGGCCTTCCTACCTGCCCCAAAGCCCCTTCACTGCTTTTGCTGATTGCAGCCTCTACTATTGCTCTGTCTTTTCACACGTTACACCGTGAAACTGCCATTTGTTTATATACCATCCTCCTTTCCTAGAATTCGAGTCCTGCCAGTAGTTCAATCCTCTACACCTAGAAAAGAGTAGGCACTCAATAAATATTTGTGGCATGGCCATTGAATAACAAGCTATGGAAAACTCCCAGGGAAGGCAGTTCACCAAAGGACATGACATAACCCAGTGGTAAAAGCAACCGCTCTGGGGTCCATCTGGGCGCCAGTAAGCCACAGGCTTGCTCTGTGACCTTAACATGCTAGACTCCATCATGCTAAACTTCATCCGTCTCCTCATCCACACATCCTATGACGGCAGTAGCTACATCACCAAGTGCCGTGAGAAGTGGTTACCATAGGGAAATGCTAAGCATGTGCCAGTGCCGGGAGCACTCTGAACATCAAGTCTCACATCGATGGTGACAGCAGTTACAGATCAGCCTTCAGAGCCGAGCACGCGACCACGAAGTCATCAGGAAGGGCTCACAGGAGCACACCAAAGGCAAACACGAGTACACGTTCAATGGTCAGTACTACTACCCTTTTCCCGAACAACTTTACTTTTACTCTCACAACTGTTACTGCTGGTTTCAACAGAAATGGAGAAAACACACTCATGTATGTCGAGCGTTAACTACACATCAAGTGCTTACCAGGAACGGTCATTAAATTGAATTGTATATAATCCCCTCCCTTTTCACTACCTTCACATAAAACGGAAACACTTCCTACACCTCTTCACAGCAAGTAACCAAACCAGGCCCAAGAGATGCACAAAGTGTGTGGTTCCTCCCAACATACCTCCAAGGGGTTAAGATCTTCCAATTCAGAAAATTCCTGACATGCTCTAAGACTGCCAAAAACTAGTGATTTATTCCTTGGAATGGAGATAATCTAACACTTTAAATCTTAGTTCAATCAAAGACTCCTTTACAAAGGTAGAGACACACCATAAATCATGAGAGTCACTATTTATTAAATTGAAGAATACAATATAAGCAAGTATATTAATATTTGATACACTATAGAACCCTACAGTAAGCTAACCATAGTGCAGAAATTCCTAAAGGGCACACTGACCTTGTGTTCGGTGGGATCGAATAATACTCATGGAGCTGATCCAGTCTGGAGAGATCTTTGAGACCAAGGAGTACAACACTTCAAGGCTGGTGGCATCCACCACAAGGATTTCAGGATAATGACCGTGGCAGAGAAGCCTTCCTTCTCTCTGACTTCCAACAGAGAACTGGTAGAACTAGAAGGAAAAAAATTTTTAAATGTTCTTTACTTAAGATACTTGATTCACATACATTCACTAAGCTGAGTAGGATGCTCAATTTCTCCAGTAATATCTCCAGATATATAGTACATACTACGATACATATAGTACATACATACTATATGGTACATATTACATTTGTCTATGGATACACACGTGCATACATCAAGTTACGCTAATAATACGCAAAATATCTAATAAAAATTATTTTCTTCCTAACATCTTATCTTCCCTTTTGAACTACTGTGGAGCAGAATTCATGATAATTCTTCTGTTTCGTCCCCCTGTAGCATTCTAAAGTAAAACTGTTGAATGAATTAATAAAACATCTGACTAAAATCAGCTTCACAAACAAATCAAAGCAAAAGGGCAGCACGGGTGAGACACAAAAGTAATAAAGAGTTTTAGATGAATGAGAACCAGTGAGTAGAGGTTTGTAATTACTAGTTATAACCAAATAAAGTTTAGAAGCAAGGAGGATTCTATTCAAACAAAATCAGAAGCAAATTCTATGTAACGCAAGTGTTATCTTAGACTAGAGTGCAAGACAACCATTATAAACAATTCTCGTAGTGCACACTTACACTTTGTGGAAGAAAAATAGAGAAAGAACCAATACAGTGATGCAACGCATGCTAAGAATAACTCAAAAAGAAGGGTTTCCAGCAAGCAAAGAGCGGAGAAAGAATGCCTATTAAAATAAGACCATCGACTTATCAAAGGACCCATCTTCCTTTAGCCTCAAAAAATAAATAAGTAAGTTATCTCTTAGTGGAATGATTCCCGTAGAAGATTTTTAGAAGTCTGGGACATCTAGTATCCAGACTATTACTTTCCAAGGGATTGAACCTCATACAAAATCACATGTGTTTAAGCGGGACCCCACACACAGGACCACGCTGTAACCACCCACAGCTGGGGAGGCAAGGAAGAAACCGGTCCAGGCTGCTCCCACACTCACCCATCCACTGCGCAGAGCTCAGCAGTGGAAGACAAGATTTTCTCAACTATGGAGTCCCCTGTACTGGGAGCACTTCATAAGGACACACATGGAGCACGGAGCACATTAACGAAGCGGCAGGTAGCACCATAAAACCCCCAGAGAGGGGCTAGCAAAACGGAGACCGTCAGAAGGCGGGGACCGCTAGATCTTGGGCCCACCCATGACACACGATCTGGGCTTCCAGGGACTGCCAGGGACGCGCACAATCACGTGACTGCAGGCAGCCCTGGCCCACAGAAGGGGGGACGGGGTGGATGGGAAGGAGGGAGGGATGGATGCGGGGCGCCCCCAACACCAGCCAGGAAACACACGCGCACTGCAGTCACTAGAGAGTGCTCTGTCCGGAGGGCAGGGATAGTTTATCCGACCTGCCCGACTGAACGCCTCTCATCTTTGCTTTAAAGTTACACTCCAACCATCTTCCAAACACTAATTTAGCTTCCAAGAAACTTTGAGATGGGCAAAAAAAAGGTGACTTTAATGGAGAAGAAGGTTCTCCAATTATTAATAAGGGATGCCCCCAAGAGTTCTTTTAATAACTTGGCACTTCCTTGTGATTTCATTTAGTGCCAATGTCATCAAGGTTCACCATTTCTACATATATAAAAGAACAACCTGCTTCTGGACCTGAGAAGGCGAGTATCACAAAGGAAACAGTGGCCACACACTAGTAAATCTGCCAAAAAGCATCTTCTCCTTAGGGATGACTGCTAGTCGGAATACAGAAGGCCTAAACACCAGATCTGGTGAGGAGGAAGCACTGAAGATATACTGATTAGTTTTTCTTAAACTGTAAACCAAAAGTTTTTAAATCTTAAATTTTATAGCAGTCAATATATTTATATCCAATGAGTCTGAATGACTTTGATATATAATTTTTCAATTAAATTATCTATAAAGTCAATGAATCTAAATGATATACTATCCCTTTTCTCTTTATGACTCTTCATAAAGAGTCATTCTTTTAATGACTCTTCATATGGTAAAAAAATAATAATAAGTAATATAGGCCCTTTAAATAAAAAGCGTATGTCCTAGGAATTCCCTGGCAGTCCAGTGGTTAGGACCGCATGCTCTCACTGCCAAGGGCCCAGGTTCAATCCCTGGTCAGGGAACTAAGATTCCATAAGCGGTTAAAGTGAAGTCACTCAGTTGTGTCCAACTCTTTGTGACCCCATGGACTGTATCCCATCGTCCATGGGATTTTCCAGGCAAGATACTGGCACAAGCCATAAAGTGAGGCCAAAAAAAAAGAATCCAAATTGGATCACAGAGCTAAATGTCAATGGAAAAACAATAATGATGACAAGCAATTAAAAGAAAAAAAGCTGTACACCTGAAACGAACACAACATTGTAAATCAACCAGTCTTAATAAAAAAATTTTTTAAAAAAAAAAAAAAAAAAAAGCATATGCCCTAATAGCATTGAAGAAGCAATTTTTAAAAGGCTCTGCCAGGGCAATAAACAGTCACTAAAGATCTATATCACACTAACCATCTCTAAACATTTTCCATTGCTTTTCTAATTTGTGTTAGTACAGAAGGTTTTCTTTCTCAACAAATTATTTTGTTTGTTTTAAGGGAAGCAGTATGATGTAACTGAAAGAACAGAGTCCCCAGAGTCAGGTAAAGCTGTTCTGAGATCCTAGTGACGGGAATGACTCACTGTGAGGCTGGGGCAAGTTATTTAATCACTCTGACTATCAGCCTCCTTACATGTAGAAGGATATACTCCTATCTCATGCATAAGAATATGGGTGGGGCTAAATGAGACACCACACAAGAAAGGGCTAGATATCTGCTATAAATCTGAGTTCCCTCCTCTCCATCTCCTTCCCCATTAAGACTATAAATCACATTTTCTATATACACTGCAATTTTCCCAACACTCAACGTAGTAAATGATAAGTAATCTGACGCACAAAGAATTTGACAATTATGAAAGAATAAGGGGGAATACCAGGAATATGTAACTTCCTTGGTGGCTCAGACAGTAAAGCATCTGCCTACAAGGTGGGAGACCAGGTTCAATCCCTGGGTCGGGAAGATCCTCTGGAGAAGGAAATGACAACCCACTCCAGTACTCTTGCCTGGAAAATCCCACGGACGGAGGAGCGTGGTAAGCTACAGTCCATGGGGTCACAAAGAGTCGGACATGACTGAGTGACTTCACTTTCACCAGTAATGTAGGCAAGAGGCTATAAATTGCTGTAAATTTCTGAGTTAAGTTAGGTATATGAAAAGGTCACATCTTTTACAGACCCAAGGCCAACTGCAAAAGCAAGGAAAAGGGTATCATTCAAAAAGTGGATTGTGTCAGACTTCTCTGATGGTCCAGTGGCTAAGAATCTGCCTTCCAAAGCAGGGATCAGAGGTTCAAACCCTGGCCAGGGAACTAAGATCCCCCATGTCTCGGGGCAACTAAGCCTGTAGGCCTCAACCACTGAGCACATGCACCATGACAAGAAAAGACACAGAGCAGCCAAAAAAGGGAAAAAAAAATTTTTATAATGGATTGTGTTAGTCATGAGTGGAATCACAAAGGCTTTAGCAAGAGAGAATTCCATTATTTAGGATGTAGAACGCTTACCCAACCAATAAAGGGGCTCCCACTTGGGTAACCAAGACACCTAGCAAGAGCAGACACAGCAGTGACGATGGCTGGCTTACACTTTTCAACATTCGTCTCCGCTCCTTGGTCTTCCTCCCCCACTGTCTTCTGAAGAAGACTCCAACTGCTGCAATTCTAGTCTTCCTGTCCCATTACCCATTCTCATCCATTTTTCATATAAAAATAGAGACTCAGTGTTTAAAAAAAAAAAAACTTTTTAAACTGACCATCGGTGCTGAGTTGGCCAGTTGCAGAAATCAATACCAACCTGTATGCCAGTATGTGTGCAAGCTAATTTTGTAAATTCAATACATCTGCCATCATTCACGTCCCAGAGGCACATCTCCCTATAAAACAAAATAATCGCTGACTTTAAATCTGAGTTTTAAAAGCACGGTTCAACTTTGTCACGGTGGTTTAAAATTAAGCCTCCATTAAAACGGACATATTTCAGAAAAAGCAGCATACAGTCACTACCGCTGTTCACCAAAACTTCTGGCCCTCCCAGCCACCGCCTTAAATTCCCCTCCAGCCTAACCACCCCTGCCCCATCCACATTCTTTCTGGACACCGGGGAGGACTGCACTTCCTGGTTCCCTGTTAGCTGGTGGAGTCTCGGCAGCGGTTGTGGCCGGAACTGTAGGAGGCCCTCCCAACCTCTCCTCCTCTACCTCTGTGCCAGAGTGGATGCCCTTTCACCCTCAAGCTCAGAATAAGGGTAATAACGAAGCAGAGCACAGGCCTAAGTGATAGATAAAAGGGCAGGTGACAAAAACTAGAGCTAAATGCTTAATTTAAATCATTCCAATTTTCAATTGATTATCAACGTAGCTAGAAAATTTAGCACTGCAAAACACAAAACTTAAGGTCAACCGATTTCCAAATCTTTGTAAACTAAACACAATATTCCAGTTTTGATCCCACATTTGCTGCAGAAATTTTACTGTAGTTCGTGGGGTTGAAAAGAGTCAGACATGACCAAGCAACTGAACTGACTGAGCAAAAGAAAAAAGCTTTATCTCAAACTAAAGAGACAACGTTCAAAATCAGAAATGTCAATATGCCTTGTGCTTTAAAGAAATAAACTGAAGATTTATTTAACAGAGGCGAATATTAATAAAATGAGGTGATCCTGATACTTATCATAAGATGCCTTAGGGGTTCCCTGATAGCTCAGCTGGTAAAGAATCCACCTGCAATGCAGGAGACCCTGGTTCGATCCCTGGGTGGGGAAGATCCCCTGGAGAAGGGAAAGAATACTCCAGTATTCTGGCCTGGAGAATTCCATGGACAGTCCATGGGGTTGCAAAGAGTCGGACACGACTGAGCAACTTTCACTTTCACTTTCCTATATCCCATGTGGTATAAATTTTTCAAAGGAAACTCACTTATCTGTTTAGAATATGCATTCTAATATGAATTTACCTGATACTGCTTCTCAGCTACACAAGGTTCTTTTCAAATTCATAAATTATAGAGAATTGAAGGGACAATTTCTTAAATAACTCTCTTCCAGTTTCCTGACTCTCTTCAATAATGTGTTTCATAAATACACAATTTTCTAAACACCCCAAAAGTTTTTATTCCCCCCATTCTAGGCCCTTCACCTGCTGTCCAATGACCTACCTTTCCAAAAGCAAGCTCTGAGACTTAGGAATGGCTATAGCTACGTTAGTGTATTAACATACATCGATATAACTGATCAAACTTTTGTATGGCTGCATCTTCCAAATTTATGCTAACCTAGCATCACTAAGGTTTCTTAAAACTCTCAAAGTTGTCTGCCAGCTCAGTAAAAATGCCATGGGGATTAACAACCATACTTTAACTTTTACGGTATTCTGAGTTTCTCAAAAGTAAGGCAGAGACATAACCATAAATTACAATAAAAGTACTATAAAAATCATTAATAAAGATAAAATTCATTTTGAAAACCATATTTCAAATAGCTTTATGTTGAGACAACTGAGACATTTATTTAAAAGATACCCAAAAAATAAAATAAAATTCTCTACTTACTAATACACTGGTATTATTTGCATTAAAGACTTAAGAGGAGAAAAGCGAATAAGAAAATACTTACCCACTCTCAGATGCGCTCACAATATACTGTTTGTCACTAGACGCACAAGCTTTAGACAAACAGGTGATTGACGCTGTGTGACCAAACAACAGCGCTCGAGGGTTGACCTAGAAACACACAATACGTTTTCTAAAGTAATCGTTCTTAGGAATCCCATTAAATATTCAGTATAAATGTACAGATACAGATTTGAGAAGAACTGCTCAGGACACCAAAAACTAACAGCAGCAAAACAGTGACTCCCACCAATTCAATGCCCACAATCACCCCAATAGTTCTAAAGTCGAAAGTGGAATAGCAAGAGGTGACATTATTCGCCCACCATACAGAGAGGGATGGAGCCAAGGTTTAAAGCAGGGCAGTGTTTAGCACAGAGCTCGAGTGCACAGAGAAATCAGGTTAAGAATGTGAATTAGCATATAAAATAAAGTAATTTCCCCTCACTTATTTTTAAAAATAATACTTTCCATGATCTGAAAGCACATTTAGAGCCTCTAGACTGACATCCCAAACACAAAAAATAGAGAACAGGTACCCTACCAAGAGCTGGTATCAATGTTAACTATCAGGAACTAATAATGACCGTCACAGACTAATGATTTACTGCCACAGTGCCTTTGAAAGGATGGCTTAATACCCACTATTCTAAAACAGTCTGGCAATCAGCCTCCAAATTCATCTACTTTGTACCAAACAGCCTGCTATTATTTTACCTTACATCAAGGCTTTAAGTAATTTCAGGATATATTTCTTAACATTTTATACATAGACAAATATTTATAACATATGTACCAGATATAAAAAACATCTAACCACATAGTAAATACCCAGCTTAAGAAAAGAGAATGATTAATACCTTTCACGCTATCAATTTTGGAATCAAAATCACCTTAGTCATATTTTGCATAATTATAATTGAAAGAAAAATACCATCATTGTTTATGGTTAGAATAGGCCTAGAACGTTTTCTCATACAACCAACCCCATTTCCAAACAGAGAGTCCATATTCTTCCACTGGAAAAAAAATGCTTTTGGTCATTTCTTTAATTTTTCCCAAGAAAATCAAATTTACCAATAGTTAGTTTTATTTTCAATGTACATGGCTTTGCTAGAAAATTCCATTTTCAGTCATAATTGAGTAACTAGAACTGACTGTACTCTCACCAAAACCTATAAAGATGAACAAAAATAACTGAATGAAAAAAAGCACATAATCATCTCAACAGAGCAATAAAAGCATTTGACAAAATTCAATATCCTCTCCTGATTAAAAACTCTCAACAAATTGGGTGTAGAAGGAATGTATCCCAACATAATAAAGGCCATATGGAACAAGCCCACGTAGAAAACACTAAAAGCCTTTCTCTAAGATCAAGAACAAGACAAGGATGATTACTCTTGACATTTCGATTCTGCATAATATAGGAGGTCTTAGCCAGAGCAATTCAGAGAAGGCAATGGCACCCCACTCCAGGACTCTTGCCTGGAAAATCCCATGTACAGAAGAGCCTGGTGGGCTGCAGTCCATGGGGTCGCTAAGAGTCGGACACGACTGAGCGACTTCACTTTCACTTTCCACTTTCATGCATTAGAGAAGGTAATGGCAGCCCACTCCAGTGTTCTTGCCTGGAGAATCCCAGGGACGGGGGAGCCTGGTGGGCTGCCGTCTATCGGGTTGCACAGAGTCCGACACGGCTGAGGCGACTTCGCAGCAGCAGCCAGAGCAATTGAGCAACAAATAATAAATAAAGCAACCAAGTTAAAAAGGAAGAAGTAATGTTTTCTCTGCAGATGACATGATCTTATACACAGAAAATCCTAAAGATGCAACCAAAAGACTGTTAAAACTAATGAAGAAATTAAGTAAAGTCGCAGGATACAAAATAAACATCCAAAAATCTGTTGTTTCTATAACAACAAGTTATCAGACAGAGAAATTAAGCAATCCCACTTACAATGGCATCAAAAAGAATAAATTACTTAGAAATAAGTTTAACCAAGGAGGTGGAACACCTGTATTCCAAAAATTATAAGACACTAATGAAAGAAATGGAAAAATAAATAAGTGGAAAGATACCCCACATTCTTGGGTTAGAAGAATTAATGTTGTCAAAAGGTCCATACTACTCAAAGCAATCTGCAGAGTCAATGAAATCCTATCAAAATTCCAATGGTGTTTTTCACAGAAATAGAAAAAACCTTGATGAAATTTGTATAGAACCATAAAAGACACCAAATGGACAAAGCAATTTTGAGAAAAAGCAAACTTGGAGGCTTCACACAATGAGTACCCACATAGAGGAAAAGTAAAAATGTGGTATACTGCTATATTCATACCTTTCTATTTTTATCTCACCATATTCCATAAAAATTTGTCACAGTTATTAACTAATAAACATTTCACATACAACTAGTATAGAGATATATAAGATAATCTGTTCAACTGATCAAAAAAAAAAAATCCATCCTCAAAGACCACAGTTCAAAAGTGACAGTTATCAAGTTGTCAGTGGCAAGGAGTGATGTTTAGAATTAAAAGATGTGATGAGACAGTTCTTAAGACTAAACACCAGCACCAGTGTTCCAGTCTGGGACCCTGAGGCTACTAGTTCTAAAGTTAGACATCATTCCACACTCCTTTCTTTTTTCTTTTAGTTTTTTTTTTCTTTTATATTATCTGAGATGCTATAATTATTCATTAAATAAATCCTTACTATGTACAGGCACTGTGATAACTGCTTAATGTAACTTCCCTCATGGAATCCTCACCAAAACCTTGTTTGGTTGACCCTATTTTAAACACGATGAGATGCAGGCATGAGACAGGTAAGTAAACTGCCCAAAGGCACATAGCGAGACACTGGAGTAGCCAAGATTCAAGCCAACTTCATTCGCCTGCAATGCTGAGCTTTTACCATAATGTTTCACTTCTTTCATTATTGCCATGTATTATAAAGTTCCCTGCAATTATAGTTTTATTCTCCAAAATTATAGCTCTACAGGTAGTGGAAGCAATAAAACTTTGTATTTGGGAGACAATACCTATATTAACAAGTTTCCCTCCTTTACTCTTATCTCCATCTCTCTACGTACTCACAAAATACTACTTCTGCAATTTCTCTCTGACATTTTATTTTTTATTTTTTGCCACACCACATAGTATGTGGTATCTCAGTTCCCCGACCGGGGACTGAACCCGAGCCCCCTGCAGCAGAAGCACAGATGCTTAACCAGGGAACAACCCAGGTGGTTGAGACAAGGAACATGTTCTAAGGCTGGCTGTGGTAATAGCTGCACAACTCTGAGAACAGAGTAAAAATCATTAAATTGGACACTTTGAAGGGTGTATTATATGATGTAAATTTTATCTCAATAAAGCTGTTAAAAAGTTTTTTACTTACAAAAGCAACTTGTTTGCCTCTACATTCCATGACAACTATCACCCCATCTTCTCTATTCCTCCTTACAGAAAAATTCCTGGGGAGGTTGTTGGAGACTGGAGGTTAAAATATGGAAAAAGAGCGTCTGTGCACAGAGAAAGCCCAGGAGCAGAACACACAGCAGTAAAGAATGGCAAAAAAACCCCACACATTGATTTTTAAAATAAAGGCAAAAAAATGTACGTTCTGTACATTTTTACAAAGTTTTCTCTCTTCAAGACACTGATCTTAGAAGGCTCAAAATTGTTTTTTAGTATCTTTTTGGAAACCTCCTTCAATATGGTTAGAAATTTTCTGAAAAAATCTTAAATGTAACATAGTCAGCCAAGTAGGATAGCTATTGTAATTGGGAATCAAGCCAAAAACCAGCAGAAGTCAACTCTGCTGAGTAATGTTGATGATCATTCTGAACACCAATTTTAGTCAAAATGTATCTCATAGAAAATACAGAGGTAAAATTATTCTGGGACTGTGTTATTTTTTCTTAAGTAGCTTTTTGCATGCAAAAACTGCGATCGGCATTTCAAACACTCACGTCCAAGTCTACGGAAAGGTCCCAGAGGCATATCTGACCATCGTGGCAGCCGGTCACGACCGTGGCCCCGTCGTCCGTCAGCAGCACGGCTGAGATGCAGTGCGTCGGGGCTCTGCGGCCCCACAGGACAATGGGCAGCACGAGGCTGTTTCCTGCCATCCTGCCAGCAAGCCTGGGGATGTGGTGAGAGTGATGTTAAACACTACGGTATTTCCCTCTGAAACACATCACACACGTTCACTTTGAAGCCCACTTGAACTTCCTTAGTGCCCAAAACTCCCCTAAACATCATGCATGCATGCTAAGCAGCTTCAGTCGTGTCTGACTCTTTGCGACCCCATGGACTGTAGCCTGCCCAGCTCCTCTGTCCATGGGATTCTCCAGCCAAGAGTACTGGAGTAGGTTGCCATTGCCTTCTCCAGGGGAGCTTCCTGACCCAGGGTAGAACCCAGGTCTCTTGCAGGCATATTCTTTACCATCTGAGCCACCAGGGAAGTTTCGTGCTATTAGTTGAAATATATTCTAATCCATTAGCACAGGTTGCCTTGTCACTGTGCTTCCTGTAAGCCAGTCGCTCTCAGATTCCTCCTCTCAGACTGGCCTGTCGGAGCTCACAGTGGGTCTGGGCTGACAGAACCTGGGTCCGGGGGCTGCTCTGCTGGCCAGCCGGGGAGCCTGGGCCCCCGCCATCAGCCGTCTGCCTGCCGCCCTCACTGCTTTTCCTGTGGGGATAACAGTGCCTCACAGACCCTCAGAAGAGCCCTGCCAGCTGGGCTGACTTAATGGCCCCAAGGGCCAGGCAGTGATTGGTTGATTGTTTTTAATTCATTAATTTACTCTTTTTGGAGGCACTGGGTCTTTCATTGTGTGCAAGTTTTCTCTCGTTGGGGCTTCCCTGGTAGCTCAGCTGGTAAAGAATCTGCCTGCAATGCAGGAGACCCAGGTTCAATCCCTGGGTTGGGAAGATCCCCTGGAGAAGGGAAAGGCTACTCACTCAAAGGGTCGGACACGACTGAATGCCTTTCACTTTCACTTTCATATTCTCTACGTGCAGCTGGGGGCTCCACGGCACAGGCTGATCAGCCGTGTCACACAGGCTTAGCTGACCTGCTGAGTATGGAACCTTCCCAGACTAGGGATCAAGCCTGTGTGGGGAATGGACAACCACTGGACTATCGGGGAACCCCATGATTGACTAGATTTTTAAGTGGCAACAAAAGATACGTGTATAATCTAGACACTGTAGAATCTAAGACTGTCCTAGGAACTTTTCAAAAACACTTCAAGGAATAGCCATTTTCTATGAAAGAAACTAGTTTAATATCTACGGTCTCATTGCTGGTTGCTTTTAGCAAAAGTCTTTTCTTTAATCCACTACTTACCCTCTTTAAACAAATAAAAACTAAAACAAAAATCCACTCCCTGGAAAGAAAATGAGGCAAATAAAAAATTATGAATGACATTTACCAAGTGCAATCTATATATACTGCATCTTTTATTTTTTTGTTCGAATTAATGGGTTTTATGCTATAGTGTTGGAGAAGACTCTTGAGAGTCCCTTGGACTACAAGGAAATCAAACCAGTCAATCCTAAAGGAAATCAATCCTGAATATCCATTAGAAAAACCGATGCTGAAGCTGAAACTCCAATACTTTGGCCCCCTGATGTGAAGAGCCAACTCACTAGAAAAGACCCTGATGCTGGGAAAGATTGAAGGCAGGAAGAGAAGGGAACGACAGAGGATGAGATGGTGGGATTGCATCACTGACTCAATGGACATTAGTTTGAGCAAACTCCGGGAGATGGTGAAGGACAAAGAAGCCTGACGTGCTACAGTCCATGGAGTCACAAAGAGTTGGACATAACTTAGCGACTCAGCAACAAAACGGCTTTCATCAATTTGTTTCTCCTCAAACTTCATTTGTTTACTACAACAAGTAAAAGGGACACATTTGAGGGAAAAATCCCAACTTCCTTTCTTATTTATAAAATCCTTTATGTACCATGTTCAGCAGTTCATAGACCACCATGACAGTAACAATTATTTCCATATTCCTATTAAACATTAGTAAATGAAACAAAGCACTGAGCCAGTTTTAACAAATTGGGTACAGCATGCTACTGGCTGAATAACATATCCACCAGCGACTTTCTCAAAGAGAGAATCTGGAAGGACTTCACTTCTCCATGGTGACAACATTCATTTTTAACATGTATCACCAAAGATTTCTCTCAACTAAATAAGCTCAGAGCAACTAACACAACGTGGTGAGATCAACAAAGAACACCGGGGACTTCCTTGGCAGCCCATCGTCAGGACTTCACACTTCCACTCCAGGGGGCAGAGGTTCAGACCACAGCTGGGGAAGAAAGACCCCACACACCATGTGATGTGGCCAAAAAGTGAAAAAGAAAGAAAGAATGCCATTTCTCTTGATAGGTGAGGACTCCTATTCAATGCATCTGCCTAGCTTGAAGAGAACACAAATACACAGAATCAGGACTAAGGAACACATGTGTGACAGGGAGCTGTATCTGTTCTGGTACAACAGGAAGGAACATTCTGGTATTCAAGTGACAAGGAGCTCAAGGAAACGTGGAAGAAGAATGCATTTAACAGCCCTTAAAATAAGTGAAAACAACTGCCTGTAACATGACAAAGATATTACTGT
Source organism: Tragelaphus eurycerus (assembly GCA_935064755.1). Taxonomy (NCBI): domain Eukaryota; kingdom Metazoa; phylum Chordata; class Mammalia; order Artiodactyla; family Bovidae; genus Tragelaphus; species Tragelaphus eurycerus. The sequence continues at coordinate 6,564,701 of CAKXYN010000023.1, forward strand.
ATGTTTTCCAGAAAATCCTAGTACATCATCTTATCTGCTACAATAACTGTTCATCCAAGGAATTAGGCAAGATCTGTCCAATCAACCTGGGGGAGAGGGGGAACCAGAATTCAAAATTCACTGTTTTATTTCCAAGGACATGAGACTGAAGAAACTAACTGTCCTGACCTGCCAAATGACCTTAGATTATATGCAATTCTGGATCTAGACAGAAAGTATCCACTGGGTGAAATATTTAAAAGTTGAAAAGTCATAAAATAATACCTGAAATAAAGCTGTAGTGAGAGGTCACAGTCACTAACTGATACTGCTGTCCTACTGCTGGGATTAGGGTGGTCCCAGCAACATACAGAAGAAACAGATCAGATCAGATCAGATCAGTCGCTGAGTCGTGTCCGACTCTTTGCGACCCCATGAACCGCAGCACGCCAGGCCTCCCTGTCCATCACCAGCCCCCGGAGGTCACTCAGACTCGCATCCATCGAGTCAGTGATGCCATCCAGCCATCTCATCCTCTGTCGTCCCCTTCTCCTCCTGCCCTCAATCCCTCCCAGCATCAGAGTCTTCTCCAATGAGTCAACTCTTCGCATGAGGTGGCCAAACAACGTCCACACAAATACTAGTCAATCAAACGGCCCTGGTGTCAGACTGGAAGATGGTATTAGAAGAAACAGGAGAATAAGAGTCCAGATCTTGCCTAGAATCGGGATGGGGGGCGGGGAGAAAGGGGGAGAAAGTCTTATTCATAGGCCTCAAGTGGAGAAAGAGATTTGTGTTCCTGAGTCTCAGAACAGACTTGATTGAAAAGCCTCCTAGATAAGAAGGTATTAAATCAGAGCTGGAGGCAGACTGTAGGGAAATGGATTTTGAGAACATTCAAAAGTTGGAGGCAGAGAAAACTGTCAAGTTACATTTGGATATTGGCTCTGCTGTCTTTCCTCAGACAAGAGACAGCCTTGCTAAGATGCTATGTGTCAGGAGAGCTCAAGGATATTTTTTAAACAGGGGAGCTCATCCTTTATAAAAACTCCTCTAACTCTAGACTAGACTTTCAGTTAGCTAGGAAAAACAAACTTCCTACTTGTATAAGGCCATGGTTTTTTGAGTTACACATAAACATATGACCTTTCTCACTGCACACTCAAATACACTGTATCTTCAGAGTGTGTAAGAATAAAAACCATGGCATAAAGGAAGAGGTAAGAAGAATGACAAGAAATTACTGTGAAGAAAAAGCTTAAGGTCTCTACAAGCAAGGGGAGGGGGACTTTGTTGGGGGTGAGAGAGAACAGGGAGACAAATAATCACCATCACTCTGTGACTGGGGGCCAGGCCCCTCCAGACACTGGCAGAAGGTAATGAAAATTCATCACTAGTCAGCCAACATGTGGAAGATGAATGTGACTTAGCTGGCTTGGGGTGGGACATGGCAAAATGTCTATATATTTAATTTTTATACAAGCCCAATCTATAAAAGTTAGTCCTGCCTAATTTCTAAGAGAATTCAAGAAATTTATACCCCCACAAAACACACAGTGATATTTCCTTCCAACTCTAAAATGTGTTAGCTCTTATAGTCAAGATTCCTTTAGACAGCCTGTTGCTGCTGCTGCTGCTAAGTCGCTTCACTCTTGTCCAACTCTGTGCGACCCCATAGACAGCCTAGGTCCTCTTAATTTCTCTACACATTTAAAAATTAGATTGTAAATTTCTGCAGAAAAGCTTGCTGAGATTATGACTGGCGCTGCATCAAATTCATATATCAATTTGGGGAGCACCAACTCTGCTAATGTTAATTAAATATGATTGGTGCAAGGGACCTCCCTGGGGTCCAGTGGTTAAGACTCATGCCTCCAGTGCAGGGAGCACAGGTTGGATCCCTGGTTAGGGAACTAAGACCCCACATTCCCAAACAGAATTAATCTTCTTAAAAAGAGGAAGTCAAATAATTTCGTGGCTATTTCCTGCAAGATCCCTAATTCATTCTATGACTTTTCTAAGAGAATAACACTTTTCTGCTGGAAAACATAAAGTTATTCTCTCCTTAAAAATGCAAACATATCTACTCACCAGCAGGAAGGAAGAAATAATGTGAGGTACATATAATTAGATGCCACAAATACAAAACTGGACAAGTACCTAATAATGTACGAACACATTTTTAATCTTGCAAAACTACATGTATTCTGACTTTACTAGGTATATTAACATGTTCTCCATTGAAACAAATTACTCCTTAAAATTATTATTTTAAGGAAAATTAATTTTCCTTAAAAGTTTACAATTCCCTTTAGCAAATACAACAAACACATTCATGACAACTGAGAGATTATAAGATTCTAACATGAATTTTTCAATCAGAGAAAAGATGCATTACTTTCAGAACTTCTTTTGACCTAAATATATTTCAATGCATTTAGAATTAGCATATGAAAGAATACTTCAAAACCTATGAATCTGGTTACAGTGTAATAATTAGGCAGCAGAAATTTCTTGAACATCTACTAAGGAAAAAAAAATCTTCATTATAAGTAAATATGTTCTATAATTCAATCACTGGTATTTATTTAATAACCTGGACCTGTTTTAGAGACTAATTCATTTACTCAAAACTAAGATAAACAGCTTGTGCCTTCCATGGTACTTGTCAGCTCTAACCAAACCAATCGATGTCCAGTGAATTACCTAAAATTCAACATAATCCTCAATCATTATGCCACAGACATGTGGGCTTTCAACACATTTTTTTTTCCTCTCTTCTATTTTCTTTTTGTATATTAAAAGACGCTTACTCCTTGGAAGGAAAGTTATGACCAACCTAGATAGCATATTCAAAAGCAGAGACATTACTTTACCAACAAAGGTTCGCCTAGTCAAGGCTATGGTCTTTCCTGTGGTCATGTATGGATGTGAGAGCTGGACTGTGAAGAAGGCTGAGCGCCGAAGAATTGATGCTTTTGAACTGTGGTGTTGGAGAAGACTCTTGAGAGTCCCTTGGACTGCAAGAAGATCCGACCAGTCCATTCTGAAGGAGATCAATCCTGGAATTTCTTTAGAAGGAATGATGCTAAAGCTGAAACTCCAGTATTTTGGCCACCTCATGCGAAGAGTTGACTCATTGGAGAAGACTCTGATGCTGGGAGGGATTGGGGGCAGGAGGAGAAGGGGACGACAGAGGATGAGATGGCTGGATGGCATCACTGACTCGATGGATGTGAGTCTGAGTGACCTCCGGGAGCTGGTGATGGACAGGGAGGCCTGGCGTGCTGCGGTTCATGGGGTCGCAAAGAGTCGGACACGACTGAGCGACTGATCTGATCTGATCTGATCTGATAATAAAGTCTTCTGGGTCTATTTGGCTCTATATATCATGTGAGTACATGACTTAGATACATCAAAAGGAAGAAAGAACAGGATGAGAAATGTTTAGTTCATTATATGACCTAATGATGTGAACATTCTTAATACAAAGAAATATATATCTCAGTCCAGAAAAAATGTAAATCTCTCAAAACATTTTTTTCCCAGCATCTTAAAAATCCAATAAAATAAAAGTGAAAGTAGAAAAGCCACCAAAAGTACTGAACGAAATAACATGAACTGAAGGACAGCAAGGCTTACGAGGACAAACCAGTCAAGCATCTCTGAGAAGGACTGACTGAGACGACCACGGAGTCCGTACCAAGTAAACCTGGTCCTGAGGGACTGATCAGAATAAAAAGTGGGCAAAAGAGGCAGGAGCTAACTATTCAGTTTGGCAAGACACAGGAATCTAAGTCTGAATTTTTTTATTAAATGGCAATGTAAATTCAAAGCATGCAGTTTCCCGGCCATCATCATTCAACTGCTCTCTTTATTGGCAACATCACCTGCTGCATGAAGAGAACTGAGTATCAAACTGAGACACAAAGGAAATTTGTATCAAATCTAACTTAAAATCATATTTAGACATTGGCTATTAAATATAATCTTTTTACTGAAAAAGCTTTAGAGTGAAATAATGGGAGTCCTAGATTCTATCCTTTATCTTGCCACTAACCATGCAGTCTTTGATCACAGCATCTCACTTCTGAGGATTAGCTTTCTCATCAAGAGTATTTATACAATGAATTTTGAATCATCTTTAAGTCAAAAAAAACAATCAAATCATAAAGAGCAGGGGTCTGAGAGATAAAAATCAAGTCATCTCTTTTGCCAACCTAAATTTCATATATTTTTCTGTTTCACCTGATTGCACCTATTTCTCAGTTCTAAACATAAATAAAACTGTACTGCAGTCAACAACAGCAACAAAAATAACAGTTGAAAGAACAATGAACTTAGGCTCAGAAAAACTATATTCAAATCCTGACTCTTCTATGCAATCTCGAAAAAGTTACCACTCTAGGCTAGGTCTCAGCTTCCCCATCTGTAAAAGATGGACAATAATATCCTCCTTTCAAAAAGCTGTCAGGGGACACAGACCACACCTTAAAATTTCACTTGAAGAGGTTTTATTCTCAGGTTCTGCAAGCTGCAATCCCCTTGGTGGACCTCTCTTCCCTTAAACAGGCAGGGATTTGCCTGGTAGACTCCAGGCTTCCACAACAGGGGGGGCACAGGTTCAATTCCTGGTCAGGGAACTAAGACTCTGAATGCCATAAATAAGTAAAATTAACTTTTTTAAATTCAAACATAAATAAATAAATAGGTACAGAATAGCTTATGTGCTTACATTTTCCAAATTCAAAGTTCATAGGAAAGAAAATTAAACTGTTTTGCATTTTTATTAAAATCTGCCATAAACGAGAAAGAAGACCACAAAGTTTTGTCTAAACGTAACTCCTAGTGCTAGACTCATTTAGTCCCATCAGTAACTCTCTCAAAATCACACCACAAACTGATCTCAGAGCTCAGAGGCACACACAGACCTGATTCCTAAGGAAATAAATGCCCTCCTGTATTCTATGCTGTCTTCATTTATCACGAAATTTCATTTACCAGAAAACTTCATTCTCCAGTCAATATGGTGAATCTAGACTTTACAAAACACATTACTCAAAGGTAAGTAGAACTGTAGTATTTATGGATAAAATGATCTGATGTCTGGGCTCTGACATGGGGAGAGGAAGGGGGGGTAAGAGGTATAGGAAAGAATGGAGATGAATTATGATTATCAGTGTGGTGGCTGGAATACAACCAGATCTACCTCGAGGAACAAAGGACTTCTTATCCCAGCTGCTAAGACCACAAGGTTGTCTTGGCATTAGTCATTTGGCTAATGACTGCCCCCAGCCAAAGGGAGACACCTTGCCTGCAACCCACATCCAATGACTGATCAATGTGGACTGTGAAAATGAAAGTCGCTCAGTTATGTCCGACTCTTTGCAGTCCATGGAATTTTCCAGGCCAGAATCCTGGAGTGGGTAGCCATTTCCTTCTCCAAGGGATCTTCCCAACCCAGGGATCAAACCCAGGTCTCCCCCATTGCAAGCAGATTCTTTACCAACTGAGCCACCAGGGAAACCCAGGAATACTGGAGTGGGTAGCCTATCCCTTCTCCAGTGGATCTTCCCAACCCAGGAGTGGACCAGGGTCTCCTGCATTGCAGGCAGGTTCTTTACCAGCTGAGCTATCAGGGAAGCGCAATGTGGAGATAAATAGTAAAGCCCAGTCCCCCTCATACCAATTCAGGATAGTTTGGAGGGGTCATTCCATCTTCTTTCTACCCTCCAGGGTCACCGGAGATTCTGCTGGGACTCATTACAGCTCAGCTCCTCCCTCTGACCAAACCTGCTTCCTTTCCCCAGGAAACTTCAACCATAAAAATAAGTGTTGAAGCTATTTTTAGTACAAAAGTCCTCACCATACTGTTCTTACTATTAATAGTTTTACATATTTGAAAATTTCTCTAATTGTTCATGGGTTCATAGAAAGAACTTTAGTGTTCATTAGTCAGGGATTAAACAAATTATTAGAAAGTCTTACAACAGAACACTGCTGCATGATATAAGAAAAAATCTCCAAAATACATAGTAAGAGGAAAAGGTGCAGTACAGTATATAAAATACACTCCTGTTTTGGGTTCTAAAAGAGGAGCTGTATACATATATATACACACACACATCTATACATATATACATACACATATAAATATTTACAATAATTCTGTAATGATACCAATTAAAAAAAATAGTAATGATAACTATACCTCTAAAAAGGAAGAGAAATAAGAGGCTGGACTGAGTGGGAATCCTAATTCTCAAGATAAACCCTTTGGTTTTAAGGGTTATTCCCCCCACCTTTGGGTATCTCACTGTATTCCAAAAGTTTAATAAATAAATTCAATGGCCCGCAGATGTCCCTGGTAGTCAGTGGTTAGGACTCCACGTTTCCAGGGCAGGGGACGCGGGTTCGATCCCTGGTCCAGGAACCAAGATCCCACAAGCCACGTGCTGTGTGTGTGCTGAGTCACTTGGTCGTGTCCGACTCTGGCGACCCCATAGACTGTAGCCTGCCTGGCTCCTCTGTCCATGGAATTCTTCAGGCAAAAATACTGGAGTGGGTTGCCATTTCCTTCTCTACCACAAGCCGTGCTATGCTATGCTATGCTAAGTCACTTCAGTCGTGTCCGACTCTGTGCGACCCCATAGACGGCAGCCACCAGGCTGCCCCATCCCTGGGATTCTCCAGGCAAGAACACCGGAGTGGGTTGCCATTTCCTTCTCCAATGCACGAAAGTGAAAAATGAAAGCAAAGTCGCTCAGTAGTATCCAACTCTTAGAGACCCCATGGACTGCAGCCTACCAGGCTCCTCCATCCATGGAATTTTCCAGGCAAGAGTACTGGAGTGGGGTGCCATTGTCTTCTCCACCACAAGCCGTGAGGTGGAGCCAAAATAATAAATAAATAAAATAAAACATATGGCCTTGATTCACCAAGTTCTTTATTTTAAGATGCCCATACACACACAAACATGAGTTTTCAAAAACATTTAACCATAATAAATATTTGACTTTAGCCCATAACCCGTTTCAGCACTAGTTCTTCCCTGCTGTGAGGGGCTTATTCCAAAACCCATGATTCACGACTCCTGCAATCATGCTTTCACAATATTTTCTATACACTGGTGCAGAACACTCACCACTGTGTGTAATTATTTGTTTATAAATGCACCCATTCCACTAAAAGCTGTGCCCTTCTAGAGTAAAACCAGATCATTCACGTAAGTCAACCATCTTTGTGATTCAATCACTATCAAGCAAACTGCATTCCACTAGGATATGAGGTGGTTTACCAGCACCCAGAATAGTTATAGACTTTTACTAGTGACTCCCTGGTAGCTCGGTTGGTAAAGAATCTGCCTGCAGTGCAGGAGACCCAGGTTCAGGAAGACCCCTAGACAAGGAAATGGCAAACCACTCTAGTATTTTCACCTGGAAAACTCCATGGACAGAGGAGTCTGGCAGACAACAGTCCATGAGATCGCAAAAGTCAGACACGACTTAGCAACTAAACCACCACCACTACTGCTGACCAACTGGGGCTTCCCTGGTGGCTCAGATAGTAAAGTATTTGCCTGCAGTGGGAGACCCAGGGTCAATCCCTGAGTCAGGAAGATGCCCTGGAGAAGGGAATGGCCACCCACTCCATCTTGCCTGGACAGTTCCATGGACAGAGGAGTATGTATTTGTTGAATGATACATATTTACTTGTTGAATGAATACATATTTATTGAATGAACAAACAGAATCACAATAACTAGCATTTATTATTAAGCTTTCACTGTGTGCCAAGCAAGCTATTTCTGAGGAAGAAATATCTCATCTTTTTAGATTTAGAAGAAGATTTAAATCTAAATCAGCAAAAAATTAAATTAGAAGAAAATTTAAATTAGATTTAAATTCTTCACAGACTCTTTGAAGGATCTTACTCTCTTAATTTGGAGAAGAAAATGGCAACCCACTCCAGTATTCTTGCCTGGAAAAACCCCATGGACGGAGGAGCCTGGTAGACCACAGACCATGGGGTCGCAAACAGTCGGACACGACTGAGCAACTTCACTTCACTCCCTTAATTACCCTCACTGACTACCATTTCATCTGTCTCTCAATTAAATTAGCCTTTGTCCTTCAAACATGTTCTAATCTCACTTTTGACCAAAATACCTTCACTTGTTACCACCCCCTGCATGTAAATCTGGCAATCTCTCTCCCCCAGCCCTCACATTCATTCTCTCTCCCATTTTCTCTTTCTCTCATTGTTATGACAATCAACACTTTGAAACCCCTTGGCCTTTAACACAGTGTTTCCATTTCCTTACTACCAACTGTCTCATGTAGAATAGATTGAATCTTCAAACAGACGTAAGATCTCTCGCTACATAGAGGTTAACAGTTTTGATATGATCCTCCACGGAAGAAGCCTCCAGTACTGCAGAGAGAAGCAAGGTCCCAGAAGAGAAGTGAGGAAACAGGACACTTGGACATCCTTAGACTGTGGATTCCTACTTTCCTAACCATCTCAGTCCTTACGTGGTATTCGGTCTCCTATAGCTACTCGCTTGACACAGCTGATCACTTGCTAACCCTTGGCTCTCCTCTCTTGGGTTTCCAGTACAGTGTACTCTCCGGTTATCTTTTAAGTATTTCTTCAGCTTTCTCCTGCTTAGCTTGTAAAGGCCTAACAAACCCTAAGAAAAATTCAAGGCAAAGGAGAAAAATCTTTCATCCCTCTTTTTCACTAGATTTGGAGGATTTTTTTATTTTCCTTTCACTCAACGGTTTGTAGGATCTCAGTTCCTCATCAGGGATTGAACCCAGGCCATGGCAATGAAAGCCTGGAATCCTAACAACAAAGCCACCAGGGAACTCCCAAAGGAATGTTTATAAATTTGACTGTTCTTTTAACAAAAGTCTTAAGATGAAATCTACTTTCCCCCTTGTGATTCTCCCCAATTTTTTATTATAAAAAAATGTTAAATATACAAAAAGTTCAAAATAGTATAAAGATCACTCAATAAATAAATATTATTTACTAATATTAGCACATAAACTACTCAAGCTTGACACACCACACTTGATTGTGATGCCTCCTTGCTCTTTTAGTTCTAGAACAAGTCTCACTTCATTTTTCATATCGACCTTCACGTTTCATTCTAACTTTAAAAAACAAAACCAACTGCCTGAAAAATGTTTCACATTTCAGATCTAATTGGTTGTATGATGTCATTTATCATGCATTCGTCTGTCTCCTGCTTTTCTTATGAACTGGAAGTCGGATCTAAAGGCATCAGCAGGCTCAAGTGAAGCATTCTGGGCAAGTGTCCTTCACGCTGCGTCACCAACAGGAGGCACGTGACATCACGCGGTCCCATCGTCGGTGATGCCACCCGTGGCCACCTGCCTAAGGCAGTGACTACCAGCTACCTCCACCATAACCCTTTTTTCCCTTTAAAACTATGAATAACCTAGGGAGTGACACTCTGGCAAGGCCATCCTGTTCTGCAAAATCTAATGGAATACTTGTATTCCAGATGACTTCTAAAAGCTATGAGCGTCAAGATTAGATAGAAAAATCTGGTATCAGGTCAGTGTTCATCTCTCTACACTGCTTTTCTAATGCTCAAATGCTGGAGCGAGATACATGTCCAGCCCAGGAACACAGGCATCTTCAAAGGAGAGTTAACGCTGCCTCAGTCTGTTTGCTTCCTGTGCCCCAGGCAGGCCCTCTGAGGCCTGCAGACAAAAACAAACTCAAATTCTCTCTCTTGAGAATGGGCACACACACATGAACAAGAGCAGGCAGGCCACCACCTATCAGCAGGGATAATGAAAAGCAGAGACTACAGACGAAGTACCTAAACGTACTCGCCACCAAGGCAATGAGTGAAGAAGAGATTCTTTAAAGGTTTGTTCAAATTCACAGAACATTCCTACATCATTTGTCAAAAAAATGTGTTCAAGTCAAATTCACGGTGTGATGAAGGTCACAGTCATTATGGTTATGAGTTTTCTTTGTGCTTGTTTTATGCTTTTGTGGTCAATTCACTAAAGACTTAGAAAAACCTGAATCAGATGATGAAGACTGTTTATTATAATGCAATGAGATAGCTAGGTGGTAAAATGCACTGAAGGAATCACTCAGCTGCCTCCTCAAAATTAGAGTCAGTGAGGGATTTCACCTCCTGAATACTAAGCTCGTCATTAAATTGCCAAGATTATACTTTCTTATTTGAGTGGCAAGAAATCTGCTTCCAGGGAACTTGACACTTCAAGAAGGCTTTGCTAAAGGAAGTTCCAGGATTCTGTTTCAAAAGAACATGTGGAATGAGCAGATGGCAACAGAAGACTCCACTTGTTTCTCACTGCAAAGACAGCCCTGAGCATGTGAGAGCTGGGTTTTGAAGAACTGTAAAGCTATCTGGTCAAAAATACATCCCCATTTCAAAAATGATTCATAGACTTCGAGGCCTATGAATCACGTTTTAAATTTCTGCAGCTGCTTATGGTCTACCCATCCCCAAACTGCCTCAGTTTCAAGAGTTACCGATTAGGCCAAAAACAAGCGATGCCCACCAAGCCCCTACATCTTAGGGAAAACAGAGCCCATCTGGTAGGACCGACTTCATCTCTCTCACCTACTGGAGTCTCACCACCATCCCCAATCATTCCTACTTCTTCTCCTCAGAAAGGAAACTGCCATCAAAACCCTGAGCACTGAAGCTTTTCATGGTTTATAAAGTAAAATAACACAGAAGAAGAAACAAATGTGCTTCCCCAACTAGAAGATGAGCTGCCACAGTATCCTGGGGATCACGTGAAGACTTGAGAGTCACACGGACTAGGGCAGACCCCAGCTCCCCCGTTTACTAACTGCGCATGCTCCGTCGCTCAGTCGTGTCCTTCTCTCTGCGACCCCATGGACCGCAGCCCACCAGGCTCCTCTGTCCGTGAAATCCTCCGGGCAAGAATACTGGAGTGGGTAGCCATTTCCTTCTCCATTTACTAACTGCAAACCCTGAGGAAACATCGGAATGTCCTCATTTGTAACATCACCCTCCTCCGTATACACAGACAACAAACAGCACAGGGTTCCACCTGCCACACAACTGTTCTTAGACAGGTCACCCAAACCTCCCCTTGCTGAGCCCAAGTCAAGTCCTGATCCTCTTTCTTGCCCTACCAGCAGCACCCGTACACTTCCTACTTCTCCCTCGAAAGACTTCTTCGCTTGGCGCCCACGTCTTCACACGCTGCTGCTACCGTTAGTCTCTGAGGCATTAGTCTCTCCCCTTCCCCTCATTTTCTGACCTTTAAACGTGGGAATACTCAAAGCGGAGTCCTTGGACTTGTCTCCTCTGGCAACACGCCCTCCCTACTTCCATCAGTGATCTCCCCAAGCCTCACAATTTTATTTTTAATGTAACTTTATCGATGTACGTATGTATTTTTGGCTGCGCTGGGTCTTCGTGGCTGCACAGACTTCTCTAGCTGCGTTGAGCAGGGGCTACTCTCCAGCTGCGGTGCGAGGCTTCTCACTGCGGTGCCTTCTCTTGCTTCACAGTGTGGGCCCCAGGGTGCTTGGGCTTCAAGAGTTGCGGCTCCCAGGCTCCGGAGCACAGGCTCAGGAATTGTGGCTCACGGGCTTAGCTGGTCCACGCATGTGGGATCTTCCCAGAACAGGGCTCAAACCCGTGTCTCCTGCATTGGCAGGTGGATTCATTACCCTTGAGCCACCTGGGAAGCCCCAGCCTCACGACTTGAAATACCAGCTATGCGTTGACAATTCCCCAGTTCCCAGCAAGGGGCTCTCCTCTGACTCCACCCTCACAAACACAGCTTCCTACTCAGCACTTCCACCTGGATGGCTAATAAGCATCTCAACTCTGACGGGTTCAAAAGTGAGTCTCTGGTCTTCTTCCCCAAACCTGGCCCTCCCACAGTCTTCCCCGGCTTAGGTGACAGCAAGTCATTCTTTGGCGCTCCTTCACCCACTTCAGATCTCTGCTAAAATGTTGCCTGCTTAGTGAGGCCTTTCCTAACCAATATAAATTGTAAAACCTACCACCCCAATAGTATTTTACTATACTGCTCCAGAGCCCTTACAATCATTTAACATACCAAATACTTCACTTATTTATTTCCTGTCTGAGTCTGTCACTGTAGCATAAATTCCATGAAGGTGATGATTTATGTTTCTTTTGTTCTATACTGTATTCCCAGTGCTTAGAATTTCAGCTACATAGAAGGTACCCAAATATTTACTGAATAAATGAACAAAGTAACGAATGAAGATTCTTGAGAGTCCCTTGGACAGCAAGGAGATCCAACCAGTCCATCCTAAAGGAAATCAGTCCTGAATAATCATTGGAAGGACTGATGCTGAAACTCCAATACTTTGGCCACCTGATGCAAAGAACTGACTCATTAGAAAAGACCCTGATACTGGGAATGATTGAAGGCGGGAGGAGAAGGGGACAACAGAGGATGAGATGGTTGGATGGAATCACCAACTCAAAGGACGTGAGTTGAGTAAGCTCCAGGAGTTGGTGATGGACAGGGAAGCCTGGCATGCTGCAGTTTCACGGGGTCGCAAAGAGTCGGACATGACTGAGCGACTGAACTGAACTGAATGAATGAAACGTGTGCCTGGCTTTAAAAAGGTTGTACTCATCAACAAATTAAAACACATCTTGATCTTACATGCTTTGGATTTCCATTTTTAATCAATGAATTTTTCTACATTAATGTCAACAATTAATACGAATCCCCTTAATCAAATCCCCACTAGCATACTAATGGTAGTTGCAGCTGCAGGTTGCACCTATATTCTGGCCTCTTTCCTTTTATCTGTGACACAAACACAATAAGACGCGGCTTAGGACCCATGCAGCAAATTAACTAACATGGTTTACTTTAAGTTATTGTTACCACACTCACGAAGATCTACTAAACTTAGTAACTTTAGGTAAAGTTTCTTAAACTTAGTAAACTGGTGCTTTATTAGTGTAAGGTTTTCCTCATTAATGGTGATGTTTATTGTTTGTTCATATTTGAAATGTTTAGAAAAAAGAAGAGCCCTTAAGGAAGACAGCCAAATAAGAAACTTGAACGTGAGAACAGAGGGTAACTGCCACATTCTATCAATCTGTTATCACTGACATATACTGACTACCAACATTCATAAAGAAATATGTATGTGCAAAACACTAGTAAAATGTCTTCAGGGAGCTTGAGGGGTCGTAAGTTACAATTGCTAACTGGATGGGAGACAGTGGTTAAACAACCATGTCTTTCCAGCAGTTTTCCATTCTACAAGAGCCTACAGAATAACTTGCAACACTTCAGAAAGTTTCTCCATCCTGAATTGACCAGTGCTCTAACGTCTCACTGCTCCAACATTTTTTGATGACTACTAACACAAACACCTATCAGTCCAAAGAACCTATATTTTCATTAAACATCACCAACACATTTTGCAAAAGATGCCCAATTTTACTTAAATTAATTACTGTTTTATGAATTTAGTGTCTATGTTACTTAATACAAAAGAAATAAAAATTTCACTTGGACAGAATTTGCTGAATACAGTCACAGTGTAAGACTTCTTCCAATATTATCTTTTGTGCCTTATCAGCAAAGCAGTTTTAAGTATCAGATACAGATCCAGGTTTCCCAGTTGGCACAGTGGTAAAGAATCCACCTGCCAATGCAAGAGACGAGAGAGATTCAGGTTCAATCCCTGGGTTGGGAAGATCCCCTGGAGTAGGAAATGGCAAACCACTCCAGTATTCGTGCCTGGAAAATTCCAATGACAGAGAAGCCTGGTGGGCTGCAGTCCATGGGGTCGCAAAAGAGTCAGACACAACTGAGCGCACACAGATTCACACAAAAACTCTCAGAGGGCTCTGCCCATGATCACTGGCATCCATATATGTAAGACTGAGGACACTGAGTAAAGTGCAGCAATGAAATGGACAAAATGGGATGAGAATCTATAAACCTCACTGACCCCACACTCTAATCATTGAGCTTATCTGTTCCAACAAACAAAATAGTTTCCCAAAAAAATGTAACAGATAAACCAATAATAAAAATGCTACCGAGGACTTTCCTGGTGGTACACGGGATGAGAACCCTCCTGCCGATGCACAGGGCACAGGTGTGATCACTGGTCCAAGGAGATTCCACATACTGTGAAGCAACTAAGCCCCTTCACCGCAACTACGGAGCCTCTGCTCCAGGACCCGGAGCCACAACTGATGAACCGCTTACCGCAACTACGGAGGCCCTCAGGCCCCAGAGCCCGCACTCTGCAATGCAGAGCAAGGAAGACCCAGCACAGCCAAAGATTAAAAGAAAAAAAAAAGTGCTACCTAGTTCCAGGCCTAACTCTACAAGTACCAAAATTATTTCAAGATTTGTACGAATTTTGATCTCTTTCTAGTAGAACACACACACAAAGGTAAAATTTCAATATATGAAATTCAGTAGCGTTTTCTTCTATCAGCAATAATCTACTTTAAATTAGTATATATTCACAATATTTTTTTTTAAACTACAAAACTTTTCTTTCTGCTCAGTCATAAATGGAAGACTATACCATGCTCTTGGATAAGGTGATCTAATGTTATAAAGACATCAATTTTCCCCATAATAGACATACATTCAATGAACAGTAAATCAAAATTCTAGGTGTTTTGTTTTTTAGAAACTCTAGCTTCAAAATACATAGAAAAGAATAAAAATCTACAAAGAGTCAAGCCAACTTTGAAAATCAAAAAAGAATGGAAAACTTGCCTTATCAGAAACTTAACATCACTAGCCATTTGGGAAACATAAATTAAGATTACAATGAACTATAGTGATGATACCAAATGCCGGCTAGGATGCAAAGAAACTCCGTCTCTCATACATTGCTGGTGGGAACGTATGGCAGCAGCTTGAAAGAGGTCTTGGTGGTGACAGGATAGTTCTGTGTCTCTTTTTTTTAATTTATTATTTATCTATGTATTTGCCTCTGCCAGGTCTTGGCTGCAGCACGTGGGATCTAGTTCCCTGATCAGGGATCAAGCCTGGGCTCCCTGCATTAGGAGTGTGGAGTCTTAGCTCCTGGTCCACCAGGGAAGTCCCCAGTTCTGCATCTTGGCTGCAGTGGTGGTTACAGGTATCTATCTACACAGGTGATAAAATGGCAAAGCACTACATAAGGCATTGTACCAATGTCAATTTCTTGGTTTTACTATTTTACTAGAGTTGTATAAAATATAACCATGGAAGGAAACTGGGTGGATTTACATGAAATGTAACCAGTGGGGGAAATCAGACCTTTCTGTAGCACTTCTGCAACTTCCTTAATCTATAATTATTTCAACTTAAAGCTAAAACAAAATAAATGGAAAGACTTACTTATGTAGGAAAAAAAATACTCAAAGCCATAGTACTAAAATAGTGTGATATTAGAACAAAAGCAAAGAAATGAGCCAAAGCTACAGAACAGTGTTGAGAGCTTGTATCAGAGGGTAATACACAGCGAGTGTAGCACCACTTATCTATGGGGAAAGGAGAGACCAACACTAGGAAGTCTGACACGCTATATGGAAAACAAACCGGATCTCTATCTTGCGACACGTAAAAAACACCCTGGATGGATTCGAGACCTATAAATTTAAAGGAAAACTATAAAGTAAGTAGTACATAAAACAGTAGAATAACTTTGTGCCACAGAGTTGCGGAAAAATTTCTTTAATAAAAAACACAAAGCATAGGCAAAAAAATTTTCACTTTATTATGTCAAACTGAAAATTTCTGTTCAATGAAGGACATCATAAAATAAAGTTGGAGACAAATGACAGAATAGAAACAGAAAAAAAATTTAAAGGACTAGAATCGAGGCAATGGGCTCCCCAGGTGGCTCAGTGGTAAAGAATCCACCTGCCAATGCAGGGAAACAGGTTTGGGCCCTGGTCCGGGGAGATCCCCTGGAGAAGGACCTGGCAACCCACTCCAGGACTCTCATCTGGGAAATCCCATGGCCAGAGTAGTTTGCCGGGCATGTCGCAAAAGAGCAGGACACAATTCAGCAACTAAAACAACAAACAACAATCTAGGAAATACAAGGAGCTTCTGAAGATCAACAAGGAAAAGTGTGAAACCTCAGAATAGAAATGGGTAAAGCATATGCAAAATACATAGCCAAGGGGAATCTGCTGTGTGGGCCAGGGAACCCAAACAGGGACCCTGAGACAACCTAGGGGCGTAGGATGGGCAGGGAGATGGGAGGGAGGTTCAAGAGCGAGGGGACATAGGTATACCTGGGGCTGACTCATGCTGTTGAATGGCAGAAACCAACAAAATTCTGTACAGCAATTATTCTTCAATTAAAAAATAAATAAATTTTTTAAAAAAGAAAAAAAAAAGATCTGTAAAGGAATGAACAATTTTGAAAAAGGAAAAACCCCAAAAGATAAAATGCTCATAAACAGAGACTCACACTCATGAGTAACAGTGAAAAGTAATTCAAGGTGAGATTCACTTTGTACCCAGAGGTCTGGAGGAAAAGCAGGGGGCCGGATAACACTGAGCATCAGTGGGGATACAAGGATACAGAAACTCTCCTGAACTGCCTGCAGGAAGACAGACCACTGCAGCTCGTGCTGGGAACACAGTCTGGCAAACCTTCAATAAAATACACAAGCACCCTATGATCCAGAAGTCGTGTTGCTAGACGGATATCTCAAAGAAAGCACCACAGAGGTCTAAAGGGTACATTTATCATAATATTGCCTGAAGTGGCAGGAAAACAAAAGCTAGATGGGTGTCCACAAAGAGAAGAGTCTGCATACTAACTGTCAGTTCAGTTCAGTTGCTCAGTCCTGTCCAACTCTTTGCGACCCCATGAATCACAGCACGCCAGGCCTCCCTGTCCATCACCAACTCCCAGAGTTCACTGAGCCTCAAGTCCATTGAGTCAGTGATGCCATCCAGCCATCTCATCCTCTGTCGTCGTCCCCTTCTCCTCTTGCCCCCAATCCCTCCCAGCATCAGAGTCTTTTCCAATGAGTCAACTCTTCACATGAGGTGGCCAAAGTACTGGAGTTTCAGCTTTAGCTTCATTCCTTCCAAAGAACATCTAGGACTGATCTCCTTTGGAATGGACTGGTTGGATCTCCTTGCAGTCCAAGGGACTCTCAAGAGTCTTCTCCAACACCACAGTTCAAAAGCATCAATTCTTCAGCACTCAGCCTTCTTCACAGTCCAACTCTCACATCCATACATGACCACAGCCTTGACTAGACGGACCGTTGTTGGCAAAGTAATGTCTCTGCTTTTGAATATGCTATCTAGGTTGGTCATAACTTTCCTTCCAAGGAGTAAGCGTCTTTTAATTTCATGGCTGCAGTCACCATCTGCAGTGATTTTGGAGCCCAGAAAAATAAAGTCTGACACTGTTTCCACTGTTTCCCCATCTATTTCCCATGAAGTGATGGGACCGGATGCCATGATCTTCATTTTCTGAATGTTGAGCTTTAAGCCAACTTTTTCACTCTCCACTTTTACTTTCATCAAGAGGCTTTTGAGTTCCTCTTCACTTTCTGCCATAAGGATGGTGTCATCTGCATATCTGAGGTTATTGATATTTCTCCAGGCAATAAACTGGAGTGGGTTGCCATTTCCTTCTCCAGGGGATCTTCCCAACCCAGGTATTGAACCCAGGTCTCCTGCATTGCAGGCAGATGCTTTAACCTCTGAGCCACCAGGGAAGCCCTAGTATCAACTGTAGGAGATGCAAATTCTGAAATACTCTGCAGCAACTAGAAGCAACAGATAGCAACACAAATAGATCCTTAAATAATAGATAGTGGGGCTTCCTACTGGCTCAGTGGTAAAAGAATCTGCCTGCCAATGCAGGAGACACCGCTTCCATCCCTGATTCAGGAAGATCCCATATGCTGTGGAGTAACTAAATCCCTGCAACACAACTATTGAGCCTGTGCTCTAGAACCCGCAAGCTCCAACTACTGAAACCCGTAAGCCCCGGACCCACACTCTGAAACTACAAAAGCCACCGCAGTGAGAGGCCCGAGTGCTGAAACTAGAGTAGCACCTCCCCTGCCCCCCCACAACTAAAGAAAAGCCTGGGACTTCCCTGCTGGTCCAGCCGTTAAGACTCTGCGCTTCCAGTGCAGGGGGCCTGGGTTCGTTCCTGGTCAGGGAACTAGATCCCACATACTGAAACTAAAAGATCTTGCTCCCCGCAAGGAAGATCCCATGAGCCACAGCTAAGACTCCAGCACAGCCAAATAAATAAATAAAAATAATTTTTTTTTGAAAAAAGAAAAGCCCACATGCAGAAACCAAGACTTAGCACAGCCAAAAATAAATGAACAAATAATATTAAAAATAGTAGAGAGCAGGAAGAGAAAAAAATTTAATGAAATCATGCACAGTATCATCTTGATAAACTTAAAATGTGGGTGCTCAAAACAACATACATTGAAGAACACACACCAACAGAAGGATGCATATCATACATGCTGCAGTGGCTGCCTGGGGGCGGGTGGGCAAGGGAAGGGAGTGGAAACTGGAAATAAAAGACAAACAATGGGGGGGGGAAACCAGGAGATGTGTAGAACATCCCAGTTATAATCGCTGAATTGAAAAAGATTAACTCAACTCTGTGCATTTGAGATCCAAAACAAACCTTAGGACTGACCTGGCATAGAAGACACCACTAAGGCTAAATGTCAGCCCAGCTCCTGGTGAGAAGGGCACAGCACCCCGCTCACTACCCGCAGAGTCCGCTGTGCTCCTCTGCTGCACAGATAAACCAGTTCACCTCACTGCCTCTGTTTCAAAACAGAGCTTCTATCTGTTAAAGGAAATCGCAAGATCACACTCAGTGCTTGAGCCAGGCCGCGTTCCTACTTCTTGCCTCAGAATGTCTGGAGGTAGGGGCTACCTCAGATGTTCAATAACTCACTGCTGCTGCTGCTAAGTCACTTCAGTCGTGTCCTACTCTGTGCGACCCCATAGACGGCAGCCCACCAGGCTCCCTAGTCCCTGGGATTCTCCAGGCAAGAACACTGTAGTGGGTTGCCATTTCCTTCTCCAATGCATAAAAGTGAAAAGTGAGAACCACCCTAATCAGTGATCTGAGACCTGCAGAACTCAGTCTCAGCTGAGCCGCCTGCGGGGTGAGTACCCAGGCTGGCCACTAGGGCAGAGGCAGCTGTGACAGCCACTAGAAGGGGTGGTCCTCTACCCACTTGACTGAAGGGACTGCGGGGAACGTTAGAGAGCTGTCGGGCAGTTAACATTCTCATGCTGGAATATGAATCTTGGTCCCAGGATCTGTGCCTTTTCCCACTTTGCTATACTGTCTAAAATGGCTCTGAGCTAGAATCCAAGTATAAATAAAGGTAGGTATTCCCTTCTATTAAAAAAAGAAAAGAAAAGGGCGGGGTGGGGAGGGGGCTTTCCTAGTACTGCAGTGGTTAAGAGTTCGCTTTGCAATGCAGAGGACACGGGTTCCATCCCTGGTTCAGGAAGATTCCACATGCCTCTGAGCAACTAGGCCCATGTGCCACAACTACTCGTCCCGCGAGGGGCAACTTCTGAAGCCCTCATGCCCTAGAGCCTGTGCTCCGCAGCAGGAGAAGCTACTGCGGTGAGAAGCTGGTGCTCTGCAACTAGAGAATAAGCCCCGGGCGCTGCAACTAGAGAAAGCTTGCACTGTAAGGAAGACCCAGCACAACCAAAAATAAGTTACATAAATAAAATTAAAGAAGAAAATGCATGTGTGGAATCTAACGAACGACACAAATGAACTTATCTTTGCAACAGACTCACAGACATACAAAACTGGCTTGTGACTGCCAAGGGGGAGGGTGGGTGGAGGAGGCAAGGCTCGGAGTCTGAGATTAGCAAATGCAGACTATTATATATTTGTATTACTGAATCACTGTGCCTACACATACAACAGGAACTAACACAACATTGTAAATCAACTATGTTTCAATAAAATACTTTTTTAAAAAAAAAGGAAAATTAACCAGGCATTTAATACGTTTTATACTGTTCTGTTTACCCAATTTGAAATAACTAAGATGTTATTTTGGATGAAATCAAGGTAACCTTTGATTTTTCATAATACTAAAGGCATTTCAGCACTTTATTTTCACTTTTAAGCAGTCCTCCACCTCCATACTGTCACAAATTGCTTATAAAGAAATGAGTGTGTACATTTCAAAACTCAATTTCTCTCACATAACAGGTGATCTTGACATCCTGACTGTAAAGCCCTAAATGATAAACATCTCAAAGAGTCACAGCTTGCCTTTTTTGGCTCATGTCAAATGCTACTGTGAAAGCAAACTGTAGCTCTCACTGAACCCTAAAATCAGATGCATCAACTCCAACGCTTCCTGTGATGCAGCTGCCATAATTTCAAATTCTAGGACCTGAGAAACTGACATAGCAAGTGAATCAGAGCACAAAACGGCAGCTTTTGAATCCAAGGCGGGGGGTATGGCTAACTCCAAGCACAGAGCTTCAGAACGCTGGGACCCACTAAGTAAGTGGGCGGTGGGGGGCGGGTATCCGCTTAGATCAAGTCCTAGGGCAGGGAGACGAGAGCGGGCAGGTATACTAACAGATGTCTCAGCACCCTAGGCAAGGGCAAACCAAAGAGCATTGGGAAGGGCTGTGTGGACCCTCAAAGCAAGCACATTTCCCAAAAGCCCTGTCAAGAACCACCCACCCGTCAACGTCAAGCATCTCGCTCCGTTTAGATTGCCACTGGGGGTGGAGGGGCAAGGTGGTCCCATCCCAAGAGGAGAGCCAGCGTCGGCAGGAGCGCTGTCACTCACTAGGCCGGGGGGACCCGAAGACCCCGGGCAGGACACACGTTCCGGGCACTGACGCCGAGCTGCGGGCCCGAACCTGCGCGCGCCGGCACGGATCAGAGCTTTCAGCGGCGGCGATCGGACGGCCGGCACCGCCGCCAGAGGGGGCGGGGCGGGGACCCCCCGAGCCCCGGCCCCTGAGCCCCACGGCCCGGGCGCAGCCGCGCTGGGACCTCCCCCGGGAAAGCCCGAGAGCCCCCTCACCTGTCACAGACTCATCGTGTGCCTGGCTACTTCCCGTCCCTCCGACCAAGAGAACCAGGCCAGGACGTGTCCGGGTGGGACGCCGAGTGGGCAAACCCAGGCGCGGAAACTTCGGGCTGGAACCCCAACCCAGCCTCTGCCTCGCTAGCGCGGCTGCGAGGCGCCCGTTGCCGCCTCCACTGCCGCCGCCGCCGCCGCCGCCGCTGCAGCAAATCAGCTGACACCCGCCAACTGCCGTGACGTCCCCTGCAACTGTCGCAAAAAAGTGAGGGGGCGGGAAAGGCTCGTCTCCACACACGCCCAGCCTAAGCCGGCACCGGAGAGGCAGGTTGCGTTACCATGGAGACCACCCAGAGGCCGCCATGTCGCCTGAGGGCATGGAGTGCGCGGCCGGCATTTTGGTTAAGGGAAAGCCTCTCTAGGCGCTCTTCTCGCCTCGGATTCCTGCTCTCCACCGCCCGCCTGGAAGGACCAAGATGGAAGGATGGCGATGGCAGGTCTAGGTGTTTGCACCCTGTGACCGGGATGCTGCACGTTTACTCTTCTGCCCCCTCCCACCCCCCACCGAGACTAGGTCCAGACTCCTGGAAGGTGTTAGCTCTGGAACTTGGTTACTGTTTACCTCTGACCCCGATCTAGGCTTCTGGCCCCTTGACGCAGAGGCCCAGAGGAGGAACCCGCCTGCTTGACTAGGGGAAGTCTGACCTTGTGCAACGACATTCCTGCCCAGGAGAGGGAAGGCATGGACACCCGTGTGGGCGGCAGACAGCGTGGGACGCAAGTGCTGCTTTCGGAAGGCCGTGGATTCGGATCCTGGCTCCTCCACTGCGCACTGTCAGTGTCAACCTGGGGCGTCTTGCTTTTTCCTCTGTATTCTCCTCAACGTCCCCAAATACAAAGTAGACAAACGGCCTCATGGATGTCTAGGAGGTTAAACGAGTTCAGTAGATGTTCATTACTTACTGTGCTCCCTTATTTTCCTCCCAAATATTTGTTGAATGAATGAATGGGTAGCCAAGGAAAAAAACCGGTGCCATGCTTGTGGCCAACAGTCAGTTGTGTTAAAAAGATACACAGTATATTCCCTAGCTTTGTTTTTCCTTTGTAATCTCACTAATGACTTTATAAGGACAAGGAAGAATTCTGTTGCAGCCTCTAAAGCTGACCTCAAATCAAGCAATTTAGCACTTTTCTGTGTATGCTGCTGCTGCTGCTGCTAAGTCGCTTCAGTCGTGTCCGACTCTGTGCGACCCCACAGACAGAAGCCCACCAGGCTCCCCTGTCCCTGGGATTCTCCAGGCAAGAATACTGGAGTGGGTTGCCATGTCTTCTTCCTTCTGTGTATGGAAAGATGCAAAAGTCTAGGCTCACTGAGATCATTCCTTTGATTGCACCTCGGGTCTCGGGGCCAGGATCCTGCGTCTCGCGCATTCTGGGCTTCCTTTCCTCAAGGCTCACCATAGGGAGTCGTTGTAGTTGATGGCTGCTAGATCCTAAGTGTTCTCCTTGCTGAGTTCTCTGAGGGCTCACCAGCTCACAGTGGAGGGCTGCAGTCGCTGATGACGGTGACATCCTTGTTTACAGATGTGGCAGGAAATATTCCATTTCTCGTGCAGCTGGAACCTTGCGCAGCCCAGTAAATAGATGCATGAAAGTGTATATTTTTTAAAAATTTCATTTAGAACTTGATTGGGGAAGTTTGTCAAAGATATAAAAAATGTTTTAAAACACTTGGTCAGGTAGAATCATAGGTCAGTGTGAAACAATACTTACTCAGTTAACCAGAGTGACAATAGAAGATTTTAAAGGCAAAATACAGAAAGTTACGTGTATGTGCGCGCATGCTCAGTTGTGTCTGACTCTTGAGACCCAATGAACTGTAGCCCACCAGGCTCCTCTGTCCATGGGACTCCACAGGCAAGAATACTGGAGTGGGTTGCCATTTCCTTTTCCAGGGTATCACCCCCAACCCAGGGATCGAACCCATGTCTCCTGCATTGGCAGGCAGATTCTTTATCACTGAGCCACCAGGGAAGCCCTTATAGAAAGTTAACAGACCACTTAAAAGGAAAGAAAATTTTTCCTGTTATCAAAGAGAGATCAATATGTCAAAAAAATTTCCTCTTAGCAAAGAAAGAAAATAAATTTCTAGTTTTGCACCACCTTATCTTTAATATCGGAGAAGACAGTGGCACCCCACTCCAGTACTCTTGCCTGGAAAATCCCATGGACAGAGGAACCTGGAAGGCTGCAGTCCATGGGGTCGCTGAGGGTCGGACACGACTGAGCGACTTCCCTTTCACTTTTCACTTTCATGCATTGGAGAAGAAAATGGCGACCCACTCCAGTGTTCTTGCCTGGAGAATCCCAGGGACGGGGGAGCCTGGTGGGCTGCTGTCTATGGGGTCGCACAGAGTCGGACACGACTGAAGCGACTCAGCAGCAGTAGCAGCAGCATCTTTAATATTAAAATTTATTTTCATAATTAAATTTATTCTACTCTTAGATAATCCTGACCCCACATAGAATTCCTTTATAAAGATTCTTTTTTTCTCACAAATTTTTTATATCCTTATTTGTCTGTCCCTTTCCTCCCCGTTTAGAAATAATCAGATTTAAGACAAAAATCACTTTCTTTTCCTTTAATGAAATGCATTTCCATTCTTTATATTTTTCCTTTCCTCTGAAGATGTTTTCCGTATTTAATTAAATTGATTACACATAATAGAGTTCTTAAGCTTTAAAAACCTTCCTTTGTAGTGAAAATTAAGAAGTAAGCTATTATGAATTCTTTTCACATTAGCACTCTATAAATAGGCAAACTTACAAATACTATTTGTGATTTCTAAAAATGTTTTATAGAAAATTTATCCATGCATCCCCATAATAGTCCTGAATATCTTTAGTTTCTCTGTAAAAGGAAGCCTATGTTCAGTAATTAATGTTTCAGTATCTTTTTTACTTGACAATCATCTATATATTTAATAAATTTCTATCATTTAACTTAACTTAGCAAAACTTTAAAGTTTCAAGTTGCTGAGTTACCATTTTTAAGCAGACATACAGGTGACTGAAGAAAAAAGCAATCTAAAAGTTTCCAGTTAAATTTTATTTGGGGACCTTATTGAAGACTATAACTGAGGGGAAAACCTCTCCAATAACCGAGAAACTGCTCCAAAGAAGTAAGGGAGGAGCCAGGATATATAAGAGTTTTTTGCTTGGCGGGGAGAAAGAACGGTAGTCAAACATCCCAAAATGATTGCTAATCACACAAATGGGCACCTGGAGTTCACGGTTCTAGTGCTCGTCTCTCTACAGGAAGACGCGGGAAGCTGGGCTCACTGAAATCATTCCCCAGATACGCGTCTTAACTACTGAGGGCCAGTATCCAGAGCAAATAATGCTTCTTGTTTTCCTCCACCCTGAATTCCCCTCATGGTGCACCATTTGGGGTGGGGGATATGAGGGGGCTACAGGGGCTGATGACTTGACCCTCGTTAACTGCAATGACAGGCGACATTCTTTACTTACTAGAATGGCAGGCGACATTCCCTGTGCACACCACCATAAAACAGAAAGAGTTCCCTTAAAAGCTCCGACCTCATTTGTATTTATTTACTTGTTCCCGACAATTCTCGGTTGCCTGAGAGCGCTGTAAACCGGCTGGGAGGAATTCTGCCCCTATCTTCAGAGCTGAAAGCTCACCTATGGTATGTTCACTTTTATTCCAACAAGCTCTATGAAAGCAACCCATTCAAGGAGAAGAACAGGACCGTCTCCTACCTAATCATCCCGTCCAAACTTCGCCAGTGTCTTTCAACTGAGCAAAGTCTTCCCAGCATCTTCCAACTTAGAATTCAAGGTACTTCCTTCCTGAATTACCTTAAGTTCAGGGAAACTCTACTAGTGTGGAGTCTATACACCACATAATAAAAATCAGGATCAATGATCTAAGACAGAAATTTCCAGACTAGGAGAAACTTACCGTATTATCTGGGCTCATTTAGGAGATGGACAGGGACAAGGGGCCTGGCTGGTAGCAAGTGTTTGGATCCTTGCAGAGTTTAAGCAAAGGAGAGCAGTCAGCTGTGGGACACTCCGTGGTCACCAAAACTGTTGACCGAAAGGAAAACAATGTAGAAGCTGTGACTTGAGTTTTATTCATGGACCTTACTGGGAACTATAGTCCAGGAAACAGCATGTAAGTAACTCTGAGGGCACTGCTGCAAAGAAGCAGGGATGCAGGGAAGGAGCCTATATGAATTTTTTGGCTCGGAAATACTTGTAGTTAAACATATATCTTGCTAAAAAGATTACTGCTAATGACAAACACAAACAGGGAATTTCAAATAATTATCTTCGTGCCTTTCTGTGCAAGAATCTGGCATCACTCAATTTCTTTCTTAAATATGCATTTAACTGCTTTGGGGCCATATATTCAAAACAAGAATCCTTCATCCTATTCTTCATCCCGAATTCCCCTCAGTGCACACTGTGGGCAGCGTCAGTGAGTTGCAACTTAACCCTTTTTAGAACTGAGTGATGAGGGAGACTCTTTGTTCTTGCTCTTTACAGCTGCTGTGGCAAACTTCTCCCTCTCCTCCTCCCATCTTAGACACGCTCTTCCCATAGACACGTTGCAGATCCATCAGCGTCCTAAATGGCATACCCCGGTTTCCTCCACTGGGCTGTTTAGCATCCTTTAGGTCTCAGGTCTTGTTTCTGAGATGCTGTTTCTGTTGATTTGTAGAGACCAGCTCTGCTCCTGCCATAATGAGAAAAACTAAATCTTAACACTGACCGAGAAAGTCAATAGAACACTTGAAAATCAATAATTCTGAGATTGTCTTATACTGCAAACTGGACTTCTATGATTTTTTTCTACTTTTGACTAATGGCCTGGCAATCACATTGGAAAAGAGGGAAGAGCAGAAAAATGATGTTAAACAGAAGAAATTAATTCCTTGGCCAGCTGGGTTAAATATACTTAGTCTCTGTTGTGACGATGAATACATTTAAGCCGTTAAGTCCATAATCCCCTTTACACTCTGTAAGGACTTTTTGGAAATAAAGGAAGGACAGAGTGCTACCAAAGGATAATGTTCAGATCAGATCAGTCGCTCAGTCGTGTCCGACAGTTTGCGACCCCATGAACTGCAGTACGCCAGGCCTCCCTGTCCATCACCAGCTCCCGGAGGTCACTCAGACTCACACCCATCAAGTCAGTGATGCCATCCAGCCATCTCATCCTCTGTCGTCCCCTTCTCCTCCTGCCCCCAATCCCTCCCAGCATCAGAGTCTTCTCCAATGAGTCAACTCTTCACATGAGGTGGCCAAAATACTGGAGTTTCAGCTTTAGCATCATTCTTCCCAAAGAAATTCCAGGACTGATCTCCTTCAGAATGGACTGGTTGGATCTTCTTGCAGTCCAAGGGACTCTCAAGAGTCTTCTCCAACACCACAGTTCAAAAGCATCAATTCTTCAGCGCTCAGCCTTCTTCACAGTCCAGCTCTCACATCCATACATGAAGGATAATGTTAGGCTGCGTGAAAGCTTCTTTGCTTTGTAAAGAAAATCTGTAAGTTATCTTTCCTAAACAAAGTTGACCCTTTTATTCAACAAACATTAATTGTACACTTGAAATATTAATACAAAGGTTAATTGGAACATTAATGAGAAACTTTCCAACTTTTAACATCCTTGCCCCTCTCCAACCAGTTTACAAAATTTACTGCCAATATCTGTATATGTGTGTAATCTCCTAAACAACAGGACTAAAATAAATTTTCAGATATTGAGTTCAGAAAAATTCACACTTTTATACACACACATATATATATTACACATATAATCCTTCTGTAAATTAAGATTTTTGCCTTCAGCATTCTAATACTTTCAATATTATATAAATATATGTGCTGACCTCAGTCTTGTCTAACTCTTTGTGATCCCACGGACTGTAACCCTCCAGGGTCCTTCGTCCATGGAATTTTCCAGGCAAGAATACTGGAGTGGGTTTCCATCTCCTCCTGCAGGGGTCTTCCCAACCCAGGGATCAAACCCAAGTCTCTTGCTTTTGCAGGCGAATTCTTTACCACTGAGCCAACTGGGAACCCCCCAATATTATACTCTAATCCTAACCATTTTCCACAAGACTGGAAAAGGTCAGTTTTCATTCCAATCCCAAAGAAAGGCAATGCCAAAGAATGCTCAAACTACCACACAATTGCTCTCATCTCACACGCTGGTAAAGTAATGCTCAAAATTCTCCAAGCCAGGCTTCAACAATATGCTAACTGTGAACTTCCAGATGTTCAAGCTGGTTTTAGAAAAGGCAAAGGAACCAGAGATCAAATTGCCAACATCCACTGGATCATCAAAAAAGCAAGAGAGTTCCAGAAAAACATCTATTTCTGCGTTATTGACTATGCCAAAGCCTTTGACTATGTGGATCACAATAAACTGTGGACAATTCTGAAAGAGATGGGAATACCAGACCACCTGATCTGCCTCTTGAGGAATCTGTATGCAGGTCAGGAAGCAACAGTTAAAACTGGACATGGAACAGACTGGTTCCAAATAGGAAAAGGAGTACATCAAGGCTGTATATGGTCACCCTGCTTATTTAACTTATATGCAGAGTACATCCTGAGAAATGCTGGGCTGGAAGAAGCACAAGCTGGAATCAAGATTGCCAGGAGAAATATCAATAACCTCAGATATGCAGATGACACCACCTTTATGGCAGAAAGTGAAGAAGAACTAAAAGCCTCTTGATGATAATGTAAGAGAAGTTAAAAAGTTGGATTAAAGCTCAACATTCAGAAAACTAAGATCATGGCATCCGGTCCCATCACTTCATGGGAAATAGATGGGGAAACAGTGGAAATAGTGGCAGACTTTATTTTGGGGGCTCCAAAACCACTGCAGATGGTGATTGCAGCCATGAAATTAAAAGACGCTTCCTCCTTGAAAGAAAAGCTATGACCAACCTAGATAGCATATTGAAAAACAGAGACAATACTTTGCCAACAAAGGTCCATCTAGTCAAGGCTATGGTTTTTCCAGTGGTTATGTATGGATGTGAGAGTTGGACTGTGAAGAAAGCTGAGCGCCAAAGAATTGATGCTTTTGAACTGTGTTGAGAGTCCCTTGGATGGCGAAGAGATCCAACCAGTCCATCCTAAAGGAGATCAGTCCTGAGTGTTCATTGGAAGAACTGATGTTGAAGCTGAAACTGCAACACTTTGGCCATCTGATGTGAAGAGCTGACTCACTTGAAAAGACCCTGATGCTGGGAAACATTGAAGGCGGGAGGAGAAGGGGACGACAGAGGATGAGATATTTGGATGGCATCATCGACTCAATGGACATGAGTTCTGGTAAACTCTGAGAGTTGATGATGGACAGGGAGACCTGCTGTGCTGCAGTCCATGGGGTTGCAAATAATCAGACACAAGTGAGCAACTGAACTGAACTGAACTGAACTGAATCCTAACCAGAACTCTTGAGGAATTATATAAAAATCTTGCTGTTGCTGCTAAATCGCTTCAGTTGTGTCTGACTGTGTGTGACCCCATAGATGGCAGCCCACCAGGCTCCCCCATCCCTGGGATTCTCCAGGCAAGAACAATGGAGTGGGTTGCCATTTACTTCTTTGATGCATCAAAGTGAAAAGTTAAAGTGAAGTCCCTCAATCGTGTCCGACTCTTCATGACCCCATAGACTGCAGCCTACCAGGCTCCTCCCTCCATGGGATTTTCCAGGCAAGAGTACTGGAGTGGGGTGCCATTGCTTTGTCCATAAAAATCTTGAAAGACTTAAATAATAAAACTTTTTGCTGGAATATATAGTTATTGAACCTTAACTGCAAAGCAAAGTGAGGAAGCAAGAATTTGGCAGATTTAATTTGTACAGAAGACAGTCTCTGCTTCCCATCAAGACTCACAAACTAGAGAATTCCCTAAAAAGTGTTTGGATGAAGGGCAACTAAATTGAATGACACGTCCATCAAGATATATGGCTGCGATATAGTGGAATGTGAGAAATACACACCATAAGGAGTAGTGGATAAAGAAATGAATTACTTCTGGGTTGGGGTGATGCTGGATAATCACACTTGATTTTATTGAGATCTACAAAAATGGGCAGGATTTAGACTAAGAAAAAGCTGGAAAGGAAAACAACTTTGTTTCTGGTACTGAAATGTAAGACATGACTATACATATAATAAACAAGAAGCTTAATTCAGAGGACATAAAGTAGATATACATAACGAGAAACTCTAAGGACTCAGTTATTTCTTCCCCACAAGGGACTCCTTCAGCAGGCAGTCTTTGTTGAAAGACTCTCTGTTGAAAGAGCTCTGTCTTAGCTTGATGTAGTCTTGATGAGAGTGGGCCTAGACCCAGTAATAGAAAAATAACTTGGGGAAAAGTCAAGTGAATCCAGGTAACAGGAAGCCTTGACAGCCCTGAGAAGCTTTGTGGACTTTATTCTATTGTTTTTTCACCACACTGCAGAGCTTGTGAGATTTTAGTTCCTTGACCAGGGATCAAACCCAGACCTCCTGCAATAGAAGACTGGAGTCTTAACCATTGGACCACCAAGGAATTCCCCGGACTTTATTCTAAAGGCAACAAAAAGCCACTGAATTTTTAAATATTTTTATGTATTTAACTGCACTGGATCTTTGCTGTGGCATAGGAGATGCTTAATCTTCCTTGCAGTACACAGGATCTTTTAGCTGTGGCACGTGGGATCTAGTTCCCTGACCAGGGATCGAACCCATGCCCTCTGCATTGGGAGTATGGAGTCTTACCTGATGGACCACCAGAGAAGTCCATCATGGAAAATTTTTGACCAATACACTACGGCATTTGTTTTTCTTTTTGTATTAAAAATTACCGTAGATTTAGTGGCTTAAAATGACATGCATTTATTGCCTCACAGTTTCCATAGGAATGGTGTTTAAGCACAGATGAACTGGGTCCTCTGCTCATGATCTCACAGGACTGCTATTAAGGTGTCAGGCAGACTGCATTCTCATCTGAAGGCTTGACTAGGAAAGAATCTGATTCCAAGCCCACTCAGGCTCATTCATTTCCCTGTGGCTAGGGCTTCCCATGGAGAAGGCAATGGCACCCCACTCCAGTACTCTTGCCTGGAAAACCCCATGGATGGAGGGGCCTGGTAGGCTGCAGTCAATGGGGTCGCTAGAAGTCGGATACGACTAAGCGACTTCACTTTCACTTTTCACTTTTATGCATTGGAGAAGGAAATGGCAACCCACTCCAGTGTTCTTGCCTGAAGAATCCCAGGGACGGGGATACGACTAAGCGACTTCGCAGCAGCAGGGCTTCCCAGGTGGCACAGTGGTAAAGAATCCATCTGCCAATGCAGGAGACTCAGGAGATGTGGATTTGAGCCCTGGTTCAGGAAGATCCCCTGGAGGAGGAAATGGAAACGCATTCCAGTATTCTTGCCTGGAGAATTCCATGAACAGAGGAGCCTGGTGGGTTGTAATCCATGGGATTGCAAAGTCAGACACAACTGAGCGATTGCGCTCAGCACTCATATGGCTAAGAATCCCGTTCCTCAGATCCTACAGACAGTTCCCTGCTGCCTAGACTGTCTCCCAGCATGGCAGCCTGCCTCTTCAAAGTCAGTAAAGAGCATCTCCCCACTGAGCACAAGAAGGATGGGGTCACATACCTGTAGATATAGATAATATAGACAGTAACCTATCTGCTGCTGCTAGGTCGCTTTAGTCGTGTCCGACTCTGTGTGACCCCATAGACGGCAGCCCACCAGGCTCCCCTGTCCCTGGGATTCTCCAGGTAAGAACAATGGAGTGGGTTGCCATTTCCTTCTCCAATGCATGAGAGTGAAAAGTGAAAGGGAAGTCGTGCAGTCGTGTCCGACTCTGTGCGACCCCATAGACAGCAGCCCACCAGGCTCCTCCGTCCATGGGATTTTCCAGGCAAGAGCACTGGAGTGGGTGCCATCGCCTTCTCTATACCAGAGAAGTCACAGTCCATCACCTTTGCCATATTCTATTTGTTTAGAAGCAAGTCACAGGTCTCACCTGCACACACAGAGAGGATTATACAGGGCATGAGTCACTGGGCAGTCACTGTAGGGTGCTTCAGCCACAAATACTAAGGTAGCAACAATACATCATGTGAACTGGATGGGAAAGAAAGACAATGAAACAAGGAAGTTGTCATTGTTGATGTTTTAACCAAAAATACACAGTTGTCACTGGAATTATATACATGGAACCCACGGAGTAAGGGTCAGGAACTTCAACATGCTACACTTTATTGCTTGTAGGTATCAAAACCAAAAACTCAAGTATCATTCTGTCTTTAGAATTTAGTAGCTATTCCCCTACAGCACACCAAAACTTTCTGGACTTCCTAAGTTCCAGGTTCTCTAAAAAGCAACAAGATTTGTTCCTCCAAACTAATGATTTTAAGAAGAGAAAGAGAGATGGTCAAGCGCTGCCCAGCGGTCTAGCGTTGTCCTCATTCCAACTATCATTTTCAAACTGCTTCATGCGTGCTGTTCTTGTCTTCCTCATCTAGTTGTAAATCTGTGGTTTGGTGTTCCCCACAGTGCCTAGCACTTTGCTAATTCTGTCCTTTCCTTAATGGACCCATTGCCCTAAAAGTCACGTCACGTTTGGGTCTTCACGTGGGCACTTAGAGAACTCACTCATCATCCTGTCACAGCCTAGTGGGTTAAGTGCTCTTTGCATGGTTTTGTGTAATTGTAAAACCCTTTAAGAGTTTCCCTTTGCACTTTCTCACATGACATGAAAGTCAACTGGGGAGACTTCTTTTTTTTTTTTTCCCATCTCATGACTTCCACTGAATCTAGCCACTTCTTTCCAAGTAACTGGATGTCTTTTTCCAGAAACATCTCTATGTGCTCTCGATCCATGCCTTCTGAATTGGAAGGAGGGAAGGTGATGAGATTTGGGGGTGCTCAGGCTCCTCTCAAGTGAGGATTTTGGGGCCCTTCACTGAGATCATCAAGGGGAAACTAGGACCTGAGGGGGAAGCAGTGGATGCCACACGGAGCTCTGTCACCAGCTGCAGCAACAGGGGCTGAGGTTCATCCTGCCAGCCTCCCACTTGTTTCCTGTCAGGATTACGGGCCCATCAGAGCCCAGGAAGGGTTGCTCCTCAAACCTGTGTGATTAAGAGGATGTGTGTGCTACAAATAGTGCCAGATTCCCTTTCGAGAAAAATCCACTTCCCAGCCCCATGGAGAATGGTTTGCTCACTGCTTGTGTTATTAGCTTCTCCAGGGTCTCTTCAGCTTTCCACCCGAGCTCACCTATCTATCCCTGGGGCAGCTCCTGGTGAATGCTTGAGCAAGCTGAAGTTAGTCAAGAGCACACTCTTCTTGAGGAGTCCCCTGATCAATGACTAGCAAGAAGGGGTACCCCTCTTCCCACTGTACCATCTTCCTTTCCCTCTTCCTCCTCCTTATGCTTCTACAACTTTTCTCTTCACTTGAATATTTTCTGATAAAAAAGTTGGAAAAAAGAATTAAAGGTTAAATAAAAGTTTTGTGCTGTTTTATTTTCTTGGCTGCACCACGAGACATGTGGGATCTTAGTTCCCTGACCAGAGATCAAACCCTCTCATTGGAAGCACAAAGTTGTAACCACTGAAATCCCTAAATAAAGTTGCAGGAGGAGATAAGAAACAGACACACTGAGCAATGCATATATCTGATTTGATACTAATTCAAATAAGTTATAAACTAGGAGAAAAATGGGAAATTTTAACACTGAGTGGATATTTGATGACAGTAAGGAAGAATTGTTAATGCTTTAGGTGTGACAATGGTGTTCTGGTTATAAGTTTTAAAGGAAGCCTTGTCTTCTAGATGTGCAGGCTGAAATATTTACAGGGAAAATTATACGATGCCTAGCACTGATCCTCCTACTTCCTTCTGATTCTAATATTCTGAATTTTGGTGAGAAATGTTGTTTTTAACCTTAAATAACCACTTCCTTATTGTATGAAAGCCACTGACATATGTTTTGTTTTTATTGAATGTCTTCAGCGCTTGGTTCTCAGATGTACTCACAGTATGTAGGTACTGCTACTCAAGAATGGACTGAGGAGGATGCATATGTTTGGGGGGTGTGTGTGTGTGTGTGAGGTCATGCCAGAGAAAAGGCTTTGAATACAGTGAAAACCTTAATTTCTTCTCTATTTGTATATTCTAGCAGGACAATATCTACTGCACTACCACAGGAAAAATAACTCTCTTTATAAGTAACTAAGTAAAAACATAGTTATGTGTACTTCTGTTTAATTTTTCAGTTCCAACGACTTACCAACGCCCAGCATACTCTTTCTAAACATTAAAATGTGGATTTTTTATTTCAGAGGCTGAGGTGATGGAAATAATTGTCTAAATATCTGGCTTTCTTAATAGCAACTCTAGATAGCTTAATGACTTCTGAACCTCAGATATAAGTTTCAGAAGAAAAAAACTACTTTGCGTTTCTGGGAAACACCCAAAACTGACTCAGAATTGTCAGCAAGTTTCTCCAGTATGTTCACGGAGCAGCAGATTTATGACAGTGACAGACCACTGAATGACATCCTGGGAAACTCTCGTCCAAGACAACGCCTGATTTCCAACACTAAAGAATTCAGCAGGACAGGTTGTCTATTTGGTCAATAGAGAGATGTGCTGTCTGAGGGGAGATCACACCCCTTAGGTTGAAAAGATCTTTGCACCACATAGGGACAACTACGGGGGATGTTTTCAGTTTCCAAATTCAGTGGCTTCCAACCAGAAGGGTTTAGAAATTATGAAGCAGGATTTCCTTTCTAGTTAATCATTATACTATATAAATTACATAATTTGTCCTCAAAAATTTAAAAATAAAGCAAAGTTTCTCATCTGAAATTATTTTTTTAAAAGTTACCCAGTCAATAAGCTTTGTTTTTTTAAGTCCTCTACTGGTACGAGCTAACGATGAATTATTAAGCAAGAGTATGTAGAATATTGAGGTAGGTGCAATTTTGATAAGTTAATGAGGATTTTATATAGTTTATCTGATTCATCAATAATTTTGTATCCTTGGATTTCTGCTAATAAAAATTTAGTTATTTAAAGAAGTATATCTCAGAGGAATTTATGGGAATTTTTTTTGTATAACAAAAGTTCTTCATTAAATTCTTACCCCTGCTTTTTGAAAACTGTCTTTACAAAAGGATTAAACTTAAAGGTAAATGAAGATCAGAGATCATACAGTTATTGCATAACGCCTGCCCACAAACATTCAAATATGCATTAAACTGCAAAATCGTACCTATCTTTTATACCAGAATGCTTTGAAATGATTAGAATCAAATTGAAGATCACCTCAAAAATGGTGGATGGTGGATCAAAGAACTATACATAAGAGCTAAAATGATAAAATTCTTAATATAAGGAATCTTTATCATGCAGGATTTGCAAAGA
The DNA here is from genome assembly GCA_935064755.1 of Tragelaphus eurycerus. Taxonomy (NCBI): domain Eukaryota; kingdom Metazoa; phylum Chordata; class Mammalia; order Artiodactyla; family Bovidae; genus Tragelaphus; species Tragelaphus eurycerus. Next base: position 6,599,293 of record CAKXYN010000023.1, read on the forward strand.
TTTCTTGTATATGCCACCAAAAGCACAGATAACGAAAGAAATAATAGGCAAATTAAAGTTTATCAAAATTAAAGACTGCTGTCATCAAAGAACACTATCAAGAAAGTGAAAAGACAACCTATAAGATGGGAGAAAACATTTGCAAATCATATATATGATAGGGATTTGTAGCCGCAGTATATACATATATCCTCCTGCTGCTGCTGCTGCTGCTGCTGCTAAGTCGCTTCAGTCGTGTCCGACTCTGTCCGACCCCATAGACGGCAGCCCACCAGGCTCTCTCGTCCCTGGCATTCTCCAGGCAAGAACACTGGAGTGGGTTGCCATTTCCTTCTCCAATGCATGAAAGTGAAAAGTGACAGTGAAGTCGCTCAGTTGTGTCTGACTTTTAGCGACCCCATGGACTGCAACCCACCAGGCTCCTCCATCCATGGGATTTTCCAGTCAAGAGTACTGGAGTGGGCTGCCATTGCCTTCTCTTACAATCCCCCCAAAAATCAATTCAAAAATGAGCAAAGTAACTACATAGATAGTTCTCCCCCAAAGAAAACAAATGACCACAAAGCCCACGAAAAGATGCTCAATGCCTTGTCTTTAGGGAAACACATCAAAACTACAATGAGATACCACCTCATAGTCATTAGGACGGCCGTCCACTGCCCCCTCCCCCCAAAAAGGAAAAGAAAAGTGCCGGCAAGGATGTGGAAAAACTGGAACTCTTAAGCATTGCCGGTGGGACTGTAACATGGTGCCGCTTGGCAGTGCCTTAAAAAGTTTAACCTAGAACTACCTCGCTGAGTGCTCAGGTGCTCAGTCAGGTCCAACTCTCTGTGATCCCACGGACGGTAGCCCGCCAGGCTGCTCTGTTCATGGAATTTTTCAGGCAAGAATACTGGAGTGGGTTGCTATGTCCTATGTCAGGGCATCTTCCCGATCTATGGCTAGAACCCGCATCTCTTGCGTCTCCTGAATTGGCAGGCAGGTTCTTTACCACCTTGCCACCTGGGAAGCCCAAGAATTACCATATGATCTAAAAATTCTACTACCCAAAAGAGCAGTATCATAGAAAAGGAAAGCAGTGGATTTAGGGACTTGTAGTGCTTACTCAAATGATCAGTGAAGGGAAATCCCAGATGACAGCCACGTAGTAGGTAATATAAGGCAATCAATCTGGACTAAATGTGAGGATAAAAGGCTCCAGGAAGGAGATAACCAAAAAAGAAAAGTGAGAGACAAAATACAACGGGCTCTGGGACAACATAGTTTTGAACTGCTAGGGCCCACTTATATGCAGAGTTCTTTCACTAAATCTGTACTATGATTGTCTGAATCCACAGATTCAGAACTGTGCATATGAAGGGCTGACTGTCAAGTTCTACTCAGATTTTCCATTGCAGGGAGGGTTGGCGCCCCTTACCCTGACAGTGCTCAAGGTTTAATTATAGAATGTTCAGTATGCTGGAAAGTTTAAAAAATAAAACACCACCACAATAAAGGTAAATAGTGTGAGGATAAAAGGCAATTAGAAATTATCAGGGAGGGAATTCCCTGATGGTCCAGTGGGTAGGACTAGGTGCTTTTACTGCCAGGACCTGGGTTCAATCCCTGGTTGGGGAACTAAGATCCCACAAGCCATGTGGCATGGCCAAAAAAAGAAAAAGAAATACCAGGGAAAACAAAATGTGTAATAGAAAGTTCCAAATATCACCATATCATCAGCACACAGGCACATGCACACACACACACACACACACACACACACACACACACACAGATAGATACTAACAGGTAACATCAAACAAAACATAACTGTAGGCTGGATCAGCTGTCTGCAGAGGGCTGACTCTGGTCACGGGCACTGCCAAATGCAGTTCTGAGATGGGGACTCCCATAAACCATGGCCTGTAATAGTGGCATCTCCCATCACCATGAAAGGAAGGGATGGGGTAGTTTGAGAGGGGAAAGTCACTTAGTCGTGTCCGTCGTGTCCGACTCTTTGTGACCCCATGGACTATATAGTTCATGGAATTCTCTGGGCCAGAATACTGGAGTGGGTTCACATTTCCTTCTCCAGGGGATCTTCCCAACCCAGGGATCGAACCTGGGTCTGCCACACTGCAGGTATATTCTTTACCATCTGAGCCACCAGGGAAGCCCATCCTAAAGGAGTGAGTGAAAGTCGCTCAGTCTTCTCCGACTCTTTGCGATCCCGTGGACTGTAGCCTACCAGGCTATCCAATGTCCAGGAAGTCAACCCTAAATATTCATTGGAAGGGCTGATGCTGAGGCTGAAGTTCCAAAATTCTGGTTACCTGATGCCAAGAGCTGACTCACTGGTCAAGACTCTAATGCTGGGAAAGACTGAGGGCAAAAGAAGAGGGTGGCAGAGGACGACATGGTTAGACAGCATCACTGAGTCGGTGGACATGAACTTGCGCTAACTCCGAGACAGCAGAGGACAAGCCTGGTGGGCTACACAGTCCATTGGGTCGCGAAGAATCAGAAAAGGACTTAGCAGCCGAACAACTGAGGCACAAGGTCCATGTTCTCAGGCACAAGTGAAAGGCGCATCATATCTTCTGGATGACTGCCCAGAGTAAGCCCGAGTGTACCGAAAATTCGATAACACACGTTCCTAAAGTCCATGCTGGAGACGGTGAGGGACAGGGAGGCCTGGCGCGCTGCAGTCCAAGGGGTCGCCACAAAGTCTTTTATCTAATGCGGCGGTTTGTCCCCAATGTGAGACAGAACTACACCCTTAGTATTTCCGGAGGGAACTTAAGACCTAAGGCAGCAGCCGAGAACCTCGGGGGAGGGACGAGGGGAGGTTATTTTCTCACTTTCTCAACCCTCGGTAAAAACCCCAGGAAACGCTTCAGTGGAGAAAAAAAAAAAAAAAATACAGGTCTCGGCATCGCGAAGAAAGACGTGAACTTGAGGCGCAAAGTGCGCCTGCGCAAGGGACCGCTCGTCGTCCGCGCCTGCGCCGCTCCAGCCAATGAAGGAGTCCTCAGTCGAGTGTGGGGCCACAAGTCGCGCCTTAGGATTGGGCAGCGGGAGCCCAAACGGAAGGAGCGGAAATAACGCCAGCGTGCGCAAGCGCAGGCGGCCGTGCCGCGCGGTGTCTGCCGGGTGCCGCGGGCAGTCCTGTCTCTCGCCTCTCTCCTCCCCCCCGGCCCCGCCCCCTCGGCCGCTCCGCTCCCTGGCGTGACTCGGCAGTGAGAGAGCGCCGCGGGGAGAAGACGCCGCGGCCGCCGCCTCCTCAGTCCAGGCCTGGGCCTTTCCGCGCCTCCCGCCGCTTCCTCCCCCGGGACCGCTCCTCCGTCAGGTTTGAAGCCGGCGGCGTCGCGGCCGCCCTGCCCAGGCTTTCCGAGAATGGTGGGCGTGAAGCCGGTCGGGAGTGACCCGGATTTCCAGCCGGAGCTGAGCGGCGCGGGCTCCAGACTCGCCGTGGTCAAGTTCACCATGCGGGGGTGAGGCCGGGCCCGAGCCCGGGGCGGGGGGTGGGGGGCGCCGCGGCCGTCCGCTCCCTCTCCTCCGGGCCCCTCCCGCCTTGCCGTCTCCTTCCGCCCCCGGAAGTGTCCGGCCCCGGCCGCGGCCCCAGGCCGCTGCCCGGTGAGGCCTCAGCCCCTGGGACTGAAGCCCCTGCTCGTGGCCCTGGCGGGCGGCTCCGGCGGGCTTGCAGGCCTGGGCGGCCGCGTCCCCCGGCCCGCGGTCCCCGCCCGCTCCTTTGGACGAGCTCTGCGCTCGCGGGCGGCCCGGCTCTTTTCCTTTTCTGCGGGCGGGTTCCCGCAGCGGCCCCTGGCTTTCGTCCGTCCCCTTCTTTCCCGGGGTCCAGCTGTCACCAGTATCTTAGGAACCCCCTCTCCCCCCCAGATTTAACTTACCGAATGGCTTGTCTTCGCCACCTGCAGGTCTGGAAAACGTGAAGGAAGATTTCAGCTATGCAACTAATCCGCCTGTGCTTAGACCTGAGGCTCAGCTAATGCATTTTAAATTAAGATGTTGGCTCAGGATACTTCTTTTACTTTTGTTAAGGGTTTTATTAGTCCTTTGGTTAGTAATCTTAGGCCGCCTTGTGTAAGAAGTTGCGTCTGATCAGGGCAATTATAGTAGATATATGTATATTTATATGTGTACAGTTCAGGTAGACAGGTGTCCACACATCTGGCTTTGACCAAATAGACTCCATTTTTGACTTGGTGATTTAAGAGGAGAGGGAACTTGAAAAGTGTTATCTGGCTCTCCTAAATCTCCACATAATTCATAGGTTGCACAGCCGGTGGATCTTCCACGTAGGGTGTGTGATGTGTTTCTATGTGAGAGTGCTGCGTTGGAAGTGGATGTTCAGAACCAAGGTTTCAGCGAGTTTGTGTCTTTACTGACCTCCCCGTGCATATGTCAATGCCCACCCAAATAGAAGGATTAGAAGTGTCTACTTGACACCTTGACCATCCTGGTGGTTATTTACACTATAACTTGGAGAAATCTCCTACAAGTATCACTGTTTACGTAACACATTTTATTGTCCAAGATCCCCTGGAGGAGGAAATGGCACCCGCTCCAGTGTCCTTGCTGGGGAAATCCCATGGCCAGAGGAGCCTGGCAGGCTACCCATGGAGTAGCAAAAGAGTCGGGCACGAATTAGCGGCTAAACAACAACAAACTGCATAAACGTAAGGCGGGTGTTTTGACTCTCAGAGCAAAAAGTGCTTCAAACCTGTTGAACATGATTCAATAAATGTTGAATATCTAAACGGTAGCATTAGGATTAGATTCATTTTAGGGGATGGAGGGAAGCAGATGGAGATGAAAACAAGTTAAGAGTTATTTGGGGGCTAATCTCATATGGAATTGGAAAGGGGCAGTGCATTAAAGTGTGTCTTCCCGGTTTTGTTGGTGTTACAGTGACTGTATTCTTAATATGAGGAAAATACCTATACATTAATTAAGTCCTAGGCCAAAATTGGGAAAAGGAAGAGGTGATTTTAACAACAGATCTCATTTTTAGTTCAGTTTTCTAATTCTAGTCATTGGGAGGGTTTATACTTTGGAGCCTTTATGATAAACTCTTTTTCTCTTACCATAGCAGGAGGAGAAATGACAGAATTATACATAATTTATTTGACATGAGAAAAGTTACTATCATCCCACTTTAGGCCAAGAACATAATTTTCTAAAGCACTTATTTCTTAATTTCTTTTCCATTTCTATTTTAAGCCATATTCCTTATTCTCAGTTTCCATGCTTTATCCATCCTATTAATTTTACTATGCAGATTGTTGCTCTTCTGTTTAAGAATTTCCGTGTCTCTCCAATATTATTTTTCATTTGTTTATTTAATTGTTATATGTAACATAAATTTGCCACCTTAGCCTTTTTAAAATGTACAATTCAGTGGCATTAAGTACATCCACAGTGTTGTGCCACCATTACCCCTATCTCCTAGAAATTTTTTCATCATCTCAGACTGAAACGGTGCACCCTTAAACAGAAATCCCAATACCTTCTCTCCAGTGCCCCCAGCCCCTGGTAACCTCTCTTCTATTTTCTGTCTCTATCGATTTGCCTATTCTTGATAACTCATTTAACTAGAAATTGATATATGGCTTTTTGTTTATGGCTTATTTTAGCATGCTCTCAAGGTTCACCCGTGTTATAGCATGTGTCCTATGTTCCTTCCTTTTCCTGTTGTTTGTATATACCGTGTACTGTTTATCCATCTGTTGAACGGTCGGTGGGCATTTGGATGGTTCCGTCTTTTGGCTATTGTAAATAACACTGCTATGAACATTAGTGTGCAGGGATCTCTGTTAGTCCTTGCTCTCAGTTCTTTCGGGTTATACCTATGAGCAGATTATAATGTAATTCTGTGTATAACTTTTTGAGAAACTACCAAAGTATTTTCCACAGTGGCTGCACAAGTTTGTATTTCCACCAGCCCTGCAGGAGAGTTCCAATTTCTCTACATATCAACTTTTAAAAATATTTTAATAGCCATCTCAGATGGGTGTGGTTTCTGGTGGTTTTGATTTGCATTTCCTTGATAACTGATCATGTTGAGCATCTTTTCACAAGCTTATTGTCCGTTTGTCTTCTTTGGAGAAATGTCTGTTGGAGTCCTTTGCCCATTTTGAACTGGGTTATTTGTTTTTGGTTGTTGTTGTGGATTTGTGAGAGTTCTTTATACGTTGGAGATCTTAACCCTTTTTCAGACGTATCATTTGCAGGTGTTTTCTCCCATTGGTTGCCTTTTCAGTTGATAATGTCCTTTGACGCACAAGCAGAGTTGGAAAATCGTGCTAAAGTCCCACTTATCTGTGGTGTTTTTCTTTTGTTGTTTGTGCTTTTGGTGACGTATCCCAGAAGTCATTGCCAAATCCAGTATCATGGATATTCCTCCCTATGTTTTCATCAAATAATTTTCTAGTTTTAGCTCTTAAGTTTTAGGTGTGTGATCTATTTATAATTAACTTTTGTATATGGTTTAACTTATACCCTTACTGAGTCCAGCTTCATTCTTTTCCGTGTGGCTCTCCAGCTTTCCCAACACCATTTATTGGAAAAACTGTCTTTAACCCAATGAATGGCACCCTTCTCTAGTATTTTTTTAAGCAATTAAAATAATCATCACTTCTTCATACATTTAAGTTAGTCTGTGCAAGGGACTTAAGCACTTGTTGACTCCTGCAGTCCTCAAAATAATCTTTGGTATTATTTCCATTTTATAAACTAAAAGAAAATTGAGTCATAAAGAGATCTATTTAAGATACCTTGTTTAAGGTCCCATTGTTGAATGCACTGTTTGGATTGTAAAGTGCTATCCTGTTCTTTCCAGCCTAAGCAGAGGGTGATGCAAATTCACCTCTTTATTGCATGGAGCCTGATATTTTTCAGTAAATGCTGCCTTGAATAAGCTCTGCCTGCAAAACTTTCGATGGAGGACAGTTCAGCTGACATTCTAATATTCATTTACCTACCTGTAAAATGGGAATAATAGCATGTAACGCAACCATACTGTTCAGAGGATGGAATTATGTATGTGGATTATATACTGTGATAACTTATTTTTATAACTGGTATCTCCAAACTGATACATCTTAAATATACCCAAATACACTTAAGTGGTCATAAACAGTTGTTATCACTGATTAATGCCAAGTTTAAAAGATGTATGTTTTCTTTCCCATAAAACTCAACAGTGAGTGATTTTTATCATGAAATCATGAGTGTACAACTTTTGTAGATATGTTTATCATATATTCAGTTTTCTTCAAGCAGGTTTTACTTTGTAGGTAGGTGTTATTGCTACTGTCTGAGAAGAATGTCTGAGAATAGCTTTCCTAGTGGCTGAGATGGTAAAGAACCTGCCTGCAGTGCAGGAGACGCAGGTTGGAACCCTGGGTTGGGGAGAGCCCCTGAAGAAGGGAGTGACAGCCCACTCCAGGATTCTTGCCTGGAGAATCCCCATGGACAGAGGAGCCTGGTGGGCAGTAGTCCACGGGGTCACAGAGTAGGACACGACTGAGCGACTAATACAACCACAGAGAAGCATGTCTGCGTATTAGCATGAGATGCAGTGATTGCGGTGGTTTGTCCCAATAATACGCTATATATTATGTACTAATTATGTATTGTGAAATTGCTGTGGACTGAAGGTACTTTACCGTAATACAGGCCCAACGGTCCATACGGACCGAGCAGATAATATTAGGAAGTGATATAGGTGGCAGAAAGATAACTAGGGCTTCGTCAGGCCCTAGAGAATACATAGAGATTTTTTTTTAAACAAACATTTTTATTGAAGTATAGCAGGCGTGCAGAAAATGTACACAAACCATTTAGGTGCATAGTTGGATAAGTGTTCTAAATGATTGCACCTGTTTAACCAATACCCAGTCAGGAATACCTGCATTGCACAATCCCTCACTACCCCCCACCCCCATCCTCCTGCAGGCTCCTGTCACTCTTGAATTCTAACACTATAAAGATGGTATCATGCAGTATATAATCCATCTGGTTGCCTTTCAAGAGTGTTTAAGATTAAAATCTTAGCGGTTAACTTAGAAATAACAACCAAAACAAAGCAGAAAGCACAGTGTGGGCCGCTGTTTTGGAGGTTTTGGAATAGCAGTTGAGTTGGGTTTTGTGATCAGATTTCAGCAGTGTACTTCATTGTTCTTGTCTTTAAAATGGGAAATTGTGAAGCCTAAATGAATTTAAAGGTTCTATAAATTACATAACATATGATACATGCTTAGTGAACGCTAGCGACTCTGTGCCCCTAATAGGATCAGTTTTGACCATGCTTGTCCATTAGTAAATATAACATGTCTAGAAACAACCCATTCTACAGGCATGCCTCTGAGAAAGTAGACTTTTAAAATACATCTTCAGAAGGCATGTACATTTTCACACCCATATACCAGCTGAGTATATTTGTACACATTTACTGCTTGATGTAGAGAACTGACTACTTTAGCAAGTGGGAAAGAATAGCAAGTTCTTGAAATAGAATCTGTTTGTATTATGACTAAATACAAATCTTACTTATTAAGAAGAACCTAGCTTGTTTTCAAAGAAAACTAATGTTGGATTGGCTTCAGGAGTTAATTGTTCTGGTTGTGGCCCTGCCACTAACTAAAGTGTCTGATCTTGATCAAGTCATTTAACTTTTCTGGCGTCTGGTGGCGGTGGTTTAGTTGTTAAGTTGTGACCTACTCTTTGCTACCCCATGGACTGCAGCCCACCAGGCTTCTCTCTCCATGGGATTCTCCAGGCAAGATTTCTGGAATGAGTTGCCACTTCCTTCTCCTCTCTGGCATTTGCCTCTTATCAAATAATTGTGTTCTGTTAGGTCAATTTTTTGTTGTTGTTGTTAGGTCAATTTTAAAGTTTCAGCTTTGTGAGTTTAGTTCTTACATACTGAATCTAACAGGTGAGCTTTCCGTCAAAGAGTTCAGAGGTGGAAAAATAACTTTTTTTTTTTTTTTTTTCTTTTTTTAAATCTCTGGACTAGATGGTCCCTTGTCTCTTGCAAGTTCAAAGGTCCTGAGGTTATCTACTATCTAAGGGCTTCAAATTAAGGGCTTTACAGAGTCAAAAAAGTACAGTCCTGAAATTTAGGCATGTTTGGGGGCATAATGTTCTAGAGGTAGGAAAGGCCCTCGAGGAATCTAGTCCCTTCCTGTTTTCCAGAGAAATCAAATGATTTGTTTGTGAGCTTAGCTAATTTTGGAAGTTTAAGTTTACCTTTAGATGCTAGTGGTAAGCAAGGACCTTATTAAAATAGCAGGTAATTTCACTTGAGTGATTATAATGTGAAAGTATGCTGCTGTATATTTCTGTGCTTCTGTGTTCTGTGACTTATTTTGATTTTTGACTAAAGACATCATACAAGACGTTCCAACTTACACGACAGCTAACTAAATTAAACAAAGGATTGAGATAAGGTTAAATTTTGAAAGGGAACATTTATTTTCAAGACAGTCAATATTTTGCAGTCTGTTTAGCTTCAGGTTAGCTAATACATGATTGATGAGTGGAGTGATGATGTCCATACAAGGGTGGAGATTGTGTTGGTTAATATTCTAATTTTCTTAGGTAGTGAGGGGCAGGAATAGGAATAGAGCCTGTAACAGGAAGGAGAAAAGCCCTCAGCCACAAAGGCAGGCTCCCTTTCAGGATCTGTTTAAGTCTAAATTAATAAAGTTAAACCTGGGCCTCAGCTCCTAGCCCTGGTTCCCCAGCGGAGGTCAGTCTCATCTTGTGCTTCCTCCTGTCCCCTGCCTGGCTGGCCGCCCTGCTGGCTCCGAGCTTCCCTTGCATCTGATTCTCACAGCACCTGTAATACAGCAAGCACTTCCATTTGATCATTTTTGTACTATGTAAATGTCCCCTGAGGTAGCCTCTAGGTCTGAGGCTCCTGCCTCAGGTATTTCCTGAGTACCAGTTGCTGTTTTTCCTAGAAAGATGTTTACAAAGTTGCATGGGTTTAAATGACTGACACCAATCTTATTTTTTTCGTAAGCCTTCTTATTTTGGGCACATGCTTCTGCAGAAAGGAGATTTTTTTCAGGAATGAGAAACTCTGATACTGTGCGTACACCAGGTGTATTCTGTGATGCAGCGTGATGCTTGCGCCTCTCCTGTGACCTCTGTTTACATTCAGCGAACACTTAATCACCTACTGTCAGTTTATTCACTCGTGTAAAAGGAAAGTAACTATCAGAGAACCAGAGAATGCAGGAATATAGGCAGTTCTCAAAGTCTCCCCTAAACTTTCTCTTCCTCTCCAATCCCATTTTCCAGAAGTGGTAGTTTATTGTGTGACACACCTAAGTTGTTAAGTATGTGTTTGTATACATATATAACATTTAGATACGTATATAAAGGCGTGTGTTAAAATGTGGTCACAGAGAACATTTTTTTGTGAGACTTAAGTTTTCTTTTGAACAGTACAGTTTATCCTTATCCCCTGGTGTGAATGTGTCATAATTTTTGTTGTTGTTGTTGAAGTATAGTTGATACATAGTATTATATAAGTTACAATGTACCATACAGTAATTCACAGTTTTTAAAGATCACACTCCATTTATAGTTATTACAAAATACTGGCTCTGTTTCCTTGTGTTGTACCATATATCATAACTTATTTTATATATTATAATTTCTAAAAATATTTTTCTATTGATTGTCATTTAGATTATTTCTATCTTTAAAAAACTATTTCAGGTGTTTCATTGAACTTCTTTATACGTATTATTGTGAAATTGATTGTTAAGATAGGATTGACTTTTAGGAGTAAAGGTTGTTGAATCTTAAATTGTGGTCATTTAAAGTTGGCAGATAATGAATGACCAAGTGGCCCTTCAAAAAGGATCTACCAGTGTGTATTCCTATCCATAATGTTTAAGACTGATTAAAAGCCAGTAATATTTTGCTAACCTAAAGATTGATTTCATCAGCTGTAAATGTTTGTTCCTTTAAAATTTAGTCTCCCAGGGCCTAAAATTGTTAGATCCAAAAATTTATTTTCAGAAGCATCAAGTTTAGTATTTAAGAAATTAATATTTTCTTGTTGCTTTGAGTCTTAAAGATGGCAAAAGATGAAAATGCTGATTAAAATATTAAGAATGGAAAGAGAATCACAACTTGAGTTTGAACATTTGTAAATTTGAACATCTTGTGCTTTAGAATCTGCTTTTCCTTGTGTTCCTGTCTGTTAAAGCCAAGCTTTTTCTTAATTTTAATTTTTTGGAACTTTCATTGAAATATACATAGTACACAAGGATAAATGTACAGTTCAGAGAACTTTCACAAACTGAATACACACGCATGTTTGTTTAGCTTCTGGACAAATGGAACATTACTAACCTCTCAAAATATCACTCATGCCCTATCCTGTCACTAACAAAAGTGACTTGTTTTGATTTATAATACCATTGATTTATTTTACCTGTATTTGAACTGTACATAAGTGGAATAATAGATTCTACTTATTTTCTCAGTGTTATTTGTGAGGTTCATTTATGTTTGGGCACGAGGTTTTACATCAGTCATTTTCATTGTTATATAGTATTCCAGTGCGTGATTAACTACAGTTAGTTTACTCATTCTGTTGTTGAGAGGAACTTGGGTGGTATCCAGTTTTTGGCCATTAGAAATGTTACTTCTACCAGTATTTTTTCATAAAGGCAAACATATGCAGATATTTCTGTTTTGTATACCCTGGACATGGTCATTGGTAGGCATGAATCTGACAGGTAACTTCAGTTTCCTTTCTTACCCGGTAAAGTGGTTATACCCATTTGCGCCGTCACTAATAGGTGATTTGCTCCAAGTTCTTGACAGTGCTTCCTTCTTTATTGTTTTAGCTGTCTCAGTGGGAGTAGCTTTAATTTGCACATCCTTTGTTTCCTTGGTTACTGAGGAAGTCTTTTTCTATTTACTGACTGCTTGGATAACCTCATTTGTCCTATTCAAGAGAACTCTTTTTTTCTTTTGGATAACAGTCGTCTTATTGATCTGTAAGTGCTTTTTTACATATTAGAGGTATAAGTGGTGTATTTGATATGTTTTACACATTTTTTTTTTACCAGTCTGTGGTTTGTCTTTTCATCCTTTGTTATCTTGATGAACAAAAGGTCTTAAGTGTAATATTTTCCAGCTTATCAAGTATATCCCCAAATATCCGTTCTTCCCTTTTCTCTTTAGTGCTTTCAGTATTTTAAGAAATAAATTTTTGGTTAGTCAAGGTTTTCAAAGTATTCTCTGTATTTTTTTACCCTAAAACCATAGTTTTACCTTTCACATTTAGATCTATAATCCATATGGAATTGATTTTTGTGTACATTGTGATTTAGGAGTCATTTTTTACCCCCAGGTGGGTATCCATTTTGACTCAGCAACGCGTATTGAAAAGACTGTCCTTTCTCCACTGTACTACTGTATCAGCTTTTTCAAAAGTTAGGTTACTGTGTATGGGATGGGTCTACTTTTGAATGTTTTTTTAAAGTTGATGAGTTTGTTTATCCTTTATATTACTCTTACCTTATAAAGCTTCTTGGTAGTTTTTAATATCTGGTAATGGAATTCCTTCAGCTTTGAACCCCAGATTGCCTGGGCTATCCTTGATATTTCCCTATAAATTTTAGAATTTAAAGTTGTTAATTTCTCAGAAAAAAACCTGTTAGAATTTTACATTGACTTTAAATATCAAATTGAGGAGACTTGACATCTTGACAGTGTTGAGTTTTCCAATTCATAAGTGTAGTATATTCCTATATTTATTTAGCCTTTAATTTCTTTCAGTGAGAAGAAAGCTGGAATGCCTGGAAAATCCCATGGACGGAGGAGCCTGGTAGGCTTGTCCATGGGGTCGCTAAGAGTCGGACACGACTGAAGCGGCTTCACTTTCACTTTTCACTTTCATGCATTGGAGAAGGAAATGGCAACCCACTCCAGTATTCTTGCCTGGAGAATCCCAGGGACAGAGGAGCCTAGTGGGCTGCCGTCTATGGGGTCGCACAGAGTCGGACACGACTGAAGCGACTTAGCAGCAGCAGCAGCAGCAGACTTAAAGACAATATAAATCTGTAGTCATTAAGGTAGTGTGATACTATTGTAAGCATTTATCTAAATAATACAGTGGAAAGAGAAAGTCTAAAGATAAGATGATCAGAACTTTTTAATTTTATGTTTTAATTGGCGAAATCTTTATAGAGTGTAAATTAGTGTAATCTTTGGTGTTATCTTACTTACAAAGTATCGCTTACCTTTTTCACAGGTGTGGACCGTGTTTAAGGATTGCCCCAGCATTCAATTCTATGAGTAATAAGTATCCACAGGCAGTTTTCTTGGAAGTAGATGTACATCAGTGTCAGGTAAGGCAAGAGGGCCCTTTTAAAAGTTTTTGAAAGTTTACAAATTGGCTTGAAATTCACATTAATATCATCCTTTATTTATCTCTTTATGTACTAACTACTTGTTTATTTGGAGGTAGGATGATATCTGTCTTGCCGTGGTGAATGCAAGTGTTGTTATGGCTGTATTAGTTAAGAAAAGTAGTCTGATATTAATTGCTTCTGAGTTTGTTTATAAATATTTTTTTAATATAAAACTAATAGTATGTTGTTAAACTTAGTAGGTCACTTGGCTGTTCTATTTTATGTTTCTTTATTTTTTTGCAAATCTGGGATTATATCTTATCTTATACTGTTGACACATTGGTTAGTTAAAAAGCCATGGGAGAGAATTCTTGGTTAGAGTTTGATTTGAATTGATCATTTTATGACCTTAGCTCCAAAGCTGCATACTCAACAGAAAGTTTAAAACATTGATTGCTGCTGATTGAGCCACAGATCGGCAGATTGCCCTGGTTACTTAGTTGGCATGGCTGTGTGACAGTTCTTCGTTTATGTATGTGTAATATGAAAGAGTGGTTATGCCAGAAAAGTTTTTGAAGGCTTCTTGCAACACAGAGGACTACAAAAGTGTAATCTTGACTGAGGAACAGCTCTGTAGTTGTTGTTTGTTTTGTTTTTTTTTCCATTGAGGCTTTTGCCTTTGATACATTTCTGGGTTGAAAAAACAAAAATCTTAAATGTTACATAGGTAAGCAGTTTGGGGATTTGGTGCAAACTCTGTGTTCCATGTTCATTGTTTAGTACTCTGGTCACATGCTGCTGGACAGTAGCTCTGGCCTTATATCAGTATTCTGCGTCTCTAATCTGGAAGTGCTGTCTTCTGAAGCTGTGTCGTCCTGTATGGTAATCACATGTAGTTAGTTGAAATGAGCACTTGAAATATGGCAAGTCCAAATTGAGTTGTGCTGTGAGTGTAAAATGCATATAGGATTTTGAAGGCTTAATATGAACAAAAAAAATGTAAAATGTGTCATTAACTTTTATATCGACTATATGTTAAAGTGCATATTTGGATTTACAAAATAGGTTGCTAAAATAAATTTCACTTGTTTCTCTTTACTTCTTTGTGGAGTCTAGGAAATTTTAAATTACATGTACAACTCACATTTGTGTATTTCTTTTGGATGGCACTGTCAGTCTTCTTTTTTTCCCACTTACAAGGCTTAGAGAAGACGTCTCTGTAAACTTTATGCCTTTTTTTTTAATAGTCATACCTCTTCCTGGCATTAGAATGTGCAAGAGGACATATTTATTTTACTTGTTTACACTTCTCATGAAGAACTTAAACCATGAGTCAGTGGTTAACTAATTTTCATTTGGTGGCTAGTCTTATAATATCATGGAGTGGGAGCAGGATTCACAAAGATACCAGCTGCAGTGTTTTTGATGGGAGACCAGAAGTCATTTCTTTAAGAGTGAAACTAGATGAGGATATTTCATGGACAGATGTGCTGCTGTTTTTCACATGTGTACTTTTTATGTTGACAAATCTCAATACCCTTCTGGGTTTCTCCATTTGAGAAATAGTCTGTGCTTAAGAGAGAAGTATCTGGTTTTGTAAAGTGCAGTTTCTGTATTGGAAACTGATTGTTCTACTGAATGAATGAATGAAGCCTTTAACACTAAAACATAAAAATATGGGGCTATTCTTCAGTGTGGACATATGGGTAATATAGTTGTGACCTTTAAGAATAGGCCTGCTCTTTCTTAAGTAACAGTTAGCAGTGAGTTATTTTACATGTTTTTAGTTCATGTTTGTGATGTTTAACTTCCATACAGATGCAGAGTGAATATTCTGAGTAGTTTAAGATTAATTTGTAATGCTGTCTGACTTGACAATTTTAGGGAACAGCTGCCACCAACAATATATCAGCAACACCTACATTTCTGTTTTTTCGAAACAAAGTGAGAATTGATCAGTATCAAGGAGCCGATGCTGTTGGACTAGAGGAAAAAATCAAGCAGCACTTAGAGAACGACCCTGGGAGCAACGAGGACACCGATATTCCGAAAGGCTATGTATGTGATCTTAGAAGTGAAATGATGTCACTTGTGTTTGTCATTATTTGGTTGAAATGAAATTTACTCTTTTCATGTTTTGTCTTTCGCTAGTTAAGAATACTTTTCGGTAACAACTTTAAAAATGAATTCAGTAGCTGACTGTTGGGTTTTGTCTGTGTAATATGTATTATAACCTTACTTGTATGTATGCTAAGTCACTTCAGTTGTGTCCAGCTCTTTGTGACCCTATGGACCGTAGCCCACCAGGCTCCTCTGTCCTTGGGATTCTCCAGGCAAGAGTACTGGAGTGAGTTGCCATTCCCTTCTCCAGGGGAATCTTCCTGACACAGGGATCGAACCCGCGTCTCTTGCATTGACAGGCAGGTTCTTTACTCCTAGTGCCACCTGGAAAGCCCATTATACCCGTAAGTCCCCATCATAAACTTTTTCCAAAATTTCTTCTCCTGATTTTTTTTCAAGACTTTTTTCTTTTTTGTGTAATACTTATTTTTATTTATTCGGCTGTACCAGGTCTCAGTTGCAGCTCACAGGACCTTTAGTTGTGGCTTGTGGGATCTAGTTCCCTGAGCAGGGAGTGAACCTGGGCCCTCTGCGTTGGGAGCGTGGAGTCCTAGCCACTGGGCCGCTGGGGAAGCCGGTCTCTAATTTTATTGCCACCTGTTTTTAATCTGCTTTCTGAACCATTTTAATCGCCACTTTTAAACATTTGATTTTTACTATTTTTCCCCCCAAAGTGAAGAAGTTTGCATTGGAAAATTTTTTCACTTTTTGACAACTATGTAAAATGACACATAAATTTTAATGTATGACTGTTAACAAACTGAACTTCCTTTCTATCAGTTTTTAAAGTTTTCTCTCTTTTTAAATGTACCCCCTATTTTCTGGCACTCTTATTTAAAAATCCTAGTTACTGATTTTATTTTGGAACCAAATGTGACTTTAGTATTGCATATATTTTAAAAATTTTAAGAATTATTTTAAATAATAGCTTGATGACTTAAGAATTCCAGAGTTTTTGAAACTTTGGAATTATATATATTCATATATAATATGAATAGTTATAATTTGTATCTATCATATGAGAACTATTTGAGAAGGAAAGTAAAATTCAAAATTCACCATGAAAGTCACTTCATGGTGACTGACTTGTTTATGCAAATTAGTAAATCCTGCATCGCAAAAGATATATGCTATGCTATGCTAAGTCACTTCAGTCGTGTCCGACTCTGTGCGACCCCATAGACGGCAGCCCACCAGGCTCCCCGGTCCCTGGGATTCTCCAGGCAAGAACACTGGAGTGGGTTGCCATTTCCTTCTCCAATGCATGAAAATTAAAAGAGAAAGTGAAGTCGCTCAGTCATGTCTGACTCTTAGCGACCCCATGGACTGCAGCCTACCAGGCTCCTCCGTCCGTGGGATTTTCCAGGCAAGAATACTGGAGTGGGGTGCCATTGCCTTCTCCGAAAAGATATATATGTATATATATATTTTTAAATTTTGTTTGTTATAAAGTAAATGTATTGGCAGATTAAAAATGAATTTTTAAAAGGTAAGTGTTACCTCAAATTAAAGCTACTATATGAAAGCATGTAGACGAAGTGCAATAACACAGAGCTGTCACGGGGCCGCCAGTCTTTCTGTAAGGCTCCTAAATTCATGTTGAATAAGGAGACTTTGTAGGTAGGTAAATAGGAGCAGTTCTTTTTATACGTGTGAGTGGTGGGGTTGTGTCCTCAAAAATGTTAAGGAATTTTAATAACGAATATTTATTTAAACTAGAACTATGATATAATAATTTGAAATGGTAATATTCAATTAGAAAGTATGAGCATGTATAAGTCAGGATTGTGACACCTTTTGGAAAATTTTAGAAATCATTTGACTTGTAAACTCTTGTGTTTACCTCTTTGTATTTTTTCCTTTATTACTAAGGATTTTTGCATGAGAAAGTCTTATGGGCACAACAGTCTGGGTGCTTAACTGTAGGAATACTCTATTCTTTACATCAGCTGAGTGTGATATCAGGGTTTGGGTTTTGGTTGGAAATAAGCAGGAAAAAATGAAATTTTAATAAGTAAATTAAATTTAGTTTTCATCCAGATGTTATGAATACACTGAAAAACTGTAAAAAACAGTTTCATTTTTTTCCATCAGGTGTCAATCAAGACTGCAAAGGTTTTGAACTGTAGATCTTGCAGGGTTATTCAATGTTTAAAACTGGTAGTCTGTTCTCAGAACATCATTGTTTTTACAACATAAATGGAAACTGAATGAAAACCTGTATCTTAAAGTAGATTTAAATAGAAGCATTGCAAAAATATATTCATAATTTTAAAATAATATTGGGTTCCTTAGACTAAAGACTTTCTGTCATTAGGTTTTAACACTGAAAGGCTATGTAACTACTGATTTCACACATCCTACAGTTTTGAAACTCCTGATTTGACTGGAGCCAGAGTTAAAGAAATAGGTATCTCTTCTAGGGAGAGTTGAAATACTGCAAAAGATGTAGAACATGATACTCAAAAAGTTAAGAATCAAAAAGATTCTTTTAAGAAGGCAGTTGCTGCTGCTGCTAAGTCTCTTCAGTCGTGTCCGACTCTGTGCAACCCCATAGATGGCCGCCCACCAGGCTCCTCCGTTTCTGGGATTCTCCAGGCAAGAACACTGGAGTGCATTGCCATTTCCTTCTCCAAGAAGGCAGTATTTTTGTAAAAATAATGACTTTCGGTTTTTTAGTATGTTTACTGAATTGGAAAAATGTTAAACATTTCTATTTTTTTCTTTCCCATATTTGCTAAGTGTACCTTGTATGGCTTCAAATAGCATGAGGGGGCTAGCTGTATCAAGTCTCCCTCTTCAGAAGTTTGCATGCTGGGCATTCTGGAATCAAACTTGTATTTGCATGTGTTTTGTTTAAGTCTTCCCTCGTGGCTCAGAGGTTAAAGCATTTGCCTCCAATGCTGGAGACCCGGGTTTGATCCCTGGGTCAGGAAGATCCCCCTGAGAAGGAAATGGCAACCCACTCCAGTGTTCTTGCCTGGAGAATTCCATGGACGGAGTAGCCTGGTAGGCTATAGTCCACGGGGTTGCGAAGAGTTGGACACGACTGAGCGACTTCACTCACTCACTAAGGCTCATTAGTGTATTTCAGTATTCCAGCATCCTAACTGTAGGTTTTGGTCTACAATTTTGTGGACCACATTAATCAAAATAAATAGAACATGAATGCCCCTAATTTACGTAGTAGGTAGGATAGATATTTCTTTAACCAAAAACTTGAAGCATGAAGAGCTTTTTTATAACTCCTGTCTGTCTCCTGTTAGATTCCATCCCTTCCTCCCCTAAAATAATAGGTGAAACATAGTCAAATGAAAAAAGTTGACTGTGTACTACAAACATGCATACCATTCACTTATGCTCATCAGTTGTGAATGTTGTGCTGTTTTTGTTCTATCTCAGTATGTATGCATTTGCTTTTGTTTTTGCGGCATCATTTGCAAAATAAGTTATAAACATGATGATGGTTCATGTGTAAATATTTCAGCACGTAGTTCCTAAGAATAAGGACATTCTCTGATATAGCCATGATGCCATTATCACTTCTAAGAAATTTAACATTGATACACTATCCCTAATGTACAGCTTATATTAAAATTTCCTTAATTGTCTCTGAAATGTACTTCATAGCTTTTTTCCCCAGTTCAGTTCAATTCAGTCACTCAGTCATGTCTGACTCCACGACCCCATGAATAGCAGCACGCCAGGCCTTCCTGTCCCATCACCAACTCCCGGAGTTCACCCAAACTCATGTGCATCGAGTCAGTGATGGCATCCAGCCATCTCATCCTCTGTCGCCCCCTTCTCCTCCTGCCCCCAATCCCTCCCAGCATCAGAGTCTTTTCCAATGAGTCAACTCTTCGCATGAGGTGGCCAAAGTATTGGAGTTTCAGCTTTAGCATCAGTCCTTCCAATGAACACCCAGGACTGATCTCCTTTAGGATGGACTGGTTGGGTCTCCTTGCAGTCCAAGGGACTCTCAAGAGTCTTCTCCAACACCACAGTTCAAAAGCATCAATTCTTTGGCTCTCAGCCTTCTTCACAGTCCAACTCTCACATCCATACATGACCACTGAGAAACCATAGCTTTGACTCGATGGACCTTTGTTGGAAAGTAATATCTGCTTTTGAATATGCTGTCTAGGTTGGTCATAACTTTCCTTTCAAGGAGTAAGCGTCATTTAATTGCATGACTGCAATCACCATCTGCAGTGATTTTGGAAGGGTCATGCATTGCTTTGTCAGTCTCTTTACTGTTCTTTAGTCTAGAAACTTCTCTATACCTTTTTTTCTTTCATGACTGCCTTTTTGAAAAGTTTTAAACAGCACCAGTCTACTACAATAGCTGCTAGACACATGTGGCATTTTTTATGTGACTACGGTATCTGAGGCACTGAATTTTCAATTTTATCTATTTTTAATTAATTTTAAATTGACACATGTGGCTAATGGCTGTCTCATTGTACAGTGCAGGTTTGGACCATCTGTCTTATGCACTGTCCCACAATCTGGATTTATGAGATTGTTTTCTCATGATTCTTTCCTCATTATTGGCAAGTTGATTGCATAAGTAGTAATATTTATTTCCAATAACATGTTTCCAGAATATGTAAATTTGCAATTATGTCAAATATATAATATTATGCCAGTTTGTCCCAGACAGTGTTGACTAACAGAGCACTTAACGCAACTGTTCAGCTACACTACTTATTTTGTGTGTCCCAAAATAAATTAAAAAACAATTTAAATAATTTATTTAGTATATTTTCATCATTAAAGTATTGGAAGTATGACTGCAATGTTGCCTTCAAGTTTGAGGTCTTGATCCTACATACAGTATGAAGAGGCATCATGGTAGGATGGTAGACAATTAAATGTTTGTAAGATTTTGTCACATTTTCAAGACATGTTTATGGAGTTCAGAATAATATAGAAGTAGGACTTAGCTCTGTAATGCTCCTTTTCTTCCTACCTCTCTTTTTTAATTAGTTATAATATGTTACCCTGACTAATGTATTTAACATCTAATGCAGTATAACATTTAATATAATAGAATATTTTGGCTTTGTAAGCATTTGGCAGTGGCACCCCACCCCAGTACTTTTGCCTAGAAAATCCCATGGACGAAGGAGCCTGGTAGGCTCCAGTCCATGGGGTCGCTAAGAGTCGGACACGACTGAGCAACTTCACTTTCACTTTTCACTTTCATGTATTGGAGAAGGAAATGGCAACCCACTCCAGTGTTCTTGCCTGGAGAATCCCAGGGGCGGGGGAGCCTGGTGGGCTGCCGTCTATGGGGTCGCACAGAGTCGGACACGACTGAAGTGACTTAGCAGTAGCAGTAGCAGGCTAGTCTGGATAATTAAAGGTCTATTCTAATGAATTTTTACCATATGGATAATTATTTGACCTGTAAAAATAGTTTCTTTAGTCTTTCAGAACTGTATACACATGTATTAGTGTACATATTAGTATTATTAATGAAGACTGATAGAACATACAACTGATACTTGGTAAACTTTATTACTTGGTAAACTTTAAAGTAGTTCTTGTTTAGTCAAAGAAATGGATACTTTTCTAGAAAAATAGTTTATCAAAATCAGTTCCTCTAGAAGTAGAACTCCTAAATAGATCAGTCGCCACTGAGGAAATAGAGAGAAAATAGTAACAGAGCTCTTCCATAAATAACAGGATGACTTCACAGGAAAATTCTAGCAAATCTCTATAAAGATCAGGTAGTCTAGCGTTACTGCAGTTACTTAAGACCATATCAAAAGAGAAAACTTCCAAATTTATTTTTGAAGTATGACATTGACCCCAGAATCTGACAGTTTATACAACAAAAAAGTTAGCAACCAGTTCCAGTTAGGAATATTGGTGTAAAAATCTTAAATAAAATATTAGTAAACAAAATCTAGCAATCTAGAGGAGAAAAATCATGATCTGATATGCGGGAAAAGCATTTAAGAGTTTTTTGTTTACTTATATTGGGCTGCACTGGGTCTGCTGCGCGCTGGCTTGTCTCTAGCTCCATTGGGCAGGGGCTACTCTGGTTGTGCTGTGTGGGCTCTCACTCTGGTGACTTCTCTGTTGAGGTTCTTTACTGGACTGGAACCTGGTGGTCCAGAGTCGACTATAAGAAAGTAAAAGAGAGAGGCTGATATTCCCTGGTTTACGCAGAAAACCAGTAAAGTCCTTGACACAGGCTTGTGTCACTCACGAAGGCACCAGGAGCTCTCTCGAGGGGGTGAAGGCACAGTGCGCCCTGTCGAGAGGATCTTAGAAGCCCGGGCAGAAGAGTGAGCACAACGGGTTTCTATGCTCCAGAGAATTAGCTGGGTGGAGAGAAAGAGAGAGAAAGACAGACAGATGGACACAGGGACCCAAGCTCTGATGGAGCAAAGATGTTTATGCAACATAGTGTGGGTATATATACTGTCTTACAAGGTAGCTATTTTCAGCAAAGATAAAGTTCAAAAGTCCAGACTTACAAATTATCAAGGAAATATGAGGCAATCCATATCAAAGAGAGAGGGTTGTAAATGATCATTTTTACTGTATGGTTCATAAAAAGGAAGAGGGTGGTAAATAGTTACTTAACACCGCCTGGAAAAACTAACAAAGGAAATGCATGCATTCCTCAGCCGAGACAGTTTGCCACCCTCTTAATTCCTGAATATTCAGGAATTAATAAGGAACAGAGGATTCATGACAGATCCAAAACAGCACACAGGAAGCCTCCTGTTAAATGCTTCCTGACAATTCCCTCTATTTTATTATATTTGTAAAAAAGGTCCTGACCAATTGAGTTTGTTTAGTATTAACCAACTTTATAGAAAGTCAATGATAAATAACAAATATAATTACCAAGGCAATCACCAAATTTACAGTTCCAGACCCAATGCTGTGGGTAATACTTTGAAACCATCCTCGTGGGTCTAGTCCAGATAATTGATCAACTAGTTGTTCAGCCCAAGTTTCCAAATTAGTGGAAGAGGTCAGATGTTTATAAAAGGTTTCAAAGATTTCCTTTTGCAGTAATCGTACATTCAGAGAGGCATTATCATGTATGTTTTGTAAATGAAATTTGATTTGTTCCTAGTTGTAGGCACTATGATTGAAATGAAGAGGAGTAACACAAAATTGAGTAGAATTCCAATCACATTTTAGTATTATTTTTTTTTCCAAATCTATTAATTGATCTCCTACCCATTTGATGGCTGTTTTTAGTTCCTGTATTTCCTCTTAAATACCTTCATCTACCTGAGCCTGAGTAGCCCACATATTATGAGCATCTTCAGTCCAATTTTGGATAAAATTATGTGTTTGAATCGTGGTATGTAAATCAGCGCTGGCAACGGCAGCAGTGGTGCAAATAGCTGTTAACCCCAAAATGCCAAGGATCAGCCATCCAACAAATCGTTTAGATCGTTGGAGCAGTTTAGTAAGTAATCTGGAAGCAAGTCCAGCCATGGGACCATCTTCCTACGGTCGTTGGAGATTTATTGATAACCACAAATTTCGTTGAGATTGAAGAATTAAAAGGGAATCATTTCTTAAAGAGATAGAGGAGTTAAGACAAGTATATAGTTTGCCCGGGGAAGGCAATGGCACCCCCACCCCAGTACTTTTGCCTGGAAAATCCCATGGACGGAGGATCCTGGTAGGCTCCAGTCCATGGGGTCGCTAAGAGTCGGACACGACTGAGCGACTTCACTTTTACTTTTCACTTTCATACATTGGGGAAGGAAATGGCAACCCACTCCAGTGTTCTTGCCTGGAGAATCCCAGGGACGGGGGAGCCTGGTGGGCTTCCGTCTATGGGGTCGCACAGAGTCGGACACGACTGAAGCGACTTAGCAGCAGCAGCAGTAGCATATAGTTTGCAATTAATACAAGTTACAGAACGTAAAGTCTTATCAAATTGTAAATTTCCTATGGCTATAACAAAAGGAAGTGGGACACAGGCCTATGTAAAATATGACTGATTATAGCGAAAGAAATAGTTACTATGACTACGACTTGTCCCTGTGAAATGTCCGGTCCATGTCCCAAGTTCTTCAGTGCAACAAGTTTCTAAATGACCCATTGTTCAGGCCCACTCTGTTTATCAAGGATGATCCTAGGACGAGGTGGGGCTAATCCACCGTCAAGCCACCCAAGAAGTCCTTTGTCATGGTAATGCTCCAGTGTCATTAATTTTCCATGCCACTTGAGTAGCATAGTCACACACAGGGCTGTTAACATCTTCTGAGCAGTTCAGATCAGATCAGATCAGATCAGTCGCTCAGTCGTGTCCGACTCTTTGCGACCCCATGAACCGCAGCACGCCAGGCCTCCCTGTCCATCACCAGCTCCCGGAGGTCACTCAGACTCGCATCCATCGAGTCAGTGATGCCATCCAGCCATCTCATCCTCTGTCGTCCCCTTCTCCTCCTGCCCTCAATCCCTCCCAGCATCAGAGTCTTCTCCAATGAGTCAACTCTTCGCATGAGGTGGCCAAAATACTGGAGTTTCAGCTTTAGCATCATTCCTTCTAAAGAAATTCCAGGATTGATCTCCTTCAGAATGGACTGGTTGGATCTTCTTGCAGTCCAAGGGACTCTCAAGAGTCTTCTCCAACACCACAGTTCAAAAGCATCAATTCTTCGGCGCTCAGCCTTCTTCACAGTCCAGCTCTCACATCCATACATGACCACAGGAAAGACCATAGCCTTGACTAGGCAAACCTTTGTTGGTAAAGTAATGTCTCTGCTTTTGAATATGCTATCTAGGTTGGTCATAACTTTCCTTCCAAGGAGCAAGCATCTTTTAATTTCATGGCTGCAGTCACCATCTGCAGTGATTTTGGAGCCCAGAAAAACAAAGTCTGACACTGTTTCCACTGTTTCCCCATCTATTTGCCATGCAGTGATGGGACCAGATGCCATGATCTTCGTTTTCTGAATGTTGAGCTTTAAGCCAACCTTTTCACTCTCCACTTTCACTTTCATCAAGAGGCTTTTTAGCCCCTCTTCACTTTCTGCCATAAGAGTGGTGTCATCTGCATATCTGAGGTTATTGATATTTCTCCCGGCAATCTTGATTCCAACTTGTGTTTCTTCCAGTCCAGCATTTCTCATGATGTACTCTGCATATAAGTTAAATAAACATGGTGACAATATGCAGCCTTGACGTACTCCTTTTCCTATTTGGAACCAGTCTGTTGTTCCATGACCAGTTCTAACTGTTGCCTCCTGACATGCATACAGATTTCTTAAGAGGCAGATCAGGTGGTCTGGTATTCCCATCTCTTTCAGAATTTTCCATAGTTTATTGTGATCCACACAGTCAAAGGCTTTGGCATAGTCAATAAAGCAGAAATAGATGTTTTTCTGGAACTCTCTT
The DNA here is from genome assembly GCA_935064755.1 of Tragelaphus eurycerus. Taxonomy (NCBI): domain Eukaryota; kingdom Metazoa; phylum Chordata; class Mammalia; order Artiodactyla; family Bovidae; genus Tragelaphus; species Tragelaphus eurycerus. The sequence continues at coordinate 6,624,189 of CAKXYN010000023.1, forward strand.
GCTTTTTCCATGATCCAGCGGATGTTGGCAATTTGATCTCTGGTTCCTCTGCCTTTTCTAAAACCAGCTTGAACATCAGGAAGTTCATGGTTCACATATTGCTGAAGCCTGGCTTGGAGAATTTTGAGCATTACTTTACTAGCGTGTGAGATGAGTGCAATTGTGCGGTAGTTTGAGCACTCCTTGGCATTGCCTTTCTTTGGGATTGGGATGAAAACTGACCTTTTCCAATCTTGTGGCCACTGCTGAGTTTTCCAAATTTGCTGGCATATTGAGTGTAGCACTTTCACAGCATCATCATTCAGGACTTGGAATAGCTCCACTGGAATTCCATCACCTCCACTAGCTTTGTTCGTAGTGATGCTTTCTAAGGCCCATTTGACTTCACATTCCAAGATGTCTGGCTCTAGGTCAGTGATCACATCATCATGATTATCTGGGTCGTGAAGCTCTTTTTTGTACAATTCTTCTGTGTATTCTTGCCACCTCTTCTTAATATCTTCTGCTTCTGTTAGGTCCACACCATCTCTGTCCTTTATTGTGCCCATCTTTGCATGAAATGTTCCTTTGGTATCTCTGATTTTCTTGAAGAGATCCCTAGTCTTTCCCATTCTGTTGTTTTCCTCTATTTCTTTGCATTGATCACTGAAGAAGGCTTTCTTATCTCTTCTTGCTAGTCTTTGGAACTCTGCATTTAGATGTTTATATCTTTCCTTTTCTCCTTTGCTTTTCGCTTCTCTTCTTTTCACAGCTATTTGTAAGGCCTCCCCAGACAGCCATTTTGCTTTTTTGCATTTCTTTTCCATGGGGATGGTCTTGATCCCTGTCTCCTGTACAATGTCACGAACCTCATTCATAGTTCATCAGGCACTCTATCTATCAGATCTAGGCCCTTAAATCTATTTCTCACTTCCACTGTATAATCATAAGGGATTTGATTTAGGTCATACCTGAATGGTCTAGTAGTTTTCTCTACTTTCTTCAATTTCAGTCTGAATTTGGCAATAAGGAGTTCATGGTCCGAGCCACAGTCAGCTCCTGGTCTTGTTTTTGCTGATTGTATAGAGCTTCTCCATCTTTGGCTGCAAAGAATATAATCGATCTGATTTCGGTGTTGACCATCTGGTGATGTCCATGTATAGAGTCTTCTCTTGTGTTGTTGGAAGAGGGTATTTGCTATGACCAGTGCATTTTCTTGGCAAAACTCTATTAGTCTTTGCCCTGCTTCATTCCGTATTCCAAGGCCAAATTTGCCTGTTAGATAACCACATACCACGGGGTCCCCAATCAACAATTGTATGATTTAGCCACAAACATTAATTTTCCTGTTTTGGCTTGACATTTGTCCCAACGAACAGGAGTATATGTAAAGTTGTTATAAGTAAACCCTTTGCATAACGTTCTTTGTTCTTTCCCTAACTCTTTCCCTCAAGTCTCAGTAGTATAAACATGGTTCACAGACAAAGAAAGGGCAGTAAATAATCCAGACAACATCCAAAAATCCTTTTTGGGAGGCAGGGTGAAAGCCCAAGTTTGTCCGCTAACGTTTATGCATAATTCTGCTGGGCCCATGCACAAAGGAAACACTTCATAACCTAGAGAAATATTAATTAGTTTTCCTTCTTCTTCAGGGTGTGAGCGCCCTATAATGCTCCAGGGAGAAGGCATATGTTTAGAGTCATTAGTTGAAACGATTGGTCCTCTCTCTGTCCATTCAACCACCTGTAGTAGAGGGGCGTTGGGTATGTAAGCCCAGAAAGTATGATTAGTTAGAGCTCGAACAGGGGAGGCACAGGTCAAAAGACCGAGCATTGTCGGGAGAATATATTCAGGACTCCGAGGCATTCCCTGTTGAGAGACCAAATTTTCAGCTCAATTAGTAAGGGTTTTTATTTGTCCCCAAGTGGGGAGATTGTAAGGTTGATGCCGCCAAGGGCGGCTCTTCCTGGAGATCTTTAGAGCTGCCATGGCCCGTATTGGAATTTCTTCCTCCTGGGGTCCTTGTTGTTCCGTCTCCATTTTGAAGGCCAGGGGCCCCCTTGGGTCAAATCTTCCAAAGAGGAAACTATGTGAGTTCGTTGGATCCATTTGGGGAAATAGAAGCATACCCCTTTCCCTGTAAGATTAGCTTCCCAGATTTCCATTGTTACGTTAACCCCTCTTGGTACCAAATGGGCAGAGGAAGAGAAGTGTCCTTCAGTTCCTCGAAATGCCTTTCTGCTCTTGTTAAGATATCTCCCTGTGGTAAGTTTAAAACATTTAAAACAAATAAAGCTATATTAATAATAGTTATAGGTTTAGAAAATATCTTATGTTGAAATCTAGTAAAGTCTGCTTTAGATAAGGAAGATAGTAGTGTTCCTGTGTATTCCCCCTTTTTAAATTTTTTTATTTGCAACTTTAGTGTGTGATGTACACATTTGACTGCCTTGTGCCTATGGATTATAAGAAATACCTGTAATATGTTTAATAGAAAAAGATTGCAAAAATTGTTTAAAGTGTCTAGAAATATAGGCAGGGCCATTGTCTGTTTTTATAGAACTAGGAGTTCCCATTGCAGCAAAACAAGCTAATAAGTGAATTATAACGTGTTGTGTAGCCTCACCACGAAGAGGTGTGGCCCAAATAAAAGAATTAGTGTCGATTCAGACATATAAAAAAGAAAATGGAGAAAGTTCAGGGCAATGAGTTATATCCATTTGCTATAGTTTATTAGGTTGCAAACCATGAGGATTAATACCTTGTGCGATGGGTCGAAGATGTAGGGGTCTACAAGTAGAGCAATTACTAATAATTTCTTTAGCCTGGCGGTATGGGACTGTCCATAGCTGGTGTAGGGAGCCAGCATTGTTACGCAACAGAACATGCTGTTCCTCCCAAGTAGCAAAAGAAACCAGTTTATCAGCCTGCTCAGTACCATAAGTCATGTGGCCTGGAAGGCAAGAATGTGCTTGAATATTTGTAATATAAATGGGAGAATTGAGGTTTCTAACAACAGATTGTAGTTCAAAAAAGAGTTGTTGAATAATAGGTGGATTGGAGTTTGTGGTGGAGGTTTCTATATTTTCTAATACAAAAATTGAATATATAGAGTCAGAGACTATATTAATGGGGTAAGGATGTAGGCAAATAACTTGAATAAGAGCATATAATTCATTTTGTTGAGCAGAATGAAATTTAGTATAAAAGACTTTATATTCCTTAAGAGACCAGAATGAAGCTTTGATGCTTTTAGTCCCATCTATATAAAAAACCTCAGCTTGTGGTATAGGCTGTGAGCTGATAATGTGAGAAATAATAAATTCAGTATTTTTGAAGAAATTCCACAGCTTACCAGAAGGATAATGAAATGAAATTTCTCCAAAATATTCCAAAAAGTTGGTAATGCATTCTCAAATTGAGATTTATTGATAGGTATTACAGTTTTATGAGGATCAGAGCCAATTAGAGTTTTAATTCTTTTTCTTCCATTGATAATGATTAGAGCAATTAAATCAAGGTAGGGTGTAAGTGACTTTATTCCCCTAAAACAGGTATAGATACATTCTACTGGGTGTTCTTTTTGGGCAAGAAGTCCTGTGGGAGAATGAAGAGAGGGAAGTATAAATAATTCTAGAGGTAAATCTAGTTTGATGAACGTAAGAAATTGTTTTTGTAATTTATTTTGCACTAAATAGAGTTCCTCTCCTGCCTCTTGAGAAAGTGAACAAGGGCTATTTAAATCAGGATCTCCTTTTAAAGTATTAAATAGGTTATTCAGTTGATAATTAGCAATGCCTAAAGAAGGTCTCGGAGAAGGCAATGGCACCCCACTCCAGTACTCTTGCCTGGAAAATCCCATGGATGGAGGAGCCTGGTGGGCTGCAGTCCATGGGGTCGCTGAGAGTCGGAGACGACTGAGCGACTTCACTTTCACTTTTTCGCTTTCATGCATTGGACAAGGAAATGGCAACCCACTCCAGTTTTCTTGCCTGGAGAATCCCAGGGGCAGGAGAGCCTGGTGGGCTGACATCTATGGGGTCACACAGAGTCGGACACGACTGAAGTGACTTAGCAGTAGCAGCAAAGAAGGTCTAATCTAAATTACATCGCCTAAGAGCTTTTGAAAATCATTTAAGATTGATAGTTTATCAGTACGGATCTGAGTTAGTTGGGGAGTAATACATTGTCTATTAACAACAAACCCCAAGTAATGGTAAGGTGTAGAGGTTTAAATTTTTTCAGGGACAGTGATTAATCCAGAGTTTGTTAAGCATAGTTGAGCTGTATCAAACATGTGTTGAGTTTCTAAGATAGAAGGAGCCAAAAACGATATATCATCCATATAGTGAATAACAAGAAAGTTAGGAAATTGTTTTCTCACAGGCTCAAGGGCTTTAGCTACGTAGTACTGACACATGGTGGGAGAATTCATCATCCCTTGTGGCAGTACAGTCCATTGGTACCGTTTATGAGGTCTGAGATGATTAGGATAAGGGAGAGAGAAAGCAAATCTCTCTCTGTCTAAAGGATGTAAAGGTATATTAAAAAAGCAATCTTGTAAATCAATAATAATAATGTGCCAATTTTGAGGAATAGTGGTAGGCGATGGGATTCCTGGTTGTAATGTACCCATAGGTTTCATAGATGCATCTAAGGTCTGTTAGGAGATGCCATTTGTAGATTTCTTTTTTATAACAAAAACAGAGTTTCAAGGAGAAAAAGATTCCTCAATATGCTTTAATTCTAGTTGTGTATCTATAAGTTCCTTTGCTGCCTGTAATTTCTCTTTTGTGAGGGGCCACTGCTCTGTCCACATAGGCTCGTTGTTCTTCCAAGTTATTTTAATAATTGTATTGTTTGTTAAATGAGCAGTGGCCCCTAGGAAAAATGTGGAATGTATATCTGAGTTTCCCATTGCATAAGTAAGTCCCTTCCTATTAGATTAAGGGGTGCATCTATCACATAAGGTCTTAATGTTGCAGGTTGGCCTTCTGGTCCCTCACATGGATAGATTTGAGTACTCTGATAAACCTCTTGTACTTTGGTTTAAGAAATCCCTGCAATTTGGCAAGAAATTTTTTGTACAGGCCAGGATTTGGGCCATGAATGTTTGGAAATAATAGTAATATCAGATCCAGTGTCGAGGAGACCAGAAAGTCTTTTACCATTAATTTTGATATTTACAGTCAGTCGGGCAAATTCAGATACTGATGATGTCCAAAAGGGCTATTTTTGATCTGTACTGCTGAATCTGCCTGTCTGTACATCATTAGAGGTGTTAATAGAAATGTAAGGTAAAAGAGGTAACTTGAGCATTTTTATCCCCCTTTTTGAGTTGCCGTAAAATCTGAGATGACATCATAATTTGAATTTCTCCTTTATAATCTGAATCAATTACTCCAGCTGCTGCTGCTGCTAAGTCACTTCAGTCGTGTCCGACTCTGTGCGACCCCATAGACGCAGCCCACCAGGCTCCACCGTCCCTGGGATTCTCCAGGCAAGAACACTGGAGTGGGTTGCCATTTCCTTCTCCAATGCATGAAAGTGAAAAGTGAAAGTGAAGTCGCTCAGTCGTGTCCAACTCTTAGCGACCCCATGGACTGCAGCCTACCAGGCTCCTCCGTCCATGGGATTCTCCAGGCAAGAACACTGGAGTGGGGTGCCATTGCCTTCTCCAATGCATGAAAGTGAAAAGTGAAAGTGAAGTCGCTCAGTCGTGTCCGACCATCAGCGACCCTATGGACTGCAGCCTTCCAGGCTCCTCCGTCCATGGGATTTTCCAGGCAAGAGTACTGGAGTGGGGTGTCATTGCCTTCTCCGAATTACTCCAGGGAGAACAGTAATTCCTTTAGAAGTCAAACTAGAACTGCCAAGTAAAAGACCAAAGGTTTGTGGAGGCAGGAGTCCAAAAAGTCCAGTAGGTACTCTAGAGGGGCCTGGTTGAAGGTAAAGGAGAAAGTCATTTAGGCCTGGTATACGACAGCAGCACTGCCAGATGCTGAGGGTTTGAGGGAGAAGACGAAATTTGCCCCTGGTTTTTATTGAAGGGGATGTGGGGGTCCCATGTTTGGAGTTTGGCCGGGAATAGGTTTCCCTTCAATGTCAAATTTAGATTTACAGTGTTTGGCCCAATGCATTCCTCTACGGCACCAAGGGCAGATTTTTGGAGGTTGTTTTTTTTTTCCTAACTTTTATTTTATTTTTTTTTCTTTTTAAAATTTTATTTTATTTAACTTTACAATATTGTATTGGTTTTGCCATATATGAACATGAATCCGCCACAGGTGTACAAGTGTTCCCCATCCTGAACCCTCCTCCCTCCTCCAGCTTTCTTAGGGCAGTCCCTTTTTAAATGGTTCTTATCTCCACATGTAAAGCATCCTTCATTTCCGTTTCTTAAAGCAGCAACCATTGTTTGAGCTAGTATTTGCATCTTTTGAGTTTCTGATCCTAGATTGCAACAAGCCTTCAAATGATCAATAATAGTCCCTGTCTCACGAATTGGAGCTATAGCCTTTTGATATTCCTGATTTGCATTTTCATAAGCAGGTAATTTAAGGGACTAAATCTGATAGGTAGATAGATAGAGTGCCTGATGAACTATGGACTGAGGTTCATGACATTGTACAGGAGACAGGGATCAAGACCATCCCCATGGAAAAGAAAGGCAAAAAAGCAAAAAGGCTATTTGGGGAGGCCTTACAAATAGCTGTGAAAAGAAGAGAAGTGAAAAGCAAAGGAGAAAAGCAAAGGAAAAAGCATCTGAATGCAGAGTTCCAAAGAATAGCAAGAAGAGATAAGAAAGTCTTCCTCAGCAATCAGTGCAAAGAAATAGAGGAAAACAACAGAATGGGAAAGACTAGAGATCTCTTCAAGAAAATGAGAGATACCAAGGAAACATTTCATGCAAAGATGGGCACAATAAAGGACAGAAATGGTATGGACCTACCAGAAGCAGAAGATATTAAGAAGAAGTGGCAAGAATACACAGAAGAACGGTACAAAAAAGATCTTTATGACCCAGATAATCACAATGGTGTGATCACTGACCTAGAGCCAGACATCCTGGAATGTAAAGTCAAGTGGGCCTTAGAAAGCATCAACACGAACAAAGCTAGTGGAGATGATGGAATTCCAGTTGAGCTATTTCAAATCCTGAAAGATGATGCTGTGAAAGTGCTGCACTCAATATGCCAGCAAATTTGGAAAACTCAGCAGTGGCCACAGGACTGGAAAAGGTCAGTTTTTATTCCAATCCCAAAGAAAGGCAATGCCAGAGAATGCTCAAACTACCACACAATTGCACTCATCTCACACGCTAGTAAAGTAATGCTCAAAATTCTCCAAGCCAGGCTTCAGCAATACATGAACCGTAAACTTCCAGATGTTCAAGCTGGTTTTAGAAAAGGCAGAGGAACCAGAGACCAAATTGCCAACATCTGCTGGATCATCGAAAAAGCAAGAGTTCCAGAAGAACATCTATTTCTGCTTTATTGACTATGCCAAAGCCTTTGACTGTGTGGATCACAGTAAACTGTGGAAATTCTGAAAAAGATGGGAATACCAGACCACCTGACCTGCCTCTTGAGAAATCTATATGCAGGTCAGGAAGCAACAGTTAGAACTGGACATGGAACAGCAGACTGGTTCCAAATAGGAAAAGGAGTACATCAAAGCTGTATATTGTCACCCTGTTTATTTAACTTCTATGCAGAGTACATCATGAGAAATGCTGGGCTGGAAGAAACAAGATTGCTGGGAGAAATATCAATAACATCAGATATGCAGATGACACCACCCTGATGGCAGAAAGTGAAAAGGAACTAAAAAGCCTCTTGATGAAAGTGAAAGAAGAGAGTGAAAAAGTTGGCTTAAAACTCAACATTCAGAAAACGAAGATCATGGCATCTGGTCCCATCACTTCATGGGAAATAGATGGGGAAAGAGTAGAAACAGTGTCAAACTTTATTTTTCTGGGCTCCAAAACCACTGCAGATGGTGACTGCAGCCATGAAATTAAAAGACGCTTACTCCTTGGAAGGAAACTTATGACCAACCTAGATAGCATATTCAAAAGCAGAGACATTACTTTGCCAACAAAGGTCCATCTAGTCAAGGCTATGGTTTTTCCAGTGGTCATGTATGGATGTGAGAGTTGGACTGTGAAGAAAGCTGAGCGCCAAAGAATTGATGCTTTTGAACTGTGGTGTTGGAGAAGACTCTTGAGAGTCCCTCGGACTGCAAAGAGATCCAACCAGTCCATTCTGAAGGAGATCAGCCCTGGGATTTCTTTGGAAGGAATGATGCTAGAGCTGAAACTCCAGTACTTTGGCCACCTCATGCAAAGAGTTGACTCATTGGAGAAGACTTTGATGCTGGGAGGGATTAGGGGCAGGAGGAGAAAGGGATGAGAGGATGAGATGGCTGAATGGCAGCACTGACTCCATGGACGTGAGTCTGGGTGAACTCTGGGAGTTGGTGATGGACAGGGAGGCCTGGCATGCTGTGATTCATGGGGTCGCAAAGAGACACGACTAGCGACTGAACTGAGCTGAAGCAGGTAATTTCTCTAGTTGCCTTTTGGCTTCTCCAATTACAGTACGGGAAATAGCAGAGTTTCTAATCTAGCTAGAAAATCAGCATACGTTTCATTAGGTCCTTGCAATATTTTAGTGTAGCTACCTGTAGGCTCCCCTTGCGGAGTAATTTGATCCTAAGCTTCAAGGGCTACTGTTTTTAATTGTTCATGTAACAAAGGAGGGCACTGTATTTGAGCTTCTATAGCATCAAATTGTCCTGAACCGGTTAGCATTTGGGGAGCACCAGCTCGAGCATTTCTTTTAGCATGATCTCTGCTAGCACATTATCCATTGAAGATATTATCCTGGTTTAAGGAGAGCTTTTATTAAAGTTCGCCAATCATGGGGAATAAAATTTCCAATAGAGGTTGTTATAGAATTTAGAAGTGCTTTAGTAAAAGATGAATGTGGGCAGTATATAGTAATCAGATCAGATAAGTCACTCAATTGTGTCCGACTCCTTGCGACCCCATAAATCACAGCACGCCAGGCCTCCCGGAGTTCACTCCCGGAGTGAACTCAAATTCATGTCCATTGAGTCGGGGGGGGGGGTGATGCCATCCAGCCATCTCATCCTCTCATCCCCTTCTCCTCCTGCCCCCAATCCCTCCCAGCATCAGAGTCTTTTCCAATGAGTCAACTCTTCGCATGAGGTGGCCAAAGTACTGGAGTTTCAGCTCTAGCATCATTCCTTCCAAAGAAATCCCAGGGCTGATCTCCTTCAGAATGGACTGGTTGGATCTCTTTGCAGTCCAAGGGACTCTCAAGAGTCTTCTCCAACACCACAGTTCAAAAGCATCAATTCTTCGGCGCTCAGCCTTCTTCACAGTCCAGCTCTCACATCCATACATGACCACAGGAAAGACCATAGCCTTGACTAGGCGAACCTTTGTTGGCAAAGTGATGTCTGTGCTTTTGAATATGCTATCTAGGTTGGTCATAACTTTCCTTCCAAGGAGTAAGCGTCTTTTAATTTCATGGCTGCAGTCACCATCTGCAGTGGTTTTGGAGCCCAGAAAAATAAAGTCTGACACTGTTTCCACTGTTTCTCCATCTATTTCCCATGTAGTGATGTAGTGATGGACGGATGCCATGATCTTCATTTTCTGAATGTTGAGCTTTAAGCCAACTTTTTCACTCTCCATTTTAACTTCATGAAGAGGCTTTTGAGTTCCTTTTCACTTTCTGCCATCAGGGTGGTGTCATCTACATATCTGAGGTTATTGATATTTCTCCCGGCAGTCTTGATTCCAGCTTGTGTTTCTTCCAGTCCACCGTTTCTCATGATATACTCTACATATAGGTTAAATAAACAGGATGACAATATACAGCCTTGACGTACTCCTTTTCCTATTTGGAACCAGTCTGTTGTTCCATGTCCAGTTCTAACTGTTGCTTCCTGACATGCATGCAGATTTCTCAAGAGGCAGATCAGGTGGTCTGGTATTCCCATCTCTTTCAAAATTTTCCACAGTTTATTGTGATCCACACAGTCAAAGGCTTTGGCATTGTCAGGGGCCAGAAATCTATTGGAATATTTTTTCCATCTAGTGGCTCATTCAACATTCTCTTTGACCTCGTGCCAAATTTCTAAATCAAAACTACCTCCATCAGGAAACCAAGGGTTACATTCAACCACTGTCTGAAGGCAAGCCTCTATTCGCTGGTGTAAAACTGAAAGTCCCTGATCTTTAAATAAGTGATGAAGTAAAGTACCAAAGTGATGGGGCTTTCCAGCCATTTGACCCATGTCTTAGTACTTACCGACCTCAATAGGCCCTTGGGGTCACTCCGTGCAAACCTGCCACGGGTACCAGGCCCTGTTCAGGCACCACTTGTTGAGGTCCTTTAATAGACCGGAACCTGGTGGTCCAGAGTCAGCAATAAGAAAGTAAAAGAGAGAGCCGACATTCCCTGGTTTATGCAGAAAACCAGTAAAGTCCTTGACACAGGGCTTGTGTCGCTCACGAAGGCACCGGGCGCCCTCTCGAGGGGGTGAAGGCACAGTGCGCCTTCTTGAGAGGATCTTAGAAGCCGGGGCAGGAGAGTGAGCACGATGGGTTTCTATGTTCCAGAGAATTAGCTGGGTGGTGAGAGAGTGAGAGAAAGAAAGAAAGAAAGATAGACACGGGGACCCAAGCTCTGATGGAGCAAAGGCCATAGTGTGGGTATACATACTGTCTGCAGATCAGATCAGATCAGTTGCTCAATCGTGTCTGACTCTGCGACCCCATGAGTGCAGCACGCCAGGCCTCCCTATCCATCACCAACTCCCGGAGTTCACTGAGACTCAAGTCCATCGAGTCAGTGATGCCATCCTACCATCTCATCCTCTGTCATCCCCTTCTCCTCTTGCCCCCAATCCTTCCCAGCATCAGAGTCTTCTCCAATGAGTCAACTCTTCGCATGAGGTGGCCAAAGTACTAGAGTTTCAGCTTTAGCATCATTCCTTCCAAAGAAATCCCAAGGCTGATCTCCTTCAGATGGACCGGTTGGATGTCCTTGCAGTCCAAGGGACTCTCAAGAGTCTTCTCCAACACCACAGTTCAAAAGCATCAATTCTTTGGCGCTCAGCCTTCTTCACAGTCCAACTCTCACATCCATACATGAACACAGGAAAAACCATAGCCTTGACTAGCCGAACTTTTGTTGGCAAAGTAATGTCTCTGCTTTTGAATATGTGATCTAGGTTGGTCATAACTTTCCTTCCAAGGAATATACTGTCTTACAAGGTAGCTGTTTTCAGCAAAGATAAAGATCAAAAGTCCAGACTTACAGATTATCAAGGAAACATAAGACAATCCATATAAAAGAGAGGGGGTTGTAAGTAATCACTTTTACCGTATGGTTCATAAAAAGGAAGAAGGTGGTAAATAGTTACTTATCACTGTATGGAAAAACTAACGAAGGAAATGCATGCATTCCTCGCTCTGGGAGCGGTTTGCCACCCCTCTTGAACAGAGGATTCATGACAGATCCAAAACAGCACACAGGAAGCCTCCTGTTAAATGCTTCCTAACACTTCTCTTGTTGCCGCCTCATAGCACGGACTCAGGGTACTTGGTCTTTGGTGGTTGTGGCTCGTGGGTTCAGTGGTTGCCGCCTCGGGGCTGTAGAGCATGGGCTTAGTGGTGGCAGATGGGCTTAGCTGCTCCACAGCATATGGGGTCTTCCCAGATCAAGAATTGAACCCGTGTCTTCCGCATTGGCAGGTGAGTTCTTCACCACTGAGCCACCAGGGAAGCCCTGGAAAAAAATATGTGACAGAATGCAATATCCATTTATTCCTAAAGCATTCAGTAAAATTTTAATGGGAAGGCACTGGAGACATTCCCAGTGAAGTCAGAAACAGGGCAGGGATGCGCACCGTCACCGCACTCTGTGCTGTTGTGTTGGAGGTGTTAGTCAGCACCTAACACTGGAAGATGCTAAAGGATGCCACAGGGAGCAGTTAGCAAAATCCAAATAGAAGAAATCGCTAGGCCGAATGACTGGATTAAAAGAGATTGAAGAGACATTAACCAAATGTACTTGTTTATACTTTTCTTGGATTCTTATTCTGAGTCTAAACTGATTAAACTGTAAAATATTGAAACAGTTGAAGAAATTTGAACATTGATATTGATGATTCTAAAACATTATCAGTGTTACAGTCATGGTAATGATATTGAGGATTCTTTTTTAAAGAAATGTTTTATGAAATGCTTATGAACACACTGAAATGTTCATGAATAACATGAGAAAAACCTAAAATTTACATGAAAATAATTGGGAAAAAGGTTGGGACTGGTTGCAGAGTAAAGGTGAAACCAGAGTGGCTGTGAATTGATGATTGTTGTATCCAGGAAGTGGGCACCTGAGGATCACTGTGTTAGTCTATTTATGTATGTTTAGACTTTTCCGTAATATAATTTTTTAAGTAGTTATTTGCTCTTCATCCTTTTTTTTTTTTTTTAACCATTTATTTTGTTTCTTTGGCTTGTGCTGGGGTCTTGGTTGCAGCATGCAGGATCTTTAGTTGCAGCGTGTGGGATCTAGTTCCCCTGAGTAAGGATGGAGCACAAGCCCCCTACACTGGGAGCTCTGAGTCTTAGCCACTGGACCACCAGGGAAGTCCCTAGTTCATCTTTAAACTCTTCTTGGATATAGGTTTAAAGAGTACATTATCACTAGAAGAGCGAGGTAGGCTTTCTTTAGATATTTTGTAGATATTTATTTTAATTTGCATATTTTCCACTGCCAAACACTTATTAAAAAAAGTGTAAGTTAGCATTTAATAATCTTTGTGTTAAAAACTTGGTTTTAGATACTTACTAAGTGGGCTAAGCCTCAATTTGGCTTTAATTATTAGTGGTAGATATCAGAAGTTTAGACAAAAGGGTTATAAAAGTTTTAGTAACTTTTGAATGAGATAGCAATTTTTTAAGTCAAGAGAGAATTACTCCAATACAAATAAAAAGTTAAAAAAAGAATCACAAGGATGTATTGTACAGCACAGGGAATAAAGTCAATATAGTATAGGTTATTAAAAAGATAAGTGGAATATAACCATTAAAAATTGTTAACCACAAGTGTACACTGAAAGCATAATTTTTTAGAGTTTAAAAGAGAATTACATATTTACATTTCTTACTAAGATTTTTATACCAAATCCAAATGCTTTGCCTAAAGTTTTGGTTTAAATTTTCAGATGGATTTAATGCCTTTTATTAACAAAGCTGGCTGTGAATGTCTGAATGAAAGTGATGAGCATGGATTTGACAACTGTTTACGAAAAGACATGACCTTCTTGGAATCTGATTGTGATGAACAGGTAACTGAATGCTTAGGGCTTGTAGAGATTATCAGTATTTGTGTCCACACACGTTTCCGTCTCATGGTTTCATGTCTCTCCTTTCAAGATGATCACTTTTTTCTTCCTTTTTATAACCACCTCTGTCCTCTGACTCTGTCAACTCACCCCCTTCTTTGTTTGTGCCAGCTGCGCTGCAGAGTCACAGAAGCCTGGGTTGTCCGGAAGCCTGGGTCGAGCCGTCACTATTCTTAAGTCCTTTCGTTCATTCTTGAGCTGCCTTCGTACTTTCTACGCACCTAAATGAGACACTCCTTTATGTCCAGCCCTCACTCACGGTGTAAACCTGTTGTGTCTCCCTGTATTTTCCTGCAGTGTTGTCACAGAGGAAGTGAGGTAGTGTAGTTCTGCCTTGATCACACCGCCTCTGTCTTCATCCTACCTGTTATTTAAAATTTTATTGTCTTAAAAATTTTTTTCTTATTTAATTACTGTACCATTGCCTCTGCTTTGTCCCCATTCCAGTATATCTTTTATATGTTCACAGAAGTTACTTCTCTAAAATATAAATCATATTTGTATTCTGATTTCTTAAAAGAGTCAAATGATTCTTCAGTAGCTTCAGGAAGAGGATGTCATATGCTTACTAACTTTATCTGCTTCTAGCTTTCTACTCTCATATCCTCTTCATCTGTGGTTCAGGTCCCTAAATGGGTCATGTTTATTTCCTCACACCCAAATACAGGTCAAGTATTAAAAGTACTTACATAACTAAAGAGAGTAGTCTAAGTATTTTCTTAAGCAAATAGACCACAGTGATTTGAAATAAATCTAAATCCCATCTTCCTTTGCTCCAACCAGAACTATCTTATTTTATTGCTTGAAAATACCGTCATGTTGTGCACCTTGTAAATGGTTCCCTAAACGTAATGTGACGATGTGTATCAGAAGGGCTGGCTACAGCTTCCCTGAAATCTTCCTGCTGAGGAATCCTTCCCAGGGTGGAAGTATAGAGGTACCTTCATCAGACAGAGTTTTGGTGGAAGGAAAATTGAGTGAATGGATCAGAGAGAGGCGTCTCAGCAGTTTTGTATTTCAGTTCCCTCGGGTGGCTTTCCAGATTCAGTGAGTCAAGTTCATTTAGGATGGAAGTTTAGAGGTTACTAATAGAGCTGTGAGTCCTGTTCTCTTGAGTTTTGAGTCAAATAAGAGTCCATTTGAGATCTAGTCTCTCCACATAACCTGTGTGCATTGTCTCCAAATTGTCAAGTGACATGGGTAGATGCAGCCACAGATAAACTGTTTCAGGAAACATTAAGCTTAATATGTTAAAATACATAGTTTAAGTTTTAATTTAGGGGTTTTGTTTAATTTTTTTTTTCGGGGGGGAGTGGATGTTGCCAGTTTTTAGGTCATGAGGCCTTAGGTTCTTAACATACAATTTTAATTCTGTTAAATTTTGTTGTTATTCCTTTATAAAAAGAATAGATTATTGTATTTCTCAAATGTCAAACTAATCAAGTTACTTTCAGCTTACTGATATTCTGTATTACATTGGTTATGTTAGGTGAATTAAATTTTTTCTGTTTAATTATTTTAATTCTCCTTAGCTGTTGTGTTATTTAAGATGTTTAACAGCCCTTTAAAAATGAGACAATTATTTTTTTCACAGCTTCTTATTACTGTGGCATTCAATCAGCCTGTTAAGCTTTATTCAATGAAATTTCAAGGGCCAGATAATGGTGAGTAATGGGCAGCTTTTCTATAAAGTAACTTTCTGCTCTATAGACCTGCTGGCTTACATTTAAAACTTTTCTTTGTTTTAAATTGATGTATAGTTGATGTACAGCAGTATGTAAGTTTCACGTGTACAACATAGTGATTTACAGTGTTTAAGGATTATACTCCAGTTACAGTTGTTCTAAAATATTGGCTGTATTCCCTGTGTGTATCCTTGTAGCTTATTTATTTTATACATAGTTGTTTGTACCTCTTTTAATTCCCTAACACTATCTTGCTTGTCCCCTTCCCCTCTTCCCTCCTAGTAAATAGTTTGTTTTCTTTATTTCTGAGTCTGTATCTTTTTTTGTTAGATTCACTAGTTTTATTTTTTAGATTCCACATAATCAGTGATACCATGCAGTATTTGTCTTTCTCTGTCTGACTTGATCCACTTAGCATACTATCCTCCAAGTCCATCCATGTTGCTGCAAATGGCAAAATTTCATTCCTTTTTATGGTTGAGTAGTATTTCATTGCGTATATGTATATACTCCATCTTCTTTATCCATTCTGTTACTGGTCCCTTAGGTTAAAACTTGTTATTAAATGGAGGTAGAGGGCTCTTGTTTTGGGAAAGAGTGAAATTGTTCTTGGAACAAAGCAGTGACATATAATGTAAGATTACTGGGCCAAAAGTAATTTGAAAAAAAGTCAACTTGTACCATTTTCCTCTTCATCCAAAAACAAGGAAGTCCTTTCTTCCAGCTAAGAGCTCTAGGTTTGAGGTAGCTGTTTTTCAGGGTGGGAACTGGGGAGACTTATTTCACATTCTTCCTGTTACAGGCAATAAAACCAAGGCCCTAGATCCTCCTGTGTGTATGCTAATTATAGTTGCATTTTCTTTATACATATTATGATGTTGCAAACATGATTGTGCAAATTTGGCATTTCTCATTCTGTTCAATATAGAGTTGGCCTTACTCACCCCACCCCCTTTTTTTCTGTTTGTTTTTTTTTTTTGCTGCTGGGAGTGGACATGGGAGGGGGACTGAGGTAGGGAGAGGGGGCTAGGATTTGTTGTTGCTTTCTTAGTTGATTGGGAGAAACAGTGCCCTGTTTATCAGATGGCATTCCCTTAAGTCATTTACTATTCTAAGCTTCCATGGGTTAATGATTTTTTCACTAATAAAATTGTTAATTTATTCTGAAAATACAAAGTATTTGTAAAAGCAAATGCCATAGAAATGAGTATGTAGGCAGTGTGGCTATGCTAAGATTCCTCAGTCAGTCACAGGATACTGGTCTGAAGCTAGAGAGACTAAGACATTCTACAGAGTGGTTTTAGCACTGAGCACAGCCTAATCCCTAAGACGAAATTTGGCAGTTTGTGTAGTTAATTTCCTCTGGCTAACTATTGTCACTGATAATGCTTTTCTCCTAAATAATGAAAGGTGCCAGCTGATGGCAACTGCAAGACGCAGCTCAGTGTTTCTTTTATGAAACTTTTCATCATCCTGCATGTGCTGTCAGACTCCACTGCCGCCTTGCCAGTACCTCCTCCCTGGGAGCTGTACATCCCTCATTGCCTGTCTCTTACAGTTGAGGGCAGGAACTCTGTGTATATGTTTGTCTGTGCATGTGTGTATGTGTGTTTTAATCTGGTATTCCCAGTATTTAGTGTAGTTTCAGCAGGCCAAGAATATACCACTAAATGTCTACTGAGAGAGGAGGAGTATGGCTGTGAAAATACTCAGACATTCTTAAAATTTCTAAAGAGAGGTAGGTTTGTGCATATGTGGGCACGTCTGTTTGTATAGAGTGAACGTAGTGATAAAGAGGACCAAGTATTATATGTTTGATGTTAGCATTTAATTTTATTCTACCGTTCTACAGGTCAGGGTCCTAAATACGTAAAAATTTTTATCAATCTACCGCGATCTATGGATTTTGAAGAGGCAGAAAGAAGTGAGCCAACTCAAGCTCTGGAACTAACAGAGGATGACATTAAAGAAGATGGTATTGTCCCTCTTCGTTATGTTAAGTTTCAGAACGTTAACAGTGTAACTGTAAGTAGTGTTTCATTCAGGTGTATGCAGCGGGTTGTGGGTGACAGTGCATGCCGTCTTCAGTGTCCTAGCTGATTCAAGTTATCCTTAAAAATGGTTAACTGTCCATTTGGCTTGAAATGCATAAAAATGTCTAATGAGCTAATTAAATTTTCTTCTTTTTAATTCATCTGTGTGCCCTAAAAAGGAAGGTGGATTTTTTTTAATTTGTAGGTTTGTCAAATACATATATATATATGGCATGTATATGCCAACTTTTGTTAAAAGTTTATTCTAGAACATTTATTCTTAAACCAGATACTCATTCTTCCTTCGTACCTGGTAATGAATGAGAATACATTTCTAAAATCCAATTTACTTTTGAATTGTGTAGTGGCCATGATCTCAGTAAAAACTGACTTTTTAAAAGCATAATTTTGTGTTACCTTAATTTACATTACAAAATCAGCAGCTTTTTAGCAGTTACTAATTGCAAAGATCATGGCATCTGGTCCCATCACTACATGGGAAATAGATGGGGAAACAGTGGAAACAGTGTCAGACTTTCTGTTTCTGGCCTCCAAAATCGCTGCAGATGGTGACTGCAGCCATGAAATTAAAAGACGCTTACTCCTTGGAAGGAAACTTATGACCAACCTAGATAGCATATTCAAAAGCAGAGACATCACTCTGCCAACAAAGGTTCGCCTAGTCAAAGCTATGGTCTTTCCTGTGGTCATGTATGGATGTGAGAGCTGGACTGTGAAGAAGGCTGAGCGCCGAAGAATTGATGCTTTTGAACTGCGGTGTTGGAGAAGACTCTTGAGAGTCCCTTGGACTGCAAAAAGATCCAACCGGTCCATTCTGAAGGAGATCAGCCCTGGGATTTCTTTGGAAGGAATGATGCTAGAGCTGAAACTCCAGTACTTTGGCCACCTCATGCGAGGAGTTGACTCATTGGAGAAGACTCTGATGCTGGGAGGGATTGAGGGCAGGAGGAGAAGGGGACGACAGAGGATGAGATGGCTGGATGGCATCACTGACTCGATGGATGCAAGTCTGAGTGACCTCCGGGAGCTGGTGATGGACAGGGAGGCCTGGCGTGCTGCGGTTCATGGGGTTGCAAAGAGTCGGACATGACTGAGCGACTGATCTGATCTGAATTGCTTTTTTGAATTCTAGTATTAAACCCGGCACATGCTTTTAAACCACCTGTCAACCAGAGCCCATTCCATCAGACCAGGGGTTTAGGAGGGTTAGAGTAGAATGCCGAGAAAAAGGAGTTGGAACCAGCACAGAGTCTCTGGAGCACAGACTTGCCAAAGGAGTGTAATTTCTTTGTGTTAGTAGATTCCGGTTTTGTAAATTAGAAGAATGGTATAGCTGTGTTCATTTTGGGAAGTTTTCAGTGGAATTTCAGAGAATAAACTTAGTGGTAAGATAAAGGATTATATTGAGTTTTGAGTAGAAGTATTTTACCTGAGATAAAATTAAAGAAAATGGTTATATCAAACTGGAACACTGGTTATGAATTACTTCCTTGACTTTATTCATTTGTAACATATTTACAAATACTTGTTACATATTTGTAACATATTTGCAGCATTCAATTAATAACACCTATTGCTTTATGTAGTGATGGGAGGAAGGCATTTGCTTATTGGAAAAAGCCCTTTAAATCTAGCGATCCTAATGTAATCTCTTCTGTCTTTGAGAATCATTGAACATAGTTACTTAATGATAGGTTCACAGTCTTTACTGTGTCCTATTAAATCATACTTTTCAACTCATCATTTTAGTCAGTGACTTAAGTTCAGACACAGAAAGCACACCTGTCACTTTTTTTATGATAAAATTGAAATCGAAATGACAGTTTTGATCAGAAAATCTAATCAAAATAAATATATGAATTTTTAAAAGCAGTAAATATAAACTGTTGTGTTTAGATTAAAAAAGCATTGCAAATAAATAGAGAACTACTTTAATAGTCTACTTTTTGTAGAATTGAAGTTTTTAATAGGTCAGCTCAATTTGAGATGAACCTGTGGTTGCCTAAAAAAACAACAAAACCGATTTTCATCTGAAAATGGAAAAAGAATGTTGCCCAAATCAAGAGAGGTAATATTCTTAAGTAGATAGCATCTAGAGTATTAGTTTTAAAAATGGAGCAAATTTAAATAATCCAATGTATTGAAGAAGAACCTATAAGTAAAGCGTCTATCTTCTAACATGCTGAGGGAAATTTTTAAATAGAAAGTATAAAAGAAGCAAGCTTAATAAAACATGCAAGGCACAATATGGGCTTCCCAGGTGGCTCCTTGGGTAAAGAATCTGCCTGCAATGCAGAAAGCGCAGGTTTGATCCCTAGGTTGGAAAGATCTCCTGGAGAAGGACATGGCACCCCACTCCTGTATTCTTGCCTGGAGAATCCATGGGCAGAGGAGCCTGGTGGACTACGGTCCAGGGGGTTGCAGAGAGTCAGACACGATTGAAGCTACCGAACACTTACAGAGACGAGCTTAAAAAACATGAGAAGCGCAGGCTGATTTCCAGTGTGCTCTTTTTTTCTTTTAACATTTTAGGGAATAGAATGGATGATGGAGTATCAGCAAGGATATAACTGCCAAGATTTTCCTCAGTAAAAATTGTGATTTTAGTAAAATTTCAGTAACATTCTGCCCATTGTAATCTTGAGTTTCATACTTTTTCAGTATTCCCTGTAAATAATTTAATTTTGACCCTTCAACATTATCATGCCAAATCATGCAGAGCTTACGTATGTAAGTATCCTGCCATGGTCCCCCTGGACAAGGTAAGAACAGCCGAGCAGAGAGTAGAATTGATGATGCTATAGGAATCCTAGTGTAAATGTAATTTGGACTAATCCTTATAAAGAATGAAAGGTATTTTTATTAATAACCTAAGAAAATTGATTAAATGTTTGAGCATGTTTATCAAAAAAGTGTAATCATTAATGGTAAAATTATTTGTGTGTGTAGATATTTGTTCAGTCCAATCAAGGTGAAGAAGAAACAACAAGAATTTCATATTTTACTTTTATTGGGACTCCAGTCCAGGCAACAAATATGAATGACTTCAAACGAGTAAGTTTGTTTAAATGATATCTAGGAGAAATAAAAATAGTAATTTTAAAGAAATAATATTAAAATTATCAAAATCATATTATATCATGAAATCTTAGAAGGATAAACAGAACAGTAGGGTCTTCTCATCACACTTTTAGATTTCTTACGAAGAGAAATGTCTAATAAAGATAAGTCTCATTGACAAAGTGTCTATTAATGAAATAAGAAGGTATAAATTATTGTTTTGTTATAGAAGGTAGTTAGGGATAGTGAAAAACTGGAGTACATTAAGTCATTATTAGTGACTTTTTAAGAACTTTTGCTTATATTAAGATTTTGATTATCATTGTTTCTGATGAAAACATATTTAAAATGATAATGATTTTAATCAAGAAGAACGAGCACCTTTGCTTCACTGAGATGCTTTCAAACCATGTCTTTGTGCTGAAGAACACATTTCAGCAAATAACCTTCAGTGAACAGGCATATGTGTTCAGTGGCTTTTTTGGTTTATTTTTTGTTTTTGAGGACATACTCCTAAGGTTTGCATAAGAATTTATGTTACCATGGGACCTTTAGAAATGATAGCATTGTACTTCTAACTGGTAACGATTCCTGAGGATGACTCTTTAAATATACAATCACAGAGCATAGATGTGCCATCAAGAACTTTATCAACACAGAACCCAGTTGCTGTGCTCAGATTAAATGTGCAGCAGCACATGAGATGGAGGTATTGCAGTATTTCCGATGGCTGCATGTGGCAGGTGGTCTAGAACTTGGGATGATTACTAAGAGAGGAAGCACGTAAGCGTTTCCCCAGGGCTGCCAGTGTGTGGAGGGAGAGGCACCTGGTTTACCAGTTTAGACCCCTGTTTGGGGAGTTGAAGCCATGAAACACCCAGAAAACTCGTTCTTTTTGATGAGGTTTGATTTTAATTCAGTTGCAGGAAAATAAAATTTCGTAACAGTGGATGAACTTATGAAACTGGACACTGACAATAGATATTTTAACATCATTTTCCAACTGCTGTCTTCCTGTCTCACAGCATAGTTAACTTTTGGGAGCTGTAGGAACAGTTTTGTTCTTAGATCTGTCATGTGGGATGTTTGACATACGTATAATGACAGGTCAGAAGAAGCAGAGATTAAACATCTACGTTTTTGTGATACGAAATGTGCTGCACTGGGAAACTGTGAGCAGCAAAAGCATTCTGGCTGCCTGCTCTGCTCCTTTGCTTGTTTGAGTCAGATGCCGTTGGATTTGGCTTTAACCGTGTCCTGCGTAGTTTGCTTCTAGGGTAGTTCTTTCCTAAGATCTGTTACTCTAAATCCCATTATTTCCTCTGGTTTCTTGCTTCTCACCTCAGCTTATGCTACTTGATTTCCATGTTTCCTCCAGGTAACCCCGACTCTTACTTACCTTCTTAGCAGCCTGCCATCCAGTTACAGTTTTTCTAGTGTGCATTAGTAACTGCCCATCTCGGGACGCGTCCACCTCTTTAACACCCCTTCTCCTATCCTTAGCTCTTCCCTGGTGGCTCAGTGGTAAAGAATCCACCTGCCAATGCAAAAGATGTGGGTTCAATCCCTGGTTTAGGAAGATCCCCTGAGAAGGAAACGGCAGCCCACTCCAGTGTTCTTGCCTGGAAAGCCCCATGGACAGGAGCCTGGTGGCTGCAGTCCGTGGGGTCACAAAAGAGTCTGACACGATGTAGAAACTGAACAACAGTCCACATCTCTTCCAGCCTATTCTCTCTGTTTTTTGACTACCAAACTACCTTTTTTGCCTCTTTAGGATAATAGAGGTATTTTTCTTTTCTTCTTTGAGAGTATTTCCGTTCGTTCTATAATACTATATGTTTAGGTACTTTTTTTACCTTATTAAAAATGACTGTAGAACAGTAGTACTCAAAACTTCATGGTCCCAGGACACCTTTACACTGTTAAAGATTGTTGTGGGCCAGTATTTATCTAATACTTACCATCTTAGAAGTTAAAACTGGGGAATTTAAACAATATTTATTAAAATTATTGTGTTAGCACAAGTGATTTTTTTTAATTAAAATACTTATTTTCCAAAACAAAAACCAATTTTGCGAGAAGAACATTGTTTTACATTTTGATAAATTACTGTATACAGTCTAGCTTAGTAGAATCCTCTCATTCTCATACTTGCTTCTGCATTCAGTCAGTTTTGCTATCATAAGTCATGTAGCCTCTGGAAAACTTCATTGTATATTGTGAGACAATGAGAGTTAAAGAGGCAAATAACAATTCATTCAGCATTATTATGAAAGCACTTTTGGCCTTGAAGACTCCCTGAATGGGCTTCAAGGTCACCCAGCTTGGATCACACTGAGAACTGCTGCAGAAATTATGTAACAGTGTAATGGACTTCCTTCTTGGTGTTCTGGACTTCTTAATCCTTTGCTTTTATAATGTCTGATAAATTTTGTTTGAATGATTTTCTTATGTATATTAATATTACATTTTCTTCCAGTAGTTTCTGAATGAGATTGCACTGCTTGTGTCCTTCATTGTCCTGTAGTGTTATTTCTCAAAAGTAAGCTAATATTTTAGTAGTTTTCATATTGTGCTAAGCCAGCAACTTTAGTGTAGGAAAGCTGCATTTAAAAAGCAGCTTATGTTTAACTGAAATTGACCTTATTGAGAGTCACTTATTAAAAGCCATCAGTGAGTTTGGATTCCAGTGAAGGAAATAATATATCTGTGCTCTGATCTTGTAGTCCCTGCGGTACTGTGTTATGTGTAGTCATAATCTCTGATAGTAACAAGTTTATATTGTTAAAGGGTAATGCCCTAATGTTTGGAATGCTAATTAATAGTTCAAGGCAGCAGTGGGCACTCTAGGTAGAATGGAAAACAGGAACCCTGGGCACGGAACTGAGACGGTGCAAGTCCTTCATTCAAGGACAAGTCAAGTGTGGCACTTTCTCTTTACTTATTTAGTCAGCTTGACTTTTAAAGGTGTTGGACACAGTAATTAGAATTTAAAATTTAGCACAGAGAGGAGAGTTACCTCTTTGTGCAGTGAAGAGAATTGTATAAAATGATTTTAATGAATGATAAAATAGAATTATGTAGCATTTTCACTTTCTGTTTTTATGTTGCATGAGTTGTTCCTAGTTAATTTTAGTTCTCAGAATGTCATTGATATTCTCCTTAGGTTAAGATGACAGAAGCTAAGGTAATGCTGTTGAATCTTGGTTGTGGAGAGAAGTCTTAGACCACCTCGCATACTCTTACAGTTTTAGAAGGTCATACTTGTCAGATTTGGGAGACTAGAACATACCTTCCGTTTTTCTGTTTTTGGCTCATGGGAGGCATTGTGCCCAGATTATAACATATACTTGGGCTGTCTGTTGTTGTAGTAAATGTGTTCTTTATGTTGCAGCATGAAGAAAGCTTGCCATTTTAATTGGAAGTAGATGTTTTCTTTGCAAAAATATGCTCTTCACATGGTTTGCTTTATTTTAATATAAAAGTAATAGAAGTATTCAAAACTGAGCAAAAGTGAAGGGGCTTCTGCTTCTTAGGGAATGAGGTGCATGTGAACAGCAAAGCAGATTTTCTATCATGGTAATAGAAATAGACTTTTCTTACCTGGCCATTCACCGTATCAGCTATTTTTGTAACATTTTTGTCTTTATTTTTCAGCTTTTTTAATTCAACTCAAATGAACTAAAAACAGAAGATTTTTAAAAATGAAGTAATATAAAGATTGACCTTACCTCACTCTCCCCCCCTCCTTGCTTCTCTGCTCATCCAGCACCTGTCTGCTCTCACCCTTCTCACGCTCTCGCCATTGCTGGGGCAGGATTCTACAGCTTCTGTCATCTGGATCAACCCCCTGTTACCTAGATTGCCTCAACCATCTCTGTCTTCAGATCTCATTCTAGTCGATGTTTCTCAGTTGGCTTTATTTTGTTTGAGTTTTTGTTCTGATCTTGCAACTGGGCGCTTTAGTTTCATTACCATACCAGGTTACTCACCCAACTTTGTTTGTTTTTACTTTCTCCTGTCTCATTTAATTTTGTACTACATTTTGAGAAATAATATTGCAGTGAAACTTACATTGTCATAAATATTTTTAAATAGTTGGATAATGTTTTAATCCGATCTAAAGTTTATATTTTTTAGAAACAATACAATCATTTTGGAAATCAAGTATGAGCAATTTCACCAAGTTCTTTAACATTAGAGCTAGTGTAATATATTGATTAGGCTGAAATTGAGAGATACGGGTTTTCTCATTGGAACTGTAGCCCTAGAATCTTTTTGCTGATTAATTACGGGCCTGTCCTCTGCTTTGTCAGCGCAAGTGAGTTCAAGGCCAGTTGAAAGACTTACGGACTAAAAGTTAGGCTGAGTTAAAATATTAACATAGACAATCAATGGACTCTTTAATGAATAAATATTTTTGACACCTAATTTTGATGTACCAAAACTTTTGTTTGTCAGAGGTGTAATATAAAGACTTAAAAGTGAATAAAAGAGCTTTACTGTTGGGGTGAGAAACTCCTTATTGGAATGCTGAATTTCTTCTTTTTTCCAGAGAATACACATTGGCAAGTTGAGCGTTATCAGCCTGTGAAACAGTGTGCGGATTCGTGTCTTCTACTGTAGCACATCTGCGAAAATGTTAATTTTTAATATTAATTGTTTGTGTTTTCTTTTGCTTAATCTAATAGCTCTGTGTTTGTGTGTTCCCAAGTGATATAATGCTCAACAATGCTTTTAGTGTTTTATCTGCTTAAATTCATTTGTGGTACAAATAGCGCCACCTCCCCTTCTTTCTTAGGAAGACTCCCCCTCCCCCGGCTCTTAAAACCTGAACTCCTTACTCTCATCTACATACTCTTTTATGAGACTGTCTTCTGTATCTTTTTTGGCTTTTTGGACTTTGTAGCACATGGTTTCCTTGGATTAAAGAGGAGTTATTTTAAAGCAATAAAAGTGTTTTTCCTCAAAATGGGGAAAACAGCATTTCTTGTAAAATGTGATTAGGAATTCAGTAGAATGGGTTTTTATCATCTTTTCCCATGAATCTGGGATTCCCAGATTCCCAGAATCCCAAGTTCTGTTTTAGACCAGATTTGTACTGAAGATCTTTGTGAGTTTTGCTTGATTCAGACACTGCCTTTTGGATCAGAGTCAATTTAAAATATGAAAATTGTACTTAGAAATGTACATAGAAATTTTGTTATATGTAAATATATGTTCAGTGGCTTGCAAGTAGATTTCCTTAGAGGCATTTCTGCCATAAGAATACATTATTATGAACTTTAGGTTTAAAGTAAATTATTTGATTAGAATGTAGTTTTAGAACCTTCCCATAGAGGCTTTGTTTTCTAGAACCGTTGTTAGAAATCAGATTTATTCATTACAGTTTCATGCTGCCATGTTTATAGCAACCTAGGACATTTTTTAAACCTTCTCATAGAAAAATTTTCTAGTCATTGACTGAACCTAGATTTATTCTTTATATTTTAGTAGTATATTTTAGTAACCAGGATTTTTTAAAAATAGGAACTAGGCAAAATTAGTCATTTTTAATCTGTTTTCATTGCATGTCTACATATTGATAGAAAAGTCTAGAAACCTGTCATCTTGGGCATGAAGACATAAGTTTAGCATACTCTTTTAATTCTACATTATTTTGGGATCAGCATTTGATATCTAATTGCCTAAAAATAGTATGCCAAATATGTTTCACTCATGTAGCATCATCTTTTTATTAACTTCTCTAAACTGTCAACCTTGTTTTGAAAAGTTGCATTACTTTTTCTTAAAACAGTGTGAAATACCAAAAATAGCCTGCATGTATTTTAGTTTTAATTTCTAGAGGCTGGGAGGGGAGGGAGGGTCACAGTTTGCTTCAACAATGAAGATACACTGCATGCCAAAGAAATGCAAATACAAAAATTAATACAGGTTTTAAAAATGATAGCAGTAGTAGTATTTTGAAAATAACTCATATTTCTAAATCAGTAAGAGGTATATATAACGTTATTTTTGCTCTTCCTAGGTAGTTGGCAAAAAAGGAGAAAGCCACTAAAGGTACAGAAGACACTGGAAAACCATACTGCAGTCAGATCTACAGCTCCTGGATAATTGCTTGATTCTCGCCAGAGACTTTCAATATTTCATTCATTTCCATTACCAATAAATCATTGCTTTTGTTCAGATGGTATCGCTAGTGTTTCTATTGTAACCTTAATACATGCAGTTGTAAATAAAAATAACTACTTTTGCCAAGCTTAATTTTTGTTGTTCTAAATAAGTATTTTCTCTTTCCATTTATGTGAAAATTGGACACCTTCTGATTTTAGCAGAGACTTCAGTGTCTGATAGTGTGTTGATCAAAAGCCTGTTTCCCTTTCAGAGGAGCAGAACTGCTGTAGGAACTGAGGAGCGTATGTGCGTTCATGTGCGCACAGCACGTGATTCCAACAGGTGGACTTAGAAAGGCTGGCTGTGTTCAGACTCATCGTTTGTTCAGCAGCAGTTGGGCGTCTGGGCGGTAGAAAACACGTAAATTATAAACTACCAGGAATAGGTCAGTTTAACGAGACTTAACCGTTCCCACCTAAGACTGTCAGTGGGAGCACAGATTTGATACCCTTTTGGATAGACTTAAAACTTGAGTCATCTTTATCAACGTATGTTGAAAGGTATGTTGAAAATATACGTTGAAATCCAACAGTAGGAAAAAGTAAAGTACTGTGAATTCATGAAGCAGCAGGAATTGATATCTTTTAATGAAGTATTTATTATTTTAACTACCAAATGATGCAGTGTAAATATACAGAGAACTTGGTTTAAGGTTGAAAATGAATTGGCCACGTGTATGTTTAAAAGGTCTTTCACAAAAGGCTTGCAAGACCATCTGTTCAGTATGACTTAAAAATCTTAAACTGTAATCTAGAAAGGATTAATTAATTTTTTAATTTTTCTATTTTTAAAACTAAAATTTGATTTTTAAATTTCTCTGAGTATTTTAAAAATTTAGTGTTTAAAAAGAGTATATAAGACTTAATTTTGATTCAGTTAATAGTAAATTTGAGGGCCTATTTGTCTAGGACTATGATCAATATACTGATTTGCCTTTGAAACACCAATGTATTTATACATGTTTCTGAAAAATAAAAATTATGTCCAAGTTTTTGTGGTAATCACTTTCTGAAACCCTAGTGTTGCTAAATAATGTTTAGTTTCTTTGTATGGAAGCACATTAGCTGATCTGTGGTGATGTCTACATAGTTTATGTATTTCCTGATTATGTTGCCTTGGATCAAATGGAAACAGGCAAAAAATAAAATAAATAAAAGTTTATAAAACACTCCTTAATAGAGACCATCTCAGATTAATCATGTCTGGAATTAAGGGTGAGATTAATATCAGAAGTTTTGTTTTACAATTTGTACATTTAACAAAACCTCTTCAGGTAATTGTTGAAAGTGCCTCACCTTAAGTATTGCTGACCTCATTTTATTTATACTTAGCAATTTGAAAGTCCATTGAAAATAACTTCATATTATTTTCTGATTGGACATGAGATTTATATTGTGTATGTGAATTTCCTGTAACTCAGTTGATCGCATAATACAAACATTTCATAATTATTCAAATTGTAAACAGTGAGAAGTGAATGTTTATAGGTAACTGTAACGTGTTTCACTACAGGAAGTTTTACAAATAAACATGCGTAGTTGACATAATTTAAATTACCAATCTGAAATGCTGATGTTTCTCCTATAACTGTGTGTATACCACACACACATACATACATACATTTGTATATGTAACACTGAATTTTTCAAATGAATAGGAAGAGCATTTTAAAAATGTAACCCTATTTATTGTAACTGAAACCATCCATAGATAGTATTTTCTAGAAAACAGGTTTATTGTTTGTCAGACATAGCAAAAAACAAAACCACAAACAACTCAAAAAACTGTTCTCTTGATTTTACTTATATTTTACATCAGGATGCATTATCTGGTGTGAAACAATAATGAAATAGCCTGTCTATAATGGAAACAAAAATATTTCAGTACAGAGTCTTTGTGACCCTGAGGCTGAGCTGGAGTAGCAGACAGGCTATCTTACCCTTAAGCCTGTGGCAGACATTTATGGTCCATTTTGACCAAATTTTCCCCTAGGCTTGCATTGTGTTCTTGAAACTACTTAATCTGTGAGTTGAACACTGTCTGCTATCTTTGTCTCAAGGCTGGAGGCCGTATACTACATACTAAAGGAAAACTGAGGAATACTGTGTTCACTTAGCTCTAACACCTCATTTTTAGAAGCAAAAGTATATTGTAGAAAGTTTGCCAAACACACTGTATTTTGTAATATTCATATAGTATGTTAGGTAAGTGATTTTAACGTACAAATATTCCTTCACTAAAATTTGTTTTTTTTTTTTTATTTGATTCTGCCTATGGCAGAATATTGATCTCATCTTAAGCATCTTTTCACTTCAGGTTTTTAGATTGATTTTTTTAAATGTATTTTAGAAATTTTTATTGGAATATAGTTGATCTATAATATGTTAGTTTTAGGTATATAGCAAAGGGTATCAGTTATGCATATATCCATCCTTCTTATTTTTTAGATTTCTTTTTAATGTGGACCATTTTTTCAGTCTTGACTGAATTTTTTACAGTATTGCTTCTGTTTTTGTTGGTTTTTTGCCTGAGGGGCATGTGGGATCCTAGCTCCCTGCCAGGGATCAGGGATTGAACCCACACCCGCTGCACTGGAGGGCCAAGTCTTCAACACTAGACTGCCCGAGGAGCTCCCACTTTTTAAAGGTTCTTTTCACGTACAGGCCCCTACAGAGCACTGAGTTAACCTGTGCTGTACAGTAGGTCATTAGTTACCTATGTGCAGTGGTGTGTGTATGTCAAGCTCAGTCTCCCAATTTGCCCCTTTACCCGCTGGTAACCGTTAACTTTGTTTTCTGCACTGTTTTATTTTTAGATCAGTACTTTTAAAAAATATGCCCTACCTCGGTAAGATTAAGTGGGCAGAATGATTTTACAGGCTAATAAGATAGTTTTAATCTTTGGTCCATGTCACATTAAGAACTGGAGAACTAGGCCCATAAGATCGCTGTAGAATTTGTATATTCTAAAATTGTACACAGCTTAGAGTAATATTAAAATCCTGATTATTACCCTAAACCTGCCAGAGTATTTCTCTGAGGAAGTTTATTTACGAATTTTGTAAATTGAACAGGCCAGATTTATTTGTGAAACATGATTTACTGCTTATACTGGGATGTGCATTTGAGATACACCTTGTGCTCCTCAGGAGCGGGATCCTTGAAGTTTGACTCTGCTCCTCCTACTTCTAAGCTGTGTCATGTTGAACAAGTAGTTTAGGAGCTTTAGTTTCCTCTTGAGGAAAAATGGGTCAAGACATCACTTTTTAGGCTTGTTATGAAGATGAAATGTGTGTTACTTGGATCTGGAACAAGGATAAGGCGTCCTCCTTCCCCGGTACCTCCATCCCGCTGCAGCAGCTTGGGAGCGTTGGTTTTTGCTAAGCAGGGTGCAGCAGCCTCCTTTCTGTCTCCTTGCCTCTGATGTGGCGTCCACCCCGTGTCCTCCACATGGCTGCTAGTTTGCTTGTGGATTTCTTCCTGTGGGCCCTCCCTCCCCAGCCTTTCCTATCCCCCGACCCCCACCCATTTCCCCTCACGTGGGTGCACCTTACTAGCAGTTACCAGTTACTAGCAGTTATCAGTTACTGACCTCTGATATTGAATGCCTTCCTCTGACCTAACTTGTTCACCTGTCCAGTTCCTGCTTATCTACAAGGCTCAGTACAAGAAAAGCGGAAAGAAGTTCACACTAGTGACTGTATGGGGTCGCACAGTCGAACACGACTGAAGCGACTTAGCAGCAGCAGCAGCATGCCTCCTTTGCTGCCGTAGCATCCTGTGGTCACTTCTTCGTGGTCCAGAGCAGGAAGTAGGGTCTTAGTTACCAGGCTTATGCGGAGTAGTGCAAGGACTTGTTCCTAGTGCCAAACTAAGTTACTTTGATCTCTGTCGCCAATAAACATACTGAACAAATTCTCAGGTTCCAAGGGGAGATGCTTGAGGTACATCTGGGAGAATGTAGGGATTTGCACTTTAATAAGGTAAGGAAGAGAATTTAGCAGAAGTAAGGAACTGTGGTGCTGGACAAAGTCCCCTGGACAACAACAAGATCAAACCAGTGAAGGGAAATCAACCCTGAATACTCGTTGGAAGGACTGATGGTGAAGCTGAAGCTCCAGTATTTTGGTCACCTGATGCGAAGAGCTGACTTGTTGGAAAACTCCCTGATGCTGGGAAAGATTGAGGGCAGAAGGAGAAGAGGGCATCACCAATACAATGGACATGAACTTGGGCAAATTTGGGGAGATGGTGAGGGACAGGGAGGCCTGCTATGCTGCAGTCCACAGGGTCGCAAAGAATCAGACGTGACTGGGCGACTGAAAAACGGAATAAGCGCATGCTGTGCACATAAAAGGACTGAGAAATGAGATTTCCTAGATGAGGGAGGATATGAAGCTAGAAGAGCAAGAAGAAGCCATTGCCTTGTGAAAGGAATCAGGCTGGCTGTAGTTTATGGGAGGAGGGAAGAAGCAGAGAGGGGAGTCTACAGTGACTTGAATACATGTGGGAATACTGGTTCTTAGGAAAAGCAGCAAGTTGGGAAGGGAAGAGAAATATAGCTTGGGGTACAACATTGCCTTGAGCAATGATGTATCAGACTTTTTTTTTTTTTTTTGGAATTAATGTGGAAATGTCTATTAGGTACATAGCGTGTGTAATCAAACCCAGGTCCGGCTGCTTGCCACTCAAAAGCCAATAAAGAGGCCAGGAGGGTGGAATGGAAATTTGTTTTGGACGCCAGCAACCAGGGGTGGTGGGGGAAATGCCTGTCCAAAGGCCAGCTCCCCCGCCACTGACAATCCGTGGGCACAAGATTTTATAGGCTGAAGGTGGGGGCTACAGGCAGAAACAGTACAGTAAGCTCTGACAGTCATCCTGAAGTTGGTCATTGGTGATCTGACTGGCATCATCTTGATTAAGTACGGTTAGTCTTCAGTTCCAGCGTCATTTTGTCTCCATTTCTTGAGGCCAGCTCTCAAACTGTGGCAGCTTATAGCATGGCTACAGTCTGGTCATCAAGGCATTAGTTTCTCCATTTGGTGGGAATTTCAGTGTCTATAAGACAGCTCCCAGGATATGGTTCAGAATAGTGTATATAGCCCTTGAGAAGGAACTAAAAGTCTTTGACCATGCTTACGGACTAAACTTTTATTATTTGATTTCCTTTGACTGTTTTCCTTTTTTTCCTGCATTTTCTCACTTCTCTGATTAAACTAGCTCTTTGGTTAAAGTTTTTCCACAGACAAAAGGTCGACTGAGGACGTGGGGCAAGGACCATAGGATCCCGCTCCTTTTCAGCAGAAATGTGGTCTTAGATCTTAGGGCTAGAGTTAGGGAACTGGAACTCATTTAGACACTGAAGCTGAAATAGGTGTATGAATGGCAGTGTCTAGAGAGAAGAGAAAAGGGGAGAAGGAAACTACGCAGCCAATACTAGGAAATACTAAAAAATATTATAGAATTAGGGAAAGAGGAGTCTGAAAGCAGACTTAAGCAGGATGGGAAAACAGGAGGAGTTAAAATGGTTTTAAATTCAAGAGGGGGTAGTCATTATCAAAAGTAGAAATAGTGAAATTGGTGAGGATATCCAATTGTCAATCTAGTAAGCTGTGGTAACAACCTTTGTAGTGCTTAATTATTAGAACCATTAATTATATTAATAATCTTTTGGTTGAAGGTAGCATTAGCAGACAGCTGGATTCTGAAACGCTTCCGGCAAAGGAATCCTGAGCTTTCATGGTCTACCACTGAACACAGTTTTACATGACAATTAGTAAGGCGTGGAGATGGATGGCAACATTCCATAAGAGGAATATAAAGCACGGCTTTGAAGATGCCATTAAAGGCTTTAGTCTTTCCTTATAATCAGGTGCTTTTCCTCCTGTATTTTGATTGTAATTATAAATTCTGTCCCATCTGTCATTCTAGCACATTCTTTCATGACTGCTTTTATTCTCTTGAAAGTTTTTAATTTCACAAAGATGATTCCTCTGTCAGAGTCTCAGATGGGTCATTCCTTAGTGATAAGATTTCTAATATTGTAGGGTAGTATTGAATGTGCAAATGGTCAAAACCTGCTTTTCTGCATTTTCCAGTCATTGATGCAGACAGAACTCCTTCACTGGGTCCCTATGATTTCCAGTGACCAAGCACTTTGAAAGAGTGGGGCAGTTTTACTTCCCTGAAGTAATTCACACAATTCTCTGAAAGGAGTGAGTGAGCACAGTGACAGCACTAGGAGTGAGGAAGTAGCCTTTACTGCAGGTGACTTTTAAGTTTAAAAGGGGTTATTTAACTCAAAGAAGGGCACCTGGCAGAGGGCCTGCTAAGTGTGTGCATGTGGGTGCTCAGCCGTGTCTAACTCTTTGTGACCCCACGGACTGTAGCCCACCAGGCTACTCTGTCCTTGGGATTCTCCAGGTAGGGATACTGGAGTGAGTTGCTATGCCCTCCTCCAGGGGGATCTTCCTGACCCAG
Source organism: Tragelaphus eurycerus (assembly GCA_935064755.1). Classification (NCBI taxonomy): domain Eukaryota; kingdom Metazoa; phylum Chordata; class Mammalia; order Artiodactyla; family Bovidae; genus Tragelaphus; species Tragelaphus eurycerus. The sequence goes on from CAKXYN010000023.1 coordinate 6,657,072, forward strand.
GGATCCAACCTATGTCTTGCACTTTCTGCATTGGCAAGCAGGTTCTCTACCGCTAGCCCATTTTTCATAGTACTCTAATGCAATTGTTATCAGAACTCTTCAGTCCAGCCACGCCATTGCAGGAATTAGCTGTTTTTACAGACCTGTAACTTGATATCCTTTGTTGAAATTGTAGAAGGGACTCTACAAGCCTACTTTGGGACAGTTTATTCTGTTCTGTAGATCTGCCTACTGTTAGAACAGACTTTTGTGTGTGTGTTTGTTTTGTTTTGCTTATTTATTGAATTAATTTTTTGAAACTTTAAACGTTTCATTTTATATTGGGGGATAGCTGATTAACAATGCTGTGATAGTTTCAGGTGAACAGCCAAGGGACTCAGCCACACATATACACGTATGGTGAGTTTTTAATTTTTAGCTTTGATGTCATATTACTGGATACATTTAGAGCTGCTGTATCATCCTAATATCCTTCTAAATTGAACCCTTATATTTAGGGCGTGAATTTAGCTTCTAATTATGCTTTTTTTGCTTTAAAGTTTAGCTGGTGTGTTTTTAATGTAGTATATTAGCTATCTTTTGGCTAGCGTAAATTTACTTCTATTTCAAGCCTTCCTCCCCCTCCTCCCCCAAGGACCATGTCCTTACAGTTCCTGCCTAGGTCTGGGGCTGGTTTCTGATTGTTCTTACCTTTGGCATGCTCGAGTTTCACATCTGCTTCCACCGGAGGATGCAAGAGCGCAGCTCAGTCACACAGCTTCTCCCCCAGAATGGGCAGATACCCCTGGTGCACGCTGGCCTTGCCCACTTGACCTAATCTTTTTTGATACTTTCAAGAATTTGTTAAAATTTTGTCTAGTGTTTTTAATTGTCACCAGTGGGCGGCTCAACGGAACTACCTGGGGGGTCATTATAGGAAGTAGAAGTTTCAGATAAAGGCAATTTTTTATAAACTGTGCCTGAGATTGTTTCATCCATGGTAAAAAAACAGTTTTGAATCTGAAGTCAGGTCCCTTAATGCTAGCTATATTTTAACCATCCTTTAAGTGAGTAAAACTTTATGTTCATGAAAAATAAGGTTTCAAAATACTACAAGAAAATGGAAATATTCAAATTGGAAAGATGCATGTACTTGTGATGGAACGGATTTGGATAGGAGAAATTTTTAAAGATGCTTAAAACACACAAGAGCTTTAAGATATAATTTGTGTACCATCCAATCCACTCATTTAACTTGTGGGCTTCCATGGCTTTTGGTGCAGTCACAAACGTGCAGCCGTCATTGTAGTCAATTTTAGAGCATAGTCATCACCTCAAAAAGAAACCCCATTCCCTTTAGCTCTCAGCATCCCACCCTTCATTACAACCACTCCTCAGAACTGCTGATTGACTTTCTGCCTTTATATTAGATAGACTTCTCTGTTCTGGGCATTTCCTGTAAATGGAAGCACATAATATGTGGTCTTTGCGGCTGGCTTCTTTTACTTAGCATCTTTTCAAGGTGCACCTACCTACACGTGTCAGTACATGCTCTTTTGCTGTAGCTGAATAATAGTCTATTGTATGGCTGTACCACATTCATTCATGCATCCAGTACTGATGGATATTTGGGAGGCTTCCATGTTTGCCTGTTGTAAATAACGCTGCTATACACATCTATGTACAAGTTTTTGTACAAGTATATGTGTAGATGGAGAATGCAATGGCACCCCACTCCAGTACTCTCACCTGGAAAATCCCATGGATGGAGGAGCCTGGTAGGCTGCAGTCTGTGGGGTCGTGAAGAGTCGGACACTACTGAGTGACTTTACTTTCACTTTTATGTTCATGTGCTGGAGAAGGAAATTGCAACCCACTCCAGTGTTCTTGCCTCGAGAATCCCAGGGACGGGGGAGCCTGGTGGGCTGCCGTCTATGGGGTCGCACAGAGTCGGACACAACTGAAGTGACTTACCAGCAACAGCAGCATATGTGTAGACATATATTTTCATTTCTCTTGGGTGTATGGAATGGAGTTGCTGGTTCATACGGTAATTCTATGCTTAACCAGGCTCTTTTCCTCAGTGGCTACGTCATTTTACACTCCTAGCAACAGTATGCGGAGAAGGCAATGGCACCCCCACTCCAGTACTCTTGCCTGGAAAATTCCAAGGACGAAGAAGCCTGGTAGGCTGCGGTCCATGGGGTCGCTAAGAGTCAGACACGACTGAGCGACTTCCCTTTCACTTTTCGCTTTCATGCATTGGAGAAGGAAATGGCAACCCACTCCAGTGTTCTTGCCTGGAGAATCCCAGGGACGGGGGAGCCTGGTGGGCTGCCGTCTATGGGGTCGCACAGAGTCGGACACGACTGAAGCAACTAGCAGCAGCAGCAGCAGCAGCAGCAGTATGAGGGCCCTTGGCTCTCCGTCAGTGCTCAGTCACCCAGTCGTGTCTGGCTGTTTGTGACCTCATGGCTATAGCCTTCCAGGCTCCTGTCCATGAAATTCTCCAGGCAAGAATACTGGAGCGGGTTGGCATGCCGTCTTCCAGGGGATCTTCCCGACCCGGGAATCGAACCTGCGTCTCCTATGTTCTTTACCACTAGTGCCACCCGGAAAAGCCCTGGTTTGCCATACCCTCACCAAAACTTGTTATTATAAGACTTTTTGGTTGTAGTTATCCTAGTAGGTGCGAAGTGATGCCTCATGGTGGTTTCGATGTGCGTTTCTCTGATGATTCGTGATGTCTAGCCTCTGTTCGGGGAAGGCAATGGCACCCCACCCCAGTACTTTTGCCTGGAAAATCCCATAGACGGAGGAGCCTGGTAGGCTCCAGTCCATGGGGTCGCTAAGAGTCGGACACGACTGAGCGGCTTCACTTTCACTTTTCGCTTTCATGCATTGGAGAAGGAAATGGCGGCCCACTCCAGTGTTCTTGCCTGGAGAATCCCAGGGACAGGGGAGCCTGGTGAGCTTCCGTCTATGGGGTCGCACAGAGTCGGACACGACTGAAGCGACTTAGCAGCAGCAGCAGCAGCAGCCTCTCTTCATGTGCTTATTAGCCAGTATGTTGGAGGAATGTCTTCAGTATAGGACTCTTTATTTAAAATTTTATTTGTATTTTTATTATTGAGTCATGTTATTAACACGAAAGTTGGCAAACTGGCAGTCATAGAAATTTCTAGCACTCACCATGCCACCCCGTCTCTCCCCCAGAAACCATCCGCACTCGAAAATACCTTCACAAGAGCCAAGGGTGCCAAGTGAGGGATTACAGCGCTGGGTGAGGCACAGTCCCAAGAAAAGCTGCACGGAGGCGGGTGGGAAAGAGATTCAAGCTGCCCCCTCCCCTTGTCCCTGGCCCCAGGCCTGGACAGTCCAGCGAGAGAGACCCTCCCCATGGGAGCAGGGGACAGGAACACGTGCGCCTGAGCCAGTCCGGCTCCCACGCGCCGCCGGACTTCCCTCCTCCGTGGACCCAGGCCGCTGGTCCACCCGAGGCCCGCCAGCTCCAGAAGCCCTCCTAGTTTCAGGGTCCCCCGGCTCCTAGGGGACTCCTAGGCCCCCATTTATTCCAGCGTCCTTGGACTCCTGTAGTCTCAGGCACCCAAAAGTTTTCCCCCAGGATCCCAAGCTCCTCCCCAACCCTGGAGGTGACCAGCTCCATGGACCTCAGGCTCCAGGCGGGCTCCTGAGAACACAGGCTCAGCAACCCAGTCTTGTCACCCACCCCAGTGCTCAGCCAGCCCACAGAGCCCCGACCTCAAGGCCTGCTCCCGCGGAGCCAGGCTCCTGGGCCACCCTCAGTGGTAGGACCCCCGCCCCCCCAGTTCAGGTGCTACTTCCCCGGGACCAGGTGCTGGGCTCCCCTCGGCTCTGAGTGGGCCTCTGTGATCTCCAGCACGCGGCCTGCCCACCTGATGACCCGGGCACCAGATGTGTCCACTGGGGATTCAAGCCACAAGCCCCCACCTTCTCCGCCGGAATCACCTCCTGCCAGCGCCCCGACATGGACAACATTAGAGCGCCCACCCAGAGCCTCTGGACCAGCTGACTGGTGAAGGGCTTTGCCTTTGCGTTGAAAATACATTATATCTAATTAAAATACATTATATTAAATATATGTTTTTAAACTTCACAGAACCCAGAACGAATCAATGAAGCCTCTTTGCTTTAGAGGTTTGGATATAGCTGTTCGCCATCGCTTTCCTGTTTACCGGAATCAAGAAGTGAGCAGACTCAGCTGGAATTCTGTCTTTATTACCAGGGCAGGGGATGTAGATCCATCTTGCAAGGGGCCGATGGGCAGGGAGCCGCGGCCCTGGCTCTGCGCTCGCGTCCATGCCATCCGCCAGCCTGCGGAGCTGGCACTGCGCGTCCCTGTGCCTGGCAGGCCGGTGCTGAGTGGGGATTAGGATGCTAGCATCTGATGCTCCCGGTGGCTTCCTGCTCCCCCTCGGAGTCCTGACAAGAAATGACCTTGTTCAATCCTGCTGAGCTTCCTAGATTTACTGGGCTTATAGCAACACATGGGAAGGAGATTATGTTTATTTTTAAAACATAAAAAAAAAAAAAAAAGTGCAGCCTTCCCAAGGCTTTGGTGGTGTGTGTGCACAACACAAATGCGCACACACATGCAATGTACGTATAATCGCTTCTAATTAACTTCAGTTCTTCCTGCAGAACTAAGTGTGAAGCCTTAAAGACTTGTCAGCTTCTCCGCCTGTGAAATTTATCTACTTCTAATTGTGAATAACAATACATTCAAGGTTAGCTATAAATGACTCTGATTTCACAGGAACCCCAAATCTAAAAACCATGCTTGAAGATGAATACATTTATGCAAAACATTTTTGTAGTATGCTTCCAGATCAAAATCGAGTTATTTATGCTTATCCAAAACTCCTCTTTTGAATAGATGTGTAACTGAATTACTTAGCTGTACACCTGAAACGAACACAACATTGTTAATCAAGTATACCCCAATATAAAATAAAAATTAAACACACACACACAAAGCACCTTTTATAAAAGGAGGATTTTTTTCTAAATCTGTGAAAAAATGAATTTCATTGATTTCAAAGTAAGCCCACATAGGAAAGGTATAAAGCAGAAAAGATGCATAAAATAGAGACGACTTTATCATTCTAGTTGATGGGAAATGAATTTAGTTTACAATTTTACAAAACAAAATATTCAAAGAACAAATGTTAAATAAGATTAAGAATGTTCCCACCTTCTGAGTAGCTGTAAGCTCTTCCAGGCTTCACCACTAGATGTCATGAAGAGCCCAGTGAATTATTATATTATCTTCCTAAATCCGTGGGTTACAGAACCATTTAAAGTTTTTTTGCGATTTTGTAGTTAATTTTGATAGGAAGTAATTTCCTCAGGGCGGGGGTTGTGTCAAAATATTCGTTGTGGATTAATTTTAAGATATTGGAAGCTATTAGAAAATGTGATCAGTTATCAAATCTGGAAAAATGATCCTCTTAAAGCATGGGGACTATCTCCAGGGAGAATGCCATATGCCACGTGGAACTCAAGAGCTGTACTAAATCTTCTCTGTAGTAAGCTTAGCTTTGGCCCCTTCTCTGTAGTAAGCTTTGCTTTGGCCCCTCCAGTCTTCCGTTCCTTTCCTTTTCTTTTCTTGGCCATGCCGTGCAGCGTGCAATCTCAGTTGCCTGACCGGGGTTCCCCAGGCCCATAGCAGTGAAAGCGCTGAGTCCTCTCCGCTGGACCACCGGGGAAGTTTCCAGCCTTCCTTTTCTTTTGAAAGACGGCATGGCTTGTCAGATCTGCCCTCACCAAGACTTCATAGGATTTTCCCTAAAAGTGGACCAGTGAAAGAAAGAATAAAGGGGAGGGTCTTGATGATCAGGGGAGGATGTTTGAAGTTAGACTTTGAGATCCACTAATCAAAGCCATTGTGGGGACCTCCCTGGTGTCTCAGTGGCTAAAACTCCACGCTCCCCAAACGGGGGCCTGAATGCAGTCCCTGTGGCCCACATGCTGCAACTGAGTTCTCAAGCCACACTAAAGATCCGCGTTAAAACCCAGTACAGCCAAGTAAACTAAAAAACAAAGCAAGTGTGGAAGACTAGATTTTATGGGTGAACTTTAGAGACAGAGAATTTGACTTAATATAAGGAAGAACTTCCTGAAAATAAAATAAACACAGTGCCTTACGGAGCAGGGGGGTCTTCACCACTGGAAAGCATTAAGAATCAAGAGAGGTCCTCAGTGGGCCAGAATCGCTGTTTGAGGTGAAAAGGTAGACTAAGTGAACTTCAAGTGTGTCTGACCCACGATTCCACACCCAGCAATGTTAATCCTTCAACAACTGAGAAGGCAGCAGGAAAAGAGTTGGCAGTGTGTGCTTAGGTAAGTCCAAACAAATGCTTGTGTTTACTTAACCAAGGAAAATAGGGTTCTTGAAGCCCCAAAAGGGAATTACAATAGTTGTGCTGGTTTGTGGGACTCTCCCTGGGAAATACTGGTAAGAAAGGACCCTTGTACATTTAAAAAATATTTACTTACTTGGCTGTGCTGGGTCTTAGTTGTGGCATGCACGCTCTTGGTCTTGGCATGTGGGATCTAGTTCCCTGATTGGGACTGAACCCGGGCCTTCACTATTGGGAGTGAGGAATCTTAGCCACGGGACCATCAGAGAAGTTCCAGAAGGCATCCCTGCACTTTTGTGCTTCCAGCCTCTGGCTCCTCAGTCTTCGCCCTGCCAGAGGCATCATGTCTACTTGCTTCTCCTCTTCTAACCAAGCACTGATCATGATTCAGTCTTCAAATAGTAAATCAGGGAGCAATTCAAGTGACGATCTCCTGAAGTGTTGTGTTTTACTAGGGAACAATGCCTTCCGGCTCAGCTAAAGGAATGAAAGTCAGTCTGGGAATGGAAGATCCCCACTGGCCTGTAGGGGAGGAAATGAGCCCTTGTTTGACCTCTGAGCAGTTGCCTTTCCTGCCAAGAGGATAAGCCCCAGAGCATGGCTGGCCCTTGAAGTAGCTCACATGAGCTCCAGCGATTGATAAAAAACAAAACAAAGTATTTCCACATATTCTTGGCTCTTGAAAAAAAAAAAAAAAAAAAGAACTACGGCTGAGATATAACTTAAGCCCACCCAAGACCTTGAGGTATTATGTTTGACCCTAGTATATAAATCAGGAGCATGACTTGTCTATCCTAATACATTCAATAAATCAGGTTTTTATAACATCTTTCTAAACTCAGAGTTTGATAAAACATCATATGATTAGATTGTCAGATGGATTTAAAATTTCCTTCTTATGCCAAGAGTAAAAATGATTTACACATGTTTGTAGTTTCTAGGTATACAGAAGTGTTCAGTGCTAGAGTGTTTACCCGGATTCTCTTTTTTTGGCCAAGCCACATAGCCTGTGGGATCTTAGTTCCTTGACCAGGGATCAAACATGTACCCCCTGCATTGGAAGGGTGGAGTTTTATCTACTGGGTTGCCAGGGCAGTCTTTTATCTGCATTCTTGACCAGGAGTTAAATGAAATCCTTTCTCCTTCACTCCTCATGGACAAAGACCACTCACAGTATCGTAAATGCTTAAAGCTGGGGTGGACCACGAGGATCATTTAACCCCATCTCTTAATCCCACAGATGAGGAAAGCGAGGCCCTGGTGACTTGTTCTGACTGCCAACACCCTGTTGCCCCACCGCTCTGCCTCCTTCCGGAGGGTGTGCACTGGAAGTGCACAGAGACACGTGCCCTGACCCAGGCCCACAACTTCATCTGCCTCTCTCGGGAACCAAGACCAGAGAAGCCTGGGTGGGAGCAGAAGCAGGATCTCTAGCCCTCCTCCATGTCAGTGGTTTTACTATTTTACTCACCAAGGAATGAAGGAATGAACTGCCCACCCCTTGCAGGCTCCATGCCTTAGAACCTTAGGTCTACAAAACAAGGGCTTCCCGGGTGGTGCTAGTGGTAAAGAACTCACCTGCCAACGCAGGAGATATGAGACATGGTTTTGGTCAGGAACAGCCCCTGGAGGAGGGAATGGCTACCCACTCCAGCCTTCTTGCCTGGACAAATCCATGGACAGAGAAGCCTTGAAGGCTACACAGTCCATGGAGTCACAAAAGAGTCAGACATGACTTAGCGACGTTGGGACTTGGCATGCACAAAACAAACCCCGTTTGTTAAGTATTCGTTGATTTTCCTACTTAAAAAACCCTTCAAGACAGACATAGCTATCAACCCAACCTTCTGATCAGCACAGAAAGCCTGGGGGCTACAAGCTCAGCTCACTGCAAAGAAGCTTGGTTTTTACCCTAAGCCACCTTCCCAATGACTTCCCTTAGGAGTACTGATGGGCAGGAACCAGGAGATGACTGCCAAAGATCTGGAAGCACAGGTTGGCAATACCGGCCCAAAGGATGCTCACAAGATTCCTTGACCTTGACCTCTTAACACCTCTGTCTGAGTTAGCCATGCTTCATCCTGGAACAGGTGGGAGGTGAGGGCGTGACCCAACCGTCATCACCCTGCATCGGGGTATGGCAGGGGCTCCTCCCAGGTGCCCTGCTCCCACCCTGCTCATCCCCCTGGAGCCTACGCTCCCCAGAGCAGCTGGTAATTCATGAAACCTCCACTGCTCCAACCTCCGCAGCTGCTCTGCTGCATTTTACTGCAGCAAAAGCAACGTCTTTAGAGTGATTCAGGGATGCCCCCCACCACCGCCCCAATCTGGCTTTTGCTCCTGCTTATTCCTCTGACCCTATCTCTGTGTCCTTGCTTCTTCAACTTGCTGGGCTGAGTCACCCTGGCCAACCTGCTGGTTCTCAGTCCTTTCAGGAGCATTTGTGCCTGCTGCCTAGACCTCTCCTCCTGGATGAATCAGAGCCCAGCCCCCGCCCACCCTCCACTTTCACCTGGACACCGCCCTCCCGCTGTCTTCTCTCGGCCGCCCCTCTCCCTCACAAAGTGCCCAACACCTGTCTCCTGCTTCCCACCCCTCCTTCCCCGCTTTATTTTCGCTTTCTCAATATCTAAAATCCCTCATATTTGGCTTGTTTGTTGTCTGCCTCCCCAGCAGAATGTAAATTTCGTGAGGTTAGAGGTCATGGTCTCTGTTGACCACTCTTGTCTTTGGCATATGGAAAAATGCTCAGCAATGGCTAGTTCTCAGTAGGTATTTGTTGAGGGAAAGCATGAATGGATGCAAGGCATCCCCCTACGTTCTGTACAACAGCAGGCTAGGATCTTAAGGGTTTCCAGGTAAAGGAATGAAATACTTCAACAAGCTCTAGGGCAGCCTTTCAGGGTAAATCACACACAGCTGTGGATGAGAAGAACGAGGCTGTCTTCCAGGCTAGAGTCTCGCTGTGTGACTTTTGGCAAGTTGTGTGACCTCTCTGTGCCTTCCTGCTCCCACTCTATAAATGAAATAACCAGTACTGGTCTTGCCTCTCTCACAGGGGTTTGTAGGAGTCAAATGAGATGGGTCAACGAGCTCTTTGATAACTTAAACTTCCCATTCCAATGTAAGAGGGATTTTCTTCTTTCCAGGCTTAAATGTATGGTCCAAAGAGAAAGGCCGAAGGGAGGCTCTGACTCTGGTGCCAAGGAGTAAAGGATGGGGCATGGAATGCTCAGTGCGTAAAATCTCAAAGAGGAACAACTTGGAAGAGGGTGCTAAAGGCCTGTGCCTTTTTTTTTTTTTAATTGTATTTGTCATTCTCACTTTCACTGGGTTTATTGTGGGCAGGTTAGGGGGTGTATTCCTTAAAATGCTTTTCCTGAGCCAAGAGGACTTCGGCCCCCTGCCCTTTAAAAAAAAATTAAACAAGTATTTTAAAATATTTATTTATTTGGCTGCGCCTGTCTTAGTTACAGAACTCGGGATCTTCGCTCACTGTCTCCACGGGAGAACTCTTAGCTGTGGCAGGCGGGGTCTGGTTTCCTGACCACGGCTCAGACTCAGGCCCCTGCATGGAGCACGGAGTCTTAGTCACTGGACCACTGGGGAAGTCCCCTCCGGTATTTGCATTTGTGTTAATTCTGTCTCTTTACGGTGGCTTTGAATTTCCCACCTGTATCTAACATAGTTTTGGGCAGGCGATGGTTCTTCAACTGTCTGGTTAAATGGGCTCAGTTTCTGTTGTTAATATTCAGGAAACTGGAATCTTAAATCTGTTCAATCCCCTGCCCCGAATTCCTCCAAAAGGAAATGAATACTAGCTTAGAGAGATCAGCAAGGAAGAGGAGGTTTCATTTCAGGATTTTCACAAGAGTGAGTTGATGGTGGCAATCTTGACTCGTATTTGAACACCTAAATAGACTCAGGAAACTTAAACATTTTAACCCCAAACACAGTGACCTGTCAATTCATCTTTGCACACTTTCCAATTTAGACAAGGGAAGTTATTTATTTTCCAAACTATGAACAACATATATAAAAAAAGGAGTTGATCAAAACTTTCACCCAACTGTACAATTCTGGGATAGTTGTGGCTTAAAGTATCTAAAAGGCACTTGAGCTCTGGAAAAAGAAATCAACTTTCAGGGGACTGATATATTTTCTTTCCTACTACTGGACTGTATTGGGAAACCACCATAATTAGAGTCTAAATGACTGCTTCACCTAAAGGCCTTTTAACTAAGAAAATAATTGCCCACAGCTTGGCACTGAGTAGCCTGAAACTACAGCAGCCGTAGCAAGAAAAAAGGGGGGAAAAGATGTAATGAAGATATTTATATTTATTCAAAAGTCTAGATGTATATCTAAACAGAAGTCAAAGCCAAGAGCACCTTTCAAGTTCCTTAGGAAGCTCATGGTTGAAGGGAGAAGAGTAGGAAAAAGCTATGTTTTTCTAAATCTCAAACACCTATGGGGTGCTTTCCAACTCCATGAGAGACAAAAAATTAATTTTGAAATACCAAAGGATCTCCTATAAACATTGCAAAGGAATCTCACACTTCTTCATTTTTTTCACTGAACACAATGGAAACAAAACGCTCTTCATTTTTCTACAGGTGGTGAGGGAAGGAGGAAGCCTGTATATTTATTCTCTCTCTCAATAAAAATCTCCTTATAAAAAGGATGTTGAGAGACATCACTGAAACCCAGATTGAAGACCAGTTGGATTTTGGTAGCTGTTTTCTCTACTCAGGCTTGTGTTACACAAGTTGACTCACATATTTTCTATGTGGTCATAGGTTCCAATTGGTATAAATTTATAAAATCCAGCCTTTTGATTGTCGGTGTTGCACCATCGCTCCAAAGAACATCTGTGATGTCTTAAAGAGCATTAAAATCACTTAGCAAGCTAAGTAGGATAGAAGGGGGAAAAAAAGCAAGAGACATTTCCTATCGACTCTAATTAAAGAATTTTTGCAAATCGTTGCCTACACCTTGGGTTGTACACTGTGCCAGCCGCACCGGCTTTTAATTTGCTTTCAAGTGCAGTTCAAGGTGTGGGTATCGATCTCAACCCCTGATGGGTGATCCCTGGGCACCAAGCTACATCTCTTTGTGTGCCACTGTGACAGCTGAGGTCACTCAGAGTGCTGGCTAACAATCCTCATGTCTAAACATCCTGCAAAGCTGTCCTTGATAAAGTGCCCCCAGCTCACGAGTCTCCTTTCCTGGATGGCCTGGGTCAGAAAGGATTGCCAAGCAAGGCCATTCAGCCAACATCTCCATCTATCTACCCACCTCCTCTTGGGTCACTTTACCTTCTCAGGTTGGGGTACTAGTCCTTTCTGTTAAGAGCTTCATTTATTTGATTCCGAGCCTCATGAGCAGTTCTTGATGGAGCTGCACAGTAACCCGCAATCCTCAGAACAGGCAGCACTACTCAAAGCGTCGACTAGCAACACCATCCGGGAGTTTGCCGGTTCTTGGACCCCATCCGCCACCTACTGACTCAGGAACTCTGGGGATGGGGCCGGTCCTCTGCGGCTTAACAAGGTGTCCTGGTGACGCTGACAAACACGCAAGTTTAGGAACCAATGATATACACGATCATCTCAGGAACTATAGAACTGTCACTCCACACCATTCAAGTCTCCCTCCTCCTGTCACACACCTGAACTTTGCTCCACCTAACATCCTCGCTATAGTTTAAGGCTTTGGATCTTCCAAGACGTGTGCAGATGCTTACGGGCACTTTAAGCTGTCATCAGTTATTTATATCTTAGCATGAACAGCTTCATAATTTTCTGGTTTTACTAGCAAAACAGACTCGCTGACCCTCAGGTGGGGAGGGAATCTCTTCAGCTTTTGAGAGGAAAATAGTGTCACCCAGAGGGAGCGGGCCACCTCCTTTCAGCTATCATTTTACGCCAGGGAAGTTTTATGACTTGTTCATCTGAGACAATTGGCAAAGGAGTGTCAAGAGGCTAAAAGTCCTGGGCAAAGAGCAAAAGTATTGACGGATTCAACGCATTAAAGAAGGAAGGGTCTGGTTAGAGTTGAAAAAGCGAAGATCGGTCAGTGTATTCCCAAAATATTAACAGCAAGAAAGAGATCTTAACCTGGGAAGCAGAATGGGACAAATTAAATGGGGAAGTATTGTGCATCCAGAAATTTACTAAGGACCCTTCGAAGGCTTTACTCCCACGACGGGAAGAAAAAAGAAACGGGTCATGATCAAATTTCATCCAATATCCCTATGGCTTGCCCCTGCTCCAGAGACCAGGGGAATTTACGTTTTTCTCAGTGGATCTCAGATCTTGTGAGGCTGAGCAACTGTCTTAGAAGGGGATGGCTTGCCTGGTGGGCTGAGTGTGGAAATCAGAGGCAGGGAACCTGGCTTTATTAATCCTAACTCCACCTCCATTCAGCCAAGCCCTGGGGCTAGACGCTTAACTACTCTGTGGCCGTTTCTTCCCTGTAAACCAGAAATAAAAACATTCACCTGCCCCTCAGGGGGACTCTGGGGGCCTGACTGGCAGATGACAGGACTGCCCTTTATGTTTTCAATGAGCCACATAAAAGCTGCATGGCTGGTTGGGGTACTCTTTTGTCTGGTTGCTTGCAGAGCAACCTTTAATGACGCTTTAGAAAATCAATTCCGTTTGTAAGCTCTATCAAGTAATCACATGGAACTCTTGAAGCCTTAACTTCTGAAACTGAAGTTGCACAACAGGAAATTGCCAAATGTGGATATTATAGGAATTTGAGCAGGCCGAAGGCAGCCTTGCATTGGATAATGATGGTATTGAGGAATGTGCAGCTGTTTGTATGGGAGTGAGTCGTCCGGTCCTTGGAGAGCACGAAGGCAGGCGTGGCCTCTGACTATTGTAATCTACAAGATTATCCCATTAATCATATTTGTCTCCGGGAGTACCTTCGTTCTGACTTGAAGTGTTGTTTTCCCTTGATGCATCACATTTGAGAATGCCTCTAATTGAAAACATTCCGGGGACAAATTTCAAAATGTTCTTAAATACAAGATGAGTTTTAGCTGCCAAGAAAAGACAAGTTAACTGCATGCATCAAAACCTGGTCCGATGACAATTTTTGGTTTTTCTCTTTATTTTATTACTATTTTTTTAACCTGTAAAGTATGATCGTTTGTTACAATCTGGAACACTCTGGTCTTTTTCTTAGGTAGCTCTATTGCCTTCATTCTTAACCAGACAAAATGGCTAAGCCTTCCAGGACTGCCAGCCAGCGGGGGAGCTGGCTGTCTGTCGTTTCCACCCAGAATTCAGCAAGACCTGGGAGATGCAGATTAGTCTGGGGACAAAAATTAAAAGCACATTTTGCAAATGAGATTCAGATGCGCAAGGATGGGATGATAGATTTTTATTAATGACATAATATCGGAGACATTAGCCCAGTTGTAGCAATGTTTCAGTCCCAGGCAGCTTCCTCTTCAGCAGCTGGTGTGACTTTTCATGCTGTTTCTGGAGCTTTCCCTACTGAGAAGCTGTACACATTTTAGGGTATGTGTGTTTCATCTCAATAGCTGTGTAAGAATTCTGTAGTATACTGATCCCAAGAATATAAAAAATATGCAGTATGTGTTTGCATGTGTCTCTGTAGTCAACGTAAGAACTATATTTGTTCTCCTCCCCACCGCCTCCCACCAACCTTTGTCTCTCACACTCACCATACACATCATTCACACAATAGATTTTCATACAGATCAGAGCTAAAAGACCAAATGCTGGGATTTCCCTGGCAGTCCAGTGGTTAAGACTCTGTGCTCCCAATGCAGGGGGCATGGGTTTGATCCCTGGTTGGGGAACTAATGAAAAAAATGACCAAATGCTGACAACAATGGAGAACAAATCATAAATTGATTTGTTAGTTTACACTTAAACTTCAAGCAAAGGAGATAACTTTTTGTTTAACAAGCTCTGCATTGATTACAGACCAACAGTGACCTCTAATGTAGAAAAACACATTAGCAGTGAGGAAGGATATTTGATTTCTTGAGTCATTTACAGCTGGGCAGCCTAACCCAGCTGGTACTTTCAAAGGTGAACTATATTAGGATAAAGCATAGAGAGGAATGTAAGTGTACACTGTTTTGGAAACTGAACTGTAAAAGCAGATGTAGAGAGTTACTTCATGAGTTTGTTAACTGTCTTTCTTGTTGTCAACGTCACCTAATAGTCAAGCCTCAGCCAAAATACCTGTATATACAGTATTAATTCTACTACTACATGTGGTACACATTTAATTAAGTTATTCATTCAATAAATTTTTACTGAATGTCAGTGGTATGTCAAGCATGAGGGGTACAGCTCTCACTGAGAATCAAACAAATATTACATTTTCTTTCTGTACCATTCCCTACATTTTCTCTATTTCTCTCCCCCAAATTCCTAAGGATTTGAAAAAAATATAATTGCTCTCTTTTTTAAAATTTTTTAAAAAATATTTGTTTGACAGCACTGAGTGTTACTTGTGGCATGTGAAATCTTAGCTGCAGCCTGTGGGATCTAGTTCCCTGACCAGGGATCGAACATGGGCCCCCTGCCTTGGGAGCGTGGAGTCTTAGCCACTGGACCACCAGCTCAGTTCAGCTCAGTCGCTCAGTCGTGTGGACTCTTTGCGACCCCATGGACTGCAGCACGCCAGGCTTCCCTGTCTATCACCAACTCCTGGAGCTTGCTCAAACTCATGTCCATCGAGTTGGTGATTCCATCCAACCATCTCATCCTCTTTTCAAATCCCCTTCTCCTTCTGCCTTCAATCTTTCCCAGCATCAGGGCCTTTCCCAGTGAGTCAGTTCTTTGTATCAGGTGGCCAAAGTATTGGAGTTTCAGCTTCAACATCAGTCGTTCCAATGAATATTCAGGAATGATATCCTTTAGGATGAACTGGTTGGATCTCCTTGCAGTCCAAGGACTCTCAAGAGTCTTCTCCAACACCACAGATCAAAAGCATCTACTTTTTGGTGCTCAGCTTCCTTTATAGTTCAACTCTAAAATCCATACATGGCTACTGGAAAAACCACAGCTTTTACTGGATGGACCTTTGTTGACAAAGTCATGTCTCTGCTTTTTAATATGCTGTCTAGGTTGGTCTTAACTTTTCTTCCAAGCAGCAAGCATCTTTTAATTTCATGGCTGCAGCCACCATCTGCAGTGATTTTGGAGCCCATAAAAATAAAGTTTCTCACTGTTTCCCCATCTATTTGCCATGAAGTGATGGGACCGGATGCCATGATCTTAGTTTTCTGAATGTTGAGTTTTAAGCCAACTTTTTCAGTGTCCTCTTTCGCTTTCATCAAGAGGCTCTTTAGTTCTTCTTCACTTTCTGCCATAAGGACCACCAGGCAAGTCCATAATTGCTCTCATAATTGAGTATGTGTATATATAACATGCCTCTTTCGCTTTACACACCAAGGCCTCCCAAAACTTCTTCCTTTGAAATAGATCGCTAGGGCACATGCCCTCCAGCTCTGCTGAGTCGTACATTCCACGTGGACTACAGAGCTGGTTCCAAGCCAGATTGCCCCCTACCAGCCATGTGATCTTTGCCACTTCAGGCTCTCAAAGCCTCTGCCTTTTCAATCTGCAAGAGAGCAAGAGCCACCTGTGCCTTGTAAACTGTAGAGTGCTGTAAGGAGTTACGAGTGAAAGTGAAGTGAAATTCGCTCAGTCGTGTCTGACTCTTCGCGACTCCAAGGACAGTAGCCCGCCAGGCTCCTCTGTCCGTGGGAATTCCCAGGCAAGAAGACTGGAGTGGGTTGCCATTTCCTCCTCCAGGGGATCTTCTCCACCCAGGGACTGTGTGTCCCGCTTACTCACATCCACTTCCTGGAGCTGCAGTGTGAAATAGGACAGTGACACTGGCCCCACGGAGCTGGGGGACTGACTGCGGGGGAGGGGCACACAGGGCTGATTGGCCACGATGGGCAGAGGTAACCACGGGGTGGCCGTCACAGGACGGAGCCTTTCCAGCTTGCATCCAATGAGGTCACACTGGCTTCTGCCAACTTACTCTGCTTCTGTAAGGCCCATGGGGAGGGCAGAAGCCCTGGGCTCACTCTCTGGTCTCAGCTGTGTGATTCAGCTCCTTTGCTTTCAGGAGAAGGAAGAAAGCAGTGGAACCATGAAGGGACAGGTTGGGCTGTCTCCTGGGCCCTTTTTCCCCTTGGTGGAATTCCCTCTCGGTGACATTATCCCCAGCTACCCCTTCTCTGCCCAAATATGCAAGGGGTCGGTGGTGTGCAAAAAGTCACAAAGAGGTGGGCAAAAATGGGTGGATTGGCCAATTCTAGTCACTGTGTTCAGTCTCAGCTTAGCAATCACCTCATTCTGAAAGCCTTCCATGAGTCCCTAGGTCTCCCCCAGACCATGGGGGCGCTTAGGACATGTCACTGTAATGGCCAGCTTACCCCACTCATCTCTACCCCACACTAGATGTCAGCTCTAGGAGAGAAAGTGCCAGGGGGTCTTATGGAACCCAGGATCCTGCCCCTCACGTGTATGAGTGACACCAGACATAAAGAAGTCCACAGTGGACAGAAAGCAGGAGAAACACACAGGGAAAGGCCTTCCTTCTCCTTCCAGGGGTCTCTTCCTTGGAATAGGACTCTCTTCCAGGGGAACTGAGATGCTTAGAAATGATTCCTTTTTTCTGACATGGTTGTTGGTGCAGCCGCAGTAGCAGCAGCCTGGCGGAGGGTGTGTAACAGTAGGAAGCGGAGGGTGTGAGCTGAGCAGCAGGTGGTCTCGGGGGATGGGAACTGAGTTTGGATGAGTTCCTCCCAAAACACAGGGGTTAAGATATGCTCCTCGCCAGCCCCTCCACGGGCACCAAGAGGAGGCCCGGGCAAGCACAATGGGAGAAGTGGTGTGAGAGGACCCCTCTTTGCTGCAAGGAACTAGGTCTCACGATCCAACCTGTAAACATATAGTTGTATGTAGCATGCGTGTGCGCTGAATCGCTTCAGTCGTCTGACTCCTTGTGACCCTGTGGACTGCAGCCCTCCAGGCTCCTCTGTCCATGGAATTCTCCAGTCGAGAATACTGGAGTGGGTTGCCACTTCCTACCCCAGGGGATCTTCCCAACCCAGGGATCGAACCCACGCCTCCTGCATCTCCTTGCACTGGCAGGCAGATTCTTTACCACTGGACCACTTTTATTGATGTATAGTTGATTCACAGTGTTGTGTTAGATTCAAATGTACAGCAAAGGGATTCAATTATATACATATTCTTTTTAAGATTATTTTCCCTTATAGCTTGTTACAAGATATTGAGTATAGTTGCCTGTGCTATACAATAGGTCCTTGTTTATGCTATATACACTAGTATGTATCTGTTATCTCCTAATTTGTCCCTTCCCTCTTTCTCTTTTGGTAACGTCAAGTTCATTTTCTATGTCTCTGAGTCTCTTTCTGTTTTGTAAATAAATTCATTTGTATCATTTTTTTAGATTCCACATATAAGCCATAGCACATGATATTTTATCTTTCTCTGTTCACTCGGAGGCACATATTTTTTTTTTGGCCACACCTCATGACATGCAGGATCTTAATTCCCCAACCAGGGATAGAACCTGGGCCCCCTTCAATGAAAGTGCAGTGTCTTAATCATCGGATCACTGGGGAAGTCTCTCAGATACACTTCTGATTCAGAAACATTATTAACCGTCAGTATGTTTTCAAGTACCTGCCATAATGGGGAGCTGATTTATAGGCTGCCTTTAAGAGGTGGCATTAAATCAACACACATCCAGAGAACTCCACTGATGGGGGAGGCTGTGAATGGAACCCGATGACTCAGTGACCATTTTGCAAAATCGGGTCTGGGCTGACAGTGTTGAGCGTAGCTTAGGGACCTAAAGTCTCCGACCACCTGCAAACTCTTATATATTTAGAACTTTCAACTTCTTTTTTTCCCCCCTCTTAAATATTTTCTCACAACTGCTAACGAGAAGCAACCCTGATCAATGTGGTTTTTAATTTCTTTCTTTTCCTCTCTGCCATGCTGAGAAGGAGTCTGCTAGTCAAAGCAGGTGGGGAAGGGACGGAGGCAAAGAGACACCCTCAGACTGGAGTCTCAGCCTTGGCGTGACCCCTGAATCTAGTTCCTTCTGTCTCCTGGCTGCCCCTATCACATGGCCTCCTTTGCAGCTTTCTGTATTCTAGTCACTGCCCCAGGCAAGTACAGACCTCTCGTGCCTTTCCAGTAGATCCAGAAGCTATTTTTGAACATTTTCTATGTTTAGCCAGTTCACCAAAGCACAAAGTATGAAATACAGGATGTGAGATTTGCTTACACTTAAGCACTGAGGGGTTATACATCACATATATTTAATATCATCTCTATTTAATAAATGGGGGAAAACCCATATACTCACATGGAGTATATGAGTACTTGTTTTAGTGGGTCTTCACTTGTGCTTGCTCACACACACAACCATGCTTTGCCCGTGAGTCACCTTAGCAAGCATGCCGGCCACCTCACCAGCATCCTCTTCCAGAACTCAATTACCCCTCCACACATTTCATGCAGGTGAGCTGTGACCAGGGAAGCCTTCCACCATGCGCTGCCACGGACCATGGTTCCTGCGATAGGGCTACTGAGATGCGCATGGGGAAAGAAGCATACGACTGTCGACAAACAACCCCGAATCTTCCAATTTATCCCAAGTTCACCGATGGGTAACTGGAACTCCAAGGACTGCGCCAGGTCACAGAGCTAACTGTTAGAGGCGGAAAGGTCCCCGTACTTCTGACTTCGAATTCCTGGCCGGCTTCTTCCTTGTCTGAAAATAAACACGTTCGTAACATACCTTGATGCCTTTCCTTTCTATCTTGATTGATGCCGCCTATCGTTTGCCTGTCACAGTGGGACAGAAACTGAATACACCTACACTGCTCAGGCACTTCTAATACACCTTAGCATCTTATATGGCCTTGAATTTATGCTTTTTCATACTGTAACTGTTTCAACTATAACTGTTGTCCTTCTATATACAAGTCTCTGCTTCAACTAGCTGGCTGTGTTACTTACGGGTTGTGGGCAATCAGGGCTTTGATTATCTTTTCCTGGAATTACATTTTGTGATGTTATTCTTATTTGTTATTAGACTTCCATGGCTCAGTTGGAAAAGAATCTGCCTGCCAAGGCAGGAGATGTAAGAGACCTGGGTTTGATCCCTGGGTTGGGAAGATCCTGTGGAGAAGGAAATAGCAACCCACTCCAGTATTCTTGCCTGGGAAATCCCTTGAACAGCAGAGCCTGTCAGGCTACAGCCAATGGGGTTGCAACAGAGTCAGACATGACTTAGCAATTAAACAACAACACACACAACAAATGCTCATGAGATCACATTCTTTATATTGGAGAATACAGTGGTCGTGAGAACGGGATTTGGAGGCAGGTAAGATCGTGGAAAAAGCAAGAGAGTTCCAGAAAAACATCTATTTCTGCTTTATTGACTATGCCAAAGCCTTTGACTGTGTAGATCACAATAAACTGTGGACAATTCTGAAAGAGATGGGAATACCAGACCACCTGATCTGCCTCTTGAGAAATCTGTATGCAGGTCAGGAAGCAACAGTTAGAACTGGACATGGAACAACAGACTGGTTCCAAATAGGAAAAGGAGTACGTCAAGGCTGTATATTGTCACCCTGTTTATTTAACTTCTATGCAGAGTACATCATGAGAAACGCTAGACTGGAAGAAACACAAGCTGGAATCAAGATTGCTGGGAGAAATATCAATAACCTCAGATATGCAGATGACACCACCCTTATGGCAGAAAGTGAAGAGGAACTCAAAAACCTCTTGATGAAAGTGAAAGTGGAGAGTGAAAAGGTTGGCTTAAAGCTCAACATTAAGAAAACGAAGATCATGGCATCTGGTCCCATCACTACATGGGAAATAGATGGGGAAACAGTGGAAACAGTGTCAGACTTTATTTTGGGGGGCTCCAAAATCACTGCAGATGGTGACAGCAGCCATGAAATTAAAAGACGCTTACTCCTTGGAAGGAAAGTTATGACCAACCTAGATAGCATATTCAAAAGCAGAGACATTACTTTGTCAACAAAGGTCCGTCTAGTCAAGGCTATGGTCCTTCCTGTGGTCATGTATGGATGTGAGAGCTGGACTGTGAAGAAGGCTGAGCGCCAAAGAATTGATGCTTTTGAACTGTGGTGTTGGAGAAGACTCTTGAGAGTCCCTTGGACTGCAAGGAGATCCAACCAGTCCATTCTGAAGGAGATCAGCCCTGGGATTTCTTTGGAAGGAATGAAGCTAAAGCTGAAACTCCAGTATTTTGGTCACCTCATGCGAAGAGTTGACTCATTGGAGAAGACTCTGATGCTGGGAGGGATTGGGGGCAGAAGGAGAAGGGGACGACAGAGGATGAGATGGCTGGATGGCATCACTGACTCGATGGATGTGAGTCTGAGTGACCTCCAGGAGTTGGTGATGGACAGGGAGGCCTGGCATGCTGTGATTCATGGGGTCGCAAAGAGTCGGACACGACTGAGCGACTGATCTGATCTGATCTGATCTGAAGATCTATATTCGAATCTTGCTTTTTCCAGACAACTTGAGACACTTGATGCAAATTAACTAATCATTCTGTAAGTTTAGGATAATAATCTTTTGACGGTTATTGAAATATAACATGAGATAATGTACAAGCAGGTCATATAGTATCTGACACTTTTTTTATTCTCCTTTTTTAATTTTTAAAATTTATTTTCCTCATACATGTCAATAAGCTTTATTATGAATATTAATAAGCTGACAGTTGGATGGCATCACTAACTTGATGGACATGAGTTTGAACAAGCTCAGGAAGTTGGTGATGGACAGGGATGCCTGGCCTGCTGCAGTCTATGGAGCCACAAAGAGTTGGACATGACTGGACGACTGAAGGCCTTGCTGAGCTGTGATAGGTACTGTGCTAAGCTCCTGAGGACAAGAAGAAAAACATGGTCCTTCCACTAATGTCACATGAGGTGACATACATGTAGACTATCAGTTATAAGCAGTGTGACCCCTGCTATACTAGAAGGCTCCAGGGCATGGGGATTCATAGAGCAGAGTCCTGTTTAATTTTCTCAAGTCAAATCATGCGTGGTCTCTGCTTCCTCTGTCTTAAATATGCTAGACAGCTATATTTTCATATGTATTCTTTGTGTCATGACATGGATTATAAATTTATACCGTTGTATTATGAAATGGGTTTTACTCACAAAACTGTGTGTACCAAATCCTGATGAACCTACTTGCAGAGCGGGAACAGAGACGCAGAGGAAGGGAACAGACTTGTGGACACAGTGAGGGAAGGAGCGGGCGGGACAAGCTGAGGAAGGAGCACGGACACGTGTGCTCCGCCCGGTGTAAAACCGCTGGTGGGAACCTGCCGTACAACACAGGGAGCTCGGCTCCGTGCCCCGTGGTGACAGATGGGTGGCATGGGGGGAGGAAGGCTTGAGAGGGAGGGGACATATGGATACTTATAGCTGATTCATGTTGTGGGTGCAGCAGAAACTAACACAGTATTGTAAAGCAGTTATTCTCTAAATCAAAAAACAAACTCAGGTCAGAAGCATGGGGGAAAGGAGATGTTTAGTGTCTCAAGTTTTCCATGAAAAAATCGACCTCTGGGGGGAAAAAAAGAAAAAAATTCACTGGAGTTTGTGAAGCATGATTTTAATTATTTGTGATTCTATTCTAGGAGTCTAACCCTTCCCTCCTCTCAGATGCTAGTCACCTGTAACTAGGTTTACTTGGAGGAGCTGGGTTGGTTCATTAATCTATTATATAACATTCACTGAGCCCACGGGGACTAAGCTGAAGAGAGGGCATAAAGCGACTCCACCCCAGTGCCCAGGTCTTGTCCTCAAGGGGCTTCTCTGTAAATGGGGGAGGCAGACAGGCGGGCCGCACTCAGCGGATCACCAGAGGTTTGAAGCCAGGGCGGAGGAGGTGACTGATTCTGCTGGGGCAGAGAGCAGCCACAGAGGGTTGGGGAGGCAGCACCTTGCGGGTGAGTGAGTAATCACTGCCAATTAGAGTCAGAAAATCTTTTTCTTCTTCAGAGAGAAGCATTGCAGGTAACAGCCTATAGGCAAAGGCATGAAGTGATTAAGGCAGACAAATACATTATCACATTTCATTTTGAGGGACTTAAAAATATGGAGCTGTTCTCAGGGGCAGGTTTCATCCCAGATGACATCAGCCGCCTTTCAGAGGTCTCCTGTGCAGTGGGCAAGGCTCATCCTTCCAAACGGAAAGGAAATTAATGAGAGAGAAGAGGTATGAGACACGCTTTGGGAACATTCTTTTCATGCTTACTTAAAACTGAAAATATAAATGTGTTCAATTATATAAGTAACTGAACAACATGCATAAATTTATTATAATAGAAAGAGGAAAAAAAACAACCAACCCTGTAATCTTACCTTCCTAGAAAGAGCTACTGTTGGTATTCCATTGACCAGTCTTCCAGATTTTATAGTGTGCAAAAAGAAATGAATAGGAAATCAAATCATGTCTATTACTTTGTACAGTCTTTTCACTCAACACTGTAGTATGACTATTTTACTCTATAATAAGTAGTTTATTTTAAAATATTTTAATATATATGTTTACAAAGCAAAATAACGGGCTTCCCAGGTGGCACAGTGGTAAAGAACTGCCCGCCAGCGCAGGAGACACAGGACACTCAGGAGACTGGGGTTAGATCCCTGGTTCAGGAATATTCCCTGCAGGAGGAAATGGCAATCCACTTCAGTGTTCTTTCCTGGAAAATTCCATGGGCAGAGGAGCCTGGCGGGCTACGGTCCTTGTGGTCGCAAAGAGCAGGACACAACTAAGCAACTGAGTACTCATGCAGCCACAAGGCGAAGTAATTGTTATAACTTTAAGGATGAAAAAGTAACAGCGAAAGACAAATGCTACAAACCAGTGAGTATAACTACAGATAATACTTGGAGCATCTACTATAATAGACAAATCTATTTTAAAAACAAAACAAAACCCCCAGAGGAGACAGCTGAAAGATAAGGACAGACCCTTATTCTATAATTACTACTCTATAAAAGTAATGAGAATTTTCATACAAGATAGTCACTTCCTGGGCATGAACTGACATGGAAGATGCATGTCTCTGTGTGAGAGACAATCAAGATGGGCTTTCTTGTAGGATTTATTGGATCTTTTCTTGGCATCAAGGACTATGATCCACACTTCACCTCTGTTTGCCATGACCCTATTAGATACTGTCATTATTTGTACTTGATATATCGGTATATATATTGATATATATATTCAAGTCTCTTGAAATAGAGACTTGAAAAGGTTATATAACTTGACCAAGGTCACACAGTGCAAGGCAGAGTTGGAGCCTGAATTTGTGCAGCTTGACTCCAGAATCCATAACAGGCACTGTGCTATACCCTTCTGGACCTGAAGAAAAGAGGGGGACATACTGGTGCTGGTGGGGTGATGTGGTGGGAGAGGGGGGCAGAGCGCAGAGTCAAGTGCGTGCTCAGTCACTTCAGCTGTGTCCGAGTCTTTGGACACAACTATGGACTGTAGCCTGCCAGGCTCCTTTGTCCATGGGGATTCTCCCAGCAAGAATACTGGGTTGGGTTTCCATGCCCTCCTCCAGGGGATCTTTCCAACTCGACGACTGAACTCTTATGTCTCCTGCACTGGCAGGCAAGATCTGTACCACTAGTGCTACCTGGGAACAGATGTAAATAAAGGACTGGCAGAAATGGGGCCATGAGGTCGTGAAGAGTCGGACAGGACTGAGCAACTAAGCACAGCATAGCCCAACACGGAAGGGAATCAGTTTTCACACATTATGTATATTCTCTGCATTTGTTAATAACCTGCTTACTTCTCAAATGGGTTTGAAGGAGTTTAGATTTGATATCTTCATCTCTTAACATTTTTCTTATGGCCAAAGTTTTAATGTAACTAGGGGCTTTTCAGGTGGCGTGAGTGGTAAAGAACCTGCCTGCCAACATAGGAGACGTAAAAGACGCAGGTTTGATTCTTGGGTCAGGAAGATCCTCTGAAGGAGGGCATGGCAACCCCCTCCAGTATTCTTGCCTAGAGAATCCCATGGACAGAGGGGCCTGGCAGGCTACGGTCCATAGGGTCGTAAAGAGTTGGACATAACTGAAGTGACTTGGCACAAATGTCACTAATGTTTATAACTTGGCCCATTGACAAGTTGCATCCCAGTACATTTGACTTAAAAAAAAATTATGTGACAATATTTAAGGCTAATTATGTGAGGATCTGTTTCATTACTTGTCCATAGGAACACTAAAGAATAATTATCTGTGTAGTTGGCTAAGTCATGTTGGACTCTTTGTGACAATGACCCCATGAACTGTAGCCTGCTAGGCTTCCCTGGCCATGGGATTCTCCAGGCAAGAATACTGGAGTGGGTTGCCATTTCCTCCTCCAGGGGGTCAACCTGACCCAGGGATCGAACCCACATCTCCTGCATTGGCAGGCAGGTTCTTCATTAGTGAGCCACCAGTGAAGCCCCTAAATCTGTGAGTTTGTTTCAATAGCTCATAACTATATTTAAACATCACAAATCTTTCCTTTATGCTAAAACTGCTGAGATAGGAATCTTAATTGAGAAAATGAGTTGTAATGAGAAAAGAAACAGTAAACAGAGTAAATAAAATAAAAAATAGAAAATGTATCATCTGCTTGAATATCAGTTGGATTTAGCATGAAAATATATGAACCAAAAATGTGGCTCTGTCTTGAACATAGTTGTATTATTCTCATAAGTAGATGTGCCATGAGCCTATATTTGAACTTTATTTTTGTATTCTTGCATGTAAAGGCTGCCCTTACCATCTTCAGCTGTTAAATTTAATTACAAATTTAAAAATAGTGGAAGAGCATTGGGAACGCTTCATAAGGTTGTGTTCTTTGCCTTTAGGCCATTCTTGTGAGCTAGAGTGGAGGAAGTGGAATCCTAATTTTAAAGCTGAGCAAAGGGGGACTTACCTGCTGGCTGATAGTGAGGAATCCGCCTGCCAATGCAGGAGACACAGGTTTGACCCCTGGTCCAGGAAGATCCCACATGCCTTGGCACATCCAAGCCCGTGTGCCACAACTATTGAGCCTGTGTTCCAGTGCCCGGGAGCCGCAACTCCTGAAGCCTGTGGGCCCCACAGCCCACGCCCATAACAGGAGAAACCACAGTGATGACAAGGCTGTGCGGGACGATGAAGAGTCGCCTCCATTCACCGCGACTAGAGAAAAGCCCTTGCAGCAATGAAGACTCCGCACAACCAAAGAGGAGCTGAGTGAAGCAGAGAAGATTCTCAGCCAGACTTGTAGAGCCTCCACTGAACCAGGTCCAGTGACTCCTGAGCCAGTGCTCTTTCTGGAAAATTCATTCTCCTCCATTTGCTCATTCTCCTCCACTTAGAGGGCTCCCAGACAGGGAGAAGGAGTTGAACGGCCAGAGCATACCACTCAAAATTTCTGGAAACACTGCGAATGTTTTACAGGAGGAGCAGGATCATGGGGGACCATCCCCCATGAGGTCAGGAGGCCAACTCTTGCCTCGGTGTGGTCACTAAGTGGCTGAGTGACTCCAGGCGGTTAATTATTTCATGACTATAGGAATAACTAGCTTTCAGGTAGTAATAAACGAACTCTGTAAGTTTGAGACAAGAGTAAGTGCTTTTTTTTTTTAAAGAGAGAATTTCTTGTCTTGGTGGTGAATTTTCCCCTATTGGCACAAAAGCTTTTCAGCTTGCTGGTTGCTTTTCTGGAGGTCTGTGTGCATGTTCTTCTTTGGGGTCATCAACCACTCAGTTCAGCCAGGTCACCTGTCTGGGTACCAGCTTTTCAGTCTGGAAACTGAGCCGAGATTATCCAGGCGTGTGGCCGTAACTCCTTCATCTTCTCTTTCCGTCTTTGTTTCTCTGATGCCATCTTTTCCTGAGGATAGAGGAACAAAAGCCAAAACTGGTCAATTCAGCTGTTCCTAGGAGTTATGAATGTTTTGTTTGTTTTCGTTTGTGTGAGAGGAGGTTGCAGGGGACAGATAAGGTGAGGTGGATGGGGACTCTTTATTTGTTCAGCCTCCTTCTGTTCCTAATTACCAGGGATTACAGCAAGATTGGCTGGATATTCCAAACGATTTATGACATTTTTAAGTAAAGCAAGGAGAAAACAAATTTGGGAAAATCTTTCTCAGTTCTTGAGGATTCGTTTTTTGCTGTATATATGGTCATTTTGTTTTTAGTTCAGGGTTTTA
Organism: Tragelaphus eurycerus; assembly: GCA_935064755.1. NCBI lineage: Eukaryota > Metazoa > Chordata > Mammalia > Artiodactyla > Bovidae > Tragelaphus > Tragelaphus eurycerus. Next base: position 6,683,789 of record CAKXYN010000023.1, read on the forward strand.
GGGGAAAAGCAACTCCCAAATCACAATTATATTACATCATAACACATCCCAGGACACACCTGTAAATTTTGCAGCTCCCTTCTACCCAAAGAGGATCGCTGTCAGACTTCCAACGACAAGGAGTCTGATTAAAGTCATGGAGTGCATGACTAAAAACTAGCATCTGAGATGAATAATAGGGAACAAAGGCATTTTGTCATAATTTAATTTTTATTCGTTTCTAGAGGAAAAAAAAATTGCTCAACATAACATAAGCTGGGCCCACTCAAATGGGGGGCATGCATATGTTACCCGTTCTGCCAGGCTCACAACCAATTGGAGTGTTAGCTATTTATAAATGCAAGGTTGACTGAAACCATCCCGCCACCGCGCAGAGCTCCCTCCTTAATAGAAGAAGATCCACTGGTAGGTGTGGGGAGCAAATGTTTAACAAGCGTTTTCCGGCTCTGAAATATGGAGGAGGAGAGGAAACGTATGGCGGTAGCAACCGAGGCCATCAACTGCGGGACGAGAAGACTTGGGGGAGAAGGCCAGGGAGGGAATCAGCGTGTCCATATGGGGACCTTCACCGACTGGGAAACCGGGGTAGGGGGCAGGGAAGGCAGGAAACACACGTGAGGAGGAGAGAGAGGGGAAAGCAGGGGGCTGTTTCTGATGCTAGGTGGACTTGCTTCCAGTGGGACCTAGAGGTGCTTGTTTGGGAAGGGACGATCACGCCACCCGGCAGGCAAGCTGTTTTCAGCATGTTGCTCTATTGCTGGGAAGAGGGAAGACAAAGAGATAAACTCCTTTTCTTTGGCACAAAAGTGTTTAAATTGTGGAACTTGCAGTTGTTGAGGGGTGGGAGATGGAAAGAATATGTATCAGTTGGGTTGCACTGAGTTGCAACTCCCAGAAAAAAAAATCAACCCGAAGGACTGTGTGGGTTCCTTTCTAGAAATGTCAGGGACAGTCTGGCTACAGGGCCAAGTGTATCCAGGGCCTCAGTGATAAATGTGGATCATTCCATCCCTCCATTCTGTTCTCCTCCAGGTTTACTTCATTCTTGAACTGTATACATTGGTTCAATAGTCGCCTCCACCTGCAGGCCAGGGTCCACTTAGATTTCTGCCCATGGGTAAATAGCTTACTTTCCTCCAAGAGCTGAACAACGGGAAATTTCGGCCTGACTTTTCCTTTATCTGTGTCCCGAGACTGCCCCAGAGTTGGGGGTGGAGTCAGACCCAGTCACGTGTTAGGACTGAGAGCAGGCCTGCGAGTGGACGCTGGGCGCCAGAGAACAGAGCCTCCTGTGTGTGGGGTAAAGGCAGGAGGTGCTTTGTTCACCTCTTCTCACAGGAACCTCCTATAATTTCTACGAGAAGGTCATCATTGCCGCCATTTTGTAAATGCTGCTGCTGCTAAGTCGCTTCAGTCATGTCCGACTCTGTGCAACCCCACAGACAGAAGCCCACCAGGCTCCCCTGTCCCTGGGATTCTCCAGGCAAGAATACTGGAGTGGGTTGCCATTTCCTTCTCCAACGTATGAAAGTAAAAAGCGAAAGTGAAGTCGCTCAGTCGTCCGACTCTTAGCGACCCCATGGACTGGAGCCTACCAGGCTCCTCCGTCCATGGGATTTTCCAGGCAAAAGTACTGGGGTGGGGTGCCATTGGTTCAGTTAACACTTGGGATAAGAGTAAGGGGAGGACCTTGGGTTTGAACCTGTTCCCATGGACTCTACTAGCATTCTTTATGTATGTATCAAAAGCCAGGTCCTACTGGTCATCTAACTAAATTCTCCTCAGCTATTTGACATTTCCAACAACCCACCCTTTCTCCTCCCCCAGCTTTGTTTAAAACAATTGTAGGGAGGAGAGTCCACGGTGACCCTGAGACATCTGTAGGAGTGAGGGGAATACCACTTTTGCTGGCATCAGCACCCCTTACATTTACCTCTATAAGAATAGGAAGGCCCGAGTGTCCATCTGGGACCTACAGATTACCAGGGTCGCAGGGTGAAGCGGAGCACCCCGATTCTTTCCCTCCCCGCTTACAGCAGATCATCTCACCTCACACCTGCTTCTACCCGGCACCCTGGGTTGCAAAGGGTGTGACAGGACTGAAAGCAACCGAACACGCAGGCATACAGAGTTAAGGGATTACTACTACATCTATTTCTGCTTTATTGACAATGCCAAAGCCTTTGACTGTGTGGAGCACAATAAACTGTGGACAATTCTGAAAGAGATGGGAATACCAGACCACCTGATCTGCCTCTTGAGAAATTTGTATGCAGGTCAGGAAGCAACAGTTAGAACTGGACATGGAACAACAGACTGGTTCCAAATAGGAAAAGGAGTACGTCAAGGCTGTATATTGTCACTCTGCTTATTTAACTTCTATGCAGAGTACATCATGAGAAATGCTGGCTGGAGGAAGCACAAGCTGGAATCAAGATTTCTGGGAGAAATATAAATAACCTCAGATATGCAGATGACACCACGCTTATGGCAGAAAGTGAAGAGGAACTCAAAAGCCTCTTGATGAAAGTGAAAGTGGAGAGTGAAAAGGTTGGCTTAAAGCTCAACATTCAGAAAATGAAGATCATGGCATCCGGTCCCATCACTTCATGGGAAATAGATGGGGAAACAGTGGAAACAGTGTCAGACTTTGTTTTTCTGGGCTCCAAAATCACTGCAGATGGTGACTGCAGCCATGAAATTAAAAGACGCTTACTCCTTGGAAGGAAAGTTATGACCAACCTAGATAGCATATTCAAAAGCAGAGACATTACTTTGCCAACAAAGGTCCATTTAGTCAAGGCTATGATTTTTCCTGTGGTCATGTATGGATGTGAGAGTTGGACTGTGAAGAAGGTTGAGCGCTGAAGAATTGATGCTTTTGAACTGTGGTGTTGGAGAAGACTCTTGAGAGTCCCTTGGACTGCAAGGAGATCCAATTAGTCCATTCTGAAGGAGCTCAGCCCTAGGATTTCTTTGGGAGGAATGCTGCTAAAGCTGAAACTCCAATAATTTGGCCACCTCATGCGAAGAGTTGACTCATTGGAAAAGACTCTGATGCTGGGAGGGATTGGGGGCAGGAGGAGAAGGGGACGACAGAGGATGAGATGGCTGGATGGCATCACTGAGTCGATGGCTGTGAGTCTGGGTGAACTCTGGGAGCTGGTGATGGACAGGGAGGCCTGGCGTGCTGCGGTTCATGGGGTCGCAAAGGGTCGGACACGACTGAGCGACTGATCTGATCTGATCTGATCTACGTATCTTGATAAAGATGTCCTTACACAGAAATGTAAGTATATCTTCATTTTCCTCCTGAAAGTATGTGTTTATGCATTCTGTAAACACATCCTTGCACATTGCCCCTTTTTTCTTTTAACAGTGTAATTGGGGTCATTCCATGATAGAGAGCTACCTTGTCTTTGTGAAGTCACTGAGTCGTGTCCGACTCTTTGCGACCCCATGTACTGTAGCATACCAGGCTCTTCCATCCATGGGATTTTCCAGGCAAGAGTACTGGAGTGGGTTGCCATTTCCTTCTCCAACCTTGTCTTTCCCCCCTTTTAATGTTCTATGGATTTACCAGTTTATTTAAATTATTATGGAATGGTTTCAAAGATATTATTTAAAGACATTCTTTGAACGTATTATTTAAAGTTCTTATGGATAGCTTCTTAAGTGGCTTCCAATCTCTTTGCTGTAGTAAACAAAGTTGTAGTGAATATCTTCTTAGGTACCTAATTTTACACATGTGTGAGTGTATTTTTAGTTTCAATTTCTGTAAGTGGAATTATTAAGTCAAAGGGTATATGAATAGAAAATTTTGTAGGTATTCTATATCTATAAATAGATATTTGCTAAATTTTCATCATGGAAGTTGTGTCAGTTTACACTCCTACTCTTTAAAAAAAATCTTTAAAACTTTTTTTTTAAAACTATGATAAAATAACTTAACCACTTCTAAGTGTACACATCAGTAGTGTTAAGTATATTCACACTGTTGTACAACCAATCTCCAGAACTTCTTTATCTTGCAAAACAGAAACTCTGTGCCCATGAGGAGTTTGAGATCAACATATACACACTATATATAAAACAGGTAATCAACAGGGATCTGTTGTATAGCAAAGGAAAATCCACTCAATATTCTGTAATAACTTATATAGGAAAAGAATCTGAAGAAGAAAAGATACATGTATAAAGAAAGAAAAATAGCGGTAAGTCGTGCTCGACTCTTGTGACCCTTTGGACTGTAGCCCACCAGGCTCCTCAGTCCTTGGGATTTTCCAAGCGAGAATAATGAAGTGGGTTGCCTTTTCCTTCTCCAGGGGATCTTCCTGACCCAGGAATCGAACCCAGGTCTGCATCACTGCAGGCAGATTCTTTACAGACTGAGCTAGCAGGGAGCATGTATATGTATAACTAAATCATTTTGCTGAACACCCAAAACTAAAACAACATTGTAAATCAATCAGCCTCCAATACATTTTTTAAACAAAAAAAAGTTTTTTTTGGCTCTGCTGTGCAGCACTTGAGATCTTAGTTCCCTGACCAGGGATTGAACCCGTGCCCCTGCAGTGGAGGCTCAGAGTATTAACCACTGGACTGCCAGGGAAGTCCCTAAAATAATTTTTTTTTAAGAGGAAAAAAATCCCCCTGAAACTCTGTGCCCAGTTAGCAAAAACTCTCTATTCCCCCTAACCTCCACTCCTTAACAATTACTGTTCAGCTTTCCATTTCTACAAATTTGACTATTTTGGATATCTCATATATGTGAAAATATACAGTATTTGCCATTTTTTTGTGACTGACTGACTTCACTTAGGGTAATGTCCTCAACCTTCACCCACGTTGTAACATGTATCAGAATTTACCTCCTTTTCAAGGGCTGAATAATGTTCCGTTTTGTGTACAGAACACACTTTGTCTACTCAGTTATCTGTCAGGGCACAAAGAGCTGCCTGTGTCTTTTGCCTGTGGTGAATAATGATGCTATAAATGGATGTGGAAAGATCTCTTTGAGATCCTGCTTTCTGTTCTTTTGGAAATATACCCAGAAGTGGGATTGCTAGATCATATGGTAATCCTATTCTTAATTCTTTGAAGTACCACCATGCTATTTTCTATTGTGGTTACACCATTTTACCTTCTTAGCAACAGGGTACTCCTACTGTTATGAGTGAGCGTGCCTGCTCTCTGACACTTTTGCCAATTAATAGTGTATGATTCCACACTTAACTTCACTTGGCATTAATCTCTCTCTCCCATTCTCTTGTTTTCTCTCTGTATTTCTCTTTTTACAAATGTGTTTGAGTACCTTTTCATCTGTTAAAAGTCTTATATATTTCTTTTACCACCAACTGTGACAATATCCTTTGCCCACCTTCCTCTTGAACTGTCAGCCCTTATATTTGCAAAGATTTTTTTTCTATTAAATAAGATTTTTTTTTTTGTTATTTGTTTTCCAGTTTGTTATTGTCTTTTGATTTTGATTTCTCTTCACTTCAGTTCAGTTCAGTTCAGTTGCTCAATCATGTCCGACTCATTGCGACCCCATGGACGGCAGTATGCAAGGCTTCCCTGTTCATTGCCAACTGATTGCTCTTGTTGCTGCTGCTGCTGCTAAGTCACTTCAGTCATGTCCGACTCTGCACGACCCCATAGATGGCAGCCCACCAGGCTCCCCCGTCCTTGGGATTCTCCAGGCAAGAACACTGGAGTGGGTAACTGATTGCTCTTCAGATCCGATCAGATCAGTCGCTCAGTCGTGTCCGACTCTTTGCGACCCCATGAATTGCAGCACACCAGGCCTCCCTGTCCATCACCAACTCCCGGAGGTCACTCAGACTCACATTCATCGAGTCAGTGATGCCATCCAGCCATTTCATCCTCTGTCGTCCCCTTCTCCTCCTGCCCCCAATCCCTCCCAGCATCAGAGTCTTCTCCAATGAGTCAACTCTTCACATGAGGTGGCCAAAATACTGGAGTTTCAGCTCTAGCACCATTCCTTCCAAAGAAATCCCAGGGTTGATCTTCAGAATGGACTGGTTGGATCTCCTTGCATTCCAAGGGACTCTCAAGAGTCTTCTCCAGCACCACAGTTCAAAAGCATCAATTCTTTGGCGCTCAGCCTTCTTCACAGTCCAGCTCTCACATCCATACATGACCACAGGAAAGACCATAGCCTTGACTAGGCGAACCTTTGTTGGCAAAGTGATGTCTCTGCTTTTGAATATGCTATCTAGGTTGGTCATAACTTTCCTTCCAAGGAGTAAGTGTCTTTTAATTTCATGGCTGCAGTCACCATCTGCAGTGATTTTGGAGCCCAGAAAAATAAAGTCTGACACCGTTTCCACTGTTTCTCCATCTATTTCCCACATGTTCAATTTTGTTGTTGTCCAGTTTGTCTAGCTACACTCTTTGACTTCTGGGTGGTTTGGTATTTTCTTCAGAAAGTCCTTTTCTTGCTTCAAAATTCTAAAAAAGTTTCCCATGTTTTCTTTGAGTAATTTTGTTTTCTTCAAATATTATTTTGTGGCTCAATATTGACTGAGCCGGGTCTTTGCTGCTGCAAGGGCTTTCCCCTTGTTGCGGAGGACGGGGGCTACTCTAGTGGTGGTGCGCAGGCTTTTCCTACAGTGGCTTCACGCGCTTACGAGCTGCTTACGTGCTCTCGCGGAGCGCGGGCTCTAGGGCTCGCCGGCTTCAGTAGCTGCAGCATGAGGGTCAGTAGTTGTGGTTCCGGGGCTCTAGGGCACAAGCTCCATAGTTGTGGCTCCTGGGCTTTGTTGCTGTGCAGCCTGTGGGATCTTCCTGGACCAGGGAACGAACCTGTGTCTCCTGCATTGGCAGGTGGGTTCTTTACCACTGAGCCACCAAGGAAGCCCTGGAAATGTGTTTTTAGATCCTACTTGCAAATCCATTTTGGAAATTTTTCTTCCTCTCCTGCTTTAGTTCATAGCAAACCTGAAAACCTGTTCTACTGAGAAGAAGAGTGGAGATTTTGATCCATGGAGGTTGTAGTGACAGCAGGGATCAAAGTGAAGGGACCTGCAGAGAATGATGAGAGTTTTGGAGTAACTGTTGGGCCATTTGCATGGCATCTTGCTACCTAAGCATCTGGGGATGGCATGCTTTCCCCCACCACTCTGTAGTGTGTGTGTGCTCAGTCACTCAGTCACGTCTGGCTCTTTGTGTTCCCATGGACTGTAGCACACCGGGCTCCTCTTGTCCCTGGAAATTTTCGGGCAAGAATACTGGAGTGGGTTGGCCTTTCCTTCTCCAAGGGATCTTCCTGACCCGGGGATCGAACCTGCATCTCTTGCGTCTCCTGAATTGGTAGCAGATTCTTTACCACTAGCACCACCTGGGAAATCACAAATTATTTTGTTAATTGTGTGATTAGTACTTTGATACCCGTCTCTTTTGATAGATTCCTGCTTTCAGAAGGGCAGGGAGCATGCCTGTGTCACTTGTTAATGTTATCTTCAGCAGAATACCTGTCTCGAGAAGTATACAGTGAATGACTAAATTTCTGAGGTCTCCAAACATATCCCCGTCATCCCCACCACTACCACTCCCCCACTCCCCAGCAATCTGTGCATTATTTAAGGAAAAAAGCTGCATCTTGATTTTCCTTCTTCCAAGCATTGCAAGGGTAAGTATTCATTCTATGCTTTTGGAATAAATGAATTCACATTGTGAATATGACAACAGTCTACCAATAGCAACTGATCCAGTCCACAGACTTGAGAGGTAAATACTTCATTCATCCAAAGTGACTAAGCTCTTGGAAACTCAAAAAATTGAGGGAAATCTCAAAGTCTTACACAAGAGTAACTGGAAATCCTTTCATTAATCCTGCGTGGACATCAGGATGTTGACTTTAGTTTTTCCTTGGCAAAGGAAAGGAAAACTTGGACATTCCTATCGCTGTCTGACTTCTTGAAGAGGTCTTAGGTTAAGAAGATCAACTTGGCAACACTGCTGTTTTCCACTTGAATTAAAGTGAATTATAGCTTAGGTTAAAGATAAAAACAAGTAAAAATAGCATTTATTCATGTTAATTAAGAGCAGTTATTTTATTTAGGAAAAAATGTTTTCCCTTGTCAATGAGATAATCTTAAGTTCCCAGCTAGTTAGGTTGCTTAAAGATTCTAATAGGCAACCAGATAGATTCTTGTTTTTAAAAAGACACACATTTTGTGAAGTAGAGAATGCAGGTTGCTACTTCATTTCTTCTGAAGACAAAAGGAAAACAAAATTTTTTTCAAGGTTAAAGAATTTATTCTTAATTTTTAAGGCTGCATGTCATCTTACCATAGTGAGTTGACAAAAGTGCTCAGTTTGCAAGGAATTAAAAGATCAGCAAGAGTGTAGTTCCAGAGTTGTCCAATTATGTGGTGTCTCTAAAGGGAGAAGGGGTGTTTTCAAGGGCAAGATTGAAAAAAAAAAGCAACCACTGAACTAAAACCTTCTAAAGGCCCCAAGTCAGGAGGCCACCAAAATAGGGCCATTGAGAAGGAAATTCATTTGAGACTGAATCGCAGAGTCGCTTTTGCTTGGAAAACATCAAAAACGCTGATGTAAACACGCCCTAATTAGTGTCAAATCACCCTTCTAGAAAATATATAACTGTGTTATACTGTACTTTTAAAATAATTTGGAATCTTTATCGTATATTCTACCCAATGGATGAAAAAATTACATTAAAATACTCCAGAGTTGTATTACTTTGCATACAGTTGCATCTAATACTATTTTATATTCCACTCTTTCAACTGGGCATGATTTTGTACCCACATTTTGCTTATGGCTACATGGTCCAGCCCTCATATTCTTTTAGGAGATACACGGTTTATAGAACTTTTAAGAATTTTTATTTAAGGAAAGGAGTTTTATGACTTTCAAATTCAGGCAGTAACTGCTGACAGGACAAGGGGAAGCGGAAGTTCCTTGCATTTAAGAGAATCCTGTAAGTGCGTTAACAAACAGATAAGATGTGCTTCGCATGAGCTCATCCGTCGTTTGAATAAAAACTGCTGGGAAGGTGGTGCTTAAGCAGTTTGTGGTCTCTGATGCAAATAGGGTTGACATTCCCTTTGCTTATTGCATTGTTCAAGCTTCCTTTCAAAGCTGGTACCCCCACACCTCAGCCTAGCTCTGCGGAGCGCTGGTCCCCAGCCCTGCCTGCACGTTAGAGTTCCCAGGGTGGGGGAGAAGAAGGGGACTTGGAATTCCAGACACTCAGGCCTTATCCTAAATTAACTGCTTCAAAGAGGTCTGGATATTGGTATTTTTTTCAAAGCTCCCTAAGTGATTATAGGTGCATTTGGGGTCCAAAACTACTGGTCAAGAGAACATATTAACCATTCCATCATCTCTGTCCTTTAATTTCTGTAATTAGCTCTGTTTAGGTCACCAGGAAGCAAAAAGTTTATCTTGATTCCCTAGATAGAAAATTTGTCAAGGGATCCCAACCACTAAATTGAATGAAATAGCCTGAAATACAGAATGTGTTTTGAAATATTTGCTCCTTTGACAAAGGCGTATTAAGCATGTACTGTATGCTCTGCTTTAAGTATTATGAATGATTGAAAAATGAATGAGACACCACCTCCCTGGTTTAAGTATGACCAGAAAGATAAAACTTGTCAAATGAATCACAGTGGTTGTTCAGTCACTAAGTTGTTTCCGATTCTTTGTGACCCCATGGACTGCAGCGCTCAAGGCTTCCCTGTCCTCCAGGGAGGGACCCAAGAATGCACGGCAAAAATGTGTTTTGATTCAGGAGGGACGGAGAGGAGGAATGCAAGCGGAATTTAGTAAGATCTACTAGGGAAGGTTTTGAAAAGGGGATTTAAGCTACTCCCTCCTGCACAACCTGAGCGGTAGGAGCTGGCTGGGCAGAGGAGAGGAAGGAGTCTAAACCAGAGGGAGCCTTGTGAAGAAGTGGGGACTGGAAGGAGCTTGGAGGGAGTATTTGGGGAACAAGTGGCTGGTGTGGCTCCGGCTTAGGCCGTATGGAGCAAAGGACTGAAGAGTCCAGTAATAATGCAGGTCTTGAATTTCAGTCCAAGACTCCTCCATTTTGTGTTAGTCATGTGAAAAGGAGCCCCCGGGAGAGACACTTTCCCTTTGGAAAATCTGGGAGCATAGTGAATGTAAAAACGCAGGATTGAAAAATGTCCTATCCTGATAGAAGCCCGGAGAGGTAAAGATGTCTAAATCCATCCCTGTCTGGCCTCAGGTTCCTTCGAATTGTTCATTCTCCCAGCGTGGCCTCTGCGAAGGCTGGGTAAGTGCTCTGTGTTCTTCCCCCCTGCCACATTCAATAATGGTTAAAGACTTAATTATCTTTTTATGAGCCCAACAGTCCTAGTTTTCTGTTGCTCAAACACAAAGACATCATCTGTCTTCGGCAGACATTCAGATGTTGAATAGGAGAGAAGGCAGCGGCGCGAGGGTGGAGGTGCGCGGCGCGCGGGCTCGGGGAGGGCGCGCCCTGGAAACGCGGAGCCGCGGGCGGCGGACCTGCGGGGGAAACGCGGTAAAGCCCTGGCGAGAGCTCGACGCGCGCTCGGCCCGGTCCGCGCAGAGTAACTGCCGAAAACATTTAAAAGCTCAAGTAGGAGCTAGTGCACTCAAGGAAACAGGACTCCTATGCTTTTTGCTCTTCTGTATGTTTAAGACACACTTTCCGTGGGATCTTACAATAGCATCATGAAGTATTACAAAGACAAGTATAGAATTTTAACCTTATGATTTGTCAAAATCTCAGCTTTAGACCAATGTGCATCACCTGGTTTTTGAAGGAATGAAACAAATACAGTCTGTACCTACAGTCTGTGCTGTTTATGGCTTTAAATTTTGACACAGTGTTTAAATGTACGTAGGACTGCAAGAAGATCCAACCAGTCCATTCTGAAGGAGATCAATCCTGGAATTTCTTTGGAAGGAATGATGCTAAAGCTGAAACTCCAGTATTTTGGCCACCTCATGCGAAGAGTTGACTCATTGGAGAAGACTCTGATGCTGGGAGGGATTGAGGGCAGGAGGAGAAGGGGACGACAGAGGATGAGATGGCTGGATGGCATCACTGACTCGATGGATGCGAGTCTGAGTGACCTCCGGGAGCTGGTGATGGACAGGGAGGCCTGGCGTGCTGCGGTTCATGGGGTCGCCAAGAGTCGGACACGACTGAGCGACTGATCTGATCTGATATTGTTTGACAACTTTTTTTAACCTTAAACATTAAAAAAATTTTTTAATTGAAGTATAGTTGATTTGCAATGCTTTAGGTGTACAGCAAAGTGTCTCAGTTATATTTATATATATATTTATATTTATATTCATTTTCAAATTCTTTTCCATTATCAGATCAGATCAGATCAGTCGCTCAGTTGTGTCCGACTCTTTGCGACCCCATGAATCACAGCACGCTAGGCCTCCCTGTCCATCACCAACTCCCAGAGTTCACCCAGACTCACATCCATCGACTCAGTGATGCCATCCAGCCATCTCATCCTCCGTCGTCCCCTTCTCCTCTTGCCCTCAATCCCTCCCAGCATCAGAGTCTTCTCCAATGAGTCAACTCTTCCCATGAGGTGGCCAAAGTACTGGAGTTTCAGCTTTAGCATCATTCCTTCCAAAGAAATCCCAGGGCTGATCTCCTTCAGAATGGACTGGTTGGATCTCCTTGCAGTCCAAGGCACTCTCAAGAGTCTTCTCCAACACCACAGTTCAAAAGCATCAATTCTTTGGCGCTCAGCCTTCTTCACAGTCCAGCTCTCACATCCATACAGGACCACTGGAAAAACCATAGCCTTGACTAGGCGAACCTTTGTTGGCAAAGTAATGTCTCTGCTTTTGAATATGTGATCTAGGTTGGTCATAACTTTCCTTCCAAGGAGTAAGCGTCTTTTAATTTCACGGCTACAGTCACCATCTGTAGTGATTTTGGAGCCCAGAAAAATAAAGTCTGACACTGTTTCCACTGTTTCCCCATCTATTTCCCATGAAGTGATGGGACCGGATGCCATGGTCTTCGTTTTCTGAATGTTGAGCTTTAAGCCAACTTTTTCACTCTCCACTTTCACTTTCATCAAGAGGCTTTTTAGTTCCTCTTCACTTTCTGCCATAAGGGTGGTGTCATCTGCATATATTATAGTTTATTACAAGATGTTGAATACAGTTCCCTGTGCTATACAGGAGGACCTTGTTGTTTATTTTATTTTATATATATAGTATGTATTTGTTAATCCCAAATTCCTAATTTATTCCTCCCTCCCTTTTGGTAACCATAAGTTTGTTTTCTATGTCTGTGAGTCTGTATCATTGTTTAAAAACAATATTCCACATATAAGTGATATCATATGATATTTCTCTTTGTCTAGGCAATTTCCTTTTTTCTTTAACTCAACATTCTCATGTGAGACTTACTCCTCTTTATTCCCTTCAATGGATGTTGTGTATCCTGTTTTTCTATGAAGACACCACGTCCATGCACACTCATAGGTATGTGGGTGGCTTCCAAATGACCACTTTACAGCTGACCCTGCAGTGAACATTCCCATGCAGATGGGAGAGTCTATCTGTCGTACGTCCAGAAGAGGGATTATTGGGGGTGAGGGAGTCCAACTTCATGTGGCCAAATTGCTCTAAAAAACAAAACAAATGGACAAACGTAAAACAGAAACAGGGTCATGGATACGGAGAACAAAAGGGTAGTTGTCAGAGGGGAGGAAGATGGGGAGGTGAGCATAGAATGTGACGGGATTAAGAGGATTAACAAACTTCCAGCTACAAAATAAGTGAGTCACAGGTATGAAGTGTACAGTGTGGGGTCTCGAGTCAATCAGAATGCAATGGTGTGTGGTGACACGGGGTTTCAGAGTCATCATGGGGATCCTTTTCATGTATAGAAATGCCAGGTCACTGTTTTGTATCAGGAACTAACACAGTGTTATTGGTCAATTATATTTAAAAAACAAACGCATAGAAAAAGAGGTAGGAGTTGTGGTTACCAGAGGTGGGGGGTGGGGAGGTGGAATTGGATGAAGACAATCAAAAGGTACAAACTTCCAGTTATAAGTAAGTACTAGAGGCATAGTGTTCAACACGATAGATATAATTAACAGTGCTGTATGTTTTATCTGAAGGTTAAGAGTACATTCTGAGTTCTCATTAAAAGGAAAACCTATTTTCTTTCTTTTTTAAATTGTGTGTCTGTATGAGATGATGGACGTCCAGTAGCCTTACTGTGGCTAGTGGATCACTTCATGGTGTAAGTCTACTCGTCATTCTGCACCCAAAACACAGTGCTGTGGTGTCAGTTACATCTCAGTAAAACTGGAAGGAAAGAAAAAAGAACAGCAGAGGTTTTTTTTTTTTTTTTTTTTTTACATAAGTGAGTATTACATATATCCTCAATTTATAAAATATACAAATATGATTTTTTAAAAATTTTTGACCACACCGCATGGCATGTGGGACTCTGTTCCTGCACAGGGATCAAACCCATGTCCCCTGCATTGGAAGGTGGAGTGTTAACCACTGGACCACGGGGGAAGTCCCATAAATATCGTTTATTGGTATATATTTTTCTTAGACATTTGAAATATTGCCCTACAACAAAGGCACTCAATGGGAATAATTAAGTGGCTTTGGGACCCAAGTTCTCGGAAACCCATGGCATTTGGGCTAAATGTGGCCGCCCAGCTTGTTCCCCTGAAAGACTCTGTCCCTTCCTACTGCCACCCCCACCTCTTGCTCTATTTAATATTTAGCATTCTTGTTATTAGAACAGCATTTCCAGCCCTCCATCCACACCCATCAGAAAGATGGAGGCAGACCCTTAGCCATCAGCTGTTCTCTTTACCAAACTAGTGTTGTCTAATCCACAGACCTGGGAGAAGCCCTGGTTCAGGAGGGAGGGAGACTTTCTGCAGCAGCAGAAAGAGGGACGTGGGCTTTCCAGCCTGGAGGTCTTGTTGCACATCCTATCTTCAACACTGTAGCCATGGGACATCTCAGGTGGGTCCCCTCTTTGAGTCTCAGTTTCCTCATCTGTAATAAAGGGAATGTAAACACCTGCTTTATGGGTTCTTAAGAGGATGGAATGAATGAAAATGTGTGTTTATCCAGCATAGTGCTTTGCATATGGCTCATTAAATATTTATTTTGCTTCCCCTTGGGAGAGCAACTGTAGGGCTCAAACGATATAATAGAGATGGAAGTACTTTGTAGTCTGGGAAGAGTCATCACTGTGTGGGTTGGAATCCTGATGTGGTGTGACATTGACTCATTCCTGACCTGATGGATACTTATTTTCTCTGAGTAGGTGGGTACTTATTTTCTCCTGGGTGAGAGAAAGAGGATAAGAACATATAGAGGGGAATATGGGTGTGCTGGATTCTTGTGAAAAGCCGAAGGCCAGAAAGAGATTTGAATATGTTTCTGCAAGGCTATCCTGGCTCTTTTCAGTTGCCAGATGACCTATTTTATGAAGGGTTTTGAAGTATAATGAGATGCTGAAGAGTTCACGCCCTTCCTCAAACACTACAGTGATTTACGATCAAAATCTGGTTATTTACATCATTTCCCAGGTTATCACATATACTGTTTGGCCATTGACATACACAGTTTTATCAAATTAACCTGGAGTATAGCAAGGACTCTGTTTTACGAATTTGCACATTAAAAAAAAAATCTTTGTATTGGGAATTGTGTTTAAATCTGCAAAGAGTATAGCCATTGAGATATAAAGACCAGATGGGTCTAAATGTGGTGGTTTTCCTTGAGCAATCGTGAATTAGCATCGGAGATATTGAAGGTGGCATAAGCTAATGCTGCCCTTTGCCTAGAGGGACAGCTGTGTCCTTCTGAGCCTTTCATATCCACCCGGGGTCCCCCTCTGCTGTGGGCTGGGCTCAAATAGTTCATCTTTGCCTCTCCCTTTGCTAATTCTCCCAGTAATCTACCTTCTGGAGTTTGGTTGGGCTTCATTATAGATCCTCATACTCCCAAACTATGAAGTCATTCTTTTCTTCAGAGGCTCTTTCAAGACAGAAGATTTAATGCATTATACATTTTCCACGTTTCCTCCCCAGTTTTGCAGGTTCCTCTGGGCTGCCTTCTGAAAAGCTTCTTCCCTTTCTCTTGTCTTTCTGTTAATTAGTTGGCCCTCAGCTACCTCCCCATCTGTGGCATATAATGTATCAATAGGAATGAGCTAGTGGAATAGAGTTGCCTTAAGTGATGGAGATGAAGACAGAGAAAGCAGACTTATGGACAAGGGCAGGGTGTGGGGAGAAAGGAGAGGTTGAGAGGAATGGAGAGAGTAGCATGGAAACCTATACACTCCCATATGTAAAACAGACAGCCAGTGGAAATTTGCACATGACTCAGGGAACTCAAACTGGGGCTCTGTGACAACCTAGAGGGGTGGGAAAGGGTGGGAGGGAGGTTCAAGAGGGAGGGGACATATGTACACCTATGGCTAATTCATGTTGATGTATGGCAAAAATCAAACCAATATTGTAATTAGCCTTCAATTAAAAATAAATACATTAAAAAATAGTTGCCTTAAATGGTTACCTGTCCCTTTGTGTGACCATCCCCCACTTTGCAAGGCTTTGTAGGTTTCCCATTTTTTATTATAGAACTTTCCTGGGTGCTGACCACCTTACCAACTAGTATCTTAGCCAGCTTGGTCTTGGGAGAGCAAGCTTCTGGAGTGAAGTAGATTGGGGTGAGTATTCTTTTTTAAAAATATTTATTTATTTTTAAATTTTATTTTGGCTACACTGGGTCTTTGCCTGCTGCACGTGGGATCTTGAGTTGCAGCGTGAGAACTCTTAGTTATGGCATTTGGGATCTAGTTCCCTGATTAGGGGTTGAACCTGGAACCCCTGCATTAGGAGTGCAGAGTCTTAAGCACTGGTGAGCACCAGGGAAGTCCCAGAATGGGTCTTCTTTAAGAAAAAGAGTAATGATTTGGGTGGCAGAAAGATTCCAAAACCTCTGCTTCATAGTTTTTCCTAGGGTTACAGACTGAATCAGGGAGAAGGCTTCATGAAATACTTTGCTTTGTTTTCTGAGCATGAAAAAAAGTGAAAGTGTTAGTCGCTCACTTGTGTCCAATTCTTTGTGACCCCCCTGGACTGTAGCCTGCCAGGCTCCACCATCCATGGGATTCTGCAGGCAAAAATACTGCAGTGGGTGGCCATTGCCTTCTCCAGGGGATGTTCCTGACCCAGGGATTGAAGCCAGATCTCTCTCATTGCAAGCAGATTCTTAACTGTCTAAATATAGGAAAGATCAAATGGGATCAATTTGATGCAGTGTGAGAATTCAGTGATTCTGCTTTAGGGAGTCAGCACAGCTCCATGACATAGCTCCCTGCTCCCTCTCTGGGCCCGAGCACACTCACGAGCTTCAGGTTCATCTTAGAGTCCAGAGACTCGGGCTTGCTGTGATTGTTGGTAGATGATCAGGTGACCCTCCCTCTCCAAATCCTGCGTGTACTGCAAGGTGTGATCAAAGCCCCAGCCTCTCCAACAACTGCTCCTTTGACTATCCCAATCCATTTGGTGTGTTCTAACTCAGAATTCTCACTATGGGTCACCTGTACGGCCTTTCTGGTACTTAATCATCCACTGTGTGTGTTGTTAGTTACTCTTTCTGCCGTTGGATTCTGAAGGCTGCCTTATAACTAGGCTTTCCGCTCTACTGATGCTGCTGGGAGTCATTTCTAGCTTCCTCTGTTCCTCTGTGTCTTACACTCATGGAGAAAGTCCTGGTGCTGGAGGGACCTGCCATTTTCCTGTGCCATGTATGCCAGTGGGAAGAAAAGTGTTTCTTCATACATTCGGTATGTCTGTATTCACAGGAGCATCACGAATAACCCACAGAAGGATCTTTCAAGTGGTAAAGCTGTTCGGTTGCTAGGGAGCCAAAAATGGATCGTGTGTGTGTGTGTGTGTGTGTGTGTGTATTAGCCACTCAGTCGTGTCTGACTCTTTGTGACCCCATGGACTGTAACCCACCAGGCTCCTCTGTTCATGGAATTCACCAGGAAAGGATACCGGAGAGGATTGCCACTCCTTTCTCCAGGGGGTCTTCCCAACCCAGGGATCAAACCTGGGTCTCCCTGCATTGCAAGAGGATTCTTTACCAGCTGAGCCACCAGGGAAGCTCTAAAAATGGATGGATGCTAACCAAATATTCATACACATATATAATATATAACATGTTGAAAAAGCTCCACCTACTGTGTACCAAGATTTCTTTCATGTATTGGAATACTGCAGGGAAGTAAAAAAAAATGTTGTTCTAAGAGTTTTTAGACTTTATTGTTTAAGATATGCATTAAAAAAAATTGAGCTCCAATATTCCCTATGAACTGGGAATAATACTATTTACCAAGGAAGGCTTTTAAAAATTAGATAGGATGATATGTATAGTCATATACTGCCTGATATGAGTTAGCACTTAACAAATGTCACCTGCCCTCTCCCAGTATGAGTTTCTGAATCATTTACTGGGAAAATGATTCCCCGCAATCCTCTAGTGCCACTCTCTGTTCATGACAACTTTAAAGGCAATCTCTAAAAACAATTCCCCATTACTTCTTTTTCTATCTATTTGAATGACTCAAAGTGGTTTTTTTTTTTTGCAACAAAACATAGTGACAGCCTGCTTCTGTTTTCTTTTACTCTTAATATATGCCTTCCTTAACATACAAATCAACAACTAAGAGCTTGGCTCATTTTTATTTTATTTCGTTTCTTCTCAATGATTTTGAGATTCTGAATGGGTTAAGATGAACTTGGCTTGGAGTTTGGGGGCTGCTTCTGTCTCACTGTCTCTCATAATTGGCAGCGCCAAGGGGACCTGAAGAACAAGGGCCGGGGCCACTATTGACTGAACTGAAGATGTGGGCGTCATTACCATCAGCAAAGTCCTGGGTAAGGACGAGTCTGTGGTCTCAACTGAGTAACTAGCGGTAAACCAAGAATTGATCCTATTGTTAAGGTCAAGTTTCTCCAAAGGGCAGATGGAAAGTGAGCAGTTGAGTATCGCCTCTGGGCACAAACACTGCTTCTCTCCTGCCCAAACTGTAGGTGTTCCTTCAGTGGTCCCTTATTATCTTGACTCATTTTTGACACGTACCCACAGTGGAGTTGGGGCCCTGCTGCTGTTGTCGTGGTGAGTAACCTTCACAAGCATGTCATGCGAAGGAGATGAGTCATTTAATCATAGTCTGCATGAATCCTACCACCCTGCCTCCAGCCCTCCAGGTGAGGCAAGGGGGCTGCACCATGGATAGCCAGGAAGGAAGTGGGCTGTGACTTCTTCTCTGCTCAGGGAAGTCACTTCTGGGCGGCCACCTGGTTGCAGAAGTTAGTTTCCCCAAACCGCGAGGATCATTTCATGGAGCCCAGGGTACAAATACCTGGCCCATCGGCTACAACCTGGACTGATCTTGCTGCCTCCCATCCTGCTCTGAGACGTGGCTGTGCTGGGTATGGTGTGAGAATGCCTCCTCTTCTTTTTTTTTTCTTTTTAATATTCCCATTGCGCAAGTACATAAAAGCTCCATATATTCTATAACATGACATCTCTCTGATGCTTAACTCTTTACATATGATCCCATTAAGGGAGGGGGCGGGTCTCACTGCCAACAAAGAGGACCCACACAGCGATGGAGAAGTTAGAAAAAAGCCTGGCTTTCTGGGTGTTCCTGTGAAAGCCCATCTTCTTCTGGATTTATGGCTCTCATTTTCTTCATTTGTCTCCTTCTCTCTCTCCCTTCGCAGATAATTAGTCTACATGCCTCAGCTGTTGGTGCATCAATAAATATTTGCTGAATGAATAAATGGAAAGTACCATTGCCAATGTGTATACAGCTTCAGGAGGGACCTGGAGGACCAGAAAGAAATTGCTGTAACTGACCTTTACTGAGGTGGTACCCTGAGATAGGAGAGCTTGCTCACTCCCTGGGTGAGGAGCTCTGGGAAAGAAAGAAAAGAGAATGATGAAGACACTTGGTTTTCTCCCATCTGGGATAATGAGCCTCCTTTTAAAAGAATTTAGGAAATGGAGAGATAGGTTACTTGCTATGCAGACAACAGAAATGTATTTTAGAGCCAAACGCAGTCTCCTGGCTTAGCGCGGTGATAACTAAAGGGGTGATGTAGATGGATGAGGCACAGTGAGGTACTAGATGATTCAGTGTTGGGAGCCAGCCACCTGAAATCCTGCGGGGTTCTTGAGGTAGCTCGCTGTTCTAGAGACTTAATTACCGCTGTAACTCATGACACATAATTGCGTGTCAGCGAGGCTAGTTTTCCTGCTGAACTGCAACCTGGAGGAAGTAAACGATGCTGCTCCCCGTTCCACCTGCAAACTGACCCACCAGCTTTCTGATGTGCATCTTATTATCCCTTTCTCATCATTCTTAGACATAGCAGCAGTGACATGATTGCTTGTAGAATGCACATAAAACTTGGAGAATCAGAGAATCTTAAATTTGTAGAATATATTTAGCTGATTAAAAGAAAGAAGCCATCAAATTCCAGGGAATTTGGGTTTTAAAATACATGAAATTGGATTTTAATGTAGGAACTTGAAATCTTTTTTTTCCTATAAATAGATACTCCTCCCCCAACCCCACCCCTATGTCACCACATCAGATCCAAATCTCACTTCAGTGCATAGGAATTGTGAATGGAAAATTGACAGTTTCTTTTAAGAATAGGAAGTCGAAGATAGGATCCAAAACCGTGAAGAAAAATCTGGAGGAATTGTATTACCTAATCATGTAATTGTTTTACTGAACTGAACATGAGTAGCCCTCAAATTTTTTACATCTGTTTTTCCAAAGAGTCAGCCTTCAGTACCCTGTAGTCATTAATTTAAATTTAAAACCAGAGAAAGCACACAATTATCAAACTCTTGAATCTGAGGCCAGATGTTCAGAAAATTATTTTTAATGTAGGAGTTTCTCACCTTTTCTTGAAGATATTTCTTTTGGTTTCCCATGAACCTACAAGCTTCTAAGAGGACCCACGCAAAGGAAAGGCCTGTAGTTTATATTTATAGCCCTTGATGAACTGAATACATTTACAAGCTGCATTTTGAAATCATAATGATCTAATGTGAAGCAATCAAAATTCCAAAATCATCTAATCAAGAATGACATCAGAAGCAAACAATTTCTAGATGGATTAGGTATAATTCCCTCTGTACATCTTCAATTTAAAGCAGATGTTCTAATTCTGTGGATTAAGTCAGAAGTGTTGAGCTAAGTTGTCCAGAAGATAGTTATTTAGGAAAGGTGAACTGATTTGGTTTTCTCAAATAAACAGAGGTACCTCCGGCCTTCATCACGTAGCTTGTTAACGAGGAAAGAATTGAGTTGCCAAGCAAAGCAGAGAGACCACTGGCAAAGGAAGAAGATGCTTTGAAAGGACAGCCTTGGGGTGATCCAAGTCCTGAGGTGCAAATATCCTTCTGTGGGAGATTCTTTTCCTATTCTTGTCTCAGCCCTTTGCTGTAGGACTGAGAAAAAAAAGAACAGCAAGTTCTTGCAGCTTTTCCATTCCAAAGAGTAACTATTTTGGTTCATTGATCAAGCAAGACATATGGATTCAGAAATACAAGATCTGTATGTTTTAGTGTCTCATCATCTGGTACCTCGATTAGGTAGACCTCTGATGGCAGGAGGGTGGCTGTGGAACGTACTGCTATGGCCTCAGTCACTGTCGTGTTTGGGACCTGGCCCCTGATCTGGAAACAGAACCGTTGGTTCCAAAGGTCTGTTGGTAGCAGTTTATGCAGTGTTGTCAGAAGCGGCGTTCATTCTTTACTGTTTTCTTATTGCTCTTATAATAAATATTTACAGATTTATTGCATACTTATTTTCCAAATGGATAGACATTTTTAGAAATGACATTTCTGAGAGTGCAGAAGCTCTCTGGCGCACACACAGTGTATCATACCATGTGCTTTCTGACAAGAGCATCATCGGAACTGTCTCCGTGGTTTATCTGATAAAACTCCCTTGCAATACGCTATATCAAGTTTATGGCCCCATTCTTCTCTTCTATGCTTTTTATTTTTACATCTGGCATAGGGAAAATGGCAAGATTTTCTTTGTTCCCTAGCAAGATAATCTGTAAAAGCGGCAGGAACTTCTCTCTTCTCACAAAGGGGGTGAGAGACCCTGCGTTCCGCAGCGTGTCTCCTCCATTAGAGACTGTATTTCTAGTCTTATTGTCAGCCTGGTCCCTGCTCTTAAGGAGTGGGATGGATGAAAGGAGAAAGCCGTATAGGAAGCTAGGATGTCTTCCTGTCTAACCTATGAATTTTTTTCACTGTGCGTTCACGTGAGACGAAGGGTGTCACAGCCGAGTCCTCTGGACCATTTTGGTGCTCCAGGCGTCATGTGAAGTGGTATATTGGCTGTTTTTTGGGGCAAACTATAAAAAGGTTCCACTACTCTCAGAAAAAGAGGCTCCTTGACATTTTAGAAGAATAGGAAAACAGAGTAGAATAGGGCAACATCTTATCTTATGTTAGTTGTCCTGGTTTTGAAAGAATCAGGTGTTCTGGAGGTGAGGTGTTTTGAAATCTTACCAAAGTTTCAGGATTTCAAGGACTATCTACTCAAATATCCACAAAAAGCAAAGCAAGGAATAACGTTGTGGGCTGTTTGTTAACTCTCGACTTTATTTTAGGACATATAAAAGGACATCCCTTGCTTATGATGATTTTTACTGGCCTATTTTGGCTCCCTGGAGAATCCCCAATGGCAGGTAAGCTATGCCTCTAGAGGAAAAAGAAAATGAAAGATTTTGTGTCTACTTAAATTGAACTGTAGTGTGGATGATTCAAGGAGGGAGATTTTGATTAATTACAAGAAAAATTTTCAAACCATAGATGCATTTAACAAGGAAATAGCCTTTTTGGAAAGATAGTACACTCCCTGTTAATAGATATATTCAGGTGGGGGCTGGCTGATAACCCAGCAAGCTCAATTTAGAAGGGATTTCTACATTGTGTTATCTGATGTCTCAGGCCTCAATTGCATCCATTGCAGGCATTCTAAGAGTCAGTGTCTTGTCAATTTACACATGTAAAATTTCATTAAACTGAGATTTCACTAATTCGTAATTTGGAATAATTGGGCTGAAGGCTTTCTTTACATAGCATTTTTTTTTTTTTTTTTAAAGAGAGTGTAAGATTAGAGGAAGATTACAAAAACACTTAAAATAGGCTGCTGTGTTGAGATGCTCTTAGAAGCATTAATTTATTTAGAAAAATGATATGCTCATTACAAACTATTAAATATTGATCTCTATTAGATAATACTTTTTGTTCTAAACCTGAAAGTAATAAAAGTTTATTTCTTTGAGTGTGCTTTACTCAGACTTTTCCCCTTCCAAAACAAGTCTGAATTTATCAGTGTTCCTGGTGGTTCAGACAGTAAAGACTGCCTGCAATGAGAGAAGACCAGGGTTCAGTCACTGGGGCAAGAAGATCCCCTGGAGGAGGAAATGGCAACACACTCCAGTATTCTTGCCTGGAGAATCCCATGGACAGAGGAGTCTGGCGGGCTATAGTAGATGGGGTTGCAGAGAGCTGGCATGACTAGCAATTAACTCTTTCTTTCTTTCTTAATGAGACTTTACACACTTTTATTCTTTCTTAATGAGACTTTATGTATATTCATCTGCATATTAAAGGATATTTTTTAAAAGTTAAAACTGCAGTTCATGGGGTCGCAAAGAGTCGGACACGACTGAGCAACTGATCTGATCTGATCTGATCTGATGACTCATATAAGTATAAAATGAACACACATCAAAGATTTTCATTGAACTCATTAATTAATGAGAGAACCAGGAAAGTGTTGTAACTAATTGAAAATAGAATCCAAAGACCAAGCATATTTATCGGTCATTAGGAGTACCCAAGTTGATTTGTTTAAGTGGATGCAAAACTGAGTTCTTCCACTGTGGGAGATGAATATCAACTGAACCTTCCCTGGACAGAATTTTGCATTTCTGTGGGTAGGGATTAGGTGCATTTCTACTGCTGCTGCTGCTGCTGTTGAGGCGCTTCAGTCGTGTCTCCGTGCGTGACTCTGTGTGACCCCACAGATGGCAGCCCACCAGGCTCCCCCGTCCCTGGGATTCTCCAGGCAAGAACACTGGAGTGGGTTGCCGTTTCCTTCTCCAATGCATGAAAGTGAAAAGTGAAAATGAAGTTGCTCAGTCGTGTCTGACTCTTAGCGACCCCATGGACTGCAGCCCACCAGGTTCCTCTGTCCATGGGATTTTCCAGGCAAGAGTGCTGGGGTGGGGTGCCATCACCTTCTCCGGCACTCCTACTAGGTATCTACAGATTAACTTCTGTCTCTTCAAAATTGTTAAGTAGCCTAATCAAAAACAATGGAAGAGAACACCTGCATAGATGAACTAGTCAGGAAAATCAACAAATTTCAAAGCCTGTGCAATTTTTTTCAAAGCCTGTGCAATTTTTTTCTTGCACACACACACACACACACACACACTTGTGCACATGCGCACACACACATTCTATCAAGCTCTTTCACCAGGAAATTAGAGATATGCCATGTTAGAAATAGTATCCCTATCTATTGAACCAACTGCTTCTATGTTCAAGAATCGAATGACTTTCAGAAATTCAGTTTATCTCACTCTCTACTCCCAATGCTAATAATTTGAGGAATATTATGTCAAGAAGCCCCAGATTTTTTGACAAGTAAGATGGCCTCAGGGAAGATGTGCTCAAGTGGGTGTGTTCAGGTAGAGCCAAAGTCCTTCAGCAGTGATGTGGTGTACTTTTTTGTTTTTTTAATGTTTTTTAAGATAAAAAAATGGGGAAAGGTATCATCAGGAAAAATGATGTCATTTTCAGATAAAATATATTAAAACTATTTGGGGAAAAAACCCATCTAGGTCATACAATATCTAAATGGCAGCTGTCTTTGTCAAGGGGATCACTTTAGGAGACTGAGTAGTTAGTTGTCTTAAGGACTTGGGTGTATTTTAAAAATTACCCTCAAAGATGTGGCAGTGCTGAGCTTTCCCTTAGACCTGTGCTCACAGAGAACAGTGGGATGATTTAGAAATCCCTCTACCCTGTGAGTTCCTGGCAATGACAAACCATAAAGAATCTCATTGCTCAGTTTATTATGAGATAATATCTATTTCCATCCTTCCATATGAATCTCTTAGAGAAGAAATTAATACAACATTGTCAACAAACTCTACTTCAATTAAAAAAAAGAAACTTTTTAATACTCCTCGAAACTCCATTGTTTACCTGCCTCTGCAAACTCTAAACCTCTTTATTTTCTTTGAGATACTTACTACTAATGGACATTCTGTTTAGTATATTAGGCTGAATACAATCATCTCCTTAATTTGTCTGGTGTATTTTGCAAAAGTTAGGATTACATTTTTGGTCATGTGATGGTAAATTTGGATTCTGGAAATGATAAAAATCATAGAGATACAAATATGTTTAAGAGGAGAGTGGTCAAGCTGGACAATACCATTTTGGGTCAAAAGCCCAGGATTGAAGTATAAATGATTTTCCAGTGCGGCAAACTATATATTTTCAAACACAATCCAAGTAATAGCAGATACTAGAATAAGTTATGGTGTCTTGGGCAAACACATTAGCATCATTAATCATTTTTGAAACCACTAGTTATTAATATGATTTTGGTACATTAAAGCAACCAGGAATAGCAATCAGATCAGATCAAATCAGTCGCTCAGTCGTGTCCGACTCTTTGCGACCCCATGAACCGCAGCACGCCAGGCCTCCCTGTCCATCACCAGCTCCCGGAGGTCACTCAGACTCGCATCCATCGAGTCAGTGATGCCATCCAGCCATCTCATCCTCTGTCGTCCCCTTCTCCTCCTGCCCTCAATCCCTCCCAGCATCAGAGTCTTCTCCAATGAGTCAACTCTTCGCATGAGGTGGCCAAAATACTGGAGTTTCAGCTTTAGCATCATTCCTTCCAAAGAAATTCCAGGATTGATCTCCTTCAGAATGGACTGGTTGGATCTTCTTGCAGTCCAAGGGACTCTCAAGAGTCTTCTCCAACACCACAGTTCAAAAGCATCAATTCTTCGGCGCTCAGCCTTCTTCACAGTCCAGCTCTCACATCCATACATGACCACAGGAAACACCATAGCCTTGACTAGGCGAACCTTTGTTGGTAAAGTAATGTCCCTGCTTTTGAATATGCTATCTAGGTTGGTCATAACTTTCCTTCCAAGGAGTAAGCGTCTTTGAATTTCATGGCTGCAGTCACCATCTGCAGTGATTTTGGAGCCCAGAAAAACAAAGTCTGACACTGTTTCCACTGTTTCCCCATCTATTTCCCATGCAGTGATGGGACCAGATGCCATGATCTTCGTTTTCTGAATGTTGAGCTTTAAACCAACCTTTTCACTCTCCACTTTCACTTTCATCAAGAGGCTTTTTAGCCCCTCTTCACTTTCTGCCATAAGAGTGGTGTCATCTGCATATCTGAGGTTATTGATATTTCTCCCGGCAATCTTGATTCCAACTTGTGTTTCTTCCAGTCCAGCATTTCTCATGATGTACTCTGCATATAAGTTAAATAAACATGGTGACAATATGCAGCCTTGACGTACTTCTTTTCCTATTTGGAACCAGTCTGTTGTTCCATGACCAGTTCTAACTGTTGCTTCCTGACCTGCATACAGATTTCTTAAGAGGCAGATCAGGTGGTCTGGTATTCCCATCTCTTTCAGAATTTTCCATAGTTTATTGTGATCCACACAGTCAAAGGCTTTGGCATAGTCAATAAAGCAGAAATAGATGTTTTTCTGGAACTCTCTTGCTTTTTCCATGATCCAGCGGATGTTGGCAATTGGATCTCTGGTTCCTTTGCCTTTTCTAAAACCAGCTTGAACATCAGGAAGTTCACGGTTCACATATTGCTGAAGCCTGGCTTGGAGAATTTTGAGCATTACTTTACTAGTGTGTGAGATGAGTGCAATTGTGCGGTAGTTTGAGCACTCCTTGGCATTGCCTTTCTTTGGGATTGGGATGAAAACTGACCTTTTCCAATCTTGTGGCCACTGCTGAGTTTTCCAAATTTGCTGGCATATTGAGTGCAGCACTTTCACAGCATCATCTTCCAGGACTTGGAATAGCTCCACTGGAATTCCATCACCTCCACTAGCTTTGTTCGTAGTGATGCTTTCTAAGGCCCATTTGACTTCACATTCCAAGATGTCTGGCTCTAGGTCAGTGATCACATCATCATGATTATCGAGGTCTTGAAGCTCTTTTTTGTACAGTTCTTCTGTGTATTCTTGCCACCTCTTCTTAATATCTTCTGCTTCTGTTAGGTCCACACCATCTCTGTCCTTTATCGTGCCCATCTTGGCATGAAATGTTCCTTTGGTATCTCTGATTTTCTTGAAGAGATCCCTAGTCTTTCCCATTCTGTTGTTTTCCTCTATTTCTTTGCATTGATCACTGAAGAAGGCTTTCTTATCTCTTCTTGCTATTCTTTGGAACTCTGCATTTAGATGTTTATATCTTTCCTTTTCTCCTTTGCTTTTCACTTCTCTTCTTTTCACAGCTATTTGTAAGGCCTCCCCAGACAGCCATTTTGCTTTTTTGCATTTCTTTTCCATGGGGATGGTCTTGATCCCTGTCTCCTGTACAATGTCACGAACCTCATTCCATAGTTCATCAGGCACTCTATCTATTAGATCTAGGCCCTTAAATCTATTTCTCACTTCCACTGTATAATCATAAGGGATTTGATTTAGGTCATACCTGAATGGTCTAGTAGTTTTCTCTACTTTCTTCAATTTCAGTCTGAATTTGGCAATAAGGAGTTCATGGTCCGAGCCACAGTCAGCTCCTGGTCTTGTTTTTGCTGATTGTATAGAGCTTCTTCATCTTTGGCTGCAAAGAATATAATCGATCTGATTTCGGTGTTGACCATCTGGTGATGTCCATGTATAGAGTCTTCTCTTGTGTTGTTGGAAGAGGGTATTTGCTATGACCAGTGCATTTTCTTGGCAAAACTCTATTAGTCTTTGCCCTGCTTCATTCCGTATTCCAAGGCCAAATTTGCCTGTTACTCCAGGTGTTTCTTGACTTCCTACTTTTGCATTCCAGTCCCCTATAATGAAAAGGACATCTTTTTTGGGTGTTAGTTCTAAAAGGTCTTGTAGGTCTTCATAGAACCTTTCAACTTCGGCTTCTTCGGCGTTACTGGTTGGGGCATAGATTTGGATTACTGTGACATTGAATGGTTTGCCTTGGAAACGAACAGAAATCATTCTGTCATTTTTGAGATTGCATCCAAGTACTGCATTTCAGACTCTTTTGTTGACCATGATGGCCACTCCATTTCTTCTGAGGGATTCTTGCCCACAGTAGTAGATATAATGGTCATCCGAGTTAAATTCACCCATTCCAGTCCATTTTAGTTCGCTAATTCCTAGAATGTCAACATTCACTCTTGCCATCTCTTGTTTGACCACTTCCAATTTGCCTTGATTCATGGACCTGACATTCCAGGTTCCTATGCAATATTGCTCTTTACAGCATCGGACTTTGCTTCTATCACCAGACACATCCACAGCTGGGTATTCTTTTTGTTTTGGCTCCATCCTTTCATTATTTCTGGAGTTATTTCTCCACTGATCTCCAGTAGCATATTGGGCCCCTACTGACCTGGGGAGTTTCTCTTTCAGTATCCTATCATTTTGTCTTTTCATACTGTTCATGGGGTTCTCAAGGCAAGAATACTGAAGTGGTTTGCCATTCCCTTCTCCAGCGGACCACACCCTGTCATATCTCTCCACCATGACCCGCCCATCCCAGGTTGCCCCTCGGGCATGGCTTAATCTCATTGAGTTAGACAAGGGTGTGGTCCTTGTGTGATTAGATTGACTAGGTATCTGTGAGAATGGTTTTAGTGTATTTGCCCTCTGATGCCCTCTTTCAAGACCTACTGTCTTACTTTGGTTTCTCTTACCTTGGGCGTGGGGTATCTCATCCCGGCTGCTCCTGGCTGCTCCCGGCCAGCGAAGCACAGCCATCGCACCTTACCTTGGACGAGAGGTCTCTCCTCACCGCCGCCCTTCCTGACCTCGGTCGTGGGGTAGCTCTTCTCCGCCGTGCTTAGTGCGCTGGCCCTCACCGCGGTCCTTCCTCGGTCGTGGGGTAGCTCCTCTCGGCCGCGCTCTTAGTGCGCGACGCAGCCGGCGGGGCGCTCTTAAATGGCGCGCCGGTCGCGGGCAGGCGGGGTCGCTCTTAAATGGCGCGCTGTTGGTATGGACCTAACAGAAATAGAAGATATTAAGAAGAGGTGGCAAGAATATATAGAAGAACTGTACAAAAAAAATCTTCATGACCCAGATAATCAGGATAGTGTGATCACTCACCTAGAACCAGACATCCTGGAATGAGCAGTCAAGTGGGCCTTGGGAAGCATCACTATGAACAAAGCTAGTGGAGGTGATGGAAGTCCAGTTGAGCTATTCCAAATCCTGAAAGATGATGCTGTGAAAATGCTGCACTCAATATGCCAGCAAATTTGGAAAACTCAGCAGTGGCCAAGGACGGGAAAAGGTCAGTTTTCATTCCAATCCCAAAGAAAGGCAATGCCAAAGAATGCTCAAACTAATGCACAATTGCACTCATCTCAGATGCTAGCAAAGTAAAGCTGAATGTTTTCCAAGCCAGGCTTCAACAGTACATGAACCATGAACTTGCAAATGTTCAAACTGGGTTTAGAAAAGACAGAGGAACCAGAGATCAAATTGTCAACATCCGTTGAATCATTGAAAAAGCAAGCAAGTTTCAGAAAAACATCTATTTCTGCTTTATGGACTATGCCAAAACTTTTGATTGTGTGGATCACAACAAACTGGAAAATTCTTAAAGAGATGGGAATACCAGACCTCCTGACATGCCTCTTGAGAAATCTGTATGCAGGTCAGGAAGCAACAGTTAGAACTGGACATGGAACAACAGACTGGTTCCAAATCAGGAAAGGAATATGTCAAGGCTGTATATTGTCACCTTGCTTATTTAACTTATATGCAGAGTACATCATGAGAAATGCCAGGCTGGAAGAAATGCAAGCTGGAATTAAGATTGCCAGGAGAAATATCGATGACCTCAGATATGCAGATGCACAACCCTTATGGCAGAAAGCGAAGAACTAACAAGCCTCTTGATGAAAGTGAAAGAGGAGAATGAAAAAGTTGGCTTAAAACTCAACATTCAGAAAACTAAGAAAAGAAAAAGAGAAAAAAAGAAAAAGAAGAAGAAAAAAAAAGAAAAGAAAAAAAGAAAAAGAAAAAAAAAAGGAAGAAAAAGAAAAGAAAAAAAAGAAGAAAAAAAAAAAAAAAAAAAGAAAACTAAGATCACGGCATTTGGTCCCATTACTTCATGGCAAATAGATGGGGAAACAATGGAAACAATGAGAGACTTTATTTTTGGAGGCTTGAAAATCACTGCAGATGGTGTCTGCAGCCATTAAATTAAAAGATGCAAAACCAATACAATATTGTAAAGTAATTAACCTCCAATTAAAATAAATTTAAATTAAAAAAAATAAAAGATGCTTGCTCCTTGGAAGAAAAGCTATGACCAACCTAGACAGCATATTAAACATTATTTTACCAACAAAGGTCCGTCTAGTCAAAGCTATGGTTTTTCCAGTAGTCATGTATGGATGTGAGAGTTGGACTGTAAAGTTGAGCACTTAAGAATTGATGCTTTTGAACTGTGGTGTTGGAGAAGACTCTTGAGAGTCCCTTGGACTGCAAGGAGATCCAACCAGTCCCATCCTAAAGTAAATCAGTCCTGAATATTCATTGGAAGGACTGATGCTGAAGCTGAAACGGCGGTACTTTGGCCAACTGATGTGAAGAACCGACTCATTTGAAAAGACCCTGATGCTGGGAAAGTTTGAAGGTGGGAGGAGAAAGGGATGACAGAGGATGAGATGGTGGGGTGGCATCACTAACATGATGGACATGGGTTTGAGTAGGCTCCAGGATTGGTGATGGACAGGGAAGCCTGGTGTGAGGCAGTCCATGGGGTTGCAAAGAGTTGGACAGGACTGAGCAACTGAACTGGAAGCAACCAAATATTTACCTCTCTGTGCCTCAGTTTCCTCATCTATTAAACTAAGGTGTTGGGCTAGATGACACATATTATTTACCTTTTCAATACTGTGAGCTCTTTCAACTTTTCCAAAAGTTGGATCCAGCTTTTTCAATACAATGGGATCACTCAGGTTCAGTCTCCAGGTAGCTAAACAGTGAAAAAATTGAAGGGTTGGTCTTTCTTCTCTGTCGTTCATGTCTTATCTGAAGTCTTGAATGAACACTATTCTATCATGCATTGCAATTTCCAGCAGTTTCTATGGGGAAATAAGTTTCTATTCATTTAAGCAATCTAATTCCATCAGTGAGGAAGGAGGCTGCTTAAAAACAAAAGAGAAATATTTTGATGAGTTTTTTAAAATGTCTACTTAATTTTTTTTAAATTGGAGTATAGTTTTTTTACAATGTTGTGTTAGTTTCCGCTGTACAGCAAAGTGAATCAGCAATATGTGTACATGTATCCCCTCGTTTTTGTATTTCCTTCCCATTTAGGTCATCATAGAGCTCTGAGTAGAGAGAGTTCCCTGTGCTGCACAGTAGGGTCTCATTAGTTATCCATTTTTATACGCAGATGCCTTTGACCTAAGTTGTAAAGTCCTAACGGTAAACCTATTTTATAGCACTTAGTATATGCTAGACACTATTCTAAATGGTTTCAGTCATTAATGCATTTAATCCTTCTACCCTAGCCACTGCTGCTGTTACCATTTTCCTATTGGAGACATGGAGACTCAGAAGCTAGAATAGTTTGTCCAAGGTCACAGCGTTATTTAATATAAAGGAGAGAGCCAGGGTGTGGAGCCCTCTCATCCTGGGTGGAGTTTATGCTCTTAGCCACCGTGCTGTGTTGCTTTAGCAGAGTAGAGGCAGCCTTTCACGGATGCTGACAGCCCTGTTATTCTACAAAAGGAAAAAGAATCTTTCATGCATCTATGCAAACTCCACACTTGAAAGAGAATAAACAGGAAGTCTCAGTGTAGAGACCTTTAGATGGCTGAAATGCCTATCCCAAGGTCATATAATGAGTTGGCCATGAAACCAAGAACCCCATCATCATTTCGTTTCCAACTCCTAACCTCTTGTTCACTGCTGGCTTATTCTTGCAGTCGACATCATGGAGAAAAATGAATCTCTTTTAAGAGTTTCTTTCTTAGAGCTTGTCATACTACAGAATTATTTAATGTTTGGAGCTCACGATAATATGTGGTCTTTGCTAGAACTCCCGTGGTTTGACACCAGCCTCTCCTCGAGATTATGGCAGCTTTTGTTTTCCTGAAAAGCTGGCCGCTCTCAAAATTTAGGCTTGAGAGAATAGAAGTGACTTTGGTTTGGATCCAACAAAGCAGTCAAGTGTAACTAATACTGTGTTATTAGCATGGGGTGAAATTTCCAACTTTCCGTGTCTTGACGAAACATAGACAATAAAAATTGTGCGGTGACTTTTTCTAACCTTTCTAACCTGTATTTTACGCCCCAAGACCACGATCCACTTTGCATTCTCAGACAATAAGCCAGGGAGCTTGAAAGTGTGCCACTCATGGAGAAGGATGGCTCCCTAAACAGCCACATTTGGCAAATCGAAGTCTCAAGAAGTCTTAAAAATTTCCAGGTACTGAAATGTTCTCCTTAATGACAGATTGAAATAGTTGTCAAGGCTCCGATGAAGTGAGAATCCTTCATTAAGAGGTTCTGAAAAAATCTAAGGAGCTGAGCTGGTCAAGTCCCCAAGTGTGATAAGAAAACATTTCCTGCATCCCCGTGGATATTTAATTAATCTAATTGTTTTGAGATGTTCTATTTAAAAATACAGTAGGAATAAAACAATACAATGTATTAAAATCACAGTGGTCTTAGTCAAGGCCCATTAACATTCCAAGTATAGAAATCTATACACATATCTTTATTGGGGTTCGTCTAGCATTTCTTTCCTTTAGGCATTTTGGAAGGCTTAGAATATGGTGGATGACTTTGAAATGCACTTTCTAGCTGTTGGGAATTAAGTGGTCGGGACAGTGTGATTTTTTTGCATAAAAGAATGCAGTTGACTGCTGCTTCAAATTTATTCTTTGGTGGAAAAAGAGAGCTATGGGAAGAGTCAGAGCCAGTTCACAATCTAATAATGAAGTCAACTTGGAAATGATCTCTTCCTTGGGTTCTTTCTTTTTCTTTTAACTATTTATGTATTTATGCATGCTGCATGGAAACTTCTAGTTCTGGCTTACAGGATCTAGTTTCCTGACCAGGGATGGAACCCGGGCTCCCTGTATTGGGCTTGTGGAGTCTTAGGCACTGGAAGGGAAGTCCTTGGGTTCTTCAGGACTCTTCTTCCCTCCCATATCCCAGCCTGGTGTTCAATGCAGGCTGCTTTCTTCCCCTGAAATTCTGATAAGGTTCTGACATCAGCTGGCTTTTCTTAATTGTAGACTTTTTTTTTTTTTTTTTTTTTGCCAGAGAGGAAAACATGTATTGGGTATGAGGAACACTGTCCTCTGAGAAGGTGGTAAGGCTGGTTCTTGGTGGGGAGGTAGAGTGTAGACTAGAAAAGTTAAACAGTGTTAAAAGTTGGGAAACACAAATTGCTAGTTCAGCCAACTCCAGACTTTGAGAAAAATATTTAAACCCATTGAATACCATTTTTAAAAATCACTTGGAAATGGGGGCATTAGCTTGTTATTAATTCTCAAACTTCTTTTAGCCTCAGGATTCATTATTCAGAGGAAAACATTTATGTATGTTTAATAAGAGTGAGGGCTTCCCAGGTGGCGCTAGTGGTAAAGAACTTGCCTGCCAATGCAGGAGGTGTAAGAGAGACAGGTTGCATCCTTGGGTCAGGAAGATCCCTTGGAGGAGGGCATGGCAACCCAGTCTAGTGTTCTTGCCTGGAGAACACCATGGACAGAGAAACCTGGCAGGCTACAGTCCATAGGGTCACAAAAAGTCAGACATGATGGAAGTGACTTAGCAGCAGCAGCAGCAATAAAAGAGAATCAAAGATAGAATTGCTCAGTATGAATGGATCAAGTCTGAGCTCCACTCATGCCCTGGGCTTTCCCTGCAAAGATGCCCTTACTTGGCCTCATTTAGCCCCAGGAGGGTACCAAGGAACATGATTTGGTAACTGGGCCAGATGCACACTGAGGATGTTGTAAGGTTCTTTCCAGCAGAGGATATAAATGCAAAGTGAAGATGCCTCCTTACACATGTAGAGATGTGGTCTGTTACACACACACACACACAAATGTAAAGAGTATTAAATAATCAGAGGACAATTAAGAGATACACTATGAATTACTCACAAAGAGAATTCTCTTTAGCTTTACCTCTTTCCCAGTGAGACTTTTTGTGATTATGCATTTAGAATAGTGAGTCTGAACCTTTTTGGTGTCTGACCCATTTGAGAAACTGGTGAAGAATGCATGTAACAACCACAAAATTTTGAAAGTGATTTCAAAGTCTTCCAGATGCCCCAAGTCCAACCACTGGTTGTGGAGCAAGAATTCCACTTCAGAGTTCTCCCGCAAACGTAGTTGCTAAGCTTAGGTTCACCCAAAGGCGTTCATGGTTGACCCTACCAGACGAACTTGCATTTTTAGTCAGGACTTCTGAAGATGATATGACTCTGATGCTGGGAATTTGGAGACCCATTGGCTGGCCAGTAAGGGGTTCTTTTTAGAAAAAATAGATAATATTGTTTTGCAAGAACACAAACACTATTATTTTTACTGACTGTCAAATGCCAACAAGACCCTTGTTTTAAATGTGGCATCCTTATTGCAGGAAAAGGAGTCTGTATTTAGTACCTCCTGTTCTTCTGTGGTAGAACTATCTCCAAAGATGGCGGCTGAAAGCCCCTACCTATGAACACGTGTGCTGCTCCTCCACCCGTAGGTGAAATCTATTTCCTCTCCCTTCTGATCCTGTCTGACTTTGACTTGGTTTGACCAACAGACTGTGGCAAGAGTGACGCTGGATCAGATATGGGCCTTGCTTTTAAGAAGTCTGTCAGCTTCCACCTTGGTTCCAGTCCCTCTCCACGCTCTCACTGCTCATGAAAGAAGCTTGGACTCAGCTAGTCGATGAGAAGTCACAGGACAGAGGTTCTGGGAGATGAGAGGCCATCTTGGATGATCTAGCTTCAGCTGAGCGTCCAGCTGGATGGCCCCACACGGGTCCTCTAGCACTACATGTCAGGAGCAGAAGAACTGCCCAGCTGAGCTCAGCCTGCCTACAGACTTCTGAGAAATAACCAATTGCTGTTTTAAGCTGTTAGGCTTGTTATATAACAATAAATTACTGAAACATTATTCTTCAGGCATTTATAGGCAAAATCTTAGCTTTCCCACATGCAACTCAAAATCCTGAAGTTATTTCTTAATTTTGAGCTATTTCATCACTACTTCTTGTTTAATATAATTTATTGCTTCCACTCTGAGTTCTCAGAATCACACAGAAAACACATATATCACCAGTTGACCAGTGAGAACCATCTGTGTCTGAGCGTTCACTTGAGGACTGCCTGACCTTTCTGAAGAGATTCTAGGACTGGAAAGATAGAGTCCATGTGACTTTCAACTTAATGGTAATCATGTAAATCATTAATTCATTGCCTTTCCCTTACTTCGGATACATGGTGCACGTCCCCCCAATCCCCCCATAAGTGATCCACAGTGAAAAGCACAAATGGCTTCATTGTAAGGGGGTAGTCTAGTTTGCACATTTAAAATTTTCCAATAATGTATTGGTTATTTTGTTTTCTAAATGATCTTGTTTGGAGTATGTGACTATAACATGGCTGAGCGAAAAACAAAGCAAAGTAAAACAATGGAAGCAATAGCTCAGTGGGCATTGCACGCCTACGATGGTGTGCTAACAGCCAGAGATTGTTCTTTTTTGTTTCTTTTTTGGTTTGGCCTGGTTCTGCCCACCAGTGATTAGGCTAAAGGCCTCGTGCTGATGGCTAGAGGCAGCAATAAAATCATCCATGAGTAGCTTTTCCTCGTGGGTATGGTGTGATTTATGTGTGTGTAGCTCCGACATAACCTCCTCCACCCCTGACCCACCCCATCAAGTTATATAAGTTTTTCAGAGCAAAGAACACAGAAGAATATGCGTTGGGGCAGAGTTTAGAGCATTTGTAGCACAAAATGATCATCATTTATTGATTTTGCCTGAAAATAAAATTGCTGTTGCTGGTGTGTGTATGTGTTTATGTATTATATACGTGTGTGTGTGTGTGTGTGTGTGTGGTATCATACTTGTGTAAGAAACATAAAGCCATAGTTTTACACAAGGGAGCTTTGGGTAAGACAGAAAGAGGAAGGAATGGTTTATTGAAGGAACAAGGGAGACAGATGTAGGGTGAAAAAGTGCAGCGTAGCCATTTGGTCACGTCCAACTTTCTGCAACCCCATGGACTGTAGCCTGCCAAGCTCCTCTGTCCATGGAGTTCTCCAGACAAGAATACTGAAGTGGGTTGTCATTCCCTTCTCCAGGGGATCTTCCTGACCCAAGGATCGGACCTGAGTCTCCTGCATTGCAGGTGGCTTCTTTACTGTGAGCCACCGAATGTAGGGTAGGCAGTTGGAAAGATATGTGTCCTCATCCACTCTGTGGGTCAAAGTCCCATTGTAGAGGGGTGTTCTGGACAGCTGGGGGGAGGTCATGTGTAAGTAAACAACAACCGCAAGCAAATGAACAAAAGCCCAAAACGGTTTTACTTAAGGGATTTTGTAAGGTCGAAATAATTTATTTAAGAATAAAATAGTTTTCTTTTTAGTTGGCCCATATATGATTGACTTTTGGATTGTATAACTGTAAGGTAGGGAGATTCAAGTGCAAGAAAGAGGAACCATTAGCTCAGTGGGGTGGATTGAGCTGGAGCAGAGGCAAGGCCAGTTTGGGGAGAGAGGAAAAAGGAGACAACAGGTGGCACGCTTTGGGCTGAGGGAGAAGCAGAGGAAAAGAACACATCAGAAGAAAGAGACAGACTAGGAAGAGCCAGAGTTGGAGAAAAAGCAAATGGCTAACGAGACACCCAAGAGAATGTGGGTGAGCATCTCAAGAACCAATGGAATCTGCAGGACTGTGGCTTTTCTTCCTCCTGTGATGTGACTTTTTAGTGTCTCACACAGAAATATGGGTGTGGACTGAAAAGCAGGAAAAGCAAGGAAGCCAGGGTCATGAGTTTTCTGTTTGTGTGGGTTACAAGCCAGTTCTAAGTGAGATTCTATACCTTAATGTTGGTTAGTCATGTAATAATTCATGTCATTGGGCCCCAGGAACAAGGATGAGAAAGTATACATAACCTCTAGACAAACCAAATTTATAACCAGAGAATGGTGCTTTAATAATTTTATCTCTACATACCCAGAGAGCATATTGCTGCCTTAATGTTTGTATCATCCTTCCATTAGATCCTTGGTAGAGTACTCATAGTTTTCTTTCTCTGATCTAGAGCTTTTTAGTAGGTTGATGAAGACATGCACAGGGTAGTAGCCCCTTTTGTCATTAAAACTAAGTAATTTGTTGTTTTCTACAGACACACACACACGTGTTTCTTAATCTATTATAAAATGGAGACTTAAATTCTGTTTGGATCACTATAATCTTTAAATTAATCAGTTTAAAAGGTCCGTATTTTCCTTTGTGTCTTTACATAGATTAAATTTTTATTGTAACAGGAGTTTTGTTTTGTTTTGTTTTTGGCCATGCTGTGCAGTGTATGGGATCTTAGTTACCTAACCAGCGATCAAACCCAAATATATATATATATATTTACTTATTTATTGTATACATATATATGTATATACTTATTTAATTTTTCATTGGAATATAGTTGATTTACAATGTTGTGTTAGTTTTCGCTGTACAGCAAAGGGAGTCACTTATACATATCTATATATCTACTCTTTTTTATATTTTATTTCCACATAGGTCATTATAGAGTGCTCAGTAGAGTTTTCTGTGCTGCTGCTGCTGCTAAGTCGCTTCAGTCGTGTCCGACCCTGTGCGACCCCATGCACAGTAGGTTCTTGCTAGTTATCTATTTTCTATATAGTAATGTGTATATGCTATATATATTCTTAAAATTCTTTTTTATTATGGGTTATTGCAAGAGATTGAATCCCTGTGCTACACAGTAGGTTCTTGTTTATCTATTTTGTCTACAGTCTTGTGCATCTGTTAATCCCAAATTGCCAATTTATCCCTCTCCCCTACTTGTCCTTTGATACTCATGAGTTTGCTTTCTATGTCTGTGAGTAGGAGTTATATTTATATTTTTTCATTGAACTTTTTATTTGGAGAGCCTTATAGATTCCTGTGCAGTTGTAAGAAATAGCACAGGGAGATTGCATACACCCCTTGCCCGGTTCCCCCCACTGGTACCGTCTGGTAACACTGGAAATGTGTGACCCAGGATGCTGATGCTGACTCAGTCAAGACACACAGCATTTCCACCACACAAGGCTCCCTCCTGATGCCCTCTGATAGCCAAGCCCACCCCTCTCTCACAGCATGGGTATACCACCATTTGGTTAACCAACCACAGCTTGCACATTTCGGACATCTGGTTGTTTCTAGGTTTGGGTTATTATTAATAAAACTGCTATAAACACCCATGTACAGGTTTTTCGTGTGAACATAAGTTTTCATTTCTCTGGGAGAAATGCCTAAGAGTATAATTGCTGGGTTGTATAGTAGTTGCTAGTCTAGTTTTTAGAGAGACTGCCAAACTGTTTTCCAAAGTTCTAAACTGTTTCCATTTTACATTCCCACTAGCAATGCACGAGCGATCCAGTTTCTTCGTATTCTTGCCAGGATTTGGTGGTGTCACTCTTTTATTTTAGACATTCTGATAGGTGTATAAATAGTACCTCTCGCTGTGGATTTAATTTGCATTTGCCTAATGGCTAATGATGTTAAACATCTTTTCTTGTGCTCATTTGTTTATTTGTGTCTGTATTTATTTAAACACCTGGGAGGAAAAGTATTTAATTGTTCTTTAACGCCTGTCTCATATAGACTTTGTTCTCATGTCGCTAGCTTTCAGAGAAGAAACTCAGTAGAGATTTGCACACCCTGGACGAGGAAGAGAAGCAGAGATGTTATTTGGAGCTGGATGTTATTCTTTGCTCAAAGGGGAAAAAAATATTCTGTTTCATGTAAGTGTCAGTGTAACACAGTATAACAATAATACAGATGATTGTTTTATACCCCCTGGTAGGCCCGGTTCTTTTGCCTCATATGATGTCAGGAGTTTTGTAGCCATCTTAAAGACGTTGTTATCTTTGGCAGAAGCGTGGTGGCTTGGCTTAGGAAGCAGGCGGTAACAATGATATCAGTTCCTTTTTTTTTTTTTTCTTCCCCTGGAACACGATGTTACCTAGAATACATGCGAATCTGGCAGAGGCCTGTATTTTCTTCCCCTGTATTCCTTTCACACCATCTGTTTGGGTGTGCTAGAATCCACTGGAATGTCTTTACAAGGTGTCAAAACTCTGGGAACTCCACTGTCTTTGGCAGCAGAGAGAGGAGGGATGAAGTGATCATGGGAGTGGAAAGCGTACGTGGGGGCGTGTCTGTCACAATCACAAAAGGGACAAGTGGCGGCGTGCTGGAGGCCAAGGTTAGCGTTACTTCTCTCAGGATCTTGTACTGATCCACGTTTCAGGAATGGATGCCACGCAAGCGCCCTTGATCTTCAACGAACAGGATGTCATGTGATGCTGCAAACTGTTTCAGAACCATTCATGCTTCCGTCTAGAATGTTCCCAGAGAGAAAAAAAAAAAAACAGTGCAGGGTGGAGATTCCTGAGAAATCCCCGACTTAGCACAAGTTCATTTTTGTGATGGGTTTAGAAATCCAGTTAATCTTTAAGTTATTTCCAAGGCAGAACTGTAATTTTGTCTATTAAAAATATAGAAAAACAAAACAAGACAAAACCACTCCCTCTATCCCTCAAAATGTGTTTATAAATGGCATCATGTGAAAATCCAACTTGGAAAGAATTCGAGTTTGACTTTAAACTGTTTGTTCACAAGCTCATGGAGTAACATGGTTCTTGGATTCATTAACTCTTATTTATAAACTTAAGGTTGTTTTGGAACAGGAAGCATAACATTTACTAAAAAGAACATTGAAATGTATTTGTCTTTTTAATTAAAAAAATACTAAGAAATGAAGTCTGCAGAACACAAAATCTTAATATTGCAGTAGGATTTTCTCTCATTAAAAAATATATATCAAACCATTGTCTGATTGAAACTAAACACAGTTAAACATATATAGATATAAATTATATAATTTACATTTATTATCCTTAATCCAGGTACACATGCAAACACATTTGTATATATAAATTATGTATGAAATACTCATAGCTAAAATTTATGTGGCTATATTTGAAACTGTGACATCAGAGATAGGCTTAAAACATGTTTAATTACATTACCAGCGTGTATAATCAGAGTTAGAACTACTGATAGATTTTGCTGACAAGAATTATGGAAAGTAGCAGCTAATTCAGGATTGTTCTATTACAGATATTACAGGGGAAGCAAGTCTGGGAAGTGCGTTTAGATTCCCATATCACTCACTTTTTGTGGGAATTTTGTTATTAAAAGGAAGCATCGTTCTGAGACAATTTAGGCAAGTAAATTATAGAATAAAATAGTCATCATTTTGGATAAATTCCTGTGACTTTCTTCTTATATTCACTTAGCTCAAATCCATTATAGGCTTTTAAAAATGAAAGAATGTACACTGTGAAACGTGTAATACGTAAATATGCAATACATGCAGTTTGTTGTCTTTCAAAGGAAGCTTGTAAAAATATGGGATTGTATAACTGATACAGGAAAATGATCAAAGATGTTTAACACTGAGTGAAAG
The DNA here is from genome assembly GCA_935064755.1 of Tragelaphus eurycerus. Classification (NCBI taxonomy): domain Eukaryota; kingdom Metazoa; phylum Chordata; class Mammalia; order Artiodactyla; family Bovidae; genus Tragelaphus; species Tragelaphus eurycerus. Next base: position 6,723,899 of record CAKXYN010000023.1, read on the forward strand.
ATAAGCCTTTTGCCCTAAAACACCACAGGGCTCTGAGACCAGTGCTTTTAAGACCCTAAAATAACCATGCTCCCCTTTCCTCTGAGGAATGCATTGAAAGGATGGGAGGTTACTAAACACAGATGCCTTAAGTGTCCTTTGAAATAGTTTGTTTTACTTATAAATTGGAACTATCTTCTGATGAAAATGGGTGGGGATTTTTCCACAATCATAGCAAAAAGTGATCTTCTTCAACTAGAAGTCTTTATGACTCCTTTGAACCAAACAACGTTGCTGAAATAAATGTACCTTGCTGGTTTCATGATCTTGCTTTAAAAAAAAAAATGAGTAGGCATAGTGTTTGCAATGATATTTAGTAAATTAACCTCTTTACCACCAACTAAAACGTCAGGTCGTCAGCTTTGAAAAGCATTCTAAACAGTGTTGGTGATCTGCGTGACAGACGTTTAGAAAGGTGCTGATTCACTCACCCATTTGGATCTTCAAAATCCTTGCTTTATAGGCTATGAGCACATCTCTTCTATCATAATGGAGTTTGGACACTTCAGAATGTATCCTGAATAAGCCAGAATGTGGAGAAATCTGGTGGTTGATCCCTCCTGAGTCTGTAGTTCAGACCTTGGAAAGATCTGCATCAGAAAAGTTGTGGAGATGATTGTGGAGAGACCAAATAAGATTAGCCTGTTAAAAAAAAAATATTTTATTGCTGTATAGTTGATTTACAATGTTGTGTTAATTTCTGCTGTAAAGCAGTGACTCAGTTATACATATGTGTGTGTATATATATATTCTTTTTCATTTTCTTTTCCATTGTGCTATATCACTACTACTACTACTAAGTTGCTTCAGTCGTGTCCGACTCTGTGCGACCCCATAGACGGAAGCTCACCAGGCTCCCCCGTCCCTGGGATTCTCCAGGCAAGAATACTGGAGTGGGTTGCCATTTCCTTCTCCAATGCATGAAAGTGAAAAGTAAAAGTGAAGTTGCTCAGTCGTGTCCGACTCTTCGCGACCCCATGGACTGGAGCCTACCAGGATCCTCCGTCCATTGGATTTTCCAGGCAAAAGTACTGGGGTGGGGTGCCATTGCCTTCCCCGGTGCTATATCACAGGATACTGAATATACTTCCCTGTGCTACACAGTAGGACTCTGTTGTTTATCCATTCTGTATGTAATGGCTCGCATGTGCTAACCCCACACTCCTAATTCACCCCTCCCTCCACCCTTGGCGATCACAAGTCTGCTTTCTATGTCTGTGGGTCTGTTTCTGTCTCACAGACAAGGTCATTTGTGTCATACTTTAGATCCCACATGTGAGTGACCTTGTAGAGTATTTATCTTTCTCTGTCTAACTTCATTTAGTATGATAATCTCTAGGTCCCTCCATGTTGCTGCAAATGGCATTATTTCTTTCATTTTCCTCTTTATAGATTAGTCCATTTTAAGGTTAATTAGGCTTTTACCCTGGCTCAGGGTATTTCTCTGATCCTGGCCAATTAACCGGTCAGGCAGATTGTTTAAAAAAGCAAGTGGATTTTGGTGCCTGGGTTCCCTCTGACTCTTTTCAGGGTTTAGGGTGGGTTTAGGTTTGCCATGGGATGTTTTAGTTGGAAATGTAATCTGGCTTTGGGTTACTCTCAAGATGAAACCCTCTGAGAAAACTTGAAAAGCAGTACT